>CM037587.1:11627865-12230365 GCA_021018995.1 Chloranthus sessilifolius | reverse complement strand
GTAGATGGTAGACATGAAGGTCATGTAATATTTGATGATTACTTAATTTTTTATTATTTCATCGTCAAAATTCTGCTCAACTATTAATCATTAATGTGACAACCCGGATTTCGACACCCTGAAACTCATGCCATCAGATCACCTGTTATGACAATCCCACACTTACATGTACACTTGGCACATCTAGAAGGCCAAAACCACAACGATATCTCAACAAAGAAGATAGATTCTCGAACTTGCATTTCTAAAAACACGCAACTTGCTCAAAATGATGGTTCTAAACCTCATGCCAAATGCATGAATGAAAGAACCGAAATGAACCATCGGTGGTTAACACCTATCACCAACCAATGGTTCACAAATAATATCCAAAATAATATCTTACATAACCGACATAACTCAAAAGTGGCTAGACCTATCAAGCCAAACAAAAATACAACTTTGACTGCACACACAGAACTCAATCTACTTAGGAAAGAAGTCCTCAGGTAGAGGCTCAATTTCCTCCTTAGGAACGTAGTCTGAATCCTCTTCTTCGTGTTCTAACTCCTTCTCTAAATCCTCACCTATGACGTATAGTCAAAAAGGGGGGTTTACATCCAAGCTCAATACGGGGAAACGTCAGTCGCATTTAAATCTCATCTCACAAGCATAAAGTCACATAACTGAGTTTCATAGGCACATTCCACTTTTATCTCATTTGAATTCCATATAAAAACTTAATCACACACATGCACAACTAAATCATATGCTTGGTTTTAAAACTTTTGTCATAACATAAAGCATTAGCTTAAATACTTTTCTAAGAAAATATAGCATTAAAAGACACGCATAATACCGATGGAAATTCAAACCATCGTCATTCAATGAACCATTCACGAGTATATATTACCGTTGGCTGGTAAGAAAATTGAACGGATATCCCACCATTCCGGAGCACAATGAATGGATATCCCGCCGTACTTTAGGACAATGGATTCGTTTACTAAACCTTAAATGAAAGGTCATTTTCTAACTTATAGTTTCACACCGTGTAAAGTGATATATTATACTATTTTAGAAAACCAGGGTTCTTACCCATTTATGGAATTCTCACGTACACGATTCACATCACATATTCTATTCAAAACTTGTTTGAAATTTATTGAATTTCACATGCTTGTTTCTCACATAGCACATCACATTTTTGTATTCAAAACTTGTTTAAAAAAGTAAAAGATCACATTCTTGTTTCACAAAACTTATTCATGGCTTATCACATCACATTACTTAACTTATACATGGCATATTCAAATTAAGTGACCGTAAGTTTCCCCAACGTCAAGTCACGTCTAGCACATATCACAGGTAGTTTCTCTTGAGAGTCTACACACATGCTCAATACGATATCCTACATTTAGAATGCCCACAAATCTTTTAAGAATGCTTAAGAAGAACCTAAGATACACATTTCTAAAGAATTCACATAAAAAGAGTTAAGACAAATCAAACTCTATTTCTCGCTCGAGCGAGCTCACAGACACATCACAAATCACACGATCGATTGGATTTTGGCTTGCAGCTTTCAGTCACGCGAGACCTCACATGAGCGAGCCTTATTCATATAAGACCCTCCCGTGAGCGAATCTCAGAGCCTCTCGGGCTCTTATCTTTTACTGAAGGCTTCTCGCATGAGCGAGCTCTGAAGCTCGGAAGCGCGAGAACCAGAGTTCACTCTAGATCTGAGTTTTTTCTCAACTCGATCTTCTCCATATTCATTCCACACTTCATACACATTACATTAAATACTTTATTAACAAAAATTCATACACTAAGGCATTGATTTCTCACCTTTAACTCGATGATTTACTCAAAGATCGGATCGTCATCCTCGTTGCAACAAAGGGGTTTCCAAAACCCATTTCAGATCTCTTTCTAAATCCAACGATCACCACTACACCGACATGATCATACTGCGGTCCTTCATGCACACACCTTGCACAAATCTCACTATGATCAGTGGATCATAACACAATAAATCAAGAATCACCTTTCTTTTCTCTTCAAACCCTTTTCTCCTTTCTCTCAAAACTCTAAGTTAGCAACCCACCAATGAGTTCGACATGTGTGTTATCCCACCTATCCACTCAAATGTCTTTGCCTCCTTACAAAGCACAAACACAAAAATTGTGTGTTGCACATAGCCACTTATACCTTTAGTGTTAAACATATACACCTTTCTTGTGTATTTCACTTATCCATTTAATTCCTTTGGTGTGAGTCACATACACACCAAAGTGTGTTCTAACTTTCATGGGTTCCCTTGTGAACCACACACACCACATTCACAAATGCACATTATATGACTTACGCGGTTTACGAAATTTGGGGATGTTACATTCACCCCACAATATAAAATTTTCGTCCTCGAAAATTGACCAAGGTTACCTAGATGTAACTACACACAATAACAAAATTTTTCAACACGAGTGGACACAAATTGTCCAATCATCTAACCTAGCATTTGGTCAAAAGTGACCCACAATCAAACCTGTATTAACATAGAAATAGGTATGGAAAATCTCAAAACCACACAAAAATCTAATCCACAACTGTCCATAGTTAGCCACTTAACACCATGTCCATCAAATTTCTAAATCCACATCAAACTAATCATATATTCACACATAGTGAATAAACCACAATCTTCCTTGGTGAAATGAAATTCAAAATCAATCACATGAACTTAAAACAAAAGCAGTCACATATCCTGCTACAAACACATCCACAAAATATATTATTAAGGGTTTAACAAGCTAAACCACACGCAGTCAAGGATGATTACTCATATTGCCTTCACATAGGTACCTGCACGACAAGTCATCTCAACAGATTTGTATTGTATTTTACTTCTAAACCATGGACAGAAAATTTAAGGCAGTCACATATAAACCATGCATACATGGATTCTAAACCATTTCTAACTAAATTTGTAACCCATCTACATTTAAACCTTAACGATTCACATGAGAAAACAAAACAAAAAAACATTCACATCAAAAGTTAAACAGATTCCCTCGTGACAGCCATGTCACCATAGTTTTTCTTTAAGACTTATATATCAAAATTTACAATTGATTCCTCGCATTATATTTAAAAAATTGAAATTTTCTCAAAATGATTCACAGAATCACCACTGGCAGCAAACTCTAATCGCCGCCACCCTGATCTGACTCCTCAGCTACTGAATCATTTTCTCCACCTGACTTGTCCTCGGTCTCATCACTGTCATCTTCCTCGTCGTCGCCGTCATCCTCGACATCATCGGCCTCATCATCCTCCGCATCGGTAGCCGCACTAGAGCTGGAAGCACCAAAAATCGCATCTCGCATGATGGAAAGGCGCTCCTGGTAGGTCTGCAGGTAGGCATGGTGCATCAAGTCTATGCTAACGGCCTCTTGAAAACGTTGATGCAGCCTTATTTCTCAACTCTGCCAGAGTAGTTTGCAAAGCATCTCATCTTGACTACTCGCCATAGGCTGGGTCAGAGGTGGCACACTAGATTGGGTAGTCGAGTGTGGTACTATTCTGGGTTGAGGTGGTTGTTGCTATTCTGCTTGTTGTGCTATCTCTCTCTCTCTCTCTCTCCCTCTCTCTATCTCTCTCTTTTAACACTATTCTGTAGGCTGTGTAGGCTTTAGGTTAAGTCCCTGGCTCGGTAGGACTTGATGTTATCGGTAAGGATGGGCTCATGAGCTTGAATGTCAAAACCTTCTATTCCATCTCGTCATTCAAACAACCTTGAAATCAATCGGGCATAGGGTAACCGGTTCATGGTTGCGGGGATAGCATCGGGTCTGTTTCAGTCATAAGCGTGTTTAATCACTTTTCTCACTAGAATAGATGCACTAAACAACCTACCCTGATGAGCCGCGTAAATTGCTTGAAGAAACGGGTCCCTTCTCTCTTCGTCGTGGCCCAAGGGAAATAATTTTTTCCTAAAGATAATGTCCAAGGGCTACATATGCTCAGGTAATTGAACTCGTGTAATCGACTTACCCGTGCCCGTCGCACCATGGGTCATATTGGTCACTATGTCCTTAAAATCCACCACCTCTCGGATTGGGGATTTTGATGCCCCATCCTCTACGTACTCTAACGGGCATCCCATAGCATGGGAAATGTCCTTGTCATCAAAAGCGAAGGGTCGTTGGTCAATCTCGCACATCAATTTGGTCTGTGCAGCATTCATTTTGAAGGTTTGATAAAAAAATTTTACCAAACGAGGGTAATATCGTGCGTGAAATGGCGACAATAGTGGCTTCAATTTGTTGGCCTTAATGTACTCTAACGTCCATTGGGTGGACGGTTGATCCTCGAAAATATCCCGATTTATCACCCATTTGGGTTCAAAAATTTTGTTTTCCCACTATTCAGCTGGTTGGGTCAAAGGAGTTAGCGGAGGGGCCGCCCTCTTATGTGAAGTTGGCGGTCTTATCGCCATTTTCTTTCTAGGTTTAGGGTTTGGGGATGTAGAGTCCATTCTAGGGTTTGCGAATGAAAATACACGAAAAGGAGAGTGAAATGCGATTCTAGATTATCTTGTGCGCGTATGAATCCATTCGAATGGCAAGGAAATCCGATAAATCCCTCGTATGCAAAACCCCCACATGAAGAAACTTAAACCCTAGCTCTCCCTGTTCTTAAAATTTCAAATGAAATGCCGATGGGAAGGGTAAAACCCTTTTGTAGTCTATTCCTCTCGCGGGCAAGCATCAGTCACTCATAGGAACTTGATTTCCTCCTTTATTTATTTATTTATTTTTGTTTCTGATCATCTCACATGAGCAAGACTCAGGTATATGTTCCTGAAATAGTTCTGCTCAAAAATTTCATTTCTTTTATTTTATCTTCTAATTTTACCACGTTTAAGATGCCTTTTCGCGTGTAATTTGTTACCCATTGGCCTAACATATTAAGCGATCATAAACACGGCCAATCATCGATGGTTTCATCATTTACGCATATGTGTGTAATAAGAAAAAAAATCAATTTCCACATTATATTCCCAACTTGTTTAAAACATATACAAACTAGACAAAAACTCATGTAAACAAATTTGGGTACGCATCACGCACATCCGATTCACGTTCCCATATTGCTTCTTCAGGTAAATTGTTCTGCCACTGCACAAGTACCAACAGAATCCTCTTCATGCATAGCACTTGTTCCTTCCGATCAAGAATCTACACCGGTCCTTCTTTAACCGTCAAGTCTTCTTGTATCTCTATCGGTGCATAATCCAATATGTGAGTTTGATCCTTTACATATCGTCTCAGTATTGAGATATGGAATACATCGTGCATGCTGGAGAGTTGCGGTGGGAGTGCAAATCGGTAAGCAACCTCTCCAACATGTCCCAAAACCTCAAAAGGTCCAATGTACCACGAGCTTAGATTGCCACTCTTTCCAAAACTCATCACGCCCTTAGTCGGTGAAATCTTGATGAAGACTTTGTCTCCCGTCTGAAAGAAATACTCCACATTAACATTGAAAATTTCTTATATTTATATATTTACATAAGCAACCTATCACATCTAAATGTTAAGTTTACCTGAAACTGCACGTTCGTCCTCTTTAGGTCAGCATAGCTCTTCTGCTTGCTTTGTGTGACTCGTAATCTTTCTCTTATCACTCGTACTGCCTCAGTGGTACTCTCTAGAATTTCTGGCCCTAAAATAAATTTTTCTCTTGTTTCTTTCCAATTAATTGGGGATTTGCACCGTCTACCATACAAAGCTTCATACTGTGCCATTCCTATACTCTTCTGATAGCTATTATTGTATGCAAACTCGATCAATGGTAGATGTTGATCCCATGAGACCAAAAAATCTAGCATACAAGCTCGTAGCATATCCTCTATGATCTGATTTACAAGTTCAGTCTGGCCATCAGTCTATGGATGAAGTGCTAAACTGAAATCAATTCTAGTACCCATTCCTTCTTAGAATTTCTGCCAAAATTTAGAAGAATACAACGGATCTCGATCGAAAACTGTACTTACTAGAATACCGTGTAAGCAAACGATCTCCCTTATATACATGTCTGCCAGTCTGCTCCCAGTATACGTCATGTTATAAGCTAAGAAATGGGCCGATTTCGTTAGTCTGTCAACGATCATCCAAATAGCATTATACTTCCTCATTGTCCATGGCAATCCTAAGATAAAGGCCATAGAAATAGATTCCCACTTCCACTAGGGTATTGGTAACGGTTGTAATAATCCAAATGGATGCTTGTGATCCACCTTTACTTACTGATAAACCAAACACCTAGAGGCATACTCAGCTACGTCCTTCTTCAAACCTCTCCACCATAAGTTTTTCTTCAAATCTTGATACATCTTTGTCCCACCCGGATGAATTGTGTACTTTGATTTATGGGCCTCTTCTAAAATAGTATGACGCACGTCGACATCGGTAGGCACACTCAAATATCCTCTGAACAACAGTGATCCATCACTCTTGATAGAAAAATCTGATTTAGTGCCATCTATTACCGCCTGCCTAATTTTCAACATTTCATTATCTTTCATCTGAAGCTCATACATGCGCTCAAAAATTACTGACCTAATTGTAACATTTGTTAAGAAAGCTCCTAGAGCTTTCGCCTCTATCCTCGTATCATACAAGGATATATCCTCTAATAGCTTCCATCTGTGAAGTCCCAAAATAAGACTTGCTAACTGAGCCGAAGTCTTCCTACTCAAAGCATCTGCAACCACATTTGCCTTGCCTGGATGGTATTGAATGGAGCAATCATAGTCTTTAAGAAATTCCATCCACCTTCTTTGTCTCATATTTAGGTCTTTCTATGTGAACAAATACTTGAGACTCTCGTGGTCTGTGAAAATCTTGAAGGTTTCTCCATATAGAAAATGTCTTCATATCTTCAGTGCAAATATCACAGCCGCTAACTCAAGGTCATGCATCAGATAGTTCTTTTCATGATCCTTAAGTTGTCTAGATTCGTAGGCACATAGCCCAAACTATTGTGCGATGCGTCGCTATACACGACAAAACCTCCACTCCCCGATGGAATGGTTAACACTGGTGCCGACGTCAACCTCTTCTTGAGTTCTTGAAAACTCTTCTCACAATCCTCGGTCCACTCAAATTTGATATCTTTCCTTGTAAGCTTCGTGAGTGGCCTCGAAATTTTTGAAAATCCTTCCACGAACCTCCTGTAGTATTTAGCTAGACCAAGAAAATTGAGAATCTCTATCACAGTCTGTGATCGTTCCCAATTCACTACTACCTCAATCTTTGCAGGATCCACAGAAACACCTGCTTTTGAGACCACATGTCCGAAACATCTTACTTTCTCAAGCCAAAACTCACACTTACTGAGTTTAGCAAACAACTAGTGTTCACACAACGTCTACAGAGCAATCCTCAGATGCTGCTCATGCTCCTCCCGGGACTTTGAATATATAAGAATGCCATCCACGAATACCACAACACACGTATCCAAATGTGACTTGAACACTCGATTCATGAGATCCATAAATGAAGTTGAACCATTAGTCAAACCAAAAGGCATTACCAAAGCTTCATAATGCCCATACCGAGTTTTAAATGTCGTCTTATAAACAACCTCGACTTTCACTCTCAGCTGCTAATAACTGATCTCAAACCTATCTTGGAAAAGAACCTCGCCCCTTACAGCTGATTAAATAGATCATCGATTCTTGATAGTCAATTTATTCAACTAACGATCAATGTACAGTCTCATCAACATGTCCTTCTTAACGAACAAGACCGATGCTCTCCAAGGAGATACACTTGGTCTTATAACCCTTGTCTAACAACACTTGTAGTTGATCTTTTAACTCCTTCAATTCAACTGGAGTCATTCTATATGACGCTTTGGATAGTGGCTCAGTACTTGGGGCTAAGTCTATGGAAAACTCAACCTCTCTTTCAGGTGGCAATCCCAACAACTCTTCAGGAAAAATGTCCTCAAAGTCACACACTACTAGAATGTCCATGATCACGTTCTTCTCTTCCTTATTTTCTTGTAGAAATGTTAGGTACCCACTACAACCATTTCTCATCATCTTCTGTGCACAGATAACGGAGGTAATATGTACAAAAGTTGATCTCATGTCAAGAAATTTGAATGATTGACCCTCATCTGGGTGAAATGTAACAATCTTTCTTCGACAATCCACACTCGCAGCACAGGTGGATAACCAATCCATTCCAAGGATTGCATCAAATCCTTACATATCCAACAATATCAAGTCAACCATCAACTCGTGATCTCCACCTCCCCTAATGTTTACCATCACAGATCGACACACAGTATCGGTTTTAACTGAGTTCCCTGTTGGAACTGACACATAAAAAATAAAGTCTAATGGCTCGGGAATGACCTTCACCCTGATCGCAAATTCTAGTGTCATAAATGAATGTGTAGACCCTGGGTCTATCAGAACTCGTGCTTCATAATAAAGGTACTCTTCTTTTCTATACAACTGTAGCGTACCTACATTTTATAAACACTACATATTTAATTACACGACAATTGAAACATAGTAGCCAACATGAAAAATAAAACAATAAAATTTTCTACCTTCCTATGTATGCACCTTCTTCATCTAAAATTCAAGTAAGGAATTCAATGACTTTAATTAAAGAATTTATACCTTGTATGATGTCGTTGCTCGTATTTGCATCCTTAGCTATGACTGCATACACTCGGCCTTATACTGTGGGTCTTGATTGTCGCGTAGGCCTTTGCAGTCCTGCAGTAGCTATCTTTCCCTCATTCTTCAACATCGGGCAATCTCTTATCATGTGTCCAACCTTCCCACATTTAAAACATGCCTTAGTGCCACTTCTACAATCCATAGTCCTATACGTTTTATCACAACGTCCACACTATTGCCGCGGTGTAGACGAAGCCGCTCTTGAAACTCCTGGAGCAACTAATCCCCCTATGGTATGAGTAGGGCTAAATGGATGAAATGATCTCTCAGGTGTAGGCACAACCAGCCTAGTATAATTTCCTTACGAAAAATTCCCTTGTACAAAATGCATCTGTGCTGGTGCTGTATACCTCGGCTTTTTATTCGCCGACTCAAAATTTTCAAACCTCCCTTGACTTGTTTTCCCATTGTTCTGTTCATCTCTTCTCTTGTACATTTTATCTATATCTTCCTCTGTGACGAGAGCCTTGCTCATGACTTCTCCATAGGTCTCCAATTGAAACATAGACACTCGGTCTCGGATGTTTAGTCTCAAACCCCTTTGAAACTTCTTTGCTTTCATCCTATCTGAGGCCACATGTTCCAATGCGAACCTCGACAACCTAGTGAATTCCACTCCGTACTCTCACATGGTCATCTTGCCTTGTTCAAGATTTATAAATTGTACCTCCATCCTATCCCTCACTTGCTTAGAGAAATATTCCTTTTTGAATTCCTCTAAGAACTCATCCCATGTCCATGGCATACCTGGTGTAACTTGTTCCCTAGTCCTTGAAACTGAAGTCCACCATGGGCCAGCTTCCCCATCTAATTTAAATGCCATCCACATTACCTTCTCATCTTTAGTGCATGGAAACACACTAAAAATGTTCTCCATTTCTTTTATCTAGTTCTTTGCCTCAACTAGCTGGGATTGTCCTGAAAAGTTAGGAGGTCGCATCCTTCTAAACTCCCCAAAAGCCAAAGGTTGTACTAGTGGCTGATATGGTGGCGGTGGTGGTGTCTGTTGGTGATTATTAGCATTGCTAGTAGCAATTAACTCTGTCTACTGCACCACGGTCTCCATGGCAAGTGCCATCCTCTCTATTCCTATTCTTTCTCTGTTTTGATCTCCTTGCTTAGGAAGATCATTCTCTCTAACCAGATTCCTATTCGAACCCGAAGCTAAATTCTCAGTTATTAACACATCCTCCATGTTGTTGTCCTCTCCTTCACCACTCCTTGTGGTTTGGGCACAACCACCTCTGGGTCGTCCTCAACCTCTAGGAGGCATCTTGTTTTGTTAACACGAAACAACTGCAGACACCCAAATTAAGCCCAAGGCCCGATCGAAACACATTTCGATAGAGGCGCGCCTCTGAGCTGTTGATGGCATGTATGGAACCTTTAGAAATCCTTTCAAACCCTTAGGAATCACCCTAGGTCCCTTAGAAACCTTCCCGAACCTTTAGAAACCAATCCCAACCCTTAGAGCCCATTCTGGACCTAAACATAGCATTCCCAAGAAATGGATGAAGGGTGGTTCACTCGGACTAGCTACAACCTTCTACTATAATCAAATCTTATACCATTGAAAAGTAGAAGTCGTCAACTTTCCAATGGGCTAAAAATCACCGCAATCGAAACTGTGTATGCAAAGATATGGCGATCCGAACCCGAGGGGCAAAATAGTAATTTCATGGAAGCCCCCTTAGGGATTTGGTGCAACTAATAGTTACGCCGGTTCAAAGTGTGGACCCCACCTCGGGGAGCCAACTTTCAGGTACGGTGCATGCACTATTTTACTGTGCATATGCCTGGCTCAACTAATAGTTGCGCTAGGCATATGAACAGTAACCTCTGGTTTTTGCCTCGAATTTCATGATTAGGGTTTGACTTGTTGACCACCTTGACCTTTGGGATGTATTTTTCTAGTTCTGTTACACCCATTTACTATCTATGTGCAACCCCTTAAGTGGTTTAAAGCCTCACCCTATCATCCACCATTAGAGCACCTCTTCACATGTTTCAAGGCTCAAAAAAACCTAGGAAACCTTAGATGTTAGATTACCTAATTGCTAAATGTTAAGTTCTAAAAAATATCATTTTTCACCTCCTAACCTAACCTTTGGAAGACCCTTGAGGTGTCTAATAATGTGTTTTAAGTATGTTTTATAGATAAGCAGTAAATTACAGCCTTAGCACACAAAGCCAACAAAAAGGGTCAAATAAGCAATCTGCAGCCTCAACCTGTGCTCAAACTTCAACAATCCACAAAGCCTTAAAAACTCATGGAAGGCTATGAACCCAACTGGGTGCACTTGAGACCAAGTACAGTGCCAAGGGATGAAGATTGAATCCACCCAGAGGTGGCTGAGGGCGAGACAGATAAAAATAACACATTAGAAGTGTGTGCCAGCTAAGGAAGCACAGAAATAAAGCTATCGAGTGGTATTCTTAAGCTACCGAGAGGATCTGGTGCCTAAATTAGAAGATACCGAGAGGATCCAGAGGCTTTCGAGAGGTACGGAGGTGGAAGGACGAACCTGTCGTCAAGATTTAGCAACTTATCGAGAGGTTAGAAGTACAAATGTGGATCCTGTTGAGAGGATACTTGGAGGTGCAGGTGAAGCCAAGAGGATCGATTTACATGTCGAGAGGTTCAACTGAACCCGTCGTGCAGTGCATCCAATCCTGTCAACAACTGCTAGGTGTAGTCCTCGAGAGGATGAAAAGAAGCTGTCGACAGGACCTGCTATAACCAATCGACGAGTCAACTATAACCTGTCGAGGGGATGAATGAAATGATCGTCAATCCTATCGATAAGTGTCGTCAATCCTCTCGAAAGGTCTACAAACCTGTTGACATGCATGCAAAGCAATGTAGAACCTGTCGAGAGGATCCTAGAACCTCTCGACACTCTATTTGGGGAACTTCTCAGTTCTTTCCTCAGCAGTTGTCCACACCAGTAGCCTGTGCATGTGTTCCAAAGCATGTCAGCAACCCCTGGGGGTATATTTGGCACACAATGGGCCACACATGGAATCCCTAACAATATCACATGTACTTGTCAGATGAGAACCAATGGGAGATGAGCTTCTAGAAGAGAAATCAGCCACATCAACATAACCGAATTATCTCCTTGCATTCTGATTGGCTGAAACGGATCTGAGGACAGAGGAGGAGAGTATAAAAGTTTAGAGAAAATATAGAAGAAATGATCAGAAAAACCAGAGCTTAGGGGAAGATCCATTTTTTCAAAATTCTCCCTTCTTCTTCCTCCTTTACCCCTTCTCTCTTTAGCCAATCATGAGTGGCTAAACTCTTCTCAGTAGTTAGGGTGAGGTCTTAAGCTATAGATTAAAAGATTCAAAGACATTGTATAGAACTGTATGATGCACATATTACAGATCTGACCACAATCGTGTTATAATCTTGCAATATAATTATGGTTTTTAAAGGTGATTCTAATCTATATTTCACTTTTTTGTATTTGTTTTTCCTGGGTTGGATATTCCTATAGATGTTAGCCTATGAGGGTCTCGTATCCTGGCATCTACAACATCTACAATGGTTTTCCTATTTTGATCAAGATCCTTGGAGCGGAACAATCTGTAGGATGGTCTGTGACCATTAAAGTGGACAGATCATAGCCTTAGGATTGCTTCAATTCTCTAATTGAGATTGAATCCTTATACCTCACCTCTGCCAGGATAACCTGGGAAGTTGGGATCTAGAAAAGAGGATTGTAGCAAATCAGCTCTTAGCATTGCCATTGATTCCTTTGATTTCCAGTGAGAGACCAATACCCCTAGCTGTTGTTCTCATCCTTTGATTTTTCATCTCTTCTATATCTCCCCTTACCTCTGTGCTAGATTAGATCTAGATCAGTAGCACTTAATTTTGTTGTTTGTAGTTAAAGTGACAAAAACCCCAAAACCTCTCCTCTTTCTTAGATTAGAATAGAGTGCTAGATCCACTATGGATCTGGAGATTTATTGAAAGTTAAACCACATTTCCCTGTGGACATACCCTTACTTACCCTTTTAAAACTTACTGCAATAGGCCTGAATACTTGCAAGTCTGTGTGTATGTTTGCCTTGGTGTGTGTGCAATCCATAGATTCTGTAATTGTTTAATTTTAAATCTCTTTTTGAGCACAAGGTAAACACCCAACAAGTTTTTGGCGCTGCTGCCGGGGATCTGTGTTTCTAACTTGGTAGATTTAAGTTTTTCTCATTTTTTTTTGGTTGACATTTTTAATTGTTTGTGAAGTGTTTGATTAATTGGTGCTTTAGTTTTTGCTATAGTTTAACTCTGTTTTAGATCTGGATCTGTGGAGCTAAGAGGAGCTCTGTATCACTTGGAAAAGCAATCATTGCTTAAGTTTGCATCTCTTAACTCTGTTTCTATTTTTAGATCTGTAGTTTTGTATATCAGTAGTTGTGTAGTTGTCTGTCTTGTGATTGAATTGTTGTTCCTTGTACTGTGATTTGTTGTGTTGTTCTTGACCCCTGAGGTGTGTATGCTTGGGAGGAGATCTCTTAATCCTGAGATTTCTCCCTTGGATCCTGAGGTTGAAAGACTTCTCAGACCTAAGCACCCCTTACACACTTCTATTATTGATTCTGATAATTCTGCAATGGGTGAGCAACCTAGGACCTTGAAGGAATTCAATGCACCAGGGGTTTACAATTCTCCCTTCTGCATTCAATTCCTTGTTGTTCAAGGGAACTATGAGATCAAGTCCTCCATTATCCAAATGCTACCCTCATTCCATGGCCTGAGCAAAGAAGACCCGTACAAGCATATTGATGAATTTCTAAGACTGTGTACTACATTCAATATTGCAGGTTTGGGGGAGGAAGCAACCAGGATGAGACTCTTTCCTTTTTCACTAAAGGATAGAGCTAAAACTTGGTTGTCAATGCTCCCAACGAACAATATTCAGTCCTGGAGTGACCTTCAATGTCAATTTTTGGCCAAGTTTTTCCTCATGTCCAAGACAAGCCAGTTGAGGAAGGGCATTATTTCATTTGCTCAAGCCCCAACTAAGGACTTTCACCAAGCATGGGAGAGATTTAAGGAGCTCCTGAAGCAATGTCCTCATCATGAAATCCCTGAATGACAACTTGTTCAAAGTTTCTATCAGGGAATTGACTTTAAAAGTAGAGATATAGTGGATGCCTCTTGTGGTGGTACCTACCTCTATAAAACTGTTGAGGAGGCTTGGGAACTGTTTGATACCATCAGTGAGAACTCTATGCAAAGAGAGACATTTTTCAAGGATTGTGAAACTCCTAGAATGGTGAGAAATAATACCACGAGAGGAAAAATGTATGAGGTGAGTGGACAAAATGATTTGGAGAGGAAAGTGGACAGCTTAACCTAAAAATTTGATAAGCTCATGGGAGCAATGCTGTCACCCATGGCTGCTAAAGTAGAAGAGGCATGTGTTATATGCCAGTCTCCCACTTACTCCCTTGAGGAATGCCCTTCATCTATCCAATTTCCAGATCTTGTGATGGAACATGTGGCTGTAACCCAGTCTTTTGGGCAACAGCCTACTACTGGTTACCAATGGAGAAACCACCCCAATCTGAGGTGGAGATAAGATACTTTTCCAAACCAGCAACAGCAGCCAAAACAGTCCATGCCTTATTAAAATGCTCAGCCCTACCAACAGAATTACTTTCCAAGGCCCCATTACCAACAACCCATGGCTCAGCCTATGGCTTAGCCTGTACAACAAGCTGCACCCCCTCCAACTGCTAGATCACTTTCTTTTGAGGAACAAGTTTTGGCCTCATTGCAGAACTTAGGGTCCTTGTCTCAAACTGTACACTCTTATAGCCAAAGCATTAAAAAGATAGAAGACCATCTTGGCCAGCTGTCTAATGCTTTGACAAAGAGAGAGGAAGGGAGGCTACCTAGCCAACCTATGGACAACCCAAGGAGATAATATGTGGTAGGTGAGGTTTCTTCTTCTCATGAAGAAGCCAAATCTGTCACCACATTAAGAAGTGGAAGGCTGGTGGACAATCAAGTAGGCTGTGGGCCTGTGAAAAATTCAGAAAAAGAAAAAGAAGTAACTACAGAGAATGTACAGCAAGAGCAACTCATGTTGAATAAAGAGGATGATGATGATCCTCAACAAAAACATAAAAACAAAAAGAAAGATGTTGAGTTGGCTAAGGCTGTAAATGGGGGAGCAATCCCATATTTACCATTTCCTAGGGCAATGCAAGCACCTTCCCCTTTCGATAAAGGGCATGCCAAAGTAGAGAAAATGATGGAAACCTTTAAACAAGTAAAGATTAATTTGTCTTTACTTGCTGCAATCAAGCAAGTTCTAGCCTATGCCAAAATTTTAAAAGACCTTTGCACCCATAAAAGACAATCGAGGATACATCTTTTCAAGAAAGTCTTTTCAGTAGATAAAGTGAAGCAGATACTGAATATTGCAACCCCAACAAAGCTCCAAGACCCTGGAGTCCCCACTATCCCCTGCATCATTAGGGATCATACCATTGAAAAAGCCTTGTTAGATCTGGGAGCTAGTATAAATTTGCTTTCATATTCAGTATATGAGAAGCTGGGCTTAGGAGAGTTGAAGCCCACACATGTGGTCTTACAACTAGCTGACAAATCTGAGAGGAAGCTTGTGGGGATCATAGAAGATGTCTTGGTCGGGGTTGACAAATTCTTTTATCCTACTGATTTTTTGGTGCTGGATATGAAGTCGACCAAGTGTGCTACTTCTATCCCTGTGATCCTAGGAAAGCCACTTTTCATTGCCCTTCATTGATCAGATCTTAGATAAGCTGGCAGGCAGAGCTTTTTACTATTTTCTTGATGGTTATTTAGGGTACAGCCAGATCCCTGTATACCCACAAGATCAAGAGAAAACTATCTTTACATGTCCCTTTGAAACCTTTGCATACAGAAGGATGTCTTTCAGACTGTGTAATGCACCCGCCACCTTTGAAAGATGCATGTATGCTATTTTCTCTGACATGATTAATCAGTTCTTGGAGATTTTTATGGATGACTTTTCTAATTATGGGAATGATTTTAGCCAGTGCTTGCAGCACCTTAGTTTGGTGTTGCAAAGATGTGAAGAAACTAACCTAGTCTTGAGTTGGGAGAAGAGTCACTTCATGGTGACTCAAGGGACTTTCTTAGGACATGCTGTCTCCCACAAAGGGATAGAGGTTGATCAAGCTAAAATTGATTTAATTGCACATCTCCCCCCACCCAAAACTGTCAAGCAAGTCAGGTCATGTTTTGGACATGCTAGTTTCTATCGAAGGATCATCAAAGAATTCAGGAAAATCTCCAAACCTCTTTGCCACTTGTTGTGCCAAGAGGTTCCTTCTGAAGTCAATGATAAATGCCTGGCTACATTTGAACTACTGACGACATGCTTGACCACTGCACCCATTCTACAAGCCCCTGATTTCTCCCTGCCATTTGAGCTAATGTGTGATGCATCAAACTTTGCCATTGGTGCAGTCTTGGGACAAAGAAAAGACAAAGCACCAATTATAGTGGCTTATGCAAGCAAATCAATGGCTGATGCCCAACTGAATTATACAATAACTGATAAGGAGTTGTTGGTCATTGTATTTGTCTTAGAGAAATTTAGATCCTATGTCCTGGGATCTAAGATCATTGTGTTCACTGACCACTCGGCCTTAAAATATCTCTTGTATAAAAAGGATGCTAAAGCTAGACTTATAAGATGGGTTTTGCTTTTGCAAGAATTTGATATGGAAATTAAGGACAAGAAGGGGGTTGAGAATGTGGTAGCAGGCCACCTATCCAGGATCCCAGCTACTGAACAAGACAGCCTGCCCATCAATGACTCCTTCCCAGATGAACAACTGTTTGCTATTGAGATGAGTGACCCTTGGTTTGCAAACATAGTCAACTACTTGGCTGTGGGGAGGATAACCCCACATTGGGGAATGAATGATAAAAGTCTATTTTTCTCAAAGATCAAACACTAAATCTGGGATGATCCTCACCTCTTTAAGATTTGTGCAGACCAAGTAGTAAGGAGATGTGTGCCAGAGACTAGATTTAAAAACATTCTAACCATGTGCCATGAACAAGCCTGCGGGGGCCATTTCAGTGGCAACAAAACTACTGCAAAGGTGCTGCAAAATGGTTTCTATTGGCCCACTCTTTTCAAGGATGCCTGGCAACATTGTAAAGTATGTTCAAGATGTCAGCAAATGGGAAGGTCTATCGAAGAAACTCAAAGCCTTTGCAACCAATATTGGTTGTTGAATTGTTTGATGTTTGGGGAATAGATTTTATGGGACCTTTCCCTCCCTCTGATCGCCATAATTTCATCCTAATAGCTGTGGACTATGTGTCCAAATGGGTATAGGCCATAGCTACAAGGACCAATGATCACAAAGTTGTCCTTAAATTCTTAAAGGACAACATTTTCTCCAGATTTGGCACCCCCAGAGCCATCACCAGCGATGGGGGAGCCACTTTTGCAATAGACAATTTGACAAACTGTTGGAAAGATACTCTGTTACACCGAGTTGAAACTCCCTATCACCCACAAACTAGTGGGCAAGTGGAGATTTCCAATAAGGAAATCAAGCATATCTTGGAGAAGACTGTGAGATCAGATAGGAGGGATTGGTCCATGAGACTTTCAGACGCCTTGTGGGCTTATAGGACAGCCTATAAGACCCCAATAGGTATGTCTCCCTTCAAGTTGGTTTATGGAAAATCATGTCACTTACCTATAGAACTAGAGCACAGGGCATATTGGGTGATTAAAGCATTGAGCACTGACTTAACTACTGCGGGCATTCACAGGAAACTCCAGCTATCTGAGCTAGAAGAGTTGAGGTTAGAGGCCTATTCTAATGCACGAATTTACAAGGAGAAAACCAAAGCCTTCTTTGACAAGCAGCTGTTGATAAAAGGGTTTATTGTTGGTGAAAAGGCATGGCTTTTCAACTCGAGGTTGAAGTTGTTCCCAGGAAAATTGAAATCCAGGTGGGAGGGACCGTACCTAGTTGAGCATGTATCCCCATCTGGAGCTATTGAAATCAGGGATCCTAAAGATGGTAGGATCCTGAAAGTAAATGGTCAAAGGCTCAAACATGTTGTTGACAATCTAGTGGAACCTATGATGACCATCTTCTTTCAAGAACCTCCCTTACCTAACTGATTCTCCATCATGTACACTATGTATCATAGTTACTGTAGTTGTTAGTGTTGCTACTGTCGCGTTGATAGCTTGTCAATATTTAGCTTACTCAATAGGATTTATTATGACTGTTTACACTGCACTATAGCTTGTCGAGAGGAGTGGAATACAGTTCGACAGGTTCTGAAGGCTCTAAGTGTTCATTTCGACAAGATCTAGAGCCTATCGAGAGGTATGAAGCAATTGTCAACAGGAATGAAAAACAAAATGATTGTCGATAGGTTCTAATAGTTGGTGGTACGTTTGACAGGTTCAGAGTACTGGTCGAGAGGTTTTATGAACCTCTTGAGATGATGTCTGTTGAAAAGAGAACCTGTCGAGAGGTTGCGAACGTACCTGAATTTTGAGAACCCCTCGACATGATTTTGTCTAAAGCCAAACCCCGTCGACAGGATGGAGTGAACCTCTCGAGAGGTTCAATAGTTTTTAACTCCTCGACAGGTTGCACCAACCTGTCGAAACCGCATCCCCAATCCTGTCGGAGCTCATTTTCACCCTTGTTCACAAGCCGATGTCTAAGCATTAATTCCGCATACTTCCTTGACTTAACCCCCATTGCTAAAAATAGACCAACGTGCAGTTCGCGTTTCCATTCCCCATGTTAAATCGCACAACACCCCACATAGCAACCGCCATACCATTTATTCCCACCCCTTTTTTTTTAGCAATTAAGCTTGGAAGAATGTGAACGATTTATTATACCGATTCATATTCCACTGCCCATGCATTCTAAATATCAGGCTCGTCCACCTCTATCACATCCATTCCCTCCTGACCTCTTTAGTCCTTTCATAACTCCAATCATGACAGACGACAAACTCAAAGATCTGCCAACCAAATTCTACCCCGTCTGGCCACCACCACCACCACCAGTTGAGCTTGACCCATTACAATTCTTATGGGATGAGTATGACGAAGTACAACGGATTTTGACCAAGGAGGAAAAGAACAAGAATAAGAGAAATAAGAAGAAACAAAAGCTAGAACCACCTGCATCTTCTCCCCTTTCCTCCTCACTCTCTCCAACCCCTACCCTGCCTCCTCCTTCTTGAAACCTCCCCCCCGCCTCTGGCTTGCAGTTCCTCTTCCAGGAGCAGCAGGTTGAGGATATCTCGGAGCAGGCTACGGGTCATTTTGATACTTTGTGTCTAGATTTTTTTGTTTTAGGTTTTTACCTCCTTCTGTCAATATTTCATTGTACACATTTTCACTTTTTCGGCATATATGTACTATTTTATGTAATAGATTTTCTGTTTTCCTTTACCTGTGTAATTCTCGGTTGATGTACTGCACTTATTTGATTGCCTGCTTAATGTTTCCTTTTCTTAATTTTACTTCTGTTTTTACCATGCTGCACTACACTTTTCTCTTTGAAGCAGTGGGGACACTGATCTTCATAGGTTTGGGGGTGTGGCAAGTATGCCAATAGGATAGTTAATGTTAGTGTAGCCAGAAGTAAGCAAACATCTGTGAAAAATGAAAGGAATCCCCACCTGATTTTTTATATAAGAGGAAATGGAAAACTTTTTAAACTAAAGGTGTTAGAGTTCCAACATGTGCAGGAAGTAAATCTCAAGAAATTTTTGAAAATTGGTGCTTTGTGAACTTGAAAAAGAGAGAAAATTGTGAGGTTATACCCCAGAAATCTGATGGAAGACCACACCCAGTGAGATTTGGGCCTGAAATTTTTTTCTTTGAAGAGTGTCTTGGCAACATTTCTTTCTGCTCCAAGGACTGATTAGACCTAGTTTTGATCACTAGAAGTTAGGTAATTCCAAGTTGAAGCAGCTTGACAACACTCAGGACATTAAGGACATGAAGTAAGGCCATCCCTTGGACAGTTTGAGTCTAAAATTTTCCCACCTTTAAACTGCCCTTGATACACACCATTTGAGCCTTAAAATTCCCAATTTTCTTTGATAAAAACTAAAAAATTTGAACCCAAAACCTCAGTGACCTGATTCAGCCTGACCCTCACTCTGAGATTCCAGAAGGTAGAGCTGTTTTGATGATTGGTTGAGAAAGAAGAAAGTACATTTTAAGGCAAGTGTGATGTGTAGTTGTGGCATTCCAACCCTAAAAAACAAAAACAAAAAACAAAAGGAATGAGAAAGAGAAGTCATTTCACTGAAAGACTGAAAAGAGGATTAGAAACTGGCCACTTCAAATCTAAAAATTCAAGAAGTAGTGGAACTGTGCTAAACTGAAGAAGGTGTGTGCACCACCTCCTTACCTTGTTGATTTCTCAATTTTGAATCCCATTTTACCCGTTCATTCTTTATCAACTTCACCCATAAGCCACATTACAACCCAATAAAAAGTCCTTACTGATCTGAAATTTGATTGAGCTATCATGTGGAGATGAGGATTTGTGTAATGTATGGTTAAAAGAACTAGAAAATTTCAGAAATTAAAGCAATGCCTATGCTCATGCTTGCAGTCCTATTTGAGGGCTGTAACAGTTCTTGGGCTGTGTGAATTGATACACCCTTTTATTTTTTATTAAGAGTGCCTACCCAGTGAGATTTGGGTTTGAAGTCAGGTTTGTTGGGGGCATAATCAGCACATGATTCTCAATTTAATGGTAAACTTTGCGCTATTTTTCACACAAATTACCTAGACATGAGCTGAGTGACTATGAAGGAGCCACAACAGTACTTTGGTTTAAACTGCCATATTTTTGCTGAGAATCCTCTAAAAACTGATTGGACAAAGGTGTGGATTGAACTTTATGATTGCTTGCTACTTGTTTCAATATTTTGCACTAATATTAACTGACCTTATTGGAGAAGTTTGTGCGTAACTTCACTATAAACCCTCAGGAGACTTCACTCCTCCACTAGGGATCACCTAGGGGTTTAAAAGGCTTGATGCATATGCTAAATGCATCTGTGTTCCCTACAAAAGTGGCATTTTTCATTTTTGATCATTGTTTTCACTCTCCTTTGCTCAGGGACTAGCAAAGCTTAGGTTTGGGGGTGTGTTAAGTAGTAAAAAATATCATTTTTCACCTCCTAACTTGACCTTTGGAAGACCCTTGAGGTGTCTAATAATGTGTTTTAAGTATGTTTTATAGATAAGCAGTAAATTATAGCCTTAGCACACAAAGCCAATAAAAAGGGCCAAATAAGCAATCTGCAGCCTCAACCTGTGCTCAAACTCAACAATCCACAAAGCCTTAGAAACTCATGGAAGGCTATGAACCCAACTGGGTGCACTTGAGACCAAGTACAGTGCCAAGGGATGAAGATTGAATCCACCTAGAGGTGGCTGAGGGCGAGACAGATAAAAATAACACATTAGAAGTGTGTGCCAGCTAAGGAAGCACAGAAATAAAGCTATCGAGTGGTTCTCTTAAGCTACCAAGAGGATCTGGTGCCTAAATTAGAAGATACCGAGAGGATCCAGAGGCTGTCGAGAGGTACGGAGGTGGAAGGACAAACCTATCGTCAAGATCCAACAACTTATCGAGAGGTTGGAAGTACAAATGTGGATCCTGTCGAGAGGATACCTGGAGGTGCAGGTGAAGCCGAGAGGATCGATTTACATGTCGAGAGGTTCAACTAAACCCGTCGTGCAGTGCATCCAATCCTGTCAACAACTGCTAGGTGTAGTCCTCGAGAGGATGAAAAGAAGCTATCGACAGGACCTGCTACAACCAATCGATGAGTCGACTATAACCTATCGATGGGATGAATGAAATGATCGTCAATCCTATCGACAAGCGCCGTCAATCCTCTTGAAAGGTCTACAAACCTGTTGACATGCATGTAAAGCAAGGCAGAACCTGTCTAGAGGATCCCATAACCTCTCGACACTCGATTTGGGGAACTTCTCAGTTCTTTCTTCAGCAGCTGTCCATGCCAAAAGCCTCTGCACATGTTCTAAAGCACGTCAGTGACCCTTGGGGGTATTTTTGGCACACAATGGGTCACGCGCGAAAACCCTAACGGTATCACATGTACTTATTAGATGAGAACTAATGGGAGAAGAGCTTCTAGAAGAGAAATCGGCCACATCAGCATAACATAATTATCTCCTTGTATTCTGATTGGCTGCAATGGATCTGAGGACAGAGGAGGAGAGTATAAAAGCTTGGAGAAAATACAAAAGAAATGATCTGGAAATTAAGAAAATCAGAGCTTAGGGCGAGATCCATTTTTCCAAAATTCTCCCTTCTTCTTCCTCCTTTCCCCCTTCTCTCTTTAGCCAATCATGAGTGGTTAAACTCTTCTCAGTAGTTAGGGTGAGGTCTTAATCTGTAGATTGAAAGATTCAAAGGCATTATATAGAACAGTATGATGCACAGATTGCAGATCTGAGCACAATCGTGTTGTAATCTTGCAATATAATTATGGTTTTTAATGGTGATTCTAATCTATATTTCACTTTTTCATATTTGTTTTCCATGGGTTGGATATTCCTGTAGATGTTAGCCTATGAGGGTATCGTATCCTGACATCTATAGCATCTGCAATGGTTTTCCTATTTTGATCAAGATCCTTGGAGCGAAACAATCTCTAGGATGGTTTGTGACCATTAAAGTGGGCAGATCATAGCCTTAGGATTGCTTCAATTCTCTTATTGAGATTGGATCCTTATACTTCACCTCTGCCAGGATAACCTAGGAAGTTAGGAGCCAAAAAAGAGGATTGTATCAAATCAACTCTTAGCATTGCCATTGATTCCTTTGATTTCCAGTGAGAGACCAATACCCCTAGCTGTTGTTCTCAACCTTTGATTTTTCATCTCTTCTATATCTCCCCTTACCTCTGTGTTGGATTAAATTTGGATTAGTAGCACTTAATTTTGTAGTTTGTAGTTAAAGTGATAAAAACCCCAAAACCTCTCCTCTTTCTTAGATTAGAATAGAGTGCCAGATCCACTCTGGATCTGGAGACTTACTGAAAGTTAGACCATATTTTCTTATAGACATACCCTTACTTACCCTTCTAAAACTTGCTGCAATAGCCTTGGATACTTACAAGTCTGTGTGTCTGTTTGCCTTGGTGTATGCGCAATCCTTAGATTCCGTAATTGTTTGATTTTAAACCCCTTTTTGAGCACAAGGTAAACACCCAATACTAAACCCAATTAGCATCTAAACACCCTCCTAACCCACCCTTTGCCTATAAATAGAACCCCCCTCCCCTTGGTTTAGAGGTTGAGAAAATTACCTAAGGGAGAAAGAGCTTAAAGTGAGAAGATCTTTCTCCCTTTGGTACACCATTTCTCATACAAATTCCAAAATTGATAAACCTCCTTCGAAGCCTTATATAAAAAGCCTCTAGGTTAGGTGTGTGCTATCCATTTGCCTTCTCTCTCTACCTCTTAGCTAGCAAGCCTTAGAGGCTAGAACCCCTTTTCCCACCATACAAGCCTTCAAAATCTCATCAAAGCAAGCCCACGCAAGGCTCTCCAATGGTGCCACAAGGGCCCGAGAGCTCCGGCTCTCCCCTCTACTCCTCTACCTTCTCGGTCATTCCTCCATCCCCTCATATATGCCGTTACGCCACTGAATTTTTTTTAGGAACGGAGGGGTACAAATAGGATTTTAAGCCTCTTTAGGTAAGAGGAAGCCTTTTTCATTTCTTTTATATTATTTTTATTTTAGCCAAAAGTAGAGACCTCTTTAAGCGGGTTGATCGGGTGCCTAACACCTTCCCGATCAATAACCAAAGCCCCTACCCAAGAACCTTTGGTGTGGACTGGATTCAGAGTCATATTTGTGGCACTTTGGTACTTATAAAAATGATCTAGGTTTCCCGAGACATCAAAAGCACCGGGTGGTGACTTTATATTTTTCTTAGAGAGTGCATCGTCGCGACGGGATTGTCAAAAATCTCACGGTTGCACAGATGGCGACTCTGCTGGGGATAGCTTGTAGAGCTTCTCCTTGAAATTTAGCCATTTATTTTTTATTTTACTAACCTTTTTGCTGTTTTTATACTATCTGTCATTTACGTGTCTTAGCTGATCGGCAGGCCTACATGTATATTGTCTTTTAATTTTTCTTACTTTTTCGTCATTTTAGTGCCTTAGCCGATTGGTGGGCATACTTGCGCATTATCTTTTAATTTTCTTTAAATTCTTATCATTTAAAGTGCCTTAGCCGATTGGCGGGCCTACTTGTGCAAGCATATTCTAGCAGTGGATACTGGCCCGTAGTGGCTGCACGGGATCATCACTCCCGATTTTTAAACTAAAGAAAACTTTCATAAAAAAATGGGGCTTTGAAAAAATTAAAATTAAACCAAGATAGGGAACTTAATCAATTTATTTTTATGGGATAGATTTTTAAAGGATTGGGTTTAGGCACACATACAACCACCCGGGTCTTAGTATGGCGGCAGCCTCTAGTGGTGATGATCCAGAAAAGTCTCAGCCCACCTAGTATCAGAAAAGACACTTGCGCTAGAGGTATATTGGGTGAGTTCCCATTCCTACAAAGCTTAAAGCCCTTGGGGAGTGCGCTAGCGAGTTATACCGGACTCACATCCCTTAGGTTTGGTGAGGAGAGAACGGTTCACTAAAAAGTCAGTCAGTTCCTAGAAGCCTAGCTTCAACAAAAACAAAAAAAAAGACTCATTTTGGGTGTTGTTTGCTGCTGTCATAAAATTCTGAAGCTTTATTTTAGCTCGGCGCAAGTATTAGTTGCGCTAGTGTAAAATTTTTTAAATTATACCTGGCACAACTATTAGTTGCACCAGCTTTAAATCGGGCCAATTTTACCTTAGTGCAACTAATAGTTGTGCCAGTGTAAAGTAGGGGCATTCTTAGCCTGGCGCATGTATTAGTTGTGCCAAGACTGTTCTTGACAGTAGCAGCCCGAATCTGTGGCCTTTTCCACATCCCGAGTCCCCCGATTAGTGTCTTAGTGCCTCTGTTTGGGCCCCGCCATCTTCAACACCCAATACGCCCCCGCCGATCAAAAGAAGGTGACTTCTGTTTGACTCACTTCAGGGGATCGGATTGTTCACATCGATTTCTATGCCTTCAATAGATCAAAGGTCTTCCTTTGATTCTTTCGAAGTGCTTTGGAATCGTCGCCGCGGGTCCTAAATTAAGGTACGAAAGTCACCTGAGAAGGGAACTCCAAGGCCTCGAAACCTTTGTTTTCACTTATAAAAAATTTCAAATTTTTTTAAAAAAAATAAAAAAACCTAAAATACTACAGTCTTTGTGGTGCTGGCATAACGGCATCATCTTGCCCTCCATCATCCCATAGGGGAAGAAGGAGAAAAGTTTTCGGGCCTTATCCAAGGCACGCATACCCAACCCGATATCGAGACATGTTATGGGCCGTGGACCCAACTTATGCCGATCCCGACTCATCCCCGCCAGATTCTCCAACCCATTCCCATACCGAAGAAGCCTTCAATTCCACCTCCCTCACCCAATCTCCCTTTGCCATTTCCGGCCCCTTTGGCACCTCTATTTTTCCATCCACTACTTCCCAAGTTATCCAAAATCCCCCCCCCCCCCCCCCCCCCCCAATTCCCCATCTTTTTTCCAAACAATGCCCATTTTTCCTCCCATATCCATGCCAAACCCATCCCACCTTCCATCCACATCCATGCTTGATCAACTTCCCGCATCCACATCCATGCCCCATTTTCCATCTTCCCCATATAGGCCCGATCCGCCCTCATTCACATACGTCACCTCCACCCTATCTAACACTAGTTGATGTACTCGAGAGGTGCGCCGCAGCTACTCGAGTGCGCACAATAGCTGTTCAACAAAATGCTTTCAGCCTATACGCTGCTCCAATGTGCTAAATATTCAAGTTTACAGCTCATGCTCTACAATGCAGCTGCTTTGTGGATTGAATGTAGGCTGCAGTGTTAATGCTATCATGTGCCTAAAATATATATAACAGCCCAATTGGATGGTGTAGCAGCACATAAAGTTTATTTTGAAAGTGCTCAAGTGCTCCTGGCTTCAAGTATAGGCTACTGCCATGGTAGCAATGCTGCTCCAGCTATGTGGCTTTAAATCCTCATCATTGCAGCTTTAGACTTCAGTTAGTGTAGCAGCAAGAGTGTGCCCAACATTGGTGTGTAGCTTTATTGGATGGTGCCACAGCTTTGCAGCTCAAGAGGATGAAGGCTTTGGCTGCTCCAAAGGATTGAAGTGCCACTAGCTAGGCTCAAAACATTAGCTCGCTAGGATGGAATTCAGCAGCATCCAAGCTGCTCGCTAGGCTCCAATGCAGCAAAAGGTTAGGTTCTAATGTGAAACAATGATAAACTGCAGCTTCAAATTACAACAGCTCAGTTAGTTCAAGGCGTATGTAGGAGAAGTTTTCAACTATTGTGTCCCACATACACACTGCTACATTGCAGCAGTTCTCCTTAATTCCTTGCAGCAACTCTCCTCTCTACTTAGGCTTCACCTCATACCCTCAATAGGCCTTCTAGGGCCCCGAAGCATGACAAAATTATCCCGATGGTGTGAACCACCATGGTGCATTCCCAATAAATTCTTCAGCTCCACACCCTAGCATAAAAATCCTCCTTTTTGGCTTGAAATATGATGGATTGCATCATTAAGCTATAAATTCCTATTATCTACAACACACACTTAAAACACTTTATTAGTCCACTCAGAGGTCCATCAAAGGCCGGGTTAAGGGGTGAAAAGTGGTACTTTTCAGAGCTTAACATAAGGCAAAGAGCAAAAGCCTTCACATTATGAGAATTTTTTATCGACAATCTTTGTAAGCTTTCATCCCCAAAAAGTTCTCTCAGGAATTCCACCGAACACCTCGTGGGCCCACCAACAAGGCTTTTCTTATAATCGACTTTCTTCAAGCCCAAAGACGTATGGACAGCTTTAGCATAACCTGGTTTCGGCACTACCCTGGCAAGGATCCTATGCAACTTCAAACCCGATAGGCTGGAGAGCTCCTCAAGAGTGGGAGTTAACTCACAGTTCCCAAAATGGAAGACATGGGTACCAACATCCCAAAATGAGGCCACCGCATAAATGAGGTCCCAAAGCAGAGGAACTCTGAGGAAAGATGAGAGACGAGCCAATCCTAGCTAGTCCAAACAGGCAAGCTCACTCTCTTTCAAACTGTCAAGCCATTTTGTCAAAAAATTGGGCCCCATGCCCAAAGAGGGAAGTATAAAGGCATCGCCCCCCCAAGAGAGGCGGGGATGGAAAGTGGGTCCATGGTCATACAAAGATGTTTTGAGAAGTCGCAATTCGATGTAGGATGATGGACACACCCTTGGGAAAGATAAAAGTAAAAATGGTAGCAGAAAACCCAAAATCTAGCTAAAAAACAAAGAAAATGGGGCATTCTCGAGTCTTAATGACCCCACACTACCCAAAAGGATGCTTAGCATGTGTAATACACACGCTAGTTCAAAATCTACCGGATTTTGCCTACCATGTATATTATACACGCTAAGTCTTTTTTCCCTCAGAAAATGCTTAGCGTCTATAATATACACGTTAGGCCATTTCTAAAGGAATTTTGCCTAGCATGTACATTACACACTCTAGGCCAAAACCCCCAATGAAAAAAAGGAGAGGGGCTTTGGGAGTTTTTATCTTGGCCGGCTCTTTTCCCAACCCACATACGCTCTATTTTTCTCACACAAGGAACCCCAAGTGGCATAAAGGAATACCAAAATTCGCCATCTAACCTATCTGCATAGTTTTCTTTCAGGTACCACCCACATAAACACAGGATTTGACTATGGTTAAATACACAACCTAAGGACCAATTTCACCATTTCGGGCCCATCCCTGCAAATAATCAACCATGTCGCATCCGAAAGGAAGAGACAGAACAAGTAAAAGGAAAAATCGATAGCGTTCAATCCAACATGCATTCAAATATCCATTACATTCAAATCCCAAAGATAAAAGATAATCTTCAAAAGTCTCAAGTATCTATAAAAGTAGAAACAAAAAAAGTTGATCCTAATCGGTGCCTTTGGTCTTCTTCCGCCTCCGCGAGGTACTATGGAAGGTCCTCACGTCCCCCACCCAGGACAACGCCTGGGAAAGTCGGCTAAGCAGTGAGCATGACTCCTTTTCACGAGCACGCTACAAGTCATCAGTTAAGGTCAGTCGAAAGATAAAGATGCCAAGGCAATGATCAGAGTCAGTCGATGTGACACTTACCACTTCCACATCCTAAAGACCAACAATATGGCGATAGTACTCTGCCTGATTGACGGCCAACTCATAATCCTGCAAGAAAGAAAGAGGATCAGAGGTCAGCTGCACGAGCCATTTTATATAAGAGTAAGCATATCTCTGAGGAAACATGCAGAAGAGAAACCTCACCCTAGGAACTAATTCGGGAGGAGGGACCTATTAGCCAGTGAAAAATACCATTTTTCACCTTCTAACCTGACCTTTGATGGACCTTTGAGCTGATTAATAAGGTGTTTTAAGTATGTTTTGTAGACAAGCAATAAAGTGCAGCCTTAGTGCAAACATCCACCTAAAAAGGCTAAAGAAGTAATCTGCTCCTCATCATGTGTTCACAACAGCCCAAAGGGCTGCAAGTCAAGTGATCAGAGCTTTATAAATTCATGAGAAGGTCATGGGCCCAACTGGGCATGCTTGAGACCAAGTACAGATGCAAAGAATGCAGATTAAACCCACCAAGAAGTTGCTAAGTGCTAATAGATGGAAGACAACATACCAAAGATAGGTGCCAGCTGAGGAAACTCAAGGCAGAACATATCAAGAGGTTCCATGAACCTATCGAGAGGATTAGAGTGTACTCCAACATGTCGAGCAATTTAGAGAACAAAGCAGAAGCTGTCGAGAGGTTTTGACACTCAAATGCCAACATATCGCAAGGTTTCAATTGTTAATCGAGAGGTTGGAGGGTACAGTTGCAGAACCTGTCGAGAAGATGGCAAGAGTTGCAAGGCAAGTCGAGAGGATACTTGGAGATGCAGGGGAAGTCGAGAGGTCCAGAAACCTGTCGACTAGTTCCAATCAAACCTATCGAGCAGTGAACTCATTCATGTCGACAACTCACCTGAAGCCACACCATTTCTCGCGAGGACGAAAGAACCTGTCGAACACTCAACTGGAGCCCCAAATGATGTCAACGAGATTTTGTATAACTAATCAAGAGGATCTGGACAAAAGGTGAAAATTTCCTCCAGTCCTGTCGACCGGTGCAACCCATCTTGTCGAGAAGACTCAAAATGTCTTGAGAAGTCTCCAATCCTGTTGAGAGCCATACTTAAACATCTAAACTTGTTAAGAGCTTTACGAAACCTATCGAAAAACACAGCGAGAAGACTCATGACCTATTAAGAGGATCCTTGAACCTCTCGATAATCGAATTGGGAACTTCTCAGTTCCTTTCGCAGCTGCTGTCACACTTCCATACGTCATGCACACATTCCAAATCACGACAGTGACCTCTGAGGGCATTTTTGGTACACAATTAGGCACGAGCGAGAGCCCTAACTACCTCACATGTACTTATCAGTTGTGAACCAATAGGAGAAGAGCTTCTAGAGGAGAAATCAGCCACATCAGCATAATAGAATTATTCTCTTGAGCCCTGATTGGCTGAAATGAATCTAAGGATAGAGGAGGAGAGTATAAAATCTTGAAGAAAATATAAAACAACCATCCAAAAATTGAGAGAGCCAGAGCTAAGCCCGAAGTCATTTTCCTTCCAATATTTCCCTCTCTTTTCCCTCTTCTTCTTCCTCTCTCTTTTATCCAATTATGGTTGGCTAAACTTCTCTAGTTGCTAGGGTGAGGTTATGAGCTATAATTGAAAGTTTCAGAGGCTTTGTAAGGGATTGGATGCTGCACAGATTATAGATCTAAGCACAATAGGATTGTAAGTAGTAATATTACAACGGAATTGTGGAATTCAGAGTTAATTCTGAACTATATTTCATTTCTTCATATTTGATTTTCGTAGTTTGGATATTCCTGTGGTTGCCAGTCAGAAATGGGGTGCATGTAGCCTGACATTCACAGCATCTGTAATGGTTAAACTATTCTAATCAAGACCATTGGCTTGGGACAATCTCTAGGATGATCTGTGACCATTCAAATGGACAGATCATAGCCTTAGGATTGCTTTAATTCTTTGGTTCAGATCAAATCCTTATACCTTGCATCGGTCGAGGTTGAACCTGAGGAGCTTGTAGCCAGATGAAGGATTATTGCAAATCTGTCCTAAGCATTGCCTTTGACTCATTCAATTTTCAGTGAAGACCAAACCCCTAGCTGCTGTTCTTCATCCTTTGATTTTTATCCATTTTTTCTGCAACTCTGTGCTTTATTAAAACCTGGATCAACTGCATTTAATTTCTGTAGTTTAGAGTAGAAGTGACAACGTTTCAAAACCCCTCCTCTTTCTTAAATTAGAATAGAGTGCCAAATCTATCTTAGATCTAGAGATTTACCATAGTTCATTCATATTTCCCTGTGGACATACCCTTACTTACTTTTTAAAACTTGCTACAATAGCCTTGGTTCTTGCAGGACTGGCTGCTTGCCTTGATTCCTCATTGCTGTAATTTGTGCAGTTAATCTGTTGTTTTAACCATATAATAATTGTCAGGCAAGCATCCTAACAAATTTTTGGTGCCACCGCCGGGGATCTGTGATTTAAACTTGGTAGATCTAAGTTTTTTTCATTTTTAGATTTATATTTTTAATTGCCTGTTAGGTGTTTGACTAATTGCTACTGTAGTATTTTATAGTTTAAATTTCTTTTCAGATCTGGATCTGTGGTGCTAAGAGGAGCATTGTGCTAGAGGTTGTTCTAAAATTTACATTTCTCTACTCTATTTTTCTATATCTATAGATTTGTAGATTTTTTTAGTTATTTGTACTTGTTCCTAGTTGTTGTGTTAAATTTGAGCTGTACATTGTGTAAGTGTGCATTGAGATTGTGAGTGGTGTATTTTTGGAAGAAGAACTCTGAACCCCCAGACCATTAAATCCAGAGGTTGAAAGGATTCTTAGGCCTAAACAAATCCTACCTACATCTGCTGCAACTGAATCGGTTGAAATGGGTGAGCAACCAAGGTTGTTGTTGAAAGATTACTATGCACCTGGTGCATATAATTCTCCTTTTTGCATACAGTTTCCTGCTATGGAAACCAAATATGAAATTAAATCTTTAGCCATTCAGATGTTACCTTCTTTCCATGGTTTGAGTAAAGAGGACCCATACAAGCATGTTGATGAATTCCTTACCTTGTGTACTACCTTTAACATTGTAGGTCTAGGGCCAAAAGCCACCAAGCTTAGGCTATTTTCTTTTTCATTAAAGGACAAAGCTAGGGCCTGGTTATCCTCGCTTCCCCCTAATAGTATCAACTCTTGGAATGACATGCAATGTCAATTCCTAGCTAAATTCTTCTCCATGTCTAGAACCAGTCAGTTGAGAAAGAGTATCCTCTCATTTTCTCAACTCCCAACTGAAGGGTTCTATGAGGCATGGGAGAGATTCAAGGAGCTGTTAAGGCAATGCCCCCACCACAAAATTCCTGAATGTCAACTTGGCCAAAGTTTATATCAAGGAATTGACTCTAAACATAGAAATATGGTGGATGCTTCTTATGGAGGCACGTACCTTCACAAAACAGCTGAGGAAGCTTGGGAATTGTTTGATGTCATTGGTGAAAACTCCTTACAGCAGGAGTCTCTCATTAGGGACATTGAGATTCCAATAGGAATGTTGAAGGAAAACACAATAAGAGGTAAAATGTATGAGATTGGTGGGTATAATGACTTGGAAAGAAAGGTAACTAGTTTAACCCAAAAGTTATAGAAAATGATGGGAGTAATGCAGTCTCCAATGGCTACTAATGCAGAAGAGGCATGCCTCATCTGCCAATCTCCCACTCATCACATTCAGGATTATCCCTCTACTGAGTAATTTCTAGAACTGGTGATGGAACAAGTGGCTATTGCTCAGTCTTATGGCCAACAACCAACTGTTGGTTATTCTTGGAGAAACCACCATAACCTAAGGTGGAGGCAAGACAATGTTCAAAATCGAAACTAGCAGCAACAGTTCCAACAGCAGTTCTATCAGCAACCACAACAGCAAACGCCTTATAAACCTGCTCCCCAGACCTATCAACAGAATTTTGTCCCAAGGCTCCAAGACCAACAACCTATGGCTAAGCCTATGGTTCAGCCTATGCAACAAACTGCACCAACTCTAGCTTCTAAAGCACCCTCTTTTGAAGAGCAAGTTTTGGCCTCAATGCAGAACTTGGGCTCTTTGTCCCAAACAATCCACTCTCACAGTCAAAGCATCAAAAAGATAGAAGACCATCTTGGTCAACTATCTAATGCCTTAACAAAGAGAGAAGAGGGGAGGCTATCTAGTTAGCCCATGGATAATCCAAAGAGATAATATGTGGTGGGTGAAGTTTCTTCTTCTCATGAAGAAGCCAAATCTATCACTACCTTGAGAAGTGGGAGGATGATTGATAATGAAGTTGGTATTGAGCTTATGAAAATACTGAAAATGAGAAAAAGACAGCCCAAACAGATATGCAACAGGAGCATCATAGTTTGAATAAGGGGGATGTGGGTGCTCCCCAACAAAAAATTGAGAAAAAGAAAAATGATGAGTTACTTTTTCATCACTCAAGGGGTCCTGGAAGTAACTTTTGGTAATATGAAAGTTAAATTGAATGTTTACCATGCAGCTAATCAGTCTCACTTGAGTGATGAGGATTGTTTTTCAATTGATATATTAGATGAGCTAAGATTGGAGGCATACGCAAATGCTTGGATCTACAAGGAGAGGACCAAGGCTTTCCATGACAAACATCTGCTGAGGAAAGAGTTCACAGCTGGCAGCAAGGTATGGTTGTGCAACTCCAAGTTGAAATTTTTTCCTGGAATACTAAGACCCAGATGGGAGGGACCTTACCTAGTTGAGTATGTATCCCCATCTGGAGATGTTGAAATCAAGGACCCAACAGATGGTAGGACCATGAAAGTGAATGGTCAGAGGCTCAAACTTGCTGTTGAAAATATTGTTGAGCTTGTAATGAGCACCCACTATCATGAACCTCCATAGCGTATCTGAGTTTCAACAATGTACATTATGTATACTAGTTCCTATTTTTGGTTATTTTTGTTGCTGTTTCTGTCTTTGATTCATTTCTGTTTTGCATTGTATATGAATTTTGTCATGTTGGTTAGTGTCTCATGTATGATAATAAGTCAAATTTGCAAAGTTGACGGAGTTGAAGTGTCAAAATTGTTGGGAAATGAACTGGGGACTGAGTACAAGTCTGATTAAATTGAAATACAACCTGTCGATAGGTTCTATGAACATCTAAATAGGTTCTGAGAGTGCCTAGCTTGCTTTTTGACAGGATCTGGTAGCTGTCGAGAGGTGTGAAGTAATTCTCGACAGGTATTGAAGGTGTAAAAATGGCTGTCGATAAGTTCTGACGATGTTTGGTTGAATTGTCGACAGGTTCAGGGTACATTTCGAGAGGATCTCTTAACCTCTCGAAGTGTTTTTTTGGAGCCTGGAACCTGTCGAGAGGATGTTTATACTGAGCTTAAAATGGTTGTCGAGAGGTTCTCTGAACCTCTCGAAAGGTACTTTTCTATAGCTTTGGAACCTGTCGACAAGTTAAATTGAATCTCTCACGAGGATTAGTTACCTCTTACCCTTTGACAAGTTGTTTCTACCTGTCGACACCTTGCCCCAATCCTATCGAGAATAGATTTCCTCTGTTTTAAACCTAGTAACATCTTCATTTCTGCCATTTGACAGCTTCTTTCTGAGTTTTAATTCTTCTTGGGCGATTGTTCCATTTTTCTTTTTCTTCCTCCACCTCACTGGTTGCTACTCCATACATCTTAGCATTGGTCCCATTGTTTCAATTCATCACGGGCTACATTTTGCACCTGGTCTGTGTTGTTTTGGTTCCGTGCACATCAATCTCTGAAAACCCTAGGTTTCCGTTGGTAAGTCTTTCTTCAGCTCCATTCTGTGATTTCAAGTTAGTATTTCAATTTTTAATTTGTGCGGGTAACTTGAGTACTCCACAAAGTCTGTGTGGTGATTGGAATTGAATTGAGAAAAGTGCATAACCAATGGATGATCAAGAGGAACTTTTGGCTAATCTCTTTAAAGCATCCCGCAAATCTGCCACCAAAGCTACTGGGAAATCCAGTGGGCAGTAAAGCCTAAGGAAACCCCACCTGTAAAAGGAAACTTGCCATAGATGAAGCTGAGAAAACTATCAAATCTAAGAAGGCCAAGAAGGCTAAGAAGGCCCAAATCATTGAAGAAATTGCTGAGGAGGCCCCTGAGACAGTACTTGCTGCTGAGCCTGAAATTCCTGAGCCTAAGGTCAACACCCACTTATCCACCCCCAATGAGTTTGTTGATGCATTAGGCCTAATCCCAGAAACAATTGTAGATACCCCTTATTTTTCTAAGGAGGATGGTTGTAAGGCCACAATGGATTACCTGGTGCAGGCAAGCCTGACACCAATGCTAACTCCTTTGAATGAGAAGCCTTATCCTAGGCTAGTCAAGTTGTGGTATCAAAACTTGAGGAAAAAGACTAGGCCAAATTCAATTGAGCCCTGCCTTATAATTTTGATTGATCATGTGGAAATGGTGATAGATTGCAGAGATATAGGGATAGCATTGGGGGTCCCTTCTATTTTTGATTCCTCCTATGGACTGCCTGCACCTGAGAGTGTGTCTTTCAAGACTATGGCCAGACATCTCACTCAGGGCATTGTGGGGTCTGAGGACTCAATAATGAGAAGAGATTTTCCCTCCAACATGCATTTCTTTGATTCCATTCTGATAAAGAACATCTATGTCAGTGGCCATCAGTAGGAGAGGAGAACACCAATAGTGGATGCTTTATATTTTTTCTCCAAAGGCCAATTTATTAATGTTGCTTGGCTGGTGTTTGAGACAATGGTGGATGTGAATGACAAATGTAGGAAAGCTCAAGCCCTACCAGGGCTCTCCTACAGTAGGCTCATCACTGCCTTGCTCAGCAGAGGGGGAATTGTGTTCAAAGTTAATGAGAGGGTGGAGATTGTGAAGCCCATAGTGTTTGGAAAGAGGGCCTGATTTGCCAGTAGGACTCTCATTGGGAAGAGCAAGAGCAAATCTGTGGAGAGTCCTGAAAGGGAGGCACCTCATGTGGCTAGCTCTGCAGCTACTCCTTTGATTACATCAGCACCTCCAGTCATCCCTTCCATTTCCTTTATATCTGTGCCTTTACCTGATATCCCTAGCTTTTTCAGTCCATCAGCCCCTCTACCATCCATCTCAGTTTCCTTACCTTCCATTCTAGTTTCCATTCCACTCAGCAGCTCAACCACCCTTTCCACCATCATCACATCCACACCTTTATCAGCCCCTTTTACCATTGAACCTATCCCTACCTTACCTTCACCCATCATTCCAGCCAGGCCATCCATATCACCCACTCCACCTTTGACCCTTACAACAGCTTCATCAGCTGGCCCTACCACTTCTACCCCTCCATCCATCCCCTTTGACATTGACCCCACCTTTTCCATCTCACCTCCACATACCCAGGAGCAGATTACTAGTGAGGGTTTTTCATCCCTAATAAAGTCCATTGTGGACAATATTGGGCATGATTATACTCCCCCCCTACCTGATTCTCTACATCCCACCTCCCCACAGCCTACCCATTTTCAACCTACATCCACCTCATTCCAGCATGCCCACACTTCCCCATTACAACCTACCCCTCCCATCCAAACCCCACCTGCTATCATACTTGACCCCTTACCCCAAATCCTAGACCTCCTCCTATCCATCCAATCTCAAGTTTTAGCCAATACCAATAGCCAAACTTCCATTGAGGCCACCCTCCTATCCTTGAACTCCACCTTCCAAAACCAGGCCTCCATTCCACAAAGCCTACAAGCCATTCAATCTTCCTTGGCCAACTTAGCCCAAGCTCCTCTCCAGCCACCTAGCCCTGCACTCACTCAGTTACCTACCCCTCTCCCTTCTCCCCAACCCATCATAGTAGCTGCAACCTCCCCTGTTGCCTCAACCACTGAGTCCATTCCAGAACTCCCACCCCCTACCTTTATCAATGCTTCCATTGATGTGGAAGACTTAATCCCCACCTATTTCTCCACCTAAACAGACCCTGAGGTGGTAGACCTCAGCACTGCACCACCCCTTTCCCCAGCTAGCCCTGCCATTTTACCCTCCTCTTCTAAATCTACCCAAACTGACTCAATTGAGGAGCTAGCATCCTTCATTCCCTCATCTTCCTCCACTTCACCCCCTTCCCTATACATTATACCCTGACATTCTTTCTACATTCTCCCTTACCTCACACTTCTTTATGCAATGAGGGATAATCCCTACATCCATAGCGATGTCCTAAGAGGAATGGCTGCCCTTTGAGCTTCCCTTGAAGCTCCCTATGAGGAGAGGATTGCTAACATTGAGCTAGAGCACAGGTTCAAGCTCCGAGATGTGTCTAAAGGGTGGAAGAGGATATTGGCTAAGTATGAATCAGCAAAACAACTTGTTGCTGCTGAGAATGCCATTGCATTAGCTGAGAAGGCAAGAGCTGATCTTCTCCAGCGAAAATTAGAGAATGCCCAGGAGATAACCAAAGCCACCAAAGAGCTCTATGAGTCCAAGATGCTTTATGCAGAGAAGAAAGCTGAGATTCTAGAAAGAAGGGTTGCTACACTAACTTCTTAGCCGTATCAGCCAGGCCCCCTTGCTTCAGCCCCTCCTACCAATCCTCCCCACACCCAACCCTCTACAACTTCTTCCCCTCAACCTGCTCCTACTTCACTTGTCCCTACCCCACTACTGGTTGTTCCTCCAGTCCAAGATCCTACCCTTTGAATTGCCATTGATACACACCATTTGAGCCTTAAAAAATCTCAATTTTTCTTTGCTAAAAACCAAAAAATTTGAACCCAAAACCCCTTGACCTGTTTCAGTTCACCCTCAATTTGAGAAATCAGAAAAAAAAAGAAGAGAGGCTAGAGGAGCAAGGTTGGAAATTTGGTTGAAGGAGAAGAAAGCAAATCTGATGGCAGCTGTGTATCAATGTGAAGCTATGGCATTCTAGTCCAATGATGAGAAAATATTCAAAGAAAAAGCATACAAAAAAAAAAAAAAAAAAAAAAGAAAAACACAACAAATATATGAAAGAGAAGTTACTTCATTGGAAAATCAAAAAGAAGACTAGATCACTTCAAGTTTGAAAATATCAAAGAAGAGGAAGATGTGTTGAAATGAAGAAGGTGTTGTCTAGACCACCTCCTTACCTTACTGATTTCTCAATTTGAATCCTTTTTACCCCTTTATTCTTTTACCAATTTCACCCATAAGCCACATTACAACCCAATAAAAGACCTTACTGATTTGGGATTAATTGAGCTGTCATGTAGAGATAAGGAATTGTATAATCTATGGTGGAGGGAGCTAGAAGATTTTAGAAATTAGGAGTAATGCCTATGCTCATGCTTACAGTCCTATTTGAGGGCACTAACTGCTCTTGAGTTTTGAGAGGTGAAGCCCCCTTCTATGGTTATTTTTGAGTGTAAGCCCTGGTGAGACTTGGGTCACAAATAAAGGCTGCTGGGGGTATTATCTAAACATAATTATCAAAATAATAGGTGAGCTTTGCATTAATCTTCACACAATGTCTTAACAAGAGTTGAGTGATGGTGAAAGAATGACAACTTACTCTCAATATTAAAATGTTGTTTCACTGTTGAAAATCCTCCAAAAAATTGCATGAGCAGGTTGTGGAATAAGCTTTACTTTTGCTAGAATGATGCTTTAACTTTTGCACTGAAATTAACTATGTTTATTGGAGAAGTTTGTGGGTATCTTCACTGTAAACCCTCAGGATACTTCACTTCTCCACTAGGGATCACCTAGGGGTTTAAAAGGCTTGATGTATATGCTAAATGTATCAGTGCTCCCTACAAAAGTGGCATGTTTCATTTTTACTGATTGTTTTTACTTTCTCCTTTGCTCAAGGACTAGCAAAGCTTAGGTTTGGTGGTGTGTTAGCCAATGAAAAATACCATTTTTCACCTCCTAACCTGACCTTTGATGGACCTTTGAGCTGACTAATAAGGTGTTTTAAGTATGTTTTGTAGATAATTAATAAAGTGCAGCCTTAGTGTAGACATCCACCTAAAAAGGCTAAAGAAGTAATCTGCTCCTCATCATGTGTTCACAATAGCCCAAAGGCCTACCTGTCAAGTGATCAGAGCTTATAAATTCATGAGAAGGTCGTGGGCCCAACTGGGCATGCTTGAGACCAAGTACAGATGCAAAGAATGCAGATTAAACCCACCAAGAGGTTGCTAAGTGCTAACAGATGGAAAACAGCACACCAAAGATAGGTGCCAGCTGAGGAAACTCAAGGCAGAACATATCGAGAGGTTCCATGAACCTATCGAGAGGATTAGAGAGTGTACTCCAACATGTCGAGTAAATAGAGAACAAAGCAGAAGTTGTCGAGAGGTTTTGACGCTCAAATGCCAACATATCGCGAGGTTTCAATTGTTAATCGAGAGGTTGGAGGGTACAGTTGCAGAACCTGTCGAGAAGATGGCTGGAGTTGTAAGGCAAGTCGAGAGGATACCTGGAGATGTAGGGGAAGTCAAGAGGTTCCAGAAACCTGTCGACTAGTTCCAATCAAACCTATCAAGCAATGAACTCATTCCTGTCGACAACTCACCTGAAGCCATGCCATTTCTTGCGAGGATGAAAGAACCCATCGAAAACTCAATTGGAGCCCCAGAAGAAGTCGATAGGATTTTTTATAACTAATCGAGAGGATCTTGACAGAAGGTGAAAATTCCCTCCATTCCTGTCGACCAGTGTAACCCATCCCGTCGAGAAGACTCAGAACGTCTCGAGAAGTCTCCAATCCTGTCGAGCGCTATACTTAAACATTTAAACCTGTTGAGAGCTTCACAGAACCTGTCAAAATACACAGCGAGAAGACTCACGACCTGTCGAGAGGATCCTTGAACCTCTTGACAATCGAATTGGGAACTTCTCAGTTCCTTTCGTAGCTGCTGTCACACTTCCATACGTAGTGCACACATTCCAAAGATTAACAGTGACTTCTGGGGGTAGTTTAGGTACACAATTGGGCATGAGCGGGAGCCCTAACTGCCTCACATGTACTTGTTAGTTGTGAACCAATAGGAGAAGAGCTTCTAGAAGAGAAATCAGCCACATCAGTATAATAGAATTATTCTCTTGAGCCCTGATTGGCTGAAACGGATTTGAGGACAGAGGAGGAGAGTATAAAGGCTTGAAGAAATTATAGAACAACCATCCAGAAATTGAGAGAGCCAGAGCCAAGCCCGAATTCATTTTCCGTCCAATATTTCCCTCTATTTTCCCTCTTCTTATTCCTCTCTTTTAGCCAATTATGGTTGGCTAAACTTCTCTAGTAGCTAGGGTGAGGTTATGAGCTATAATTGAAAGTTTCAGAGGCTTTGTAAGGGATTGGATGCTGCACAGATTGTAGATCTGAGCATAATAGGATTGTCAGTAGTAATATTGCAATGGAATTGTGGAATTTAGAGTTAATTCTGAACTATATTTCATTTCTTCATATTTGATTTTCCTAGTTTGGATATTCCTGTGGTTGCCAGCCAGAAATGGGGAGCTTGTAGCTTGGCACCCACAGCATCTGCAATGGTTAAACTATTCTAATCAAGACCATTGGCTTGGTACAATCTCTAGGATGATCCGTGACCATTCAAGTGGATAGATCATAGCCTTAGGATTACTTTGATTCTTTGGTTCAGATTAGATCCTTATACCTTGCATCTGCCGAGGTTGAACTCGGGGAGCTTGTAGCCAGATGAAGGATTGTTGCAGATCTGTCCTAAGCATTGCCTTTGACTTATTTAATTTTCAGTGAAGAGCAAACCCCTAGCTGCTGCTCTCCATCCTTTGATTTTTATCCATTTTTTCTGCAACTCTGTGCTTTCTTAAAACCTAGATCAACTGCATTTAGTTTCTGTAGCTTAGAGTAGAAGTGACAACATTTCAAAACCCCTCCTCTTTCTTAAATTAGAATAGAGTGCCAGATCTATCTTAGATCTGGAGATTTACCATAGTTCATTCACATTCCTGTGGACATACCCTTACTTTTTACAACTCGCTACAACAGTCCTGGTTCTTGTAGGACTGGCTGCTTGCCTTGATTCCTCATTGCTGTAATTTGTGCAGTTAATCTGTTGTTTTAACCATATAATAATTGTCAGGCAAGCATCCCAACAGGACCCGGATCTCTTCAGCAGATAGGCGAACCTACTCAGCTATGTCCACACACAAACTCGAGAGGAAGGCATCGTAAAGGCGTCTAAAGGTCCCCTGGGTCTCTACAATCGAACTACTAGAAGCCCCCGTGCCAGAAAGGCCGGAAGTTTTGACACCTGGAGCTTCGTCAGGACCTGCTGCTACATCATCCTCATTAGAATCATCTCCCACATCAAACTATAGAAATAAGCAGAGGTTTGGTTAGTCAAATCAAAATCAAACCCAAACCATCAGAAACCCACATAAAGGAAGAAAAGGACTACCTGAGATAGTGGGCTGTCAAAGGCTAAAAAATTGGCACTCGACATGAAGCGCGAGAGGATGCACTGGTAAGGAAGAGACTCGTACCATATATGATACCCTCCAGGCACGAAGAGAACATCAACATGCACCCCATGATGAAGGAGTTCATCTGTGACTTCCTTAATTGTACCTTCTGGAGACATGATATCCTCGGGAGGACCCCGCGGCATAGCAAAATAATCTCGATATTGATGCACCACTCTCTCCCCCAAATAGTACGCTCTGACCCAAGAGTCATAGAAGAAGATAATCTGACGGTCAACAAACAGTTAGGACTGGCCCACGGTGGCTCGATCCCAAAAGGGAGAGCCAACGTAAGGATCAAAGGTGATTTGCCCAGATAAAGAGAGTCCTATTAATCAAACAAACACCATCAAAATCCCGAAAAAGAAGAAGAGGGAAGTGCCAGTACCTACTCCAGGATCATCAAATCCAATTAGGACCTTAGGCCCAACTCTAGATGCTTCATTCCCATGTCCTTTCGATGAGTCTTATGCCAATTACTCATAAGAGGATATATATGCTCGTCTGAGAAGAGGAAGGGGCAGCCTGGCTAAAAGTGTAAATATCCCCAAACCTGAAAGAAAAAGCAAACATGAAAGACATGTCAGAGGCAAAATGAATGATGAACCAAGAGGAGTAGAAGAGTCAAGGGGTACCTCTATCATGGGCAAAACCCAAGAACGAAACCTAGCACCGCCCCAGTTGTAATGATGCACATTCTCCCAATTCCCCATAAGACTGAGTAGGGACAATGAGACCCGGCTGCCACTGGTATTGGTAAATAGAGATTTACCCAGAAGAAAGAGGAGCGAGTTACGGGCCAGCATCAATGCATGCTCAGGCTCAATGACAACATCCAAGTCTGATTGGTTTGGATCCACCAGTTCATTTTTAGTAAACAGTTCAGCCAACTAGGATAGCTTGACCTCGGAGCCAGACATATCCTGGGAGGAGGGGTACTCCTCGATCAACTGAATCACCTCAGCCCAATCTGGTACTCGAAGGCCAACCACCGATGTTCCTCATATCCTGATCCCTGCGATCATCGACCAATCCACTGGGGTGATAGTCATCTCAGCCACTAACATATGGAATGTCATGGTTTCAGGCCAAAATCATTCCACCAAGGCCTTCATGTAAGCCGAATCGCCCCTCATAGTTGGGCATGAGAGAAAGTCCCCAAAGCCGGCCTGATCCAAGAGGAACCTCAAGACCTGAGGGAGGAAACCATAGAGGCACTGGAGGTTGAACCAACCTCTGCGAAACATGACCGAGGGCAAAGACTGTAGCAAAATGAAAAGGTGTTAAAACCTAGAGCAAATGAAGCTTGCACGAAGGGAAGCCACAAAAGATTACTTCTTACCTTGCTGACAATCCCGAAGTTAGAAATGTGGGTGTACTGTTGATGAAGTAACCTGCTACGGGCTGCTTCGCCCTGCATCTCATACCAGATCCAAGAGGAACGCGGTACCGGAATAAGCTACTCACCCCGGGGACCATAAATCACTTCAGGAACACCCTCCTGACCCCGGTCCTCTTCACTCAACATCTTGAGAAGAGATCAAGCAGCGAATGTTAGGGGAAAATCAACAAATGGAAATCAAGTACTGCAAGCTCAAGGGAGGTAAGTATGCCCTAGTCATTCATTTCTTCTTCTCATACACCCTCCACAGTTTTCTATCTTCTTATAAAATGAGAGAAGAGAAAAAAAAACAAAAAAAGAAGAAAGAAAAAAGTAGAAGAAGAAAAAGAAGAAAAAAAAACAACGAAAATGCTTTGCAAACCAAAATTGCAAAAAAAATCCTCATCATTTTGCGTTAAGATCAAAAAGGCTGCCAAGAACGACCTCAAAACAGCCCATGCGTTACAAAAAAAAAAACTCTCTTTTGTCCTAAAAAATTTCAGTCAAAAACCCCCACAAATGCACATGTATTATGGGTGGGAATGCATTCCAAAAAGTAATCAATTCAAAATCAGACCATTTTCCCCCACGCATTTCAAGAATAAAAATCACTTTCATATGGAGGGAAATCAAAATTTTTGAACAAAGAAAACCATCCATTTTTTTCAAAAAGAATTCCAAAAAAGAGAAGAAACCAAAAATATATATACCACACAAAAAAAATTAATGAATAAAAAATGCACTTTATTTCAAACAAAAATTCATGCAGATGGAGGCAATCTTCACAAAATGGATCATACATGCAAAGGAAATTATCTAGATCCAAGAACCCTAACCATATTGGAGGTAAAAAAGATAAATCAAAGGAAAAAGGGTGAAAAAATTAGGGCACCTTTCAATCACATTTTCCCTTGATAATCAACACCGATACACATGAAATCAATCAAATAGAGCATAACCGATCACATTCACAAGGAAAATCATTCATTTGTCATCTAAATACATGAAATCCTAGCCACATTGGATTAAAAATCAGAAAATTCAAGGAAAAATTGGGGTTAAACTGATTACCTTGGTTGAGAAAAATAAACCCTTGATCCAGCGTAGGATGCGCGTTAAATCAGTGATGTTGAGCACCGGCGTGATATCGGGGTTCGAATTGAATCAATAGAACCCGAGGAGGATATCCCGGTTTGGTTTAGAAGAGGAGGGAAAAGAGAGTTTTGAAAAATGCCCTTCTTCACTCGGGCCCAGCCGAGTTTAACCTTTGTGTGGCTTAGCGTGTATATTATACACGCTAGGCTTATATTTGCCAGATTTAGCCTAGTGTTTATAATATACACGCTAGGCATAATCCTGCCTAGCGTGTATATTACACACGCTAGGCTTGGAACCTCCCTTACACATGAAATTTTTCTCTTTTTGTGGCACATGTCCTGAGAAGCGCGTTGACTTCCATTTGGCCCGCTCAAGGATTATGGAAAAATAAAAGGTTTAAGGGCTTTGAGCATCCTCAAAATCTCGAACAAACATAAAAAAGAATAAAATAATAATAATAATAATATATATATATATAATAAATAATAAGTAATAAATAATAATAATAAATACAAAAATACATAAAACATAAAAATACCAAAATAAAAATATATATGTGTGACTTACCAAAAGCAACACATACTCCCAAAAAGCTTTGCGACATCAATTCGCTCCGCTCGGGCAGTTGGGCTAAATTATCGTCGGGATCAATGAATTCACCCAGAGACCTCGAACCCTGCTTCACGTAGGGGCACCCATGACCAATTGAATGAGGTAATCAATGTCCCATGCAATTGAACACAAACTGTAGATCTTCGCGTCTTTGAATTGCGCTAGTTTTTAGGTATGAGTCGATCACCCCCCGCTTGCGGGGCTATTTTATTCAGAATGAAACTTGAATATCAAACACCATCAATCATATTAAGGAGCAGACATTTTTCCCAGTATATTGGGCTTTCGCAACTCGCTCCATCTCAGTCATGCCCAGTAATGTCGCTAAGTGCTTGGGGACCGATAACCTTGAGGAACGGACGTTTTTCTGACATACAGGACTTTCGTTTACTCACTATGTTACCATCTTGATGTTTGAGGTTTGCTTTGAATACGACAGACTGGTTAGCGTGCCTTGGGCCTCTTCAGATGTCTTTTTCTTTGGCATTCGATCATTAGTGGTCAGATACTAAAGAGGGGCATCTGAAACACCCAAATTTGGCCCAAGGCCCGATCGAAACATACTTCGAGAAAGGCGCACCACCTGAGCTTCCAATAGCATCTCCCAAACCCTTAGGAATCATCTCGAAACCTTTAGAACTCTAACTCTTAGAACCTTTCTCGGACCAATTTGGAACCCTCTTGGGCTATGGTTAGAGAAAGGTGTCCCAAAGCTTTTTAGGACCCTTGACTGAAACTAAATCATATACCATTGGAAAGAGGACTTCCCCAGCTTTCCAACAACCAAAGAATCACCTCGATCTGAAGTATATACCCAAAGTAATGGCGATCCAAAGTTCCGAGCCTAAATCGGCTCTACTTCACCAAAGGAGGTGGACCCTTCGATAAGCTCTGAGCCTCTCAAGAGCCTCTCGAGCACTGTGGCTATGCCTAGCATATATAATACACACGCTAAGCTATTTCTGAAGAAATGTTGCCTAGCGTGTATATTTGTAACATCTCTAAAAATTGAGCGTCTAATCGTGACCTCGAGATGTGTGCCCGACCCGTCATAGGTTTGACCAAGTGAAGGTCAACACGATGACTATGAATAAATTAAGTATGGGGTGAACAAACACATGTGCGCGGTGTTAGAGCTAGTTTAGAGACAACATATACGGTTCATAGGCGTATATGCCTAACACCGAAGCAAGAGGAGTTATAAGGACTTAATAACCTAAAGAGAAGTTATTTCTCTTGTTTTGGTTGGTAAGAGGAGTTAAGAGGAGAGAGAGAGAGAGAGTAAAGAAGGAAGTTAATGCACATTCCAAATCGAAGACGGGATTGAGCAATTAATGTCGAATTCGATGCGTTAGGAATCATTGAAGCAAAAGCTGGGACCCTAGCCTTCATGCCAAACCATTGAATCAACCAAGGGTTGATCTAAGGGTGAGTATGTTGAGATTGTTTTAAACACGTTATATAATTAAATGAGGTTTAAATAAAGAAATAAAGAATGGAAATTAAGGGAAATGGAAAGAAAGAGATTTGGAAGAAATGCCCGAAAAAGGGCTGAGTTTCTGACCATGGAAAATTGATTAATCTATTTTGGTCTGGAAGTTATCTGGGTAGAATGGTCCGAAACCGATTGATCGATTTTAAAATTGATCAATCGATTTTTGAATTCGATTAATCGATTTAAAATCGAATAATCATCTGAGCACCTCCAGTGACTGGAAAATCATAACTTGAGAAAACCAATTAATCGATTAATCGATTTTGGTAATTCGATTAATCGATTTAGATTCAATTAATCGATATGAGATTTCGATTAATCGATTTTGGGAGATCGATTAATCAATTTTGACAGTTTTTATTGACTTTTGAATTGAACTTTGAGGTTCAGGGAGAGTCTTATACCTTCTTTAATGCATCCTTATTGATGCCTTACTTATGCTATGGTGTACCATAGGTGGTACGAGTAAATACAAGCATGTTGAGTCGTGTAGACCTTGGTGCTTAGTGATTCGAACGCGTGAGGTAGGGAACACCTTGAACATGTATTTTAATTTTCAAAAGCATGTATGTAGTAAGATACAAGTGAATATTTATGCATCAAAACATGATTTTAAGAGTGCGTGTGTGTGTGTTAATACTAGTGAACTAGTAAGGTCCCCAGGGGACGTGAAATTGTGATAATGAGCATCTATGTGATGCGTTGAGCCAGTGGCATCCCAGGGATGCAGAGGAAATCTGTCAGTAAAGTAAAAGAAAAGTTGATAAGGCCTAATATACTAAAATTAGCACAATCACACGGTGAATAACTATATGTAGTGCACTTTGATATTTGAGGTTTAAACAAAATACCCCACCGACGTGGCGGGATACCCATGACTGATTCGACAGGATATTCGTGACCGGTACGGTGGCCAATCCATACACCAGTTTGGACATCCCAGGGATGTGTGTGTGAGACTAGAAACCCCGTCGCCTATGAGAAAGGGACCTCGGTAGTATTCAAGAAAGAAACAGATATGAAAATTCTCTATTTAGACGATGATGGAGGGTATTCCATCGGGTGTCCGACTCTATAGTAAGTTGGAAAATATTTAAGTTAAGATTTAAGTGATTAGGCCAAATCATTGTCTAATATCAACAAGTTGAGAATAAATACACATGTGTAAAGTAACAGTTGCGTTCAGTACATCTTTTCAATTATTTAAATTGTTCTCAGTTATTCCATTTGAAAAATCATGCTTTTAAATTGTCATAGAATATATGTGAGAGCTTCACTTATATGTTCAATTGTTGTTTCCCTATTGAGCTAGGATGTAGCTCACCCTTTAGACTATACGTCGTAGGTCCTGTGCTTGCGACTATTGAGGCTTCGGGGGACGTAGATCCGGGGCATTCGGATTACGTACCCGGGGAAGAGTTGGAGCCTCCTCCTGAGGACTTCTTCTAGAGGACCTGTGTGCACTTTGAGAGTGAGTTTTGAGGGCATCCTGTATGGCTTGGTATGTCAAGCCTTATTTTAGAAAAGATGTAATTAAATGATATAATTCTTTTGGGCAAACCATCTAGGGTGATCTACTTATCACCGATGGTTCAAGTCGGTTCTTTTGTTCATGCATTGGTATGGAAGTAGAACTGTCTTTTGAGATTTTGCTTTAGATTAGCATATCTTTAATTCACGATGTTCAGTTTACATGTTCTATTTGAGTAGTTATTGCTTGGTTATACCAATATTCCATATGGACTTCATGGGCACGGCTTGGAGGGCCGTGCTGATGGCACAGGTTTCGGGGTGTTAAAATCTGGACTGTCACAGTTAGTATCAGAGCCTTTTCATTTAGAAATTCTGACAATCATTAATTTTGTCAAAATATAGGGACTTCTGCTAACGAAACTTTGATTTAACGTGCAGACCGTGATGTCTTCTAGGGCAAGAGGCTGACCCAAGGGCGGTCATAATAGAAATTTGCGTAGCATAGATGATTTCATTTCGTCTACGAACAGAGTACCTATGGGACATAGAGAAGTTCCCGAGGGTAGTGGTCCAGAGAACTGAGATCAGGTAGAGAACCAGGATCGAGATTGCCAGGATCGAGATCAGAGGGAACAAGAGAGAATCAGAGAAAGAAATGAGGAGAGAGAAGAGCATCAGAGGATGATGCACACCATGGAAACCATGGCGACCGCCATGGCTCCCGCCATGGTTCAACAAGCAGCATCCTTGGAAGCTCACACTGCCAGTGATCATCATCAATTACCTACGCCTCCAGTAGGTCCTACACTGCCAGTGGCTTATGCATTTATGGAGTTTAGGAGGATGCGACCTCTTAGTTTTTCAGGGCAAGCGAAGCCGATGGCTGCTGAGAATTGGCTGAGTGAGATGGAAAAAAATTTTAGCGTGCTTACGTGCACGAAAGATGAGAGCGTCCGTTGGGCAGCTTACATGCTAGATGGGGAGGCTGGACCTTGGTGGAAGTCCATTTCTAGGACTAGGGCTCAGGAGACCCCAGGATTGCCCTGGACGTAGGATGAGTTTGTGGAGGAGTTCAACAAATAGTATTTCTCGGAGGTAGTGAGGAATTAGATGGAGATACAGTTTTTGCAACTCTTGCAAGGACGAATGACAGTAAGGGAGTATGGAGTGGAGTTTATGAGGCTTGCTCGCTTCGCTCCCGATTATGTAATTACTGATGTGATGAGAGCAAAAAGGTTTTAACAAGGCTTGAGACTGGGCGTTAGAGGAAGAGTGGCACCGTTTTAGCTAAAGACCTATGGAGAGGTCATGAGTAAAGCTCTAGTTGTTGAGGAAGAAAATAATAATCGATACCGCCAAAGGGAACAGTAGGGAAGAGGGAGTGTAGATCAGAGTAGAACAGGGAACTATGAGCCGGTGAACAAAAAGCCAAAATTCATAGCACCTAATAAGAGGCAACCGTTCTAAGCAGGGTATGGGAGACCGGCACAGCAGACCATCGGGGAGGTAGATACAATATGAGAGCCCTGCTGCCACCACTGGAGCAGCAGTTACACAGGATTTCTCACAAGCTACTTCTTTCACACCTAGGGAGACTTATGCCAAGTGTGGCAAGTTTCACAAAACGGCAAAATGCAGGCAAGGGACACGAGGTTGCTATAAATGTGTCAAGGTGGCCACATGATTAAAGATTGCCCTGAAGTGAACAAGGATAAGACGGCTTCTGCTTCAATGCCACGACCGATACAAGCAAGAAAGCCGGTAGTACAAGGAAGAGCCTATGCAGTCATCGCCCAAGAAGCAGGTAATGTGCATGACATTATCCAAGGTGAGATTCCTTTTAAATAAAGAATTTTATTTCCTTTTAATTTTAGATAGAGAAGGTGCATTCGTTAGAAAAGCATGTAGACTCCTTTTTGTATGTTAAATTTTCTAAATAAAAAATGTCATATATATATACGTGTGTTATAGGTACGTTACGAGTGTACGAGAAGGGATGTTATGTGACATGTGAAGCAAGAGTGTTGATAGACCCAGGGTCTACCCACTCCTTTGTTACTCCGAGGTTTGTAAAAAGAATGCAGATTGTTCCGGAGATGTTGAACTTTGTTTTATCAGTGTCTATTCCGACCGGAGAGTTAGTCGACACAGAATTGGTTTACAAGTCGGTAGTAGTGGGTATTGATGATGGGGACGTCTATGAACTGGACGCACAACTAATATTATTGGACATGCAAGAATTCGATGTGATCTTTGGCATGGATTGGTTGTCACAATATTGTGCGACCGTAGATTGCAAGAACAAGATCATCATCTTCAGACTTAACACAAGGAGATCGTTTCGATTTCGAGGAGAGAGATCGACGCATATGCCACTTATCTCTGCAGTCAGGGCTGAGTACTTGATTAGAAAAGGGTGCAGTGGTTATTTGGCATTCTTGAAGGAGGATAAGGAAGAGAAGAATATTATCTCCAAGATAAAAGTGGTGTGAGAGTTTGAAGATATATTTCTGGAGGAATTACTAGGATTACCTCCAGAGAGAGGTGGAGTTCGCCATCGACTTAGCACCGGGAATGGAGCCTGTTTCGAAAGCACCATATAGGATAACTCCTGCTGAGTTGAAGGAGTTGAAAGAGCAGTTATAAGAACTCATGGACAAAGGATTTGTAAGATCAAGCGTGTCTCCATGGGGAGCACCGGTCTTGTTTGTAAAGAAGGATTGGTCAATGCGACTGTGCAGTGACTATCGCCAGTTGAACAAACTCACCAAAAAGAATCGATATCCTTTGCCTAGGATAGTTGACCTATTCGATCAGCTATAAGAAGCGAGGTATTTTTCTAAGATCGATCTGAGGTCTGGATACCATCAGTTGAGAGTCAAGGCAGAGGGCATCTAAAAAACTACATTCAGGATACGGTATGGACACTATGAGTTCTTAGTGATGCCGTTTAGGTTGACGAATGCTCTGACATCATTTATGGATTTGATGAATCGGGTGTTTAAACCACACCTGGACTCCTGCGTCGTCGTGCTCGTTGATGATATCCTAATATACTCTAAATCAAAAGCAGAACATGAAGAACACTTGAGAGTCGCTCTACAAACTTTGTGTGAACACCAACTGTACGCCAAACTCAGTAAGTGCAAGTTTTGGTTGGAGGAAGTTAGCTTTTTGAGACATGTAGTCTCAAAGCATGGTGTCACGGTAGATCCAGCTATGATCGAAGCAGTGGTAAATTAGGAGCAATCGAAAATCGTGATCGACATCCATAGTTTCCTTGGACTAGTAGCCTATTATCGGTGTTTCATCAACGGGTTTTCAAAAATATCAAGACCTCTCACGAGACTTACACGGAAGGATGCAAGGTTTGAATGGAGTGAAGCGTGCGAGAAGAGTTTTCAAGAACTCAAGAAGAGGCTCACTTCAACTCCAGTACTAACGATTCCTTCAGGTAGTGGAGGGTTCGTGGTTTACAGTGATGCTTCGTATAATGGTTTGGGTTGCGTGCTCAACCAACACAAAAAGGTGATAGCTTACCGGTCAAGACAGTTGAAAGAGCTTGAAAAGAGCTATCCGATGCATGACCTGGAACTAGCAACGATCATATTTGCGTTGAAGATTTAGCGACATTATTTGTATAGTGAGACGTTTGAGATTTTCACCGACCAAAAGAGCCTCAGATACCTATTTACACAGAAAGAGCTGAATATGAGGCAACGCAGATGGATGGAGTTCCTCAAGGACTACGACTATTTCATACAGTATCATCCAGGCAAGGCTAATGTAGTAGCCGATGCCTTGAGTTGGAAGGGTTAAGCTCAATTGGCTAGTTTGATTTTGGGTATGCACCGATGGAGATTGTTTGAAGATCTCTCACTGTATGATGCAAATATTGAGGTACAAGCTACAGGAGCTTTCTTGGCTAACATATCAGTGTGACCAGCCATATTTGAGCATATCCACGAGCTACAGATGAAAGACCCGGAGTTAATCAAGATTCATCAAGATGTGATTGAAGGCATCAAACCTAAATTCTCAGTGAAAGAAGATGGTTCATTATTGTTCAAGGGCCGTCTTTGCATTCCCGACAATGTCGATATGCGGTGAACTATCCTTGATGAGGCTCACAAGTCAAATTACGCAATTCACCCTGGTAGCACGCAAATATATCAAGATTTGAATTTCTAGTGGAGAGGTTTGAAGCAAAATGTGTCTAAGTACGTGTCACGATGTTTGACATGTCAGCAGGTGAAGACACCCTGCGTGGTTATTGCAGCCTCTGCCTATACTAGAGTGGAAGTGAGAATCGATCTCTATGGACTTCATCGTGGGATTACCGCGTACTGCAAAGAGATATAATGCCATTTGGGTAGTTGTAGACCGATTGACCAAGTCAGCACACTTCTTGCCTTACAACACGATATACACGGCGAAAAGACTTGCGGAGTGTATATGAAAGAGATCGTGCACCAACACGGGATTTCAAGTAGTATCGTTTCCGATCGTGACCCGTTATATTCATCAAAGTTTTAGAAGAAATTTCAAGAAGGAATGGAAACGCGACTGGACTTTAGTTCAACTTTCCATCTACAAACTGATGGGCAAATAGAGCGAGTGAATCATGTCATAGAAGACATGCTCAGAGCGTGTATGCTAGAACTGTAAGGATCATGGGATCAACACCTACCGTTGATTAAATTTGCCTACAACAATAGTTTTCAAGCGAGCATTGGCATGACACAGTATGAAGCTCTTTATGGAAGGTGATGTAGATCGCCCATCAATTGGGAAGAAACTAGGGAGAAATTTGTTTTGGGACCCGAGATACTTGAAAATAATGCCACCTATGTTCGTATGATAAGAACAAACTCAAAGCGGCTCAGAGTAGGCAGAAAAGCTACGTCGATATCAAGTGGACCAGTGTAGACTATAAGGTGCGTGAACACGTGTTTGTCAAGGTATCACCTATGAAAGGCATTATGAGATTTGGGAAGCGAGGGAAGTTGAGTCCCTGGTATCTTGGACCATTTGAGGTTTTGGGTCGAGTTGGGGAAGTTGCTTACCGCATTGGATTACCACTATTATTCGACCAGGTGCACAATGTGTTTCACGTATCTATGCTCAGGAAGTATATTAATGGCCCTACTCATGTTTTGGGCAGAGATGCACGAAGACATGAGCATGATAGAGGAACCGACGGAGATATTGGATCGAAAGGAACAAGTGTTGCACACAAAGGTGATTCCATTAGTGCTTATTAGATGGAAGAATCATCCAACTGAAGAAGCTACGTGGGAAAGAGAGGCTGGCACAAAAGAGCAATACCCAGACTTGTTTGTGGCAAGTTGAGAGCTAAATTGTATCGTCGCAAGCATGTATTGTAAAAATCAAAACCACTTATGTAATCAAACGTTGGACATTTGGCCAACCTATTCAATGGAAAGTTTATGAATCAAAACCGTGTCGTGATGCGATGACGAGCGCATGGCTAATATTCATTATGTCACGCAATGGCTAATGAAGACATGCTTCACAAAGCCAATGACCAATAGCAGATTTCTCGAGTCAATGATGCTTGCTTACACATAAGAAACACAATCATGATGATGAATCTTTAAGCGAAAATAAAAATTTACCTCTCATGTCAGGTGAACAAGTGTGGATACTGTTCACGGATTTCGGTTACGCACTCCCAAGTAGCTTCGGAAGCTGAATGATTTCTCCACTTTACGAGTACCAGTGGAATCAACTTGGTCTACAAAACTTGATCTCTATGATCCAAAATCGTGATTAGTTCCTTAATCATCGTCAGGTCCTCTTGCAACACAATCGGCTGGAAATCCAAGACATGAGTCGGGTAGCACACGTATCGTCGTTGCATGGAAACATGAAAAATGTTTTGCATGCTCACCAACTGCGGTGGCAAAGCAATCCGATAAGTGACTTCGCCAACCCGTCCGAGTACCTCAAAGGGGCCGATATACCGAGGACTCAACTTTCCATGCTTTTCGAAGCACATAATGCCCTTGGTTGGCGAGATCTTCACAAAGACCTTGTCTCCAACTTGAAAATAGTGGTTAATTCTATAGCTAATCATTTTAACTATAAATAGTAACTTTCGCAAATGTATTTGAGTATACCTGAAACTCGACGTGCATCCGATGGAGATCGGCATAGCTCTTTTGGCGACTTTGAGCAACCCGTAACCTCTCACGGATCAACCGAACTGTCTCGGTTGCACTGTCCACGACATCAGGTCCCAAAACAAGCTTCTCACCTACCTCTTTCCAATTCAAAGGAGATCTGCATCGTCGTCCATACAAGGCTTCATAAGGCGCCATCCCAATACTTGACTGATAGCTGTTATTGTAAGTGAACTTGATCAGAGGTAAATGCTGATCGCGTGAACCATGAAAGTCCAACATACATGCACGCAACATATCCTCTATAATCTAGTTCACTCTCTCAGTCTGCCCATCTGTCTGAGGATGAAACACTGAGCTAAACTCCAGTTTAGAACCCATGCCTTCTTAAAATTGTTGCCAGAATTACGACGTATAGAGCGGATCTCTATCACACACAATGCTGACTGGTATGCCATGTAATCGAACTTTCTCCTTCATGTACAGCTCTACAAGCTTATTGGCTGTATACATAGTCCGGTACGGCAGAAAATGTTTAGACTTCGTCAGTCGATCTACAATGACCTAGATGGCATTGTTCTTTCTCAATGTGATTGGCAATCACAAAATAAAATCCATAGAATTGGCTTCCCATTTCCACTCTGGCACTGGTAATGGTTGTAATAACCCTGCTGGATTCTGATGGTCTACTTTCACCTACTAGCAGACCAAACCCCGAGAGACATAATTCGCAACATATTTCTTCAGTCCTCTCCACCAAAAACTTTGCTTGAGATCTTGGTACATCTTGGTACTCCCGGGATGTATAGCATACGTAGACTTGTGTGCTTCCTCCAAAATTGTATCCTTCAGATCCTTATTATCAGGTATGCACATCTGATCTCTGAATAGCAAAGTACCATCATCCTTGATAGAGAAATCAGGTCTGATCTCGTTGATCACATCCTTTCTAATGACTGTAAGCTCATCATCAATCATTTGGAGCTTACGCACGTTATCAAACAATATGGGCTGTATCACAATAGTAGCCATCAATGCCCCTGAACCTTTAACATCAATCAGTGTATCGCACAAGGCTAGGTCCTCAAGTAGATGCCACCGCTGTACTCTGGTGATAAGATGTGACAACTAAGCTGAAGACTTCCTGCTCAAAGCATCTGTCACAACAATAGCCTTCCCAGGGTGATACTGGATGGAACAATCGTAATCCTTTAAGAACTCCATCCATCTGTGTTGTCGCATATTCAAGTCCTTCTGGGTAAACAGATACTTGAGACTTTTGTGGTCGGTGAAGATATCAAATGTCTCATCATATAAGTAGTGCCTCCAGATCTTTAAAGCAAAGATCACCACTGCCAATTCCAAATCATGCGTAGGGTAATTCTTCTAGTGTTCCTTGAGTTGTCTAGAACCGTACACGATAACCTTTTTATGTTGGTTGAGGACACAACCCAAACCACCATAAGATGCGTCACTGTAGATAGTGAAACCCCCTCTGCCAGAAGGTATAGCTAATACCGGTGCTATAGTCAGACGCGTTTTCAGTTCTTGGAAACTCTTATCACACTGATCAGCCCAATCAAACTTAGCATTCTTCTTTGTGAGTTGAGTAAGCGGACTTGATAGCTTGGAGAACCCCTCTATAAATCGTCGGTAGTATCCTGCTAACCCAAGAAAACTACGGACCTCTGTTACCGTTCTCGGTTGTTCCCAATTCATGACTGCCTCGATCATTGTTGAGTCGACTGTTATACCCTTAGCAGAGACGATGTGGCCCAAGAAACTAACTTGGCCTAGCCAAAACTCACACTTACTGAGTTTCACATATAATTTGTGATCTCTGAGGGTCTATAAAGCCACGTGTAGATATCCTTCATGTTCCTCCTTTGTCTTGGAATAGACAAGGATGTCATATACAAAGATAACCACGGACTTATCCAAGTGTGGTTTAAACACTCGGTTCATCAGGTTCATAAAAGACGCAGGTGCGTTCGTCAATCCAAATGGCATAACTAAGAATTCATAGTGTCCATATATGGTTCTGAACACCGTCTTCTCGACATCTTCTACTTTGACTCGTAGCTGATGATAACCTGACCTCAAGTCAATCTTGGTAAAGAACCTCGCTCCTTGTAACTAATCAAACAGATCATCGATCCTAGAGAGCGGGTAACGATTCTTAATCGTCAACTTGTTTAACTGCCGATAGTCAATGCATAGACGTATTGAACCATCCTTCTTTCTGACAAACAATACTAGTGCTCTCCAAAGAGACACACTGGGTCGAATGAATCCTTTGTCAAGCAGTTCTTGCAGTTGCTCCTTTAACTCTTGTAATTCTGCTGAAGTCATCCAATAAGGAGCCTTAGATACTGGTTCAGTGCTCGGAACCAGATTTATTTCAAACTCAATCTCCCGAGCTGGTGGTAATCCTGGTAAATCCTCAAGAAATACATTGGGGTATTCGCACGCAACGTGAATATCGGATATCATATTCGTCTCCTCCCATTGCTCTTACAGAAAGGCCACATAGCCACTGCATCCACTCTTCATCATCCTTTGGGCTTGAATAGCTGATATCAACGGAGCTACCTTAGACTTTACCCCAAAGAATATGAATGATCGCTCCTTTGGAGGGCGAAAAACTACAATCTTTCGAAGGCAATCGACGCTCGCATGGTAAGCGAATAGCCAGTCCATTCCTAGAATAATGTCAAACCCTTTCATATCTAATAAAATTAAATCTGCCAACGTCTCGTGATCATCTACCAACACAATCACCAATTTATACACTATGAGTGCATTCACTGCACTTCCCGTAGGAAAAGACACCGTCAATATGAACTCTAATTGCTCAGGAGTGACGCTCAATTATTTCATAAATTGAGGCCTAACAAATGAGTGCGTAGAGCCTGGGTCTAGCAAAACTCGTGCTCGATGAAAACAAATATCACAACTTTGATATACTTTCAGCTCACCTATAATTTAGTCACATAATTAGATCAAGTGCTTAAGATGTGTATGTGTAATGTGTATTATCATCATAAACATTTAATCAAAATAACTCTACCTTTCTAATTTCCAGTCCATCCTACTCGATAAATAATCTCACTTAAAATTTAATCATACCTTGTATGACATCATTCGATGTCAGAGCAACGGTCGCGGTAACAACATAAGCTCGACCTTGAACCACAGGTCAAGAAGATCTCTGTGTAGACACTGATTCGGACCGCTCTTTATCATCTTTGCTCTCCTCTGGGCAGTTCCTAACCAAGTGGCCCATCTTGCCACACCTGAAGCACGCTCCTGTATCCCTCTGACAATCCTCTATCTTGTGTGGCTTCCCACACTTTGCACATAACACAGTTGGAGTGAATGAAGAGACCCTTGAAGATCCCTGCCCTACTGATGCTCTGCTACCAGAAGAACCAGACGGTCGGAATGGTCTGGAAAATGTAGGTACTGCTGCTCTCTGGTACGAACTCGGCCCTGAAGAAATCGTCGGCCGGGTGTGTAGGGTACCTCGGAGGTCTGGACAATCTAGCCCTCTTATTTTGCTCAGGGTCCTGAGATTGCCCCTGAAAAGACCTCTCTCTGCTTTGCTTGTCCCTCCAAGCAAACTGCTTCTGGTTCTCTTCTTCTGCGATGAGAGCCTTGGACATGACACTCTCATACATCTCCATTTTCCACATGGTGAAATCCTTCTACAAGTTCTGCCTCAATCCAAGCTGAAATTTACGTGCTCTCATCAGCTCAGTGGCTACATGCTGGGGTGCAAACCTAGCCAGTCGATCAAACTTAGCACCGTACTCTCTCAGTGACATCGTACCCTGCTTTAACTCTATAAACTTCACCTCCCACTGATGCCTCACTATTTTCGGAAAGTACTTGTTGTAAAATACTTCCGTAAACTCCTCCCATGTCCAAGGAGTGTGAGGAAACTCTCTCGCTCGATTCTGTGACACCGACTTCCACCAAGGTCCGGCATCACCATCTAATTTGAAAGTGGCCCAACGCACTTTCACCACATCTGTACATTGAAGAACTTCGAAAAGTTTCTCCATCTCTTCTATCCATCCCTCGGCCTCTATGGGATCTGCCTGACCCGAGAAGTTAGGAGGTCTCATTCTCCTAAACTTCGTGAACCCGCTTGGCTGATGAGATGGTCTAGCTGCCTACTGAGTCAGAGCAGCTATTTGCTGAGCGACATTGGTAGCCAACACCTGCTCCATTCTCTCCTCATTGCCTCTTCTGCTTCCTCTCGGTCCCACTAGAACAGCATTAGTGTGTGAGAGGAACTCTAATCCCCGTGATGTACCAGCAACATCAGGGATCTCTCTCTGAGGAACCTCTCTATAACCTTCCCTACCTCCGCTGCGTCCGCCTCTGAACCTAGGGCCCATACTGGTCTGTCATTGTGAAAATAATAACACTGATCAGTACTAGATTGTGAAAACAATCCAACATGAACCCGCTGTTCAACCTAAAGCTTAGGCTCTGATACTAACTGTGACAGCCCAAATTTTCACGCTCAGAAATCTGTGCCATCAGGATCATACTCTGGATGATCCTCAAGACAAATCACGAAGTGTCTGCTCATATAGTGGAAACTAAGCAGACACTGTCCAGCAGTGGTAGGTCAAGACATTGTATAAGGCTTTTCAAATAAAAAGAACAGTAAAAAGTACATGTATATATATATATATCAAAAGAATATATATCCCCAAAAAAGAACTAAGAAGAACCACTGGTGATGGACATCCATCACCCAAATAATGGTTCCTGATAGTGGTTCCTATAGAATGTACAATAATACATATAATAACATCTACAGAAAGTAAATACAGAAAGTGGCCACCAGGCACACAATAATCTAGAATATCATATAAAATCCCTATAATAAACGACAACTAGTACCCAGACTAAGGATAAAAATCGTCCGCCTGGATGTCAGTCTCCTCATCCTCGACCTCAGCCTCTGGATCAGGCTGGTAGTCAGGGTTGCTCTCGGTGCTGGGAGCTCTACCCTCAGAACCTATAATTGTTGTAGAAAATAGGGTGAGCTAACCATCTATGCTCAGTTGAAAAATTTCAGTTAAAATTGTATCTTAATTGTAAAACATGGTTGTAGAAGATATGGATAGAACTGAATAGATGCAAACAGATGTTTCAGATATGCAAAATTTATCAAAGCAGGCAGATCTTATGAGAGTTTTCAAATTGTGTTGTATGAGTTTTTAGTGACTTAGAATAGTAAACTTAAATAACTCCCGTGAATATAACGCGTGGTAGCCAGATTTGGTCTAATGGGTAATCTCAACCATCGTCGTTCACATGAACAATTTCATGAATGCAACAATGCCTCAACTACGGAGTGCAATTGTGCCGAGGATTTCTAAGCAGATACACGATTGTGCCAAAAACGGATATACCGCCGAGTCGGTGGGATTCGTTAGAGTGTTAAACCTCAAATCACATGCAGACATATTATACTTAACAGAAATCAGATGACAGATGACAGGTGTTAGATAGCAGGAGTCAGATATATAACAGAGTTGTCACACATATGCTAAACATGACTAGAAAGTAAAATCAGACTATGCAGTCACATGCTGAACATTTGGAATCCATGAGATCAAGAATAAATGCAATTTCAGTTGAATTCCCCTACCTCAGGTCAGACCTTTTCTAAGCAAATCCAAAGCTTTTTAAAGCATCATGATCCGACCCTAGACCATAAACATAGCATACTAAGTGTCAGGTATGTCAGATCATAAACTGGCATTGTGTTAAGCAGTTCAAATTTCATAAATTCCAGACAGGTCAAGAACAGGGGTGATTGATCGATCAACACCTTGATTGATTGATCAATTTTTCTCATTGATCGATCAATGACCTCATTGATTGATCAATCTCCTCCTAATGCAGACAGGTAACAGAGTTAATTGATCGATCAATAGCCTCTATTGATCGATCACCTCCTATCATTGATCAATCAATGCTTCAATTGATCGATCACCTCCTATCATTGATCGATCAATGCTTCAATTGATCGATCAATAGATCCTTACCTTTCACAATTTACAGAGGAAAATTGATCGATCACTAGCTCAGTTGATCAATCAATCTGTCTCATTGATCGATCAATGACCTCATTGATTGATCACCAACCTATATTTTCAAATTTCTCTCTTCCTATTCTCATTGTCACTTTATACAGATTGATTGATCAATGCCCTCATTGATCGATCAATACACACTAGTGATCGATCAATACCCTTATTGATCGATCAATACTCTTATTGATCGATCAATCTTTGCCATTGATCGATCACTCTCTCTGTGATCGATCAACCCTCAGAATTGATCGATCAATTAGTGAATTGATCGATCAATACCCCTCGGGCACAGAACTTCCAAGCAATTGCCTCCACTGTTCCTACTTAAGCCTTATACGGATTGATCGATCAATGCCCCCTATTGATCGATCAATGCCTCACATTGATCGATCAATTCAGTATTGATCGATCAATAATGACAGCTCTCTGTCATTGATGGAGGTCACTCCTTTGACCTATTTTCAAACATTTTCTTCATTAATGGTTTCTAACCATCTCTACACACACATAAACAAAGTATAAGGGGCTTTAATCTTGCCCAACTTAAATGCAAAGGCTCACCTCTATTTGGGCCCTCTCGGGGTCTTGGTAAATGCAATCCGAGAAGGTTTCAGATCCGGCTCTCGGAGTTTATCACCGGTATGACTCCGACAAGGAGATTATCGACTCCGGCTCATCACGAAGAGGCCTCACACATACTTAGACTATACGTGAGCTTGTCTAATTGAACTCTCCATACCCTAACTCAGATTGACGCACGATCTCGGTATCTCTAACCCTGTTTCCTCGAAGAACTCACTCAAAACCCAACCTAGCTATAGAATTCTAGTTCAAGAACAAGAGGAAGAAGAAGAGAGGAGATCTTTCTAGGTATCTTCCTTCTCTTATAAGCCAAGGAATATAATATCCTTGATATTTCTGTTTACTTCCAAGTTTGGCTTCGGTGTGAAGCGCGAACACGGTTGCTACGGCGTATCACGCCACATCAACGTCTCTCAAGACTCGTATTACAACGATAATTCACACGTGAATTCACCTAACTATAGGCTAATATTATTTCTAATAATATTAATTATAAATTTTTAAATCTGTCTAGATTTTCGTGTTGGGCACATATATCGATACATTCAGGTTCTAGTTCAAAATTTTCAGGCTATTACAGTATGTCCTTGCTTGGAATGGCAGGACAAAGCACCCTCGGAAGCCAACCTTGAACAGCTTCAACTCCATTTACAGGTTAACCAATCATCCTCAATCAATTGATTTTAGTTCCCCAAACATCCTAGCTTGGTGCTAATAGGTCAAAATCTGATGGCCAATGTTAACGTCGTGAAATCTCGTCTTGATTACATTTGGTCGAGGTGTCTTACACCTCACGTAATAATCGTGCAAGTGGAGGGCTCAATTGTTGACTAATAAAATGTCTTTTTCTCCTACCAGTTGTTGGATCATGGTGCATTGTTATTTATACGAATGGAATTTGTATGCGGTATGTATCAACCATTGTGTTGATTTCATTCTTCAGTTAAAACAATGACATTTTTACTAATTTAATCATCAAGTATTGATTAAAATGTGGTTGGAGCTGCTAGCTATTATTCAATGGGGCAATAACTTTATTATGTTAGCTTATAATCTAGATTGTTTAATATGATGGTCAAATTAGCAGGAAGTGCGGAGCGGGCATGGTTTGATGCTATTGCATTATCTGACTTTGGTAGCGATGATGATTTCCAGAGTGTTCAGTGCGGTACGTAAGCTACCATGATCATTGAATTTTGAGAAATACAGTAACCATGATATATATTGTTGAAAAATGTTAGACTTCTCGGTAAAATAAATAGTTGGTTGTTGAACTTTACGTAGATTTTCAATTTCTGTAGATGTTTATCTTTAAGTGGATTTAAAGTTGCATCCAGGTCAATCAATTCATCTTTGAGAGATGCTAACCGTGTAGATGTTGACGACAATGTTTCATGTATCGCTTATAATGACCAGCAGCAGACACTAGGGGAACTATTAGCAGGGAATTCAGCACTTGATTCTGTCAATGGGGCAGCTACAAATAATCCAGTCTCCATTGTATCGAATGCTTACGAAGCAGATTTCCAGTCAAAATCTTATGCCTCTTCAAACAATATGAAGTCTCCTATTTTCATTGATGAAATTTCTAGCGTTTCTGTGGATCGAAGTAAGTAATGGGGAAAAAGGAGGAAGAGAGGACCATTCTGGGATTCTGCCAAATAATTGCTTGCCATGTCTTGTTTCTGCTAGCCCCTCAATTGAAAAGAGAAAATCTCTAAGTCTAAGTCCACCAAGCACAAGCAAAAAGGCAGACTTGAAACTTTCCTTCAAGTGGAAATTAATGGAAGAATATGCCAATCCTTCATCATGTGAGTATTGCTTCTCGCCATCTTGAATTTTGATTTCTCGTGGTATTCAGTCAGTTGGATGATGATGAACATATTTGTTTATAACGAAACTGCTCCTTTATGAAACTAGAAATTCTTATTTTGGTCTTCTCCTGAATTTATATTTTCTTTTACAAAGTGAAATTTCTTGGACCAGCATTCCTTTTTTGGCATGTTAACTTCATTGGCCATTTTTGTAATGTATTCATGTGATTAAGATAAAGGAAGTTAGATCCCTCTTTTTATTTTTATTTTTATTGAGTCGTTACAAATGATATTTTTTTTGGAGACGTGTTGTTATTTTCGGAAAGTGAGCCATGTGATTCGAAGACCATGATCTAATGGTCTGTCGTCTTAAAGATTACATAGAAAGAAGTGTGTGCCCCCTGCTTTACATGTTCAAGTATGACAGATATTGAATCATAATCCATTGCCCCTATAGATGATCTTGATTTACCTATTGTGTTACACAAAGGGTCTAGATTTCTTTTCTTTTCTTTTCTTTTGGATAAGTAAGCCTGAGATAAGGGTCTAGATTGTTGGAATGTGTGTGTGTGTGTGTGTGTGTGTGTGTGTTTATGTTATGTATGTAAATGGTGTGTAGGTAGTATCTTTGGGGGCATATGTAATAATTTGTACTTAATAAATTCTAGTGAGGTGCTCCAATCTCACTAACTAGCCTAACCCTAATGCCACTGACCTAAACTGCTGAATCATTACCCTAAAATTTCTTCTTGGTATCAGAGCCAAAACCATGCTTTCTTGCTTGTGCCACATCATTCTCTTCTGCTCACTTCAGCTTACTCCAGTAGGTCAACCTTTGACCTAATTATTTTGTCATGAAATCCACTTTTTCCTGAATGGTGCTGAATCACATTTTGTGAAGGTATGAATTTATGGAGGATGAAATGCATGGAAAACCATATCGATATGGATCAGATTTAACTTAGAAATAATCTGAATCCTATGTGATCAACTTATGTTAGAGGTATTCTTGCTTCCAGAGACGTCGTTTTCAGAAACTGCCGATTAGTGTTGGGGAATGGGGCTACTACTAGCTTTTGGTTTGATCCTTGGGTTAAGGGCAAATCTCTTATTCCTACATATAGTAGAACGCTTCTACTTCATTCCGGTCTTGATGAACACACGTTGGTCAATGATGTGATTCGGGATGGAGAGTGGATCTTACCACATCCCTCAACGATTCGATTGGAAGAAGCTTGGAAGGATGTTCGTTCTATTCCTGCGCCAAATACGAATCTGCATGATAGATGGATAATCTTTGTAAAAGGGGTTTGAGTATCCCTTCTAGGTGTGTTTTACGTTGGGTAGATTCAGAGAACACTGAGCATTTATTTTTTGGATGTGGTTATTCTCAATGGATTTGGAGATCCATCAAGTCCAGGCTAGGAATTAGCTCTAATAAACTTTCGTTGCTTGAAGAGTTGAAGATGTGCATGGAAAAGGCTAAGGGAAAGCAATGGAAGGACCATCTGATTCAAAATGTCTTTTGCACTGCCATTTCCTTTATTTGGAGAGAGATAAATGAATGGATCGTTAGTGATGTGGTTAAGCAAAAGAGGACGATTCTTCATAACATTATTAGAGAAGTCACTTTTTGGGTGGATTCTCTAAAGCTTCTCGAGGATGATACTGGTATTAGGGCGACATGGAATTTGCATTAGTGTGATTGTGGGGATTAATGGGGGTGATGGCTATGCCGAAGCTCCGGTTGATCTCTACTGTGTGATTTTTTAGATTCTTTGTAATATGTTACTTCCTTTAATAAACTGGGTGAGGACCCTACAACCTCAAGCTTACCTATCAAAAAAAAAAAACTTATGTTAGAGTTTTGAGTGAGTTCTCATACATGTAGAGAAGTCACAACTAGTGGCTTTGCTCCTAGAATGCAGAGTTAATTGAAACTATACATGCAAAATGGTACAGATTGCCTGTCTCAACGGAAACTCTAGCACTTTTTTGCTAATTGTAATTCCTGATTCAAATTCCTTATTTATTGCATTCAAATTAAACATCAACCTATTTGATATATGAAAAGATATCAACATTTTATCATCGATCACATTGGATAAGTGAATGCTAACCTCTTATTTTGTGCCAACAGTTATTTGTACAGTAGAACATATATAAAGTAATTCCAACATCTTAAACGAAGAAGCCATGCTTACATATCATCCACTTTTTCATATCTTCTAAGGTTTTCCCAGCATGATAAATAGAGCTATCACAACCTCACTTTATGAGATTATTGAAGAGTGCGCTAGATATGCATCTAAAGTAGTTCAATGAGAGCATAATGTATGTTATCATCCATCTATATATGTCTCAGGATCTACAAAGATATTTGTGGAAAGGCCAATAGCAGGTTCCCAAGTTCCATTTTGCCCTTTAGAGAAAAACTTGCTTGATTGCTGGTCATCTATAGAGCCTAGTACATTCAAGGTCCGAGGAGAGAATTACATTAGGTATGATCAGTGTTTAATTGATTTACCTTTCTTATATCACATTTACTTTGAATAATAGTTATGGCACGAATTTGTTCCTCATATCACAGTTGGTGTCATGATTGAAGTTAAGATACCTTCTCAATTTAACTTACAATCTGAATTTCCTTGGGCAGGGATAAGAAAAAGGACTAAGCTCCAAATTATGCTGCATTCTATCCATTTGGTGTGGATGTTTTCTTATGTCAAAGAACAATTGATCACATTGCTCAGTTCGTAGGACTCCCCATTATTAAATCATCTGGGGATATTCCGCCTATTCTTGTAGTAAATGTTTAGGTATTACGCTTTTGATAGCACTCACTCAAGCTCAATACATATTAATTTTAACAAACCCTTTTAACAGTACTCATGCAACAAATCTGGCTTGAATTTATTATATCTATCACTACAAATAATAAGACTATTAGCGGCAGTTTTTTTAATAAAAAACTGCTGCTATTAGTATTGTCGCTACCAAAAACTGCCGCTGTCAGTCTTGTTGCAACGAAAAAATGCCTTAATAGCAAGTGCCGCTGAAACCCCTTATTTTTGTAGTGTATCATCTAACCCAATTATATATAAATTTACTATTTTATTGCATGAAGACGCATATGCTTCCAATTCCTCTCTTTATCTCTATGATTACTTACATATATGTTGAACTTAATTCATTTGAGGTGATGGCAATGCTGAATTGAAGCTTCTACTAGGGCTCTCAGTGGGCCTGTTTAGGGCTGGGCTGGGGTTAAACCTGGGCCGGGTTCCCAATTTTTTTAGCCCGGCCCTAACCTGGGCTGCGATGTACTAAGCCCAAACCCAACCCATAGCAGGCCAAAAAGTTTCTATAACAGCACGAATTTCGAAGCCCCGAAACCCGGACCGTCGGCACGATCTAAGAGGTCGTGCCCGAACACGTCAGCGAAAATGCAGTGGTTACACTCATACATAGCCTAGATTTACACCATTTCCAATACTTGCTATCAAATTCAAAAGACAGTTCTAACTCCCATATCTACTATATGGAACAAAGAACTGAGCCGATCCATCGGTGATATCTTCTAATCACCCTGGATGGTTCACAAAAAGTGAAATATCCAAACTATACTTATTACAATATCTTCAAAATGATGGCCTGACATACCAGGCCAAATAGTATCAACAACTAGACCCAAAACACCTAAAAGAAGTCCTCGAGAGGAAGCTCGTGCTCCTCATGAAAGACGTAATCCGAATTAAATCTATCCACGTCCTTAGCAACCGCACCTTCACCTGTACCTGTGACATATATTTGAAGGAGTGAGCTACATCCTAGCTCAATGAGAAAACAAAACTAATATGTGTGGTTCTCTATAAGCATGTCTTTCATGATAATGCACAGTGCGTAAGTTACTGGAGGAAAAATGCATGATTCATGAGCAAAGAAAATTCGGCGAAGATGAACGTAAAATGCACTTTTAAACGTAACTTGTGATATTTAATAGAAATACCCATTTATATTACTCAACACACCCACTTAAAACACTTCACTTAAATAATCCCCGAGCAGTATAGCATCGAGGCCCGATGGAATACCCACCACCGTCGTTCAATTGAACCCTTTTTATTGAAGTTACAAGCTTTCAAAGCGGAGGGACTTGTCGGACAAAATAGTTCCACTGTTGGAACCCGAAAACCGGATATCCCACCAAACCGGAGCACAATTTGTATGGATATCCCACCGTACCGGTCACAGATATCCCACAGCGTCGGTCATGGTTATCCCACCATATTAGTCGGGTATTCACATAACCTTAAATCGACGTGCAAAATCTACATATAGTTATTCACCATGTACGTGTAATAAACATACTAGCTTTCATAATTTAAATTGTCCCATGCCACAATCGAGTTTCCATCACAATTTTATGCACACACACTAGTTAACCATTTGAGTACGAATGTGCTTCTCAAAATCTGTCACAATATTTAGTATGACTTAATTAAAAAGGGTACACACATAGCAAGAGGTGCACATTCACAGAGTATATCGTATGTTCAAAAATGAAATTCAAAATCATACGCATCATCTATCACTACACACATGCTTACTAAGTTAATCCATACTTTTTAAAGGGGTTTTCCTCACCTTGCTCGAAGCTCTTCGGCTCACGTAGTTCGAGCTTGCTTCTCACCCTTCTTAGGTCCAATCGCGCCTAGCATACACCTAATCTTGATTAGAACACCATAATTTACATAGACTATGGAGGTTCTTCGCAACCCCCAAGGTCTCAAACTCATAACAGAAGATAGTCATAACTGTCACAAATCGACCGATCGAATCCCAAGTCGATCGGTCGGTTTCCCAAAATTGACTGATTGATCAACTTTTTGACCAGTCGGTTTCGCTCGTGAAACCCTACACTTCACATGGCACCTAACCCGACTAGTCGATTCCTCAAATCGACTGGTCAAAAATCTAAAATCGACCGGTCGATTTTCCATCGGACCGGTCGGCCCCAAACTATAAAATTATACCTCCTGTTTTGTGGAAATCAACTGGTCAATTACATTTCGACCAGTCAGTTTCACTATCTTGACCGATCGAAACAAGGTCGACCGGTCGAATTCGTGATTTTCTCTTAACACAGCAAAATTCGACCGGTCAATTCACAATTCGACCGATCGATTTTCTCCAACCTCTCAATGGTTAAGATCTATTTTCACAGACCCATTTCTATGGAATTTCTCCTCCTTTTTTATCCATTTTCTTCCCCCACTAACCTAATTAAAACTACCATCACATACTCTACTTTAATTATCAATTGACCTTACAAGATTGTACCTTTTTGATCAATCGATCCGATGATTCAAGGCTTCACACCCTAAGCTAGGGCTTGGCAGCTCGATCCCCGGATTGTGGGCGATCCAATGTCGAAATTAATGCGTATCCTTAGTTCCCTCAAGCACATCACTCCTAATCCCTCATAAATGACCCTCTCCTTCAATTCCCTTCCTCTTTCCTCATCAATAGCCCTAACCACCGAAATTAAGAGGGTTTACTCCTCTTTACTTCTTTTATAACCCACTTATAATCCGATGCTGGGCACCAACACTCAACTCACATACTTGTATATATATATATATATATATATACATATATCCTAATCCATACCCACTCCATTACATTATTCCTCTTATGACCTTCCCGGCTTGGCGACCCTTTAGCGGACCACACAGGCATCTGATGTGCGCGCATTGCAAGGCACTGTTCACGGTCAGGATTTTTCAGGGTGTTACAGTTTCAAATCAATTTTCAGCAAGAGAGAGTTTGAGGGAGAGAGAGACTTTCTTGCTTAGAGTTAGAACTAGATATGGTAGAGATTGCCATAAAATAAAAACCCTATTTTAGGGTTTTTATTGATGAAGCTAGTACCAATTGGGATTGCAAGTACATTTTTACTTAAATGTTGTTGATTTTAAACCGTTCAACAGTTTAATCTCATGGTATTTAATTAAAATGCTTTTAACTTGTTTTTCTTGAGGATAAAGTGCTCTTAACTTAATAATATATATATATATATATATATATATATATATATGTATGCCTCTATGTATATAATTCTTTTTTTTTTATCGGGGCCAGGTATTGGAACATTCCACCCAAGCCCGACCCGGATCAATCCGTTCCACAACATGCTTAGCTCAACCCAGGTACTGGGTTGGGTTGGCTTCATAAAATATACCACTTTTCCAGGCTAGGTGCGGGCCAACATCTGGGCGGCCCGACCCATTGAGAGCCCTAGCTTCTACATTAGAATGGATTTCCTTGGCCTCATATGATGAATTCTTCCATTTCTTTAGTGAATCTTGCGTGCTCTTTCAATATATTAATATCTTCCGATGAAACTTGTGAACATGTCGTGGCTTTTAGGGAATAGACATGAATATCTCTTCGTGTTAAATGGTTTTAACTTGGCCATTTTCTGCTACAACAAAAACTGAGAGACAAAATATTTCCAATTAAATGGCTATGGAAGAGACTATCCCTTAGTCTCAGTGATTAGCTTGATCTATGAAGAGGGAAGAGACATCACTATCAAGGGATGGAAAATAGATCTTTGCAATTAAAATAGAATCAACTTCGGCCCACATCCAAGAAGAATCCAAATTTCCAATAGTATCAGTGTGACAGCTCGAATTTTCATACTCAGAAATCCGTGCCATCAAGATCATGCTCGGGATGATCCCTAGGACAAATCAAAGAGTGTCTGCTTGTCTAGCAAAAATCAGAGTAGACACGGTCTAGTAGTGGCAGATCGAGTCATCATATAAGGCTTTTCAAAAGAAAGAAGAAATAAAATAATACATGTATATATATATCAAAAGAATATACAACCTAAAAAAGGAGCCAAGAAGAACCACTGGTGATGGACATCCATTACCTAAAACAATGGTTCCTAATAGTAGTACCTATAGAATGTATATAAATACATGTATAACATCTATAGTAAAAATATACAGAAGGTGGCCACCAGACGCACAAATAATCCAAAATATAGTATAAAAACCTAAAAATACAAGACTAATATACCCAGGCTAAGGGTAAAACTCGTCGGCCTGGATATCAGTCTCCTCGTCCTCAGCTTCAGCCTCTGTCTCTAGCTGATAGTCCGGGTCGCTCTCGGTGACTGGAATCCGAGCCTCATAACCTATGACACAAAGTCAGGAGTGAGCTAACCATCTAAGCTCAATAGAAGAAATTCAGTTAAATTTGTATCTTAATTATAAAACATGGGTGCAGAATATAACTTAAGACAGATAAGCAAGGCAGAGTATAAACAGAATTGGACAAATGCAAACAGATGATCAGATAAGCAGAATAATTAGAATGCAGGACTAGTAAGAACAGACATAATTTTAGAGTTTTCAGGATACTATGCGTACAGTATTTAATGACTTAAAATAATATACTTAAGTAAATCCTGTGAGTATAGCACGTGGTAGCCAATTTTGGGCCAATGGATAATCCCGACCATCATCGTTCAATGAATAATTTTAGGAATGCAGCAATACCTCATCTAAGGAGTGCAATTGTGCCAAGAATTTTCAAAGAAGATGCATGAGTGTGCCAGTCACTGATATACCGCCGAGTCGGTGGGATTCGTCAGATTATTAAACTTGAAGTCGCATGCATACATATCATAATAACAGGAATCATATGACAGATAGCAGATAACAGGAATCAAATATGATGGAATTTTCATACAAATGCTAGACATGATTTGGAAAACGAAAATTGAACATGTATCAGAACACAAAAGCTATGAACCCATGAGATCAAGAATAAATGTAAGTTCGGTTGAATTTCTCCTACCTCAGATCAAACCTTTCTAAGAAAATCCAAAGCCTTTTAATGCGTCACGATCTAATCCTAGACCATAGACATAGTATACTTAGTGTCAGAGACGTCAGGATATCAACTGGTATAGTGTCCAGTAGTGTTCTACCCATAAAACCAAAATAGCATAAATAGGGGTGATTGATCGATCAATGTCCTTGTTTGATCAATCAATCATCTAATTTGATCGATCAAATACCTCATTTGATCGATCAATGTCCCATTTAACTCATATGTGATAGAGGGGATTTGATCGATCAACATCCCTGTTTGATCGATCAATTTCCCCATTGATCGATCAATCAAGTCAGACTCAAATTTCCTACTTCCTGTTTGCACACTCATTTTATAAAATTTGATCGATCAATTTCTAAATTGATTAATCAAACTTTCTCATTGATCAATCATTCTCGCCCTTGATCGATCACTTCACTATGATCAATCAACCTCTCATATTGATCGATCATTGGTCAAATTGATCGACCAATCTTCAATTTTGATCGATCAAATCTCAATTTGATCGATCAATGCCCGTCGGGCATTAACTTCCAGAAAAACACACCTACTGTTCTCATTAATTAAAATATACGATTTGATCGATCAATCTCAGGCTTGATCGATCAAAGATCTAATTTGATCGATCAAGGATGACAATTTCTGTCATCAATGTCGATCATTGTTCTTGACCTACTTTTATCCTTAACCATTAATGATCCCAACAGTTCACTCATACATATTCTTTTACACATTTATGAGGTCTTAACCTCCACAATTTTAATCTAAAAACTCACCTCTTTAATGTCCCCTTTTGTTTCTCGGCAAATGCTATCCGGAGAGGGTTTCGAATCCGAAATCCCAAATTTGTCGTCGTCACGACTCGGATGAGCGAATTTGTGGCTCCACTTCAACATGCAGCGATAGCACACATTCCCAGACTAGACACGGACAGTTTAGATCGATCCTTCACACTCTACCGAGAATTCATTATATAGGAATTCTCAAGCTTGGTTTCACAACGGATAAATTCTAAAATCCATTCCTCTAGCCACAACTTTCCATGAAAATAAGAAGAAGAAGATGAAAGATAGGTGTTCCAGCCTTCTTCCTTCTCTTATAAGCTAAGAAAATGAAATATCTTTGATATTTCCATTTTCTCCTAACTAAAGCTCCGGTGTGGAGCACATACACAACTTTTCCGGCGTACCATGCCTCATCGACGTCTTACAAAACTTGGACTTACACAAGAAGTCACACATGACTTCATTTAACTGTGGATTAATATTATTCTCAATAATATTAATTTAAATTTTTAATTTGTCTCGATTTTTATGCCGGACATGCTTATCGAAGCAGTTGAGTTCTTGTTCTGAATTTTTAAGTCGTTACATTATCTCCCCTTGGGAATTTTCATCCTCGAAAATGTCTGGAAGTCTCAGACAGGTCGATGGTGTATCCTAATGCTAACGGGTAGAACAAAGCAGAAACAAATAGTTGAATATATCATGCAGGAACATGTATGCATGCAGAACATAAATTATATGGAAAATAGATTAATAAATTATATAGATATAATTATTAAAAAGAAAAACACATAATAGCATAGTAATTACCTGTCGGGGCGTCAGAAGGTTAGGCCTTGTCAGGTGTAGGTCTACTAGGTCTAGGTGGCTCAGTGCGGTAGTCACGAGGGTCCACGGTATGCTGACGGGCATGAGCAATCATCGGTGTAGACGTGGTAGAATAGGAGTGCTGCATCAGGAGCTCAAGCAACCCCTCGTGATAGTCCAATGGTCGATGAACCTGACGATGGAACTCTTCCATCTCGTCCAACCACTCATGAATATGCTTGTTGCCTTCAATGACCGCCTCAAGCAATGGAAGGTGCAGGTCTGCGCGATGTAGGGGCACGGGCAGGTCGACTTGAAGTAGTAGGGGCAGGTCTAGTAGGCACCTCAGGCTGAGGTGGTTGGTCAGGTGTGCCTCCCCCTCATTAGGAGCTCTCTCTGTCGGCTCAGCTCCCTCCGCAACTGGAGGAACCTCCTCCTCCTCTGGTAACCTTTTTATCAAAAGGTTATAACTCTTGGTCCAGTCATTGAGTTTGAAACTTTAGTACTGTTGGTCAATCTAGGCTCGCCAGGAGCCATGCTATACACCTCTCTCCATGCTATATACTGCTCGACCATTCGAGTTATCAATCGAGCCTAGGGAATCCTTTTCTGTGTAGCAGCCTTCGTCTTCTCAGACTTCAGATCCTTGGCATTGATCATGTCATCAAGAACCAAATCGGCAATGGAGAACGAATGGTTCTCAAAAGCCATAAATAGTGCTTGTTGTGCAATGTCGCTCCTTGCGGACTTGTGTAAAAATGGGTTGAGGGCACACTTGATATAAGTATCAAGAATCCACAATCTATCAGGGAGTTAGGCTCGGGTAATGGGTTGACCTAAACCATGCTGACCCTGTATCATTTTGGTAACCACGTCATGGAATGGGACATCCTTGAGATATGGTGGCAATAGACCACAAGTCTCAATGTATACTGAAGTGCACTGTAGGGCGGCCGCGATATGAAATTGGTTAAATTTATAGTCCAAGCCATCAATCTTGGTGACCAATTGATGGTAGCTGTCGCCCCGATGAAGGTTTTGGAAGAAAAGTCTCACGATTCGGGGACAAAATGATCGTGAAACGGCTCAAGTAGCGGTTTCAACCCTAGCTTGGTAATGTAGTCGATGGCCCAAGTCATTTTGAGCCGATCCTCGAATAGCGTAGAGTCGAAAAGATACTCGGGTAAAAATGTTTTGGAAGCCCACCACTGGGTTGGGACTTCACGCTGAATTTTTGGTGATTGGGGGTTTAGAACGGGTGCCACCACAGTTTCGGTGGGTGCCATGGGTGGCACGATGGGTGGTGCGATTGGTTCGGCAGGTAGCACTGAGGCACGAACTCGGGATGTAGGGATTTTTCATGACGCATTTTTCATTCGTGGTCCCATAGTTTAAATACCCCAAAAATATACACAATAACCCAAATGAAGAGCAAGGTTAGGTTTTACCGATTCAACCGAGCGAAATTCGAGCTAATTACGCGCGGGGAGAAGCTCTAGTAGCCGGCAAACACTCCAAAATGTCGCTTGAACGCAAAGGGAGCAAAAACCCTCTTCAATGATCGAGTTCTTTGATTGTGCGAAGTGAAAAACAAAAACCCAATCGTTACTTAAATGATAGATTTGATCGATCAATGCTTAAATTGGTCGATCAATCTTAAGTTAAAAATCCTAGCCCGATAACCTTGATCGATCAATGCACTTATGTTTATCGATCAAGCTATAAGTTTGATCGATCAATCTCAAAATTTGATCGATCAATGTTCAAGTTAAATGTCTTAGCTCGATAGCCTTGATCGAACAATGCACTTATGTTGATCGATCAAGCTATAAATTTGATCGATCAATCTTCAGTTTTGATCGATAAACCATTCAATTTCAGTAGAAGGTTCCAACTTAATTGATTGATCAATCCTATATGTTGATCGATCAAAGCATCAGTTGATCAATCAATTCACTAATTTGATCGATCAAACATGACAGTAAAGCTATTTCTTAAAATATTCTTGCCTTTAATGCAATTGAACCTCATTTCGAGAATGAGGATCTATTGTACCTCATATACCGCATCCGTATATGTATGTGATACTATCCAAAACATTCTTACTTACATATCATACGCATACAATCATGATAATGAATTTAAACTAAAATCGTGAAAATTACCTTCCACATCAGGTAAGCAAATGCGAGTATTGCTCGTGAATCTCTGCTTCACGCTCCCAAGTAGCTTTCAAAGCTAAATGATTACGCCACTTTACCAGTACAAGTGGGATCATCTTAATCTGCAAAACCTGATCCTTACGGTCCAAAACCTCTACAGGTTCGTCAATTAGAGTCAGATCCTCTTGAAGGTCAATCGATTGAAAATTCAATACATGGGTTGGGTCTCTCACTTATTTCCATAGCATGGAAACATGGAAGACGTTATGCATACTTGCCAATCGTGGTGGCAAAGCAATCCTATATGCGACTTTGCCAACCTGTCCGAGTACTTCAAAAGGTCCAATATAATATGGACTCAGCTTCCCACATTTTCCAAAGTGCATCACGTCCTTAGTTGGCAAGATTTTCACGAATTCCTTGTCTCCAACCTGAAATCAAGTGTTAACTTCATACCATTTGAACAAATAGAGAAACCTAAAGTTTTAAATGCAACCGAGTGTACCTGAAACTCAACGTGCGTCCGATGAAGATTGGCATAACTCTTTTGGTGACTTTGAGCAACACATAATCTCTCGCGGATCAATCAAAATGTCTCAGTTGCACTGTCCACAATATCAGGTCCCAAAATAAGCTTTTCACTGACTTCCTCCTAATTCAAAGGAGATCTGCATCGTCGTCCATATAAGGCTTCGTAAGGAGCCATACCAATACTGGACTGATAATTGTTGCTGTAAGCGAACTAAGTCAGAGGCAAATGCTGATCCCATGAACCATGAAAGTCCAACATGCATGCACGCATCATATCCTCTATGATCTGGTTCACTCTCAGTCTGCCTATCTGTCTGAGGATGAAAAGCTGAGCTAAACTCCAGTTTAAATGGCATGCCTTCTTGAAATCGTCGTCAGAATTGCGAAGTATAAAGCGGATCTCAATCGCACACAATATTGACTAGTATGCCATGTAGCCAAACTATCTCTTTTATGTACAGCTTTGCGAGCTTGCTGGCTATATATATAGTACGGTACGACAGAAAGTATGTAGACTTAGTCAATCTATCTACAATGACCCATATGGCATTATTTTTCCTCAATGTACTCGACAACCCCAATATAAAATCCATAGAAACGGCTTCCCATTTTCATTCACGCACTGGTAATGGTTGCAATAATCTTGCTGGGTTTCGATGGTCTACTTTTACTTACTGACAGACCAAACATCGTGACACATATTCTACCACATCTTTCTTCAATCCTCTCCACCAGAAGTGTCGCTTTAGATCTTGATACATCTTGGTACTCCAAGGATGTATAACATATGTTGACTTATGAGCTTCTTCTAAAATAGTATATTTAAGGTCCCTGTTAGCCGGTATGCACATCCGATCTCTGAATAACAAAGTACTATCTTCCTTGATAGAGAAGTCTGCCCTGATCCCGTTGATTACATCTTTTCTAATGGTCATAAGCTCATCATCAATCATCTGGAGCTTGCATATGTTATCAAACAACATGAGTCGTATCACAATAGTAGCCGTTAATGCTCCTGAACCACTGACATCAATCAATGTATTACATAAGGCTAGATCCTAACGTAGATGCCACCTCTGTATTCTAGTAATAAGATGTGACAACTTAGCCAAAGATTTTCTGCTCAAAGCATCCACCACAACATTGGCCTTCCTAGGATAATATTAGATAGAACAATCGTAATCCTTTAAGAACTCCATCCATCTACGTTGTCACATGTTCAAATCCTTCTGGATAAAGAGATACTTGAGGCTCTGATGATCGGTGAAGATGTCAAACATCTCACCGTATAAGTAATGCCTCCAGATCTTCAAAGCAAAGATCACTGCCACTAACTCCAGATCATGAGTCGGATAGTTCTTCTCGTGTTCCTTAAGCTGTCTAGAGTCGTACGCGATGACTTTCTTGTGCTGGTTGAGGACACAACCCAAACCACTATAAGATGCATCACTATATATAGTAAAGCCTCCTCTGCCAGAAGGTATAGCTAGCACTGGAGCTGTAGTCAGACGCGTTTTGAGTTCTTGAAAACTCTTCTCACATTGATCCTTCTAATCAAAATAGGCATTCTTTTTTGTGAGCTGAGTAAGCGGACTTGAAAGTTTGGAGAACCCTTCCACAAAGTGTCTATAGTATCCCGCCAAGCTAAGGAAACTACGAACTTCGGTCATCATCCTCGGTTGCTCCAAATTCACTACAGCCTCAATCTTTGTCGGATCAACTGTTATACCCCTCTCAGAGACAACATGACCCAAGAAACTAACTTGGTCAAGCCAAAACTCACATTTACTAAGCTTTGCATAAAGTTTGTGATCTCTGAGAGTTTGTAGAGCCACATACAGATGTCGTTCTTGATCTTCTTTCGTCCTTGAATAGATGAGAATGTCATCTACAAACACGACCACTGACTTATCCAAGTGTGGTTTAAACACTCGGTTCATTAGGTCCATAAAAGACGCAGATGCGTTCGTCAATCCAAATAGCATAACCAAATATTCATAGTGCCCATATCTGGTTCTGAACGCCGTCTTCTTAATGTCCTTTGCTTTGACTCTTAGCTGATGAAAACCCGATCATAAGTCAATCTTCAAAAAGAACCTCGCTCCTTGTAATTGATCAAAAAGATCATCTATTCTAGGAAGTGGGTAATGATTCTTAATCATCAACTTGTTCAACTGTCGGTAATCGATGCACAGCCGCATCGAGCCATCCTTCTTCCTGACAAATAGCACTGGTGCTCTCCAAGGAGATACACTAGGTCGGATAAATCCCTTGTCAAATAATTCTTGCAGCTGCTCCTTCAATTCTTGCAACTCTGCAAGAGCCATGCAATACAGAGCTTTAGATACTGGCTCAATACCCAAAACTCGATTGATAGCAAATTCAATCTCCCGAGTTGGTGGTAGTCCTGGTAAATCCTCAAGAAACACGTCGGGGTACTCACAAGCAACATGAATATCAGAAATTACATTTTTCTCTTCCCATTGCTCTTGTAGAAAAGCCATATAGCCACTACACCCATTCTTCATCATCTTCTCAGCCCGAATAGTTGATATCAAAGGTGCTACTTTAGACTTACTTCAAAAAATCTAAATGACCTCTTCTTTGGAGGGCAAAAAACTACGATTTTCCTTAGGTAATCAATTCTAGCATGGTAAGCGGATAACCAGTCCATCCCTAATATCACGTCGAAGCCTACCATATTCATTAATATCAGGTATGCTCGAGTTTCCTCCCTTTCCACTCTAATAACCACCGCCTTGTTTACTATATCCATTCTCACTGAATTACCCATAGGGATTGTCACTGTAATGATGCTAAAATTTTGAACAAGAACCCGACTGCTTTGATAAGTGTGCCTAGCACGAAAATTGAGACAAATTAAAATTTTAAATTAATATTATTACAAATAATATTAATCCACGATTAGATGAAGTCATGTGCGACTTCTTGTATGAGTCCCAGTCATATTAGACCTTAGATGAGGCATGGTACACCGGAGGAAATGCGTATGTGATCACCACCGAAACATAGCTTTAGAAAAATAGGAAAATATCTAGATATTCCATTGGTTTAGCTTATAAGAGAAGGAAGAAGAGAAATAGAGGCTATCAATGCTCTTCTTCTCCTTGATTTCTGTGAATCTATAGTTGAGAGATTTGGGTTTTTTAGGTGGTTACTTGAGAGACCACAGTTAGAAGAAACCTAGGGTTGAGATTGATTGATTTGAGAGGGCAAAATTGACATCGTTACATCGATTTGTCTTGCGAGAATGTGTGTTGTCACTGCGTGTTGAAGCGGAGCCACAAGTCTACTATTCCTGGTCGTGACAGCAAAAAAACCTCTGATTTGGAGTCTGAAACCCTCTTCGGATCACTTTGCTGAGACCCCGAAAGGGACTTTAAATAGGTGAGTTTTTAGATTAAAATTGTTAAGGTTTAAACCTCATAAATGTGTAAAAAGGATGTGTATGAATGGTTGTTAGAAACCATTAATGATTAAAGGTCAAAATAGGTCAAAAATAGTGATCACCATTAATAACAGAAAAACTATCATTATTGATCGATCAAGGTAGTTAATTGATTGATCAAGACTAGGATTGATCGATCAAGGTAGAGAATTGATCGATCAATTCATATAAAGAGTTAATGGGAACAGTAGAATGCTTTTCTAGAGTTCAATGACCGCTGGGCATTGATCGATCAATTCTAAAGGTTGATCGATCAATATGAGAAGTTGATCGATCACAGTGAAGTGATTGATTAAAGGCAGGAATGATCAATCAATGGAGACATTGATCGATAATGAGAAAGATTGATCAATCAATTTGGACATTGATCGATCAAATTTTATAAATAAAGTGTGGGAACAGGAGGTGGGAAATTTGAGTTTGACAGGATTGATCAATCAATGAAGAGATTGATCAATCAATGAGGAAGATTGATCGATCAAGCAAGGATGTTGATTGATCAAATCCCTTCTGTTACTTGTGAGTTAAAGGGAGACATTGATCGATCAAGGAAGGTATTTGATCAATCAAATTCAATGATTGATCGATCAAGCAAGGACATTGATCGATCAATGACCCCTATTTTCTGTTGTTTTAGTTTTGTGGACAAAACACTATTGGACTCTGTGCCAGTTAATATCCTGAGTTGTCTGACACTAAGTATACTATGTATATGGTCTAGGATCAGACTGTGATGCTTTAAAAAGATTTGGATATGCTTAGAAAAGTCTGATCTGACGTACAGGAAATTCAACTTAAAAATATATATGAATATGATTTCATGATTCCTTCACATCTGCACCCTAATTTCTATTTTGAAAAGCATGTCTGCGTAACATATAAGTATCTACTCTGATTCTATACTCTGCTCTCTACTCTGATTTCTGTACTCTGCTATCTATTCTGATTCAAGGTTCACCGATTGAACTCCCCTGGCGTGACAGGATATCCATGACCGGCACAGCGGAATATCCGTACATCTGCTTAAAAATTTCTCCTGACACAATTGCTCTCCTTAGATGAGGCATTATTGCACATTTTAAAATTGTTCATTGAACGACGATGGAAGGGGTTCCCATCAGCCCAAATCTGGCTACCACGTGCTATATATTCACGAGAGTTACTTAAGTTAGAGAAATATGCATGATTTAAGTCACCAATTATGATATGCATGGCATCTAGTAAACTCTGAAATTAATATTTTGCATCTATTCTTTTCTTTAAAACTCAGTACCTGCCATCTGATTTATTCTATCTGCATATTCTGATTTGATCATTTGTTCAGTGATACCATCTGCAAATCATGTCTGACATTTTCAATGCATGTTTTAGCTGGGTTTCTTCTACTGAGCTTAGATGTAGCTCACCTTGTTTTCTATAAAATTAATAGGTTTTGAGACTAGGGCTCCCGACATAGAGAGCGACCTTGAGTACCAGCCTGATCCAAAGGCTGAGGCTGAGGAGGACACTGATACCCCAGCTGACGAGTTCTACTATTAGTCTAGGTATTAGTTTTATTTTGGGGTTTTGGGATATGTATCTTTGGATTATTTGGTCTGGTGGCCACTTTCTGTATTTTATACTACAGATGTTGTTCTTTGTATTATTATACATTCTAAAGACCACTATTAGGAACCATTGTTTTGGGTGATGGATGTCCATTATCAATGGTTCTTCTTAGTTTCCTTTTTATGATGTATATTCTTTTGTCTTTGTATATATGCATTGTTATTTCTTCTTTCTTTTAAAAGCCATATATGATGAGTCGATCTGCCACTATTGGGCTGTGTCTGCTCTGATTTCTGCTATATGAGCAGATACTCTGTGATTTGTCTTGGAGATCATCTAGAGCATGATCCTAATGGCACGGATTTTTGGATGCAAAAATTTGGGCTGTCATAGTCACTGCCAAAATTAAATCTAACTTCTCTAGAGTAATCCCTATACGTGCTGAGAACATTAGCGTAATGAAAGAATGCGTGGATCTAGGGTCAATCAGTACTCTCGTTTCCGTATCACATATGTCTTGCTCTTGACGTATGGGAAGAGTACCTTAGTTTATTTATCATCATACACAGTCATGCATGTAATCTAATATATAGCGGTCACTAATATTCCTATGTATTTAAAATTTACTAACACATTCAAAAATAACTGAAATTAATAACAGAATTGAACTCTTAAAGCATAATGATTCCTTGAATGACATCGTTTAATGTCAGAGCATCAATCGTGGTGACGACATATGCTCGAACTTGAACAACAGGTCAAGAGGATCTCTGAGTAGACACGAATTCGGACCGCTCCTTGCTCTCCTTACTCTCCTCTTGGCAGTTCCTAACTATGTGGCCTATCTTGCCACACATGAAGCATGCCCCCATCTCTCTCCTATAGTCCTCTGTCTTGTGTGGCTTTCCATACTTTGCACATGATAGGGTCGGTGTGAAAGATGAGACCCTAGAAGATCCCTGTGCTACAGAAGCTCCGCTGCCAGAAGAACCAGATGATCTGAATGGTCTGGAAGATGCAGGTGCTGCTGGCCTCTGATATGAAGTAGGCCTTATAGATATCGCCGATCGGGAGTGTGTAGGGTATCTCGGAGGTCTGGAAAATCTAGCCCTCTTGTTTTGCTCAGGGTCCTGAGATTGCCCCTGAAATGGCCTCTCTTTGTTTTGCTTGTCTCTCCAAGCAAACTACTTCTGACATTCTTCCTCTGAAATGAGAGCTTTGGATATGACTGCTGCATACGTCTCCAGCTCCCATATGGCCACTTCCCTCTGAATGTTTGTCCTCAAGCCAAGTTAGAACTTTCGAGCTCGCATCAACTCGGTGGCTTCATGTTGCGGAGCAAACCTTGAAAATCTATCGAACTTTGCACTATACTCTCGCACCGTCATAACTCCTTGTTCCAATTTAATAAACATCACCTTCCACTGATGCCTAACGATCTTGGGGAAGTACTTGTCGTTGAAAGTTTCAACGAATTCGGCCCACATCCAAGGGACATTGGGAAGCTCTTGCGCATGATGCCTCGATACCGATTTCCACCAAGGCCCCACTTCCCCATCCAATTTGAAGGTTGCCCAGCGCACCTTCTCTACCCCAGTACACTAGAGCACTTCAAACAGTTTTGCCATCTCCTCTATCCAACTCTCAGCTTTTATAGGATCTGTTTGACTTGAGAAGTTAGGAGGTCTCATTCGCCTAAACTCGGTAAAACCGCCGGGTTGGTGAGGTGTTCTAGCTGCTTGTTGATCCCGAGCACTAGTTTGTTGAGCGACGTTGGTAGCCAAAGCTTCCAACACCTGCTCCATTCTACCATCGCTACCTCTTCTTCCTCCTCTCGGTCCTACTGGAATGGCATTCTCATCCGATAGGGACCCCAATCCCCTAGATGTACCAATAACATCAGGAATTTCTTACAGAGGGACTTCTCTCCGTCCTTCTTAACCTCCACTGCATCCACCTCTGAACTTTGGACCCATACTGGTCTGTTATTATGAAAACAATAACATTGATCAGTACATAGATTGTAAAAATAATCTAACATGAACCCGTAGTTCAACCTAAAGCTTAGGCTTTTATACCAACTGTGATAGCCTGAATTTTCGTACTAAAAAATTCGTGCCATCAGGATCATGTTCTTGATGATCCCCAGGACAAATCAAAGAGTGTCTGCTCGTCTAGCTGAAACCAGAGTAGACACGGTCCAATAGTGGCAGATCGAGTCATCATATATAAGGCTTTTTAAAAGAAAGAAGAAATAAAATAATGCATGTACATATATTAAACGAATATACATCCTAAAAAAGGAGCCAAGAAGAACCATTGGTGATGGACATCCATCACCCAAAACAATGGTTCCTAATTGTAGTTCCTACAGAATGTATATAAATACATGTATAGCATCTATAGTAAAAATATACAGAAGGTGGCCACCAGGCACACAAATAATCCAAAACATAGTACAAAAACTCAAAAATACAAGACTAATATACCCAGGCTAAGGGTAAAACTCATCGGCCTGGATATCAGTCTCCTCGTCCTCAACCTCAACCTCTATCTCTGGTTGATAGTTCGGGTCGCTCTCGATGACTGGAGCTTGAGCCTCAGAACCTATGACACAGAGTCAGGAATGAGCTAACCATCTAAGCTTAATAGAATAAATTTAGTTAAATTTGCATCTAATTGTAAAACATGGTTGCAGAATATAACTCAGATAGATAAGCAAGGCAGAGTATAAACAGAACTGGATAGATACAGACAGATGATCAGATAAGCAGAATAATCAGAATGCAGGACTAGTAAGAATAGACATAATTTTAGAGTTTTCAAGATGCTATGCGTATAGTATTTAATGACTTAAAATAGTATACTTAAGTAACTCCCATGAGTATAGCACGCGGTAGCCTCATTTGGGCCGATGGGTAATCCCGACCATCGTCGTTCAATGAATAATTTCAGGATTGCAATAATGCCTTATCTAAGGAGTGCAATTATGCTGAGGATTTACAAAGCAAATGCACGAGTGTGCCAGTCACGGATATACTGCCGAGTTGGTGGGATTCGTCAAATTATTAAACTTTAAATCGCATGCATACATATCATAATAACAGGAATCATATGACAGATAGCAAATAACAGGAATCAGATATGATGGAATTTTCATACATATGCTAGACATGATTTGGAAAGCAAAAATCGAACATGTATCAGAACATAAAAGCTATGAACTCATGAGATCAAGAATAAATACAAGTTCAGTTGAATTTTCCCTACCTCAGATCAGACCTTTCTAAGCAAATTCAAAGCCTTTTAATGTGTCACGGTCTGATCCTAGACCATAGACGAAGTATACTTAGTGTCAGAGATGTCAGGATATCAACTGATACAGTGTCCAGTAGCGTTCTATCCAGAAAACCAAAACAGTAGAAATAGGGGTGATTGATAGATCAATGTCCTTGTTTGATCGATCAATCATCCAATTTGATCGATCAAATACCTCATTTGATCAATCAATGCTCCATTTAACTCATATGTGACAGAGGGGATTTCATCGATAAACATCCCTGTTTGATCGATCAATCCTCTAATTTGATCGATCAATTTTCCCATTCATCGATCAATCAAGTCAGACTCAAATTTCCTACTTCCTATTTGCACACTCATTTTATAAAATTTGATCGTTTTCCCATTCATCGATCAATCAAGTCAGACTCAAACTTCCTACTTCCTATTTGCACACTCATTTTATAAAATTTGATCGATCAATTTCTAAATTGATCGATCAATCTTCCTCATTTATCGATCAATGTCCACATTGATCGATCATTCTCGCCCTTGATCGATCACTTCACTGTGATCGATCAAACTCTCATATTGATCGATCATTGCTCAAATTGATTGATCAATCTTCAATTTTGATCGATCAATGCCCGTCGGGCATTAACTTCCAGAAAAACATACCTACTGTTCTCATTAATTGAAATATACAATTTGATTGATCAATCCTTCATATTAATCGATCAATCCCAGGCTTGATCGATCAAAGACCTAATTTGATCAATCAAGGATGACAGTTTTTGTCATCAATGTCGATCCTTGTTCTTGACCTACTTTTGTCCTTAACCATTAATGATCCCAACTGACAACTCATACATTTTCTTTTACACATTTATGAGGTCCTAACCTCCACAATTTTAATCTAAAAACTCACCTCTTTAGTGTCCCCTTCGGTTTCTTGGCGAATGCTATCAGGAGAGGGTTTCGGATCCGGAATCCTAGATTTTGTCACCGTCACGACTAGAAAGAGCAAATTTGTGGCTCCGCTTCAACACGTAGCGATAGCACACATTCCCAAACTAGACACGGACAGTTTAGATCGATCCTTCACACTCTATTTCTGAGAATTTATTATATGGGGGATTCTCGAGATTGGTTGCACAACGAATAAATTCTAAAATCCAATCCTCTAGCCACAGCTTTCCATGAAAACAAGAAGAAGATGAAGGATAGGTATTCCAACCTTCTTCCTTCTCTTATAAGATAAGAAAATGAAATATCTTTGATATTTCCATTTTCTCCTAACTTAAGCTCCGGTGTGGAGCACATACACAGCTTTTCCGGCATACCACACCTCATCGACATCTTACAAAACTTGGACTTACACAAGAAGTCACACATGACTTCATTTAACCGTGGATTAATATTATTCTCAATAATATTAATTTAAAATTTTAATTTGTCTCGATTTTTGTGTCGGGCATGCTTATCGAAGTAGTCAAGTTCTTGTTCTGAATTTTAGGGTCATTATAATCAGGTTTTCAGATGGGAATACTTGTTACATAATCCTTTATTCATATTTTAGAAAAGAAAGGGAAAAAATTATATAATTCTTTTTTTTTTATTATTATTATTAAAGGGATGATTCAGAATATTTTTTTTGTGGGAGTAATTGACTTGAATCAGATATTTCATGCCTTATTCAATTGATGCCATTTCCTACTAAGAAGCATAATTGCTTCTGTAATATCTCAACTATTTTAGACCCAAATTCGATTACCTCGATAAGCGTGCCCAGAAAAGTTATGTTATGGATTATGGGTAATTGATTAAGTAAACTTAAAAGAAGGAAATTGATCAAAGGAATTTTGGTTTTGACTTAAGGAAGTCCTATAATTAGTGACTTATGCACCAAAGTGTATGTATGTGCTCAACACTGAAATTAAATTCAGTTCAAGTGGATAGGAATTGTAGACAAAAGATTATGATATTTTAGTTATAAAGAGAGAAGAGTGAAGGAGAAGTTTCACTCTTCCTTCCTCTCGTGAGAACCAAACGTGAGCTCTTGCAAAATTCCTCTCTCCTTTGCTTAGATTCCTTAGAAATTACAATCACTCTCCTCATCTCAACCTTAGATATGCCTTAAATTCAGCTACTATTTTGATTAAGAATATTAGGGAAGAGTGATACGGGTGTATATAAATCTGGGCTGACAGTTGCTATACAGCAATGTTAGAGATGGACTGAATCTGGAGTTCGATTGGTTAAGGCTTTGTAGATTTGATCCGGTGCTTGGAATAGGATCATCGGAAGCCGTGGGAGACAACCTTAAGAGGTAGGCATTTTAATTCATCTGGTTAAATTATTTTTACCTAGATTAGATTAGATAATATGCGAATTTAAAACTAATGTGAGTTTAGTTTCAGAAAAAATCAAGTTAAGAAAGAGCAAATTAAGAACAACAGAGATCCGGAGAAATTCAAATTCGAATATCGAAAAGAGATTCGAGGTTCGAATTTTGGATGTTTTGTCTGATGCATTTATGAAGGAATTCGATGCTCGAATTGAAATTTGAACATCGAATTCAACTTCGAACTTCGAATATGGAATTCGATGATCGAATTTTGCACTATTTCTGGCTTTCTAGATTTTCTTGGAAATTTTGTGGGGAACCTTTGTCTGGTCTTGTAGACCCCATTAACACTTATGTGGTGTTAATCCTTATAGGCTATATCTAGAAAGAGTCCACTGAGGGGACCTTTATGTGAATTTAAACCGAATCCAAGTCAAAGGTAGGGGAAACTTATTGCATTTTGTCCTAAGTATTTGATAATCTATTTTCAAGCATAAATTCTAAAATTATTTGAATATAGCATGATTCTATGTAGCATTACTTTGATTTAAGGAATTCTGAATAAATTTTGAAATGACATATGAACTCTGAAATCTTGGAAATTCTGAACCTCACCTTTGAATCTAAAAATGTACTATGTACATAAAATATTATATGATTAGTATCCGCATTTGATTTGAGGGTAATCAGAATCAAACCCTAAATTCTATGAACCGTGATGAAGGTAAATCAGCCTAGTGCAAGTTTCCCTCATGACGCAAGGGCTTGCGCAATTTCAGGAAAAGGGTTCATTGAACGACGATGGTTAGTAGCATTTCCCATCGGTAATACTCTCGCTTTCATGATATATTAATTTGGGAGATATTCTTAAGTTATAAATTTAAAACAATTAACTACAGAAGCATGCACGAAATTAGAATCTGAAACCATAAGAACATTAGACATGTTTAAGTTCTCATTTGGCATACTGTTTTAGAATTGGAATCAAGTAAATGAAGGCATGTTTCAAAAACCATATTTGATCTATTTGTCTTTAAAAACCATTGCTTATGATGAAATGTGAATAAATAAATTTCCTTTACTGAGCTTCGATGTTAGCTCACCCCGACTATACGTCACAGGTGCTGAGACTAATTTGGGCTCCGACGACCTTGATCTTGAGGACTCTAACTACATCCCTGAGGAGGAGCCAGAGATCCTAGTGCAGGAGTTCTTTCCCTAACTTAGACTTGTTAGTTTGGTACATATTTTCATTTAGGATCATTTTGAACTATGGGCCCAAGGCCTTGTTTTGATATTTTTGATATCATTTTGAGGAACCATTGTTTAGGTGTTGGATTGGCCATCACAGGTGGTTCTTCTTGGTTCCTTTTTTAGATATATATTTGGTATGAAATATTATTCTTATTTTATTAGTTTTGTTTTGTTTAAGATTATGCTTATGTTGCCGGCTTAAGTCTGAGTTTTAATTTCAGTTCGGGTTATTGAGTAATCAATAGGTTGCCAAACCGACCTTTCCTATACCTTGAGGATTGGAAAAGTTGGGTCATCACAGTTGGTATCAGAGTCTGGCTCTAGGTTCAAAGTCTTAGGACTAAGGGCATGATTGTCTTTACAAATGATACTAATCAATTGTTATTGTTCTTTAACAATGACAGATCAGCATGACTCTAAGATTCAGAGGCAGGGGCAGAGGTAGAGACGGACTTAGAACGGTTCGTGTTGAAGAGATTGATGAGGGCATAGGTACCTCATGGGGCAGAGATAGAGTGGTTTTCGGTTCTAATGCAATTCCCTTGGGAGCTGGGAGAGGTAGAGGAGGCAATGTTGACCAAGTATTGGAGGTTTTGGCCAACAATATGGCTCAGCAGACTATGGCGATGACTCAACAGACATAGCTATTGGCAGCCAGACATCAACTAGGAAGTTTTGCTAAATTTAGGAGAATGCGACCTCCTACCTTCTCGGGTCAGACTGATTCGTTGGAAGCATAGGGTTAGCTCGACGAGATGGAGAAGATATTTGAGGTGTTGCAATGCATCGACGTTGAGAAGGTGCGCTGGGCAACCTTCAAGTTACAAGGCGAGGCCAGTCCTTAGTGGATGTCTGTATCTAAGACACGAGAGCAGGATATTCCTAATACTCCATGGACCTGGGCAAAGTTCGTGGAGACGTTCAATGATCAATATTTTCCCATGATCGTGCGTTATCAATGAGAGGTCCAATTCATAAAACAGGAACAGAATAAGATGTCTATACGCGAATATGGAGCAGAGTTTGATAGACTTTCACGGTTCACACCGCTGCATGTAGCCACCGAATTAATGAGGGCTCAGAAATTTCAGCGTGGCTTGAGGCCAAACATACAAGAGCGAGTGGCGATGTGGGAGCTAGAAACCTTGGGGAGCATTATGTCAAAGGCTCTCATTACCGAAGAGGAAATTTAGAAGCTGTATCTGAGATGGGATCAGGGGAATAGAAACCAAATTGGCCAGAGACAGTATAATGTGTCTAAGCAGGCAAACAAAAAGTCAAGGTTCTCGAAACCTCCTCGCCTATTCAGCCATCTTATTCCAAAATGGCTGTTACTTTTGGACCTGTATCCTCCTCCTATTAGAGACCACAGAATTCTTCACCTGCACAACCTTTCAGATCTGCTAGCACCACCGTGAGTGGGGCCTCAGTGACACAAGGATCCTCGCATGGACCATCTATTTCTCCGGTTCCAGGATGTACACAATGTGGGAAACCACATAAGATAGAAGATTGTAGAAGGAGCACTAGACAGTGCTTCTGATGTGGAAAGATTGGTCATATGATTAAGGATTGTCCCAAGGAGGACAAGGGAAGGACTACTTCGGTTTCTACGAAGAAATCTTCATGACCTACTGTTCAAGGTCGAGCTTACGTGGTGACTGCACATGATGCGCAAACGTCGAATGACGTGATCCAAGGTATCATTAAAGTTCAAATATTGATTCCTGTATTAGTTTTTATTGATTTGAATTATGAATTCTTTAAAAGACAAACTTGAACACTACAATCATTGCATATAATTAATGAAATTTTTTTGATAAAAAGGTACCCTTGTCATGCGTCGTGAAGGCGATGTGAGTAAGACAGAAGCACGAGTATTGATAGACCCCGGGTCTAAGCACTTGTGTATCACTCCTCTTTTCTCTGAGAAGTTGAGCATTGTTCCCAAGCCCCTTGCTTTCATCTTGGTTGTGTCAGTTCCTACGGGAAGCTTGGTGAGCACAGATACGGTGTGTCAATCAGTTATTGTGATGATTGATGCTCATGAGAGAATGACTGATATGATTACACTGAGTATGGAATGGTGACGTGATACTCGGGATGGATTGGTTGTCTGCATATCATGCGAGCATGGAATGTCTTCGAAAGATTGTGACCTTCGGACCTCCAAAGCAGAAATCTTTTCAATTTTGTGGAGTCAACTCTAACATCGCACCACTTATTTTTTCTATTCGAGCTGAGCGTATGATGAGGAATGGTTGTTGTGGATATCTTGCTTACTTGGAAGATCATAAGGAAGAAAAGAAGGACATTGCGCTTATCACGATTGCATGTGAATATCTCGATACCTTTCCTGAAGACTTACCTAGATTGCCACCTGACCGAGAGATCGAGTTCGCGATCGAGTTTGCTCTGGGTATAGAACCATTGTCCAAGGCTCCATATAGGATGGCGGCTGCGGAGTTGAAAGAGCTAAAGGAACAACTTCAGGAGCTGTTGGATAAAGGCTTTATTAGACAGAGTGTTTCTCCTTGGGGAGCGTCGGTATTATTTGTGAAGAAGAAAGATGGATCGATGCATCTGTGTATCGATTATCACCAGCTAAACAAGATGATGATTAAGAATCTTTATCCACTTCCATGGATAGATGACTTGTTTAATCAACTATAGGGTGCAAAGTTTTTTTCAAATATTGATCAAACGTCAGGCTATCATTGGCTTAAGATTAAGGCTGAAGATATCGCCAAGACTGTATTTCATATGAGGAATGGTCACTATGAGTTCCTGGTTATGTCTTTTAGGCCCACGAATGCACCAGCATCATTTATGGACTTGATGAATCGAGTGTTCAAGCCACACCTAGATAAATTAGTGGTAGTTTTCGAAGATGGCATCCTCATCTATTCAAAAACTAGAGAGAAACATGTGCAGCATCTACGAGTGGCTCTTCAAACACTCAATGACCACCAGCTATATGCCAAACTTAGCAAGTGTCAATTTTAACTTGATCAGGTTAGTTTCTTAGGCCACGTCGTCTCTGAGATTGGTATATCTGTTGATCCAACAAAGATTGAGTCTATGGTGAATTGGGAACAACTGAAGATGGTTACTGAGGTCCATAGTTTCCTTGGTCTGGCAGGGTACTATCGAAGATTTATCGAGGGCTTCTCTAAGATATCGAGTCCGCTTACGCAGCTTATGAAAAAGAACACTAAGTTTGATTGGACGGAGCAGTGTGACCAAAGTTTTTAGAAACTCAAGCAGCAATTGACTACAGCGCTGGTACTTGCTATACCTTCAGGTAGTGGGGGATTTGCAGTATACAGTGATGCTTCTTATGAGAGATTAGGTTGTGTGCTTAATCAAAACAAGCAGGTCATTGCTTATGATTCTAGGCAGTTGAAGGACCATGAAAGGAATTATCTGATGCATGATCTCGAGTTAGCAGCGGTTATCTTTGCCCTAAAGATCTGGAGACATTACCTCTACGATGAAATATTAGATATATTCACCAATCACAAGAGCCTTAAGTACCTATTCACTTAGAAGGACTTGAATATGAGGCAGCGACGATGGATGGAGTTCTTGAAGGATTATGAATTCTCTATCCAGTACCATCCGAGAAAAGCAAATGTCATTGTTGATGCTCTCAATAGAAAGTCTTCAACTCTATTATCACATCTTATCAATAGGATACAGAGATGGAAACTACTAGAAGATATGGCCTTAGGCAGCTCGCGATTTGATGTGAAAGGCTTAGGAGCACTGATGGCTACCCTTGTGATTCGCCCTACGCTCTTTGAGAATATCAGGAAGCTACAGATGACGGACGATGAACTTATGACGATTAGGCGAGATGTGGTTAGTGGAAGCAAGAAGGATTTCTCCATTCGAGAAGATGGGACCTTGCTGTTTAGAGACTGAGTATGTGTACCTACAAGTACTGAGCTTCGGGACACCATTTTGGAAGATGCTCACAAATCGATGTATGCTATACATCCTAGTAGTACCAAGATATATCAAGATTTGAAGAAGAGCTTCTAGTGGAGAGGTATGAAAAGGGACGTCGTCGAGTATGCATCACGATGTTTGGTTTGTCAGCAAGTTAAGGTTGACCATCAAAATCCTACAGGGTTGTTACTACCTTTACCTGTACCAGAGTGGAAATGGGAAGCCATTTCAATGAACTTCATTCTAGGGTTGTAAAAAATATTAAGGAAGAATAATGCCATCTGGGTCATTGTCGATCGGTTAACGAAGTCCTCTCATTTCCTACCTTACAATACAACGTATACCGCCAGCAAACTTGCCATGTTGTACCTCAAGGAGATAGTTAGATTGCACGATATACCAGCCAGTATTGTGTCAGATAGAGATCCATTGTTTACATCTAAGTTTTGGCAACGGTTCTAAGAAGGAATGTGTTTTCGTCTTGACTTCAGCTCAGCATTTCATCCTCAAACCGATGGCCAAACTGAGCGAGTGAATCAGATCATTGAGGACATGATTCGTGCTTACATGTTGGATTTCCATGGGTCATGGGACCAACACTTACCTCTGATCGAGTTCGCTTACAACAATAGCTTCCAAGCTAACATCGGCATGGCACCGTTCGAGGCTTTGTATGGACGGCGGTGCAGGTCTCTGCTGAATTAGGAAGAAGTGGGTGAGAAGCTCATTCTAGGCCCTGAGATCGTGGAACATACAACAAAGACAGTTCGGTTGATCCGTGAGAGATTATGTGTGGCTAAAAGTCTCCAGAAGAGCTACGTAGATCTCAAAAGGAGGCATGTGGATTTTCAGGTGAGCTTAATTGCATTAATCACCTTTCACTTCTCTAAGGGATGAACTTGTTGCTAATAATTGTATTTCAGGTTGGCGGCAATGTTTTTGTTCGAATCTTGCCTATGAAAGGCGTGATGCGATTCGGCAAATGAGGAAAGCTGAGTCCTCGGTATGCGGGGCCTTTTGAGATATTAGGCTGAGTCGGAGAAGTTGCATACAGAGTGGCTTTACCGCCGCAGCTATCCAGCATGCACAACGTATTCCATGTGTCCATGCTATGGAGATACATTCGCGACCCGACTCATGTGCTTGATTACCAACCCATTGAGCTTAAGCATGGTTTGACGGTAATCGAGGACCCTGTGCAAATCTTAGACCGCAAGGAGCAGATCCTATGAACCAAGAGGATTCCTTTGGTTCTCGTAAAATGGCGGAATCATACATTGGAGGAAGCCACTTGGGAGCGCGAAGCTGAGCTCCGAGCACAATTTCCACACTTGTTTGAGTGATTTTAAAATTTTTGTAATTATGGCTATGTGGTCAATGTATGGAATTTTGGGATTGCAATGTATTTATCATAGTCTATACCCAAATTCTGAGTTACAATATATATATATATATATATATATATCATAGTCCATACATATGTACAAATTTTGGAAATTTGTACATACATACTTTTGTTTAAATTGGCAAAATGACATGCAACCAATCGGACCGAGTCTTGATTGTTTTTGTTAGTTTGTAATGGCCAAATATGGTTAGCACACTCGCTTAATTAAACTGATGTAGGTGTCGACAATGTACGGGCTCTAAAATGCTGATACTGAACCATAAAGCGACTTCAAAACAAAAAAATTTTGAAAATTTTGAAGTTGGCAGTTTCTGTCAAATTCGAAGTTCGAAATTAAAATTCAAATGTTAGATTTCAAATTCGAACATCGAATTTGTAATTTCGAAGTTCAAATTTAGCCTGCACCTGACAAATTTTTGGGACAATTCGATGTTCAAAATTCATTTTGATGTTCGAATTGAAATTCAATGATCGAATATAAATTTGATGTTCAAAATTTATCGAGTTAAGTTCTCTTTGGGGTTTTGATTTTTCATTCTCACGCCCCTTCTAAAAGCAGAGCGTAGGGTTTCTTTGGGTTTTTCTTTCTTTTTGGGCAAAAATCAAGGTGATTCCACTCGAATTTGCAAGGGGCTCCCTTTTCCACTGACCAGGAGTCGATTTTTCATCGCAAAAAGGTAAGCCCTAGCTAGATTTGTGATTTGCATTTCCAAATTCAAATATAATTATTGTTTTCTATGGGACTCAAGGTGCAATCAGTTCCTAGGGTCCCCACTTCCAAAAGGCCTGTTTCTAGGGTTGGATCTTCTAGCCAACCTCCACCACCACCACAGCAACCCATACCACCACCCCCACCACTTCGAGAACAACCCAATCAGTGGTGGAGTGCCAAGGGTTTTGCTAATGAATGGATCTTTGATCCTAAATTGTTTGACCAACAAGCTACCACGCAATGGGCCTCTGATTATTTAGAGAGGGCCCAATTGAAATCCCTGCTACAACCCTTGCACAGTCATTTTTATCCTAGATTGGTCCGCCTCTTTTACCAACGTATGAGACGGGGCGATGAGAATAAAATTTACACCACTATCGATGGGCGCGACTATGCCTTCGATGCTGATGACATTGCTACGGCAATGATCTGTCTAACTAAGCATTCACTAACCATGGGACTGGCTGCACCAAACTCTAAACCCGTGGCAGTTCATGGTGTGGTTGCACGGATGACCCAGGGATGCCATGAATTCTGCAGATCTGTAACCCGTTCCCAACTGTTGGATACTATGTGGATGCTTGATGTAATTTTTAAGGCTACTCTATATCCTTTTGGACATCGATCGGAATGAAGGGGAACCATCCAACAGGCCCTATTTTCTACATTTCAAGAGAAATGATTCAATGCCCTGGCAGTGGAATTTCAAGGTATCATCACGGCTCATGAAAAGATGGGCAAAAAGGTGAATGCTCCAGCCAAAGGAATTCCCTATGCCCGATTGATATTCCTGATGCTTGAAGACTATCGTGCTGGACCGGCCTATGAGATCCCTAATGATGAACCTAAGTCTATTGCCAGTATAAAACCTATAAGCTGGTTGACTGGGTCGAAGCTATAGCAAGTTGTTGAAGGCTCTCAAAGACACTGTGGTTCAGGACGACGATGATGAGGAAGATGAAGATCAACCAGCTAAAGAACATATCGCTCCCAAGATAGATCAGCCCCCACACACTGACATCCTCACTTTATTGGATTTCACTCGATAGATGATGGCTATGAGTCAGCAGATCTAGGCACTGACTCAACACATGAGCTCCATGAGCAGGGAATTAGAGATCCATGGGGGGGCACTAACCTATCTGATGCAGCATGCCTATCCTGCAGATTATGCCACCTATCAGGCTGATATTCGCGCATCTGTGCATCGCACTTCTACTTCTGGAGCAAGTGATGAGGTGCCTATGGATGCTGGAGATGACGACGGGGATGAAGATCAGGCTCCAGCTAATCAGGCAGCTGGATCCGGTCTAGATAGGGAGGATTAGCACAGCTTTGGTGACCTTATGGTTTTACTATTTGCAATCTACTTTTGGGATTGTAATTATTAAATATTGTTGGATTATTCAAACTTGGTGGTTCTACTTTTTCTTCTACTTATAAATTTTTGGTTTATTATTTTGCTTGTTGGCTTTGTTTTATTTTGCATATGAATTATGAGATATATGAGTGCTTTGCATATGGTTATTCTTTATGTTTTGCCTGTGTTATGGGTTTGGCTATACTGTTGTAATTATGTGCTTTGCATATGGATTATGTGCTTTTCATGTGAATTATGAGCTAATTCTCGTTATGCCTTGACAACGTGTGTCTACGTTTACTCTCGTCATATGATTTGAAAAAAATTAAAAAATTTATAGTTTGTTCGCCTTGAGTCACAATGAGGTATGTTTCCTGGCACGTGACACTTGGGGCGTAGGCATCAATCCACTATGGCATTATGGGGGGCCACACGCAGTACATCCAAGTTACTACGGATTCTATCCCTTGATTTGCGTGCCTTCTGAAGCCATCACATTGTGACCCATTTTCTTTAGCTTTCGACTTGTTTACTTTTGCTTTGATTCCAGACTTTGATTTAGGAAGGGGTTCCTTGTAGACCTGTTTGTGTCTATTTTATAATTTCGAGGACAAAAATTCCTAAGGAGGGGAGAATGTAATATCCCAGATATTTTAGACCCGAATTCGATTACCTTAGTAAGCATGCCCAAAAAAGTTAGTTGATGGATTATGGCTAATTGAGTAAGTAAACTTAAAAGAAGGAAATTGGTCAAAGGAATTTTGGTTTTGACTTAAGGAAGTCCTATAATTAGTGACTTATACACCAAAGTGTATGTATGTGCTCAACATTGAAATTAAATTCAGTTCCAGTGGATAGGAATTGTAGACAAAAGATTATGATATTTTGGGTATGATATTTTAGTTATAAAGAGAGAAGAGTGAAGGAGAAGTTTCACTCTTCCTTCCTCTCGTGAGAACCAAACGTGAGCTTTTGCAAAACACCTCTCTCCTTTGTTTCGATTCCTTAGAAATTACAATCACTCTCCCCATCTCAACCTTAGATATGCCTTAAATTCAACCACTGTTTTGATTAAGAATATTAGGGGAGAGTGATACGTGTGTGTATAAATCTGGGTTGACAGTTGCTCCAGCAGCAATGTTAGAGATGAACTGAATCTGGAGTTTGATTGGTTAAGGCTTTGTAGATTTGATCCGGTGCTTGGAATAGGATCATCGGAAGCCGCAGGAGTCAACCTTAAGAGGTAGGCCTTTTAATTCATCTAGTTAAATTATTTTTACCTAGATTAGATTAGATAATATGTGAATTTAAAACTGATGTCAGTTTAGTTTTGAAAGAAATCAAGTTAAGAAAGAGTAAATTAAGAACAACAGAGATCTGGAGAAATTCGAAGTTCGAATTTAAATTCAAACTTCAAATTCAAAATTCAAACATCGAAAAGAGAATCAAGGTTCAAATTTTGGTTGTTCTGGAAAATTTGTGGGGAACCTTTGTCTGATCTTGTAGACCTCATTAACACTTATGTGGTGTTAATCCTTGTAAGCTATATGTAGAAAGAGTCCACTGAGGGGACCTTTGTGTGAATTTAAACCGAATCCAAGTCAAAGGTAGGGGAACCTTAAAACTTATTGCATTTTGTCCTAAGTATTTGATAATCTGTTTTCAAGTATAAATTTTGAAATTATTTGAATATAGCATGATTCTGTGTAGCATTACTTTGATTTAAGGAATTCTGAATAAATTTTGAAATGGCATATGAACTCCGAAATCTTGAAAATTCCGAACCTTACCATTGAATTTGATATATGTATTAGAACTTTGAATATGAAAATGTACTATGTATATAAAATATTATATGATTAGTATCCACATGTGATTTGAGGTTAATCAGAACGAAACCCTAAATTCTATGAACCGTGATGACGATAAATCAATCTAGCGCATGTTTCCCTCATGATGCAGGGGCTTGTGCAATTTCAGAAAAAAGGTTCATTGAACAACGATGGTTAGTAAGGTTTCCCATCGGTAATACTCTCGCTCTAATGATATATTAATTTGGGCGATATTTTAAGTTATAAATTTAAGACAATTAACTATAGAAGCATGCATGAAATTAGAATATGAAACCGTAAGAACATTAGACCTATTTAAGTTCTCATTTGGCATACTGTTTTAGAATTGGAATCAAGTAAATCAAGGCATGTTTCGAAAACCATATCTGATCTGAATAAATAAATTTCCTTTACTGAGCTTCGATGTTAGCTCACCCCAACTATATGTCACAGGTGCTGAGACTAATTTGGGCTCCGACGACCTTGATCTTGAGGACTCTGACTACATCCCTGAGGAGGAGCCAGAGATCCTAGCGGAGGAGTTCTTTCCCTGACTTAGACTTGTTAGTTTGGAACATATTTTTGTTTAGAATCATTTTGAACTATGGGCCCAAGGCCTTGTTTTGATATTTTCGATATCATTTTGAGGAACCATCATTAGGAACCATTGTTTAGGTGTTGGATTGGACATCACTAGTGGTTCTTCCTTATTCCTTTTTTAGATATATTTTTGGTGTGAAATATTGTTCTTGTTTTATTAGTTTTATTTTTGTTTAAGATTATGCTTATGTTTCCAGCTTAAGTCTGAGTTTTAACTTTATGTTCGGCTTATTGAGTAATCAATAGGTTGTGGAACCTACCTTTCCTATACGTTGAGGATTGGAAAAGTTGGGTTGTCATAGTTTCTGCAAATTCCATTGCATCCTGCCGCAATCTTTCAGAGTGAAACTGATGGAGAGGGGATGAGCTTTGCTTTATATTTTAGGCTTTCAGAAAGTTACTCAAAAGAAATTCCACCTCATTTCCAGGAAAATATCAGAGTAAGGTGGGTAACTATATTTTTGTATTCCTAAATTGTGAGCTGTTCTAAAATGCCTTTTAAATTCTTGTCTAACAATGACACTTATCAAATACTAATGCGGGTGAGAATATCAAACCAAGTCCCTGAAGTAGGTGTTTGAATATTACTTCATTAAATGCAGTAACCCCAATGATTAGTTAGTCAATATCTTCAAAAATGGACTAGAGATGAAGAGAAATCTGTTAGCTGTGAGGTGGTGTGTAAGTAGAACATATTTTAAGTTGGTGTGTGGGTGTGTGTAAATGTCCTTATATGTACATGGGTGTGTTAGTACTAGTGGGTGTGCCATTAGCTCAGTGTAAGGTTGTAAATATTAATGATAAAACTCAATAACTTAATCACCTTATTAACTCCAAAATTTTCTTGTGAACTCAATAAATTACCATTTCAAGTTTTAATACTTGATGTTCCCTGGTTGTTCATTGTTGTTTGAGTGTTTAGTTGTGTTTTTCTGTAACATCCCCGAAAAAATTAAATGTTAAATGATGACCTCGGGATACGTGCACGATAGGTCACAGGTTTGACAAAGTGGAAGTCAACTCGATGACTCTGGTTTCAACTTAGGTTGATGTTATAAGCATGTGTGTGTAAGTGTGTGGTTTAAAAACTAAGAGGAGATAACCTACACTTGTCTTGGGTGTACATGCTTAACACCAAGGCAAAAGAGAGAGTTAAGAGGGTTAATAGCTTAAGAGAATTTATTCTCTTTGTTTGGTTGGTGAGAAGAGATTAAGAAGAGAGAGAGGGAGAATAGGAAGAAGTAAATGCAAGGGGAGTTAATGTGGGTTCCAAAGTGAAGATGGATTCAAGCAATTAATGTCGGATTCGACGCGTAGAATTCGTGGAAGCCAAAGTCGGAGCCCTAGTCATTAACCCAACCATTCAATCAATCAAGAGATTGATTTAAGGTGAGTTCTATGTAGATTGGTATAAAGATGTTGTTCTGTATTTAAATGAGGTTTTAAATAATGAATTAAAGAATGGAAATGAAGGAAAATGGAAAGGAAGAGATTTGGAAGAAAGATTTGGAAAATTGATCAATCGATTTGGAAAATCGATCAATCGATTTTGGCTCAGAAGTAAATTGGGTAGAATTGCCCGAAACCGATTGATCGATTTGAAATCGATCAATCAATTCTGGAAATTCGATTACTCGATTTGAAATCGATTAATCGTTTGAGCACTTCCAATGACTGGAAAAATAGAGAACTGGGAAAATCGATTAATCGATTTTAAAATTGATCAATCGAATTTGGATTTTTGATTAATCGATTTGGGATCGATTAATAGAAGTATGGAATTTTGATTAATCGAATTGGGATCGATTAATTGATTTTGGGATTTCGATTGATCGATTTTTAAAATCGATCAATCGATTTGGACAGTTTATGTTGACTTATGTTTTAGACTTTAAGGTTCTAGGAAGGTCTTGTACCTTCTTTAATGCATCCTTATTGATGCCTTACTTGTGCTATGGTGTATCATAGGTGGTATGAGAAAAAGTAAGCATGTTGAGTTGCGTGGACCTTGATGCTTAGTGATTCGAATGCGTGAGGTAGGGAACACCTTGAACATGTATTTTAATTTTTAAAAGCATGTATGTAGAGAGATAGAAATGAATATTTATGCATCAAAAATGTAATTTCTAAGAGTGTGTGTGTGTGTGTGTGTGTGTGTGTGTGTGTGTGAATACTAAACGAATATGGAAGGTCCCCAGGGGACGTGAAATGTGATAATGGGCATCTATGTGATGCGTTGAGCTAGTAGCATCCCAGGGATGTATGAGAAACATGTCAGCAAAGTGAAAGAAAAAGTGATAAGGCCTAATATACTATAATTAGAACAATCACACAGTGAATAACTATATGTAGTGCACTTTAATATTTAAGGTTTGAATAGAATACCCCACCGACGTGGTGGGATACCCACGACTGACTCAATAGGATATCGGTGATCTGTACGGTGGCCAATCCGTACACCAGTTTGACATCCCAGGGATGTGTGTATGAGACTAGAAACCCCATCGCCTATGAGAAAGGGACCTGGGTAGTATTCAAGAATGAAATAGATATGAAAATTGTCTGATTAAACAACGATGGAGGGTATTCCATCGGGCGCCCAACTCTATAGTAAGTTGGGGAATATTTAAGTTAAGATTTAAGTGATTAGGCCAAATCAGTATCTAATACCAGCAAGTTGAGAATGAACAAACACATGTAAAGTAACAGTTGCATCTAGTACATCTTTTCGGTTATTTAAATTGTTTGCTCAGTAATTCTATCTGATAAATCATGCTTTTAAATTGTCTTGGAATATATGTGAGAGCTTGACTTATATGTTCACTTATTGTTTCCCTATTGAGCTAGGATGTAGCTCACCCCTTTAGACTATACGTCATAGGTCCATTGCTTGCGGCTGCTGAGGCTGCGGGAGACGTAGATCAGGAGGATTCGGATTACATGCCCAAGGAAGAGTTGGAGCCTCCTCCTGAGGACTTCTTCTAGAGGACTCGTGCGTACTTTGAGAGTAATTTTGAGAGCATTTCTGTACGACTTTGTATGTCAAACCTTATTTTTAGTAAAAATGTAATTAAATGATATATTCTTTTGGTGAACCATCTAGGGTGATCCTGCTTATCACCGATTGTTCGGGTCAGTTCTTCTATTCATGCGTGGCATGGAAGTAGAACTGTATTTTGAGCTTTTGTTTTCGGATAGCATGTCCTTATTTCATGTTGTTTCAGTTTACATGTCTAACTTTGATGAGTTGTTGCTTTATCATACTAGTGTTCCGTGCGGACTTCAGGGGCACAGCCTAGAGGGCCGTACTGATGGCACGAGTTTTGGGGTGCCAAAATTTGGGCTGTTAAAGTTGGTATCAGAGCTTTTTCGTTTAGAAATTTTGACAATCATTATTTTTGTCAGAACAAAGGGACTTCTGCTAATGAAACTTTGGTTTCACGTGTAAACCGTTATGTCTTCTAGGGGAAGAGGCTGACCCAAGGGTGGTCATGAGAAGAATTTACGTAGTAGAGATGACTTCATCTCGCCTACTAACACAGTACCTATGGGAAGCAGAGGGGCTTCGGGTAGTGGTGGCCAAGAGAGCCAAGATCATGAAGAGAGCTGAGAAAGAGACCGTCAGGAAAGGGATCAGAGGGAACAAGAGAGAGTTAGAGAAAGAAATGAAAAGAGAGAGGAGCGTCAGTGGATGATGCATACCATGGAAACCATGGCAATAACCATGGCACAACAAGCAGCATCCTTGGCGACTCACACTGTCGGTGATCTGCATCAACCACCTATGCCTCCAGTAGGTCCTATACAGCCAGTGACTTTTGCATTTATGGTGTTTAGGAGGAAGCGACCTCCTAGTTTTTTAGGGCAAGCGGAGACGATGGCTGCTGAAAATTGGCTATGCGAGATGGAAAAAGTTTTCAGCGTGTTTACGTGCACGAAAGATGAAAGCGTTCGTTGGGCAGCTTACAAGCTAGATGGGGAGGCAGGGCCTTGGTGGAAGTCCGTTTCTAGGACTAGGGCTCAGGAAACCCAGGATTGCCCTGGACGTGGGATGAGTTTGTGGAGGAGTTCAATAAATAATATTTCCCGAAAGTCGTGAGGAATCAGATGGAGATACCGTTTTTATAGCTCTTGCAAGGACGAATGACAGTAAGGGAGTATGGAGTAGAGTTCATGAGACTTGCTCGCTTCGCTCCTGATTATGTAGTTACCGATTTGATGAGAGGGAAGAGGTTTCAACACGACTTAAAGCAGGATATTAGAGGAGGAGTGACACCGTTCCAGTTAAAGACCTATGGAGAGGTCATGAGTAAAGCTCTGATCATTGAGGAAGAAAATAATGACCGATACCATCGAAGGGAACAACAGGGGAGAGGAAATGTAGATCTAGGCAGAACTAGGAACTATGAGCTGGTGAACAAAAAGCTGAGATTCATAGTGCCTAATCAGAGGCAACCGTTCCAAGTAGGGTATGGGAGACCGGCGCAACAGACAAACTATCAGAGATTTCCAATGCTTATGTCGGGGAGGTCGATGAGATATTAGAGCCCTACCACCACTGGAGCAGCAGTTACACAGGTTTCTCATGAGCTGCTTCTTCCACACAGAGGGAGACTTGTGTCAAGTGTGGCAAGTCTCACAAGACGGTGGATTGCAGGCAAGGAACACGGGATTGCTCTAAATGTGGAAAGGTGGGCCATGTAATTCTAGATTGCCTTTAGGTGAACAAAGATAAGACGGCTTTTGCTTTAATGCCAAGAAACAGAGAACGTACATGACATCATCCAAGGTGAGATTCCTTTTCAATAAAGACTTTCTTTTCCTTAAAATTTTAGATAGAGAAGGTGCATTTATTAGAAAAGCGTGTAGACTCCTTTTGTATGTTAAATTTTCTAAATAAAATATGTGCTATATGTGTTATAGGTGCGTTACAAGTGTACGAGAAGGGATGCTATGTAGCATGTGAAGCACGAGTGTTGATAGACCCATGGTCTACCCACTCCTTTCTCACTTCGAGGTTTGCAAAAAGAATGAAGATTGTTCCAGAGACATTAGACTTTGTTTTATCAGTGCTATTCTGACCGGAGAATTAGTCGACACAGAATTGGTTTGCAAGTCAGTAGTAGTGGATATTCATGATGGGGACGTTTATGAACTGGGCACACAATTAATACTATTGGACATGCAAGGATTCTATGTGATTCTTGGTATGGATTGGTTGTCACAATACTGTGCGACCATAGATTACAAGAACAAGATCAAGATCTTCACCTACAGACCTAACACAAGGAGATCGTTTCGGTTTCGAGGAGAGAGATCGACGCATATGCCACTTATCTCTGCAGTCAGGGCCAAGCACTTGATTAAAAAAGGGTACATCGATTATTTGGCATTCTTGAAGGACGATAAGGAAGGGAAGAATATTATTTCCAAGATAGCAGTGGTGCGAGAGTTTGAAGATGTATTTTCAGAGGAATTATCAGGATTACCTCCAAATAGGGAAGTGGAGTTTGCCATCAATTTAGCATCAGGAATTGAGCCTGTTTTAAAAACACCATATAGAATGGCTCCTGCTGAGTTGAAGGAGTTGAAAGAGTAGTTACAAGAGCTCATGGACAAAGGATTTATAAGACCGAGCGTGTCTCCATGGGGAGCGCCAGTTTTATTTGTAAAGAAGAAGGATGGGTCAATGCGACTGTGCATTGACTATCGCCAGTTGAACAAACTCACTATAAAGAACCGATATCCTTTGCCTAGGATAGACGACTTATTTGATCAACTGTAAGGAGTGAGGTATTTTTTCAAGATCAATCTGAGATCTGGATACCATCAGTTGAGAGTCAAGGCAGAGGATAATTAGAAGACTGCATTTAGGACACGGTACGGACACTATGAGTTCTTGGTGATGCCGTTTAGGTTGACGAATGCGTCGGTGTCGTTTATGAACTTGATGAACCGGGTGTTTAAACCACACCTGAACTCCTGCGTCGTGGTATTCGTTGATGATATCCTAATATACTCCAAATCGAAACCGGAACATGAAGAACACTTGAGAGTCACTCTACAAACCTTACGTGAACACCAACTGTACGCCAAACTTAGTAAGTGCGAGTTTTGGTTAGAGGAAGTTAGCTTTTTAGGACATGTCGTCTCAAAGCATGGTATCACGGTAGATTCAGTTAAGATAAAAGCAGTGGTAAATTGGGAGCAACCAAAGACCGTGACCAACATCCATAGTTCCTTGGACTAGCCGGCTATTATCGACGTTTCGTTGAGGGATTTTCAAAAATATCAGGACCTCTTACGAGACTTACACGGAAGGATGCAAGATTCGAGTGGAGTGAAGCATGCGAGAAAAATTTTCAAGAACTCAAAAAGAGACTCACTTCAGCTCTAGTGCTAGCGATTCTTTCAAGCAGTGGAGGGTTCGTAGTATACAGTGATGCTTCATATAATGGTTTTGGCTGCGTGCTTAACCAACATAAAAAGGTGATAGCTTATGGGTTAAGACAGTTGAAGGAACATGAAAAGAACTATGCGACACATGACCTGGAACTAGCAGCGGTCATATTTACGTTGAAGATTTGGAAACATTATTTGTACGGTGAGACCTTTGAGATTTTCACCAACCACAAGAGCCTCAGATACCTATTTACACAGAAAGAGCTGAATATGAGGCAGCGCAGATGGATGGAGTTCCTCAAGGACTACGACTGTGCCATACAGTACCATCCAGGCAAGGCTAATGTGGTGGCCGATGCCTTGAGTCGGAAGGGTTCAGCTCAGTTGGCTAATTTGATTTTAGGTATGCACTGACGAAGATTATTTGAAGACCTTTCTATGTATGATGCAAATATTGAGGTACAAGCCATAGGAGCCTTCTTGGCTAACATATCAGTGAGACCAGTGATATTTGAGCATATCCACGAGCTACAGATGAAAGACCCGGAGTTAACCAAGATTTGCCAAGATATGATTGAAGGCATCAAACCTGAGTTCTCAGTGAAAGAAGATGATTCTTTATTGTTCAAGGGTCGTCTTTGCATTTCAGACAATGCCGATCTGTGGTGAACTATCATTGATGAGGCTCACAAGTCAAATTATGCAATCCACCCTGGTAGCACGAAAATGTATCAAGATTTGAAAAAGAATTACTGGTAGAGAGGTTTAAAGCAAGACGTGGCTAAGTATATGTCACGGTGTTTGATGTGTCAGCAGGTGAAGGTCGATCATAGACACCCTGCTGGATTATTGCAGCCTCTGCCTATACCAGAGTGGAAATGGGAGTCAATCTTTATGGACTTCATCATTGGGTTACCACGTACAACAAGGAGATACAATGCCATTTGGGTAGTCGTAGACCGATTGACCAAGTCAGCACACTTCTTGCCTTATAACACGATGTACACGGCGGGAAGACTTGTGGAGTTATATATGAAAGAAATCGTGCGCCTACACGAGATTCCAAGTAGCATTGATTTTGATCGTGATCCACTATACACTTCAAAGTTCTGGAAGAAATTTCAGGAAGGCATGGGAATGCGGTTGGACTTCAGTTCAGCAATTCATCCGCAAATCGATGGGCCAATAGAGTGAGTGAACCAAGTGATAGAGGACATGCTCAGAGCGTGTATGCTTGAATTGCAAGGGTCATGGGATCAACACCTACCATTGATTGAATTCGCTTACAACAATAGTTTCCAAGCGAACATTAGCATGGCATCGTATAAAGCTCTTTATGGAAGGCGATGTTGATCGCCCATCAATTGGGAGGAAATCGGTGAGAAATTTGTTTTGGGACTCGAGATACTTGAAGATAATGCCACTTATGTTCGTATGATAAGAGCAAAACTCAAAGTGGCTCAGAGCAGGCAGAAAAGCTATGCCGATATCAAGCGGACCAGTGTAGACTATTAGGTGGGTAACCACGTGTTTGTAAAAGTGTCGCCTATGAAAGGCGTGATGAGATTCGGAAAGAGAGGCAAGTTGAGTCTCCGCTATCTTGGACCCTTCGAGGTTTTGGGTCGAGTTGCGAAAGTTGCTTATCGCATTGGATTGCCACCATTATTCGATCGGGTACATAACGTCTTCCACGTATCTATGCTCAGGAAGTACGCCAATGATCCTTCCCACATCTTGGGAGGTCAACCTTTGGAAATGCATGAAGATATGAGCATGATAGAGGAATAGGCGGAGATATTAGATTGAAAAAAACAAGTGTTGCGCATAAAAGTGATTCCATTAGTGCTTGTTTGATGAAAAAATCATCCGGCCGAAGAAGCTATGTGGGAATGAGAGGCCGACGTGAAAGAGCAATACCCGGACTTGTTTATCGAGACTTGAGAGCCTAATTATATCATCGCATGTATGCTCAAAAAAACTAAACCATTTATGTAATCAAACGTTGACCGTTTTGGCTAACTTATTCAATGGAAAGAGTGTGCGTTGAAAACGTGCCTTGGTGCGATGGAAACTCATGGCATAATGTTCACTACGACAAGAAATGGCTAATGAAGACATACTCCACAAAGCCAATGACCAACTAGTCAAGAACTACCAAGGAAATGAAGAAAAACAACACACAAAAAATTTGTTCAAAAATCTGTTGAAACCGATTAATCAATTTCTAAATCGATTAATCGATTTTGGAAATTGATCAATCGATTTCGTCCGATTGAACGAGTAGCACACGCCAGTGAGGTGAAAATTTGAAAAAAATTATATGCATTAAATTTTGATTAATCGAATAGGAATTTGATTAATCGATTTTGCGTGGCTCAGGTTAAGTAACAAAAATCGATCAATCGATTTTTGCCTATATATAACAGTTTTGGGATTTTTGGTTCCCATTCGAAATTCAGTTTCTGTTTTTCTTTTGGATGCCATTTTTCTTTCTTCTTTTAGCTACCATAGCAGTTAGGTTTTGGGACTTTTGCAGATCAATTTCGCATTGAAACCCTAGCCATTCGGATCGAACGCGCACTGTAAACCCTAGTTCCTCGATTTCTTTTCAATTTCAATTATCACAGCCCTAGATTTTAGGGATTCATCTAGTTAAACACCAAAATGCCCCCTAGAACACGATTGGCCATGAAACAATCGACGTTCAAGCTCTTAGTACGGCGTAAGAACACCGCACTGCCACCACCATCACCATCACCCCCATTATAACCAGTTTCTTCATCAAATTTCGAATCTAATTCGACGATGCATCTTCATGTGAGTCGTCGCCAATATCCCAACCACCACCTGAAACTTTGCTCTAACCAAATGAGTGGTGGGCGGAAAAGGAATTCGAAGATGAGTACATCATTGATGAAGTTCTATTTACCGACCCCAATGTCGAGGGTGAGACCCAATGGGCCCGACAATACCTTCAAAATGCGGGTCTCGGAAATCTTTTGAATCCTTTGCACAAGTACTTTTATCCTTGACTCGTGCACCTATTTTACCAAAACCTTAAGGCGGGTCGGGTTGAAAACACCGTTACGACCGAGATCGACGGTCATAGTTATACGTTGACCCGCCGCCATGTTCTAGATTTTGTGCTCGAGACCACTCTTTTTCCACCATTTTTCAAGGAAGTCAAATTTGAGGACATCATGACGGAGATGACTAGAGGAAATAAGGGTTCAGGAAAATCCATAAGGAGGGTAGACCTACCTCCTCACATGTGGATGCTTGATTCTATAATCAAGTGTAATCTATTCCTTATGCAACACAATATAGAGAGGGTCGAGTTGGTCCAGTAGGCCCTATACGCAGCATACTGCGGGCGCTGGTTCGACGCGACCAAACTCTTCATTAAGGGTATGGTTTACATAATAGGTAAGATGATGAAGGAACCTTTGAGACCCAAGGAGAAGATGCCCTACACTCGGCTTATATCGAGCATGTTGGAATGCTACTCTGACGCCCCAGAGTATGCTATTTCACCTATTGAGAGGAAGTCTACGAATCACGTGAAGTATTACTCCATCGCTTTGTGGGGCCGTAGCTATAAGATGTTAAAGAAAGCTTTACCAGTAGAGGGACCAGCACCTGCTCATGCTGGAGATGCACCACTACCACCACCACCACATTAGGATCCGCCAACAGGGGGAGCAGACCCTGTTATACCACAGGTGGGGGGAGAGTAGTTTCATGGCTCAGTGCCACTTGAGGGGTAGCCCATAGTGCCACCTCCTACTATGTCACGATCACCTCCAGCTACTTCCACACCTATGTCATCCTACTGTCGACGAGCGACTCATCCCGTCCCCATTATCGACGATGTGTTGGCCCAGATGGAGGCCAACAATCAGCAGATGAACCGTCATATGGATTTCCTCTTGTACCATACCATGAGGCACATTTATCAAGAGGACTATCAGTGGCGCATTGTGGAGGAGCGGACTTGGATGCCCGACGCACCTGCTAAGGGTGCTGATGGTGATCTGACATCCTGGTTTGGGTCCACAGTGGGGCCCCAGGCGATTCAGGCGGACTTATGACATTTCTTTTGTTATAATTACTTGTTGAGTGATGTGTTGTAATTAAATTTTGGATTGTAATTATTTTAAATTTCATGTATAGAACTATCTGGCGTGGACGCCATCATTTAGATATGTATTTTCTTCTCAAATGGAATACAAAATCCACTTTTGTTGATACTCGATTCCTCCAAATAGTTGCAATATCTAATTTGTCTTCATACAGGCTGTACTTGTTTGTTCTTAAATGCAACTGTCTGTGTGTGTTGGTTCCACTGGAAAGGCCTTTGGGTATATTTTCGAGGACGAAAATTCCCAAGGTGGGGAGAATGTAACATCCTTGAAAAAATTGAATGTTGAACGATGACCTCGGGATACATGCCTAGTAGGTCACAGGTTTGACCAAGTGGAAGTCAACTCGACGACTCTAGTTTCAACTTAGGTTGATGTTATAAGCATGTGTGTGTAAGTGTGTGGTTTAAAAACTAAAAGCAGATAACCTAAACCTGTCTTGGGTGTACATGCTTAACACCAAGGCAAAAGAGAGTTAAGAGGGTTAATAGCTTAAGAGAATTTATTCTCTTTGTTTGGTTGGTGAGAAGAGATTAAGAAGAGAGAGAGGGAGAATAGGAAGAAGTAAATGCAAGGGGAGTTCATGTGGGTTCCAAAGTGAAGATGGATTCAAGCAATTAATGCCAGATTCGACGCGTAGAATTCGTGGAAGCCGAAGTCGGAGCCCTAGTCATTAACCCAACCATTCAATCAATCAAGAGATTGATTTAAGGTGAGTTCTATGTAGATTGGTATAAACATATTCTTGTGTATTTAAATGAGGTTTAAATAATGAATTAAAGATTGGAAATGAAGGAAAATGGAAAGGAAGAGATTTGGAAGAAATGCCCACAAAGGGGCTGAGTTTTTGACCAAATCGATTGATCGATTGGGAAAATCGATCAATCGATTTTGGCTCAGAAGTAAACTGGGCATAATTGCCCAAAGTTGATTAATCGATTTTGGAAATTTGATTAATCGATTTGAAATCGATTAATCCTCTGAGCACTTCCAGTGACTTGAAAAATAGAGAGCTGAGAAAATCGATTGATCGATTTTAAAATTGATCAATCAAATTTAGATTTTCGATTAATCGATTTGGGATCGATTAATAGAAGTATGGAATTTTGATTAATCGAATTGGGATCGATTAATCGATTTTGGGATTTCGATTGATCGATTTTGAAAATTGATCAATCGATTTAGACAGTTTATGTTGACTTCTGTTTTAGACTTTAAGGTTCTAGGAAGGTCTTGTACCTTCTTTAATGCATCCTTATTGATGCCTTACTTGTGCTATGGTGTACCATAGGTTGAGTTGCGTGGACCTTGATGCTTAGTGATTCGAACGCGTGATGTAGGGAACACCTTGAACATGTATTTTAATTTTCAAATACATGTATGTAGGGAGATAGAAATGAATATTTATGCATCAAAAATGTAATTTCTAAGAGTATGTGTGTGTGTGAATACTAAACAAATATGTAAGGTCCCTAGGGGACGTGAAATGTGATAATGGGCATCTATGTGATGCGTTGAGCTAGTGGCATCCCAGGGATGTATGAGAAACATGTCAGCAAAGTGAAAGAAAAAGTGATAAGGTCTAATATACTAAAATTAGTATAATTACACGGTGAATAACTATATGTAGCGCACTTTAATATTTAAGGTTTGAATAGAATACCCCACCGACGTGGCGAGATACCCACGCCAGACTCGACAGGATATCCGTGACCGGTAAGGCGGCCAATCCATACACCAGTTTGACATCCCAGGGATTTGTGTATGAGACTAGAACCCGTTGCCTATGAGAAAGGGACCTAGGTAGTATTCAAGAATGAAACAGATATAAAAACTATCTGATTAGATGATGATGGACGGTATTCCATTGGGCGCCTGACCTTATAGTAATTTGGGGAATATGTAAGTTAAGATTTAAGTAATTAGACCGAATCAGTATCTAATACTAGCAAGTTGAGAATGAGCAAACACATGTAAAGTAACAGTGGCATCTAGTACTTCTTTTCAGTTATTTAAATTATTTTCTCAGTAATTCCATCTGATAAATCAGGGTTTTAAATTATTTTATAATATATGTGAGAGCTTGACTTATATGTCCACTTGTTGTTTCCCTATTGAGCTAGGATGTAGCTCACCCATTTAGACTATATGTCGCAGGTCCATTGCTTGTGGTTGGTGAGGCTTTGGGAGACGTAGATCCGAGGGATTCAGATTATGTGCCCGGGCAAGAGTTGGAGCTTCCTCCTGAGGACTTCTTCTAGAGGACCCGTGCGTACTTTGAGAGTGATTTTGAGAGCATTTCTGTACGGCTTGGTATGTCAAGCCTTATTTTTGGGAAAAATATAATTAAATGATATATTCTTTTGGCGAACCGTCTAGGGTGATCCTGCTTATCACCGATGGTTTGGGTCGGTTCTTCTGTTCATGAGTGGCATGGAAGTAGAACTGTCTTTTGAGCTTTTATTTTCGGATAGCATACCCTTATTTCATGCTATTTCAGTTCACATGTCTTACTTTCATTAGTTGTTGCTTGATCATACCAGTATTCCTTGCAGACTTTAGGGGCATGGCCTAGAGGGCCATGTTGATGGCATGGGTTTCGGGGTGCCGAAATCCGGGCTGTCAAATTTTCTGTTCCTTTTATTTTTCTTTTTTCTTCCCAAGAGTTCAACCCTAATAGGCATAAAAATGATGGCAAGCAATTATGTATATTTAGCTATTTTCGCTCAGAAAAAAGTTGACCCTAGAATTGAAGGCAAGTTTTTTCCCATGGATGTGAAAGTTTGATGCTATTTAGGCTATAAATTAGGGGTGGGGGTGGAGATTTTGGTTAGGGTTTAGAAGAAGGAAGAAGGAGAAAAAAGTATATTTGGAAAAGCTTAGCCTGACATCTTTTATTAAACTCAATAAATTTGTACATAACTATTTTACCCATATGTATAATACCAAATTCAACAACTTTGTATAATACCAAAAGTATCCTACTACAAGGGACTATGTTTAAACATTAGACACCTAAACTGGTGAAAGATCTATATTATTGACCAGTTGGCATGATAAATATCTTTGCACCAACTTGAGCATGAAATTAATTCTTTTGACAAAAAATTGTTGGCTTTAGGAAGATTAGTTGCATATATTTTTTAAGGGGAATAGATATCATTCGGATTAATTAAATGTGTCCTTTTCTAATATGCAATTAGTATGCTATATATCGAGAATTGGTTACTGAGAATGAAACAATTAAATCATGTGCTTGGGTTTTATAGAATTTATAAAAAATTTCATGAGAAATTTAATCGATTAATTAAGAAATGCATAGCCTATTTATTCCATGCTACCCAACAGCTAAATATTCGTATGTTCTGTTTTCTTATACAATATTCCAATTAGAATCATAGTTTCTCTGACATGAAATAATTTCAATCATTCATACAAGGTCGATTAATGATAACAAGGAAAATTATATCATTATTATTATAATTGTTTTTTCTTTTTTTACTAGATGTTAATCGATGATGAAGTCGAAAAAGTAAAAGGTTTTCTGGTTGATACTATTTCATCTTTTCGAGAAAGGTTAAAGATTTTGGGGCACATTGTAAATTTGGAGGAACTACACTTAAGTGCAGCTGAGAGGAATCTTATGCATGCATACAATGAAAAGCCTGTTCTCTCTCGTCCTCAACATGAATTTTACTTGGTAAGTTTGTGTTCAACTCCTCATGTTTGTTTACTATTTCTTTATATCCCTAGTGGTCACTATCTTTTCAATTCGAAATGATATTTTTGATCTTCAATTGGGGATTTTCATCAACTTTTGTTCCACTTATAACGGAAAATGATAACAAAAGAAAATTATGTTACTCGCCAAATGTCTTAGGTCTGATGTATCAAAGCCGAATTCATATTTTGCAACCTTTTACCAACTAAAGTATCTGTTTTCCTTGCGGATCAATATTTTTACAAATCCTTGAACTAGCTTCTATATGTTTCATGTTGTATGTCAGCATGTCAAGCCACTTGACCCCCATATTTTGCTATAGCATCTACTATATTTCTTTGAAGCAATGAGTAACCATCACACCAATTATAGAGTGATATATAGGATTAAAAGTTACATACAACGGAATTTTAAGATGAACTTCAATGCCCTTGTATGGATCTAATTAAAAGAATATAATACCACAAAAAAAGCATAACTGAATATTCTATATCACAAATTCCTTATGACTCATCTTCACACTGGAGAATATGTAACAGTTATTTTCATGATCTACATCTGACACTTGAAACAGTTAAGTAGGTAGCCTTCATAAAAGGTTGAGAACACATACTAGATCATCATAATTTTTACCATAACTTCTTCAGGGTTAAAAAATGATATGTTAAGTAAGTAGCCTTCATAGGATCGACTAGAATGCCCTTTATGCTCTTGTTTATGATCAGGAAAATTAGTATTGATTGTTCTTTTAATCGATTGTAATGCGGTACTTGGTTCTTGAGTTCTGAGGGTGATGGCATTGCCGAAGCTCTCATTGCTCTTGTCTTCCTTGTGCCCTTTTAGTTTTGTTACTCTCTCCTTTATTTGGTTTTAATATATGGGTGAGGTCCCTCCAACCTCAAGCTTACTGATCAAAAAAATTAATTAGTATTGATTTATCTTCCTCATAGTACTTCCTTTGCACTCTAGTATAAGATCAGGGTTAATAGATTAATATAGGTTTCTATTCCTACTTTCCATTCAATTGTCTACATATTAATGAAACTTCATAAACACATAATATGTCCCCTGAATTTGTTAAAATACAATTTCCACATGAGATCATCATCATTTTCCACTAACCCCATTTTTCAGTTTCTAGACTTGATACCAGAAATTATGTTGCTTCTCCAAGTATCGAGATTGTGTCTATAACTTTGGCACAACATAAAATTACACAACGTTTATTGTTCTGTTAATGACATCTTAACATTAAGTATCTGCATATCCAAGATTTACACAAAAAATACTGAACAGGTGAATGTAAAAGTTTGGGGATCAGTGTATAATTGTGAATTTGATAATGTTCCAATGATCCTCTTATTAGACGTTTTTGCCTACATTAAATCACTATCAACAAAATGTAATATTTGGGATTGATGTAAATATAGGAGAGTACTTAATATTTTGGTGTATCCATCTCATGGATCTCTATTCTTCTCACATTTTTACAGGGAGAAAACTATTTTGAAATTGATTTGGATAGGCATAGATTTTTTTACATCTCAAGGAAAGGGTTCGAAGCATTTCAAGATCGATTGAAGCTCTATGTTTTGGATATTGGCATGACAATTCAGGTTCGTTGTTTATCATCAACTTTTTCTTGCAAAATAATAATAATCTTATCTGTTTATATTTACTAGGAATCTAGTGTAGTGTGTAGCACCACTAAATGTGCTGGTGCACCTTAACTCTTTCAACAAAACTGTTCATGTGTTACTATCAAATAATTTTAACAATCTGATTGGCAATTTTTAGTGGACTGATTCCCACGCCATTATTGTCTGATCTAAAGTTGTTGGTCGATAAGGTGGGATTATTAGAGATGTCTTCTCTTTTTTTTGGGGGGTGGGGGGGGGGGGGGTGCAGGGGGGGTTATGATCCACCCAAGAGGTATATGAATCAATGGGCACATGCACCAATTGCAAATTGAGTTGGGACACACAAGAGACTTCAGTTTTTTCAATCACTAGGCTATGATTCCTCAAAATTCTATTCAAAAGACCTGCATAGATGCACTTTAATTTTGGTGAAACAGGGAAACAAACCAGATGAGCTGCGGGAGCAAATTTTATGTTGTGTGCAATTAAATGGGATTGACTACAGCAATTACAACCAACTAGCAACGACTTCGGAATGAGTACACATAGCAAATGAACCCGAACCTCGCAAAGGGTTGAATATTGCATGTCAGATAAGAATTGAAGTTATTTACATGGAGCATGACCCTCAGAAGCCTCCAATACATCAATGCCTTGAAAACATATCAATGTTCAATTTTTGTTTCACAGCATTCATTTCGTGTTTTTGGTCCATGAGTTAGAATACGTTGTCGAAAGGCTTGATAAAAATTATTATGGTTAGTGAACATTTGGTGATGAGAATTGCAGGTGGGATGTTTCGGTCCTCAATTTACGTGATCGGTATGGAACAAGTCAGTGATGTCAGTAGGAGTCATTTTTTTTTTTTTAAACTTGGAGGGAGCTGTTGATCCAGAGATGATTATATTCATATATGAAGACTGTGAACAGTAATTCAAATTGAGTTAAATAAATTTTATAAAAACTGATTAGAGGGAGAAATCCTTCAATCCACTTTCTATTTTCTTGGTACTTGAGTAAGTATGGGTTTACACTGGGATATATTACATGATATTGATTACTCACTTAAACATGGATTAATTTTTCGGGTAGCTCTATTCGCACTTACCCAATTACTGAGGGAGCCTATGCTAAAAACCCATTGACTGCATCAGTCGCGGATCCAGAATTTTCGTCAAGAGGGTGCACATGTCAAGCTAGGTAATTTTGATATGTCTACTTGCCAACTAAAAAATAACTTCAAAATTTAAAATTTGTAGCTACGTAGCTTAAAACATGTAAATGAAATTACAAACTATCAGGGTGATAATTTATTTTCTTTTTTAACAAAGAAAAGGTAAAAGGTATTGGTATTTACAATGGGCTATTTTTTCTTTGCACTTTTGAATACTATTGATTGCTTTGAGTCAGACGATACAGATCGTTTTTCATCCCAGTCTTTCATACAATAGATCTTTCATTTATGCGATCATCAAGCATTCAGATTTTGATTCCCTATAGAACACATCCCAAAAAGTGGTGCAACAATCATGGTTTATAGTACATCGATGATCACATACACTTATTTGGATCTATGCCGCATGGAATGAAAATCCAAACGTTTGATGGTACCCTAAAACCTCAAGATTAATTGTGTGAAAGATTGGGATGAAAAGAAATCTCCATCAATTCATAGCTATCAACAGTTTTTTCACATGCAAAGTTTGGTTGTGAAAAAAGAACATATGACTGCAAATAACGGTACCCAAGGATCAAAATAGTGATTTCGTTTTCGGTTTTGGGCATGACGGAAACCAAAATTTTGAATCGAAAATTTCCCCTCTATATATATTTGAACCAAAATTTTGGTTCCAGTTATCATTTCAGTGGGGAGCGAAACCGAAATGCTGAAATTTTGAACCATGAGGGCACCCAAAATTAAAACTTGCAGGACATTGACAAAAAAAAAGAAGAAGAAGGGTTAATTGCACTGCAGTCCCAAGTGTTTCTTATATTGTATGCAGGCCCCCTCACTCTTTAATATTTGAGATTCATCCAAACGTTTGGATCTCTTGGGCAAAGAGGTCCCCTAGGTTCATCTCTGTCAAAAAGGTATGACAACAACGTCTTCTGTGTGGTTGTGTTAACAACCAAATTACCCTTATACCCATAGTGTGTATAGTTTCCATTTTCACTTGATTTTTTAGTCAAACTGAAAATGGTGCCATCCCATAGGATATTGTCATCCAAATCAAACCTAAAAACTGACTTAAAAGGAGATTATAGCCATTTGTTTTCAATATCGGTCATATTAGGCCCATCCGATATGCACCCCCCCCTCGATTTGGTGTGGGATAAATATCTAGCCAAACAGGTCAAATATTGGCAGGGGTGGCTGTTATTCACTGAAAAGTACCACTTTTCACCTCTTAATTTAGCCTTTGTTAGACCTTGAAGCAGACTAATAATCATCTTTTAAGTTTATTTTGTAGTTAGCAATAAAATGTGTAGCTTAATACAAACTCCTTGCTTTTTGGCCCAAAAGAGAGAGAGAATACACTCAAAGATGACAGCTGAGACAAAGCCTAATGGAATACCTTGGTAGTGCTCACCATGGTGACTCATTGTTGCTGATCATCATTGGCCAAAGTCTAGCAGATGAATAAAGTTAGCTAAGAAGAGGGGAGACTGTGACAGCAGCAAGTGCAATGCACTAGAGCAACAAAAGATAGAATTCATAGAGTTGAGGAGCTTCCTCGCGAAGCTAAAGATGCAGTGGAAGAGGCCCTTGCACAGATAAGGTGCACAGTCAAGGGGAGAGTTGTAAAGCCATCGCGAAGATCTCGTGGCTTAAAACTCTTAGAATTTGCCCTCATAAAGCTCTCGCGAAGATTGAGCGCCAAAGCAGCTGCGCGCAGAATACTGCGAGCTCATATGCACAAAGAACTAAAATTCACCTCGCGGAGTTCTCGCGTAGCCAAAGAAGAGAGAGACGCCCAAAAATTTCCCTCGCACAGATATCTCGCACTCTGGAGCTATATCATTGACTACGCGAGCGCAGGAGCATTACTGAGCGAGTACTTAGCGAGAAAGAGCTTCTGAAGCTCTACTGCGCGAGAAATCCTGGAGCTCCAGATCATCTTTGCGACAGCATTGCAGTACAAAGGAACTGCGCAATGAACTAAAGATTCACTGTGCGAGCAAGCACTTCCCACCAGTCAAAGGTAACTCCGCGAAGGCAAAGCAGCTACGTGAATGAGCTAAAACCATATACCAGCCCCGCGAAGCACGGGCTCTCAACTTCTCAGCTTTATTCAAGGGCCTTTTGGGAATTTCCCAAGGCTAGGGCAAACTTCTCGAGGCATGAATTTTGAGGCACACATCTCGAGGCATTCAAGGGTTGTAACAGTGCCACGTCTACTAGAAATATTAGGGCTAATCTCTTTAGAGCCAAGGCCGTTTTCACAGAATATATAAGTTATACTTAGAGTTTATTATTTTCATCTTTCCTTCATCCTCTGTCGGCTGAGAGCTCCAGCAGGCTAGGGTTAGGATTTGATCACCTCTTTTTCCTATTTTTCTTCTCTCTTAGCTCAACACTTGCTGGCTAATCCCCTTGTAAGCAGCTAGGTTTAGTTTTGTTTCAGTATTGTGATAAATTTTGTATACATTGGGACTATGGATGAGTAATTTTATATAGGCTGCAGCCAGGAGACAGTTCATTGTAAGTTTTATTTTTATCAATGAACTGCTGTTTTAATGCTTAATCAAATTTATAGATCTTATGGTTTCTTTAGATGTCTATAGGATCCATGTATTTGGGACGAGCCCATTCAGTTTCTAGTAGGTCTATTATTTACCATCTGATTTCCCTTGGTTTGATAGACACATGAAAAGCAATGCTGGATCTGTAGTGAGATCCAGGGAGCTCAGAGGCCTACAAACCATGGTGGTTACAGTATTTTTCATGTTCTTTCTCAGGCCTCTGTGGTATGGACAAACTAATGGGATACCCTGTGACCATTGGAGTGGATAGAGTATAGCCCTAAGGTTGTGTCCATTCACATGTTTGAGAAGGATTCTTCTCCCCTGCACATGAGCTTCTAAAGCCTTGTGAGGAGGTTTGTATGGTAACTGGCTCCCCTCTATTTTACCTAATCGATATCAGATGCTAGATCTGATCTCTAGTAGTAATTATAGCTTGAGGCTGAGTCATTGCAGGTTATTTGTAGCAATGACCAGCCAAGCTTAAGGCCTTATTCAACCTGTTGCATGGTCCTTTTTGTGGGCATCAAGTACCACTTGGCTTGATAAAGCACTTAGGATTTTATGGGTTGGAATACCTATGGATGTCAGCCAGGTCCGTGTACAGATCTGGAGAGCTTGTAGCACTGACATTACATAGTGTTGCAATTGTATTCATAGCTAGAGTTGATCCAGTGGCTGGAAAAATGATCAGTCCACTCTTATGGATTAGCCTAGCGAATTTCTAGTTTAACTAATGGAATTTGACAGACTCTATCAGATACCCTGGGACCATTAGAGTGGATAGAGTATAGCCCTAAGAGCACCCCAAATGGCATGGGTTAAACTGGGAGCTTATACCTTGTTGAGGCTTTTAATAGAGTCTCAGCAAGGAACACTGCAAAGATAAACTAAATCTGAGTTACATTACTGCATCATTAACTCTAGCTTAACCTGCTTACTTCTCACCAATTTTTGTATTTTAGTTTGACACACTCCATCACCATCTCATGTTAACCATTTCTTTAGGATAGGGCTACATTTTATTTCTTTGCCTATTTAGGATAGGCCTGCACTTTATTTTCCTTCTTTAGTGTTAATTTAGTGTAGTCGTGACACCCAACTCCCTTCTTTTAGGATTGTCAGTTCTGTAGTCAGATTTGGAGGCCTACTATTACTCCCCATTTTGGGCTCTTGATCATTTTCTCTGTGAGACAAACTCTTACTTATCAAAACTTGCTACAATAGACCCTGTATCTTGCAGGTCTAGGATTACTTTAGTTGTGCTAAATCCATTCTTTTATTTTTTTATTTTTTATTTTTTACTTTATTTTTAATTGATTTCCACCACACAATAACATAAGCATACATTTTCACACAAAGTAATCCTGGTGATAACAAGTTTTTGGTGCCATTGTTGGGGAACTTGATCTTTTTAGTAGACCTGAGTTGTATTATAATTTAGACTAACAAATTCTTTGTAGCTGTGTTTAATCTAGAATAAAAAGTACTACTAATTCTTTGTGGGATCTTACAGAAATGGACAATAGAAGCAGGTAAAAGCTAGAGCTGCAAGTGGAGAGTAGGTAGCTCTGTTTGCACTTTTTTTCCCCTAAATCTCATGCCATTTATGTTGAATCCCTTGTTATTTTATTTTGTGTAAATCTGTGTAGTTATTACTTCTTTTTTTTTTTTTTAATTCTTTCTTTGTACTTATAAGCATTTTTATTACTGTTGGTGAGTGTATGCTCGGTAGAAGGTCCTTAAACCCTGACTTGGAACCCCCAAATTCAGAGGTGGAAAGGATCCTTAGACCTAGACACACCACACAAAGCCCTGTTATTGAGACTGAATCAACTACCATGGCTGAGAGGTAGAGGACATTGAAAGAATACAATGCACTTGGGGAGTACACCTCTCTCTTTTGCATTCAGTTTCTCTCTATTGAGGGGAACTATGAAATTAAAACCTTCATCATCAGTATGTTGCCTTCATTTCATGGGCTGAATAAAGAAGATCCCTACAAGCATATTGATCAATTTTTAGCACTTTGCACTACCTTCAACATTGCTGGCTTGGGGCTTGAGGCCACTAAACTGAGGCTTTTTCCTTTTTCACTAAAGACAAAGCCAGTATATGGCTATCAAAGCTCCCAGTCAACAGCATACAGTCATGGAGTGACCTTTAAACCAAATTTCTGACAAAGTTTTTCCCTATGAATAAAACAAGCCAAATGAGGACAAATATTCTGTCTTTCACTCAGTCCTCAACTGAGAATTTTAATGAAGCTTGGGAAAGATTCCAGAAGATGTTAAAACAATGCCCCACCACCAAATTCCAATGTGACAACTTGTCCAAGTGTTTTATCAAGGAATTAATTGCAAGAGTAGGGATATGGGGAATGCTTCCTGTGGTGGTAGCTACCTCCACAAGATAGTTGAGGAAGCATGGGAGCTGTTTGACATTATAGGGGAAAATTTCATACAGCAGGAGTCTCTGTCACGCAATGACAGTCAGATTCCAGCTAAAATGGTGAAAGAGGTCACCCCTATAGGTGGAATATATGAAGTGAAGGTGCAAGGTGATTTGGAGAGGGAGGTGGACAACCTGAGCTTGAAGTTTGACAAATTGATGAATGTGATGCAGCCTCGGATGATTACACAGGTGGAGGAGACATGTCTGATATGCCAATCTCCCACACATTCTATTCATGATTGTCCATCTGCCAATCAATTTCTGGATTTTGTTATGGAGCATGCCAATGTTGTTCAAACCTTTGGGCAGCAGCCTGCTGAGTATTCTTAGAGGAACCAGCCAAATCTGAGGTGGAGACAAGACTCATATCCTCAACCCCAACAGCAGTAAATGGTAGCTCCTTACATACCCTAGCACTAGTTTAATCAAGGTTACCCACCAAGGCAAAATTTCTTACTACCTATCCCACAGTCTAAGCAGTTGGCTCTGCCCCCACAAGAACCCAAGTCCTCTTCATTTAAAGAACAGATGTTGGCCTCAATGCAGAATTTGAGGAGCCTGGTTCAGACTGTTCACTCTCATAGGCAGAGCATAAAAAAGATTGAGGATCAGCTTGGTCAGATTTGTAATGCTCTAAACAAGAGAGAGGAAGAGAAATTGCCTAATCAGCCCCTAGCCAATTCAAAAGGGCAGCTCTTGATCGGAGAAATACCCTTTACCCATGAGGATGCTGATATCATAACTACCCTTAGGAGTGGCAAGGTGGTGGACAATTTAGTGGGCAAGAAATAGGAAGAGGCCACAGAAAATGAAACTGAAAATGAAAAGATTGTTAGTATCAAAGAGCCGAGGTTTGTATCCCCTGGTGTGGACCAGCTAGGGCAAAATAATGGGGCTAATGTTGAGCCCCAACATGAAAAAATAACAGAAGGTAAAAGAAAAAGAAAAAAATATGACCATGATGGTAGTAGGCATGCAGCAGTGCCACAACTGCTATTTCCTCAAGCTCTAGCTGGCCCATCCCCTCTTGATAAAGGGAATGCTCAGATGGAGGAAATGTTGGAGACTTTCAAGCAGGTTCGAATCAACTTACCCCTGCTTGATGCCATAAAGCAAGTCCCTGCCTATGCTAAGTTTTTGAAGGACCTCTGCACACAAAAGAGGAAAGCTAGGGTGCAATTGTCTAAAAGAGTTTTTGCTGTTGAGCATGTTGAGTCAGTCCTGTCCTTTGCCACACCTGAAAAATTACAAGACCCAGGGGTACCTACTATCCCCTGCATAATTGGAAACCACACCATTAGAAAAGCCCTCTTGGATTTAGGGGCCAGTGTAAACTTACTTCCTTACTCTGTATATGAGGAATTAGGTTTAGGGGAGCTGAAACCTACATCAGTTGTGCTCCAACTGGCTGACAGGTCTGACAGGAAGCCTGTGGGTGTAGTAGAGGATGTCTTGGTTGGGGTGGACAATTCTATTTTTCAGCTAATTTTCTTATTTTAGATATGGACCCTTGTAAAAGCAAAACCTCAATTCCTGTTATCCTTGGCAGACCATTCTTGGCTACTACAAATGCTTGCATTCAATGCAGGTCAAGGGTAATGGAGGTCACTTTTGGAAACATGAAGGCCCATTTAAATGTGTACCATGCTGCTACAGTGCCTCAAATTGACATTAAGGACTGCTGCGAAGTAGATGTACTAGATGGCCTGGTAGAAGAAGAATTATCCAATATGCTGGATTGGGATAATTTGATTGAAAGTATGGAAAGTGTTTGGAGTCTGTTTGAGAAGGAGGCCCCAATTCCCATGACATAAGACAACACAAACATTAAGTCTTGTATGGGCCTAGTGCAGCTCATGTTGCTGCCCCTTCCTCAAGCCACTAAGGCACTTTTGTTGCCTGCAATTAAATGTCCCCCTGAGCTGGAGCTGAAGCAGCTCTCAGCCACATTAAAATATGCCTTCTTGGGATAAGATATCAAGCTTCCTGTGATTATCTCCTTCTGTCTCACTGGTGAGCAGGAGGAGGAATTACTGAATGTCCTTAAGAAACACAAGAAACCAATTGGGTGGACAATAGCTGACCTTGGAGGCATTGATACCTCAGTTTGTATGCACATGATTCACCTGGATGAGGGTGAAAAACCCTCAAGGGATATGTAGAGGAAATTAAATCCTCACATGCAGGAGGTGGTGCTTAAGGAAATAGTAAAACTGTTGGATGCAGGGGTGATTTACCCCATTTCAGATTCCGAATGGGTATCACCTATCCAGGTGGTACCTAAAAAGTCAGGCATCACAGTTGTTACCTCTAATTCTGGGGAGTTGATGCCAGCCAGAGAGACCACTGGCTGGAGAATGTGCATTGATTATAGAAAGCTCAACTCCAAAACCAGAAAAGACCACTTCCCCCTCCCTTTAATTGACCAAATCCTAAACAAGTTGGCTGGGAAGGTATATTACTATTTTCTTGATGGATATTCAGGGTATAACCAAAACCCTGTGGATCCTCAAGACTAGGAGAAAACTACTTTCACATGTCCCTTTGGCACCTTTTCTTACAGACGGATGCCTTTTGGATTGTGCGATGCCCCGGCCACTTTTCAGAGGTGCATGTATGTAATTTTTTCTGATATGCTTGACAAATTCCTAGAAATCTTCATGGATGATTTCTCGGTGTTTGGGGACAGCTTTAGCCAGTGTCTAGTTCACCTTAAAAAAGTTTTACAAAGATATGAGGAAACCCACTTGGTCCTAAGCTGGGAATAGAGTCACTTCATGGTGACCCAAGGTATTGTACTAGGCCATGTGGTTTCCCACAAAGGAATTAAGGTGGACAAGGCCAAAGTAGACTTGATTTCACATCTGCCCCCACCCAGGACTGTCAAGCAAATTAGATCATTTCTTGGACATGCTGGATTCTACAGGAGGTTCATCAAGGACTTCAGCAAGATTGCCAAACCTTTCTGCCACCTGCTTTGCCAGGATGTATCATTCATATTTTCTGCTGAATGCCTTGAGGCCTTTAAGACTTTGAAGAAGTGCCTCACCACTACCCCTGTAATCCAGGCCCCAAATTACTCACGCCCCTTTGAGCTGATGTGTGATGCATCAGACTTGGCCATAGGTGCTGTCTTAGGACATAGGAAAGATGAGCTGCCTATAGTGATCTATTATACCAGCAGAACACTAGCTAAAGCTCAGCTGAATTACACTACAACTGAGAAGGAACTACTTACAGTAGTGTTTGCTATGGAAAAATTTAGACCCTACTTGTTGGGGCTTAAGATTGTAGTTTTTACAGATCACTCAGCCCTAAAATACCTATTGGCTAAGAAGGATGCAAAGCCTAGGTTGATCAAATGGATTCTCCTCTCGTAGGAGTTTAATCTTGAGATCAAAGAAAAGAAGGGAGTTGAGTGGCTGACCACCTCTCTAGGATTATCTTGAAAGAATGTGCATCAACACCTGTTAATGAGTTGTTCCCGGATGAGCAACTTTTTGTTGTGTAGTCTAGTGTGCCTTGGTTTGCACATATTATCAATTTTCTTGCTGCTGGTAGGATCCCTCCACACTGGTCTAAAGTGAACAAAGACCTGTTCTTCTCTCGGGTTAGACAATTTCTATGGGAGGATTCATACCTTTATAAACATTATGCAGACCAAGTCATTAGGAGATGTGTGCTTGAAAATGACTTCCACAATATTCTTTCAATGTGTCATGAGCAAGCCTGTGGAGGTCATTTTAGTGGTAGAAAGACTGCAGCAACCGTGCTCCTATGTGGTTTGTATTGGCCTCCTTTGTTCAGAGATGCAAACTTGCATTGCAAGGCCTGTGAAAGATGTCAAAGGATGGGAGGCATTTCTAAGAGAGACTCCATGCCATTGTAGCCCATCCTAATTGTAGAACTTTTTGACATCTGGGGTATTGATTTTATGGGCCCCTTTCCTTCATCTATGGGATTCAACTTCATACTTGTGGCAATGAACTATGTGTCCAAATGGGTGGAAGCCATTGCCACAAGGACCAATGACCACACAGTTGTCCTTAAATTCTTGAAGGACAATATCTTCTCAAGATTTGGCATCCTCAGAGCTATTATCAGTGATGGGGGGAGCCACTTCTGTAACAAACCTTTTGAGAACCTGCTCAAAAGGTATTCTGTTACACAGAATTGCAACTCCTTACCACCCGCAGACCAGTGGGCGAGTTGAAATTTTCAATAGGGAGATTAAACATGTTCTGGAGAAGACTATGAGGACTTATAGGAAGGATTACGCACCAAAGTTGAATGATGCTTTGTGGGCTTATAACACTGCCTATAAGACCCCCATTGGCATGTCCCCATTTAGGCTCGTGTATGGCAAGGCCTGCCACCTACCTGTAGAGTTAGAGCACAGAGCCTACTAGGTTATCAAAGCAATAAATTTAGATCTAACTGCTGTTGGTTCTCACAGGAAGTTGCAAATGACAGAACTTGATGAAATAAGGCTAGAAGCCTATGCAAATGCCAGAATGTACAAGGAGAGATCAAAAACATTCTTTGACAAGAAGCTGTTAAGGAAGGACTTCATTGTTGGCACCAAGGTTTGGCTTTTTAACTCCAGACTTAAATTCTTTCCAGGGAAGTTGAAATTCAGATGGGATGGACCTTACACTGTCATCAAAGCCTCCCCATCTGGTGCTGTGGAGATCTTGGATCCAAAGTTTGGGCATATCATGAAAATAGGTCTGAGGCTCAAGATTTGTGTAGAACAATCAGTGGAGCTTCCTCAGACCATTCACTTACATGAACCTCCCACTATTCAGTGATCCACAGCTCTGTATTATATGTGCCATATCTGTTTTGTGTGTTTGTTCTATTTTGTTCTGTGTGCTTGTTTATTTTCAATTACTTTATAGGTTTTATTTTGAGTACTGTTTCACTTCTGTCAGTAACATGGGAGATGAATACTTCTCGCTGATGTGTGAGCAGAGTACTAGCACTACAACTGTTTAGAATCTGTGTTCATCAAGGTGTTTTATCATTTGGAATTTTTCCTATGCATGTGCTGGTATTAGGGAGGCTATTATCATTTGAAAAATGGACACATGTGAAGGGTAGATGCTGATGGCCACTGAATGAGTGTGTAACATTGTGCATGCACAGGCCTGAGCACAAATGGTGCAAAGAGGTTAAGTGTTGGTCTCTCTCACGGGGTTAAATGGCCACATTTTCATAATCGTGGGCCATTTACAAGCTTGCTCGCGGAATCACTAGGGCGCGCAAAGCAGTATTCCACATATTCTAGTGCGCAACACCTTGAAACTCCAAATGATTGTTCTTCGCGGAGATCACCAGCTGAGCTGTGTGAGAAATGTAAAACTGCTTCGCGCACTGGGTCCCAATGTCTACTCCATGAAGTAACTTCTCGAGGCAAACAATGTTCTTGATTTTGTACTCGCGGGGCTACATGCTTCTACGTGATTATCCTTCTCACAGAGATACATCTATACTGCGTAAAAATTCTACTCCGCGAGTACTTTGGAAAACTGCACGAACCGCGGGATTGCCTTAATTTCCAATGCTAAAATTAGACCACCATTTAGTGTGAGTTCTCTTTCCCCATAATCAGTTGAGCGATTTATCATTCCCAGAACAACCATAACTTATTGCCATGCTCTGAAAGAGACAAACATTAATATACCCATCCGTATTCCACCGTCTAAGTACCTTAAATACAGGGATACTTCATCCTCTTCTCATCCATTCTCCTCTAACCTTAGTATTTCCTCCTTACTCACAACCATGGCGGACGAACCCACTGAGTTCCCAAACAAATTCTATCCTATGTGGTTGGACCCCCCACCGCCTAAGGAGTCGGACCCACTACAATTTCTTTGGGATGAATACGAAGAGGTTCAGAGGATCCTAGCCAAGGAGGAGAAGAAAAAGGAGAAGAGAAAGAAGAAGAAGCAAAAACCTGAACCACCTGCATCTCTTCCCCCATCCTCTTCAAGTCCCCCCACCACCTGCTCCACACCCATCTCCCTGATCGTCATCTTCCCCCTCCTCCTGGCTTGCATTTCCTCTTCCACAACAGGTTGAGGATATCCATGAGCCAGGAGGAAGACCCATTTTGTTCAACAGGATGTGTTGCTTAGATTGTTCTTCGGTTTATGATTTTCTATCTTTTTGTAATCTGTTTGCTTCTGTATCTATAATAAAATATATTTTCTCGACAATCTGTCGCTCTTTTGCTTACATGTGTGTTTCTTTTCTTGTTATTTGTTGTGTGTTCTTTTTCTCTTTTGTAGTTTCTGTTTTGTTAGTTTCTAGGTTTTATACCTGCTGCACAACCACTGTCCTTTGAATCAGTGAGGACACTGCTCCTCAGAGGTTTGGGAGTGTGATAGGGCAAGCTCTGTCAACGAAATAGTTAACCTAAGTGCAGCAGATTCAAGTGAGCAACAGAGAAACAGAATCAATGTTCACCTAAGAATCATTAGGAAAATGAGAAATTTAAAATTTTGCAAACCTTTAGGCATTACTGAGTGAATCATTAAAGAGAGAAAAAGGTAAGGACATACTTAAAAGTTTAATGGAAGACCATAACCAGTGAGAGCTGGGCCTACAAAAAAATTTTCCTTCCTTTGAGGAGTGACTGAGGCAATTCTTCTAGCTCTAAGGACTGGCTGAGACAATGCCCTCACTAGAAGTTAGGCACCTCTAAGTTGAAACAACTAATAGCACTCATGAAACCTAGGAAAGGATCAAGGCCTTCTCTTGGACAGTTTGAGCTTAAACAGACCAAATCCTAATCAACTGCCCTTGTGCACACACCTGTTGAGCCTTAACTTCTAATTTTCTTCAAAATACACCTGAGTACTTGTACCTGAACCTATGAACCTAATTCAAACCTACCCTCACTCTGAGAATTCAAAAGGTAAAGGAGAAGGAGCTGAAGATGGACAAGATAGGGTCAACATTGGGTGAATGGAGAAGAGATACCTAAAGTTGAACAGTATAGCAGCTGAGGAAAGCGATGGCAAGTCACAAACACAAAAATAAAAACAAAAATAGAAAGAAAAATATAAGAAAAGAAAGCAAAACAATAATGAAGAGGAGTGAGAGAGGAGTCAAGAGGATAAGTTCATTGAAAAAAATCATAATGAAGAGGAAAAGCTGGCCACTTCAAGTCTGAAAATTTTGAAAGAAAATGAAAGGTACTGATATACAAATGGGTGAAGTCATGAATCACCCTCTTCACCTACTGATTTCTCAATTTTGAACCCCTTTTCAACCTTATATTCTTAATAACCCACTTCCTAAGCCACATTACAACCCAGTTAAAGACCTTGTGATTTAAAGTTGAATGAGTTGTCATGTAGAGACAAGGAGTTGCCCAATCTATGGGGAGGACCTGCCAATGATGCTAGGACTTAGGTGTTTTGCCTATGCTCATGTTTACAGACCCATTTGGGGGTTGTAACTACTCTTGAGCTTGAGAGAAAATGAAACCCTCAAGGTCCCTTGTGAGAGTATGCCCTGGGGAGCATTGGGTCTGATGTTGAATGTATTAGGCATGGCCTATAGCTTAATTTTTGAATTAATGATGAGCTCAGTGCTGACATACATGTGTTGTCTCCCTTGTTGTGAGCTAATTTGAAATGATGTGCATCTGTGAAAAAGGTTGTGATGATTAAATGTCTATGCTTTTCATTTGTCTAAATTCCTCACATTTTTATTAAATCAATGGTGAACTGATGCTCTGTTTCTTGACAGCTGACCTCAAAATGTTGCACCATTGTTAACTGTTTCATTGAGAAGTTTATGGGTATCTTCACTGAAAACCCTCAGGAGACTTCACTCCTCTACTAGGAATCACCTAGGGATTTGAAAGGCTTGGTACATATGCTAAATGTATCCGTGCTCCCTACGAAAGTGGCATTTCAAATTCTTAAAGTAGTTGTTTTAATTTTCACTTTGCTCAGGGACTAACAAAGATTAGGTTTGGGGGTATGTTATTCACTGAAAAGTATCACTTTTCACCTTTTAACTTAGCCTTTGTTAGACCTTGAAGTAGACTAATAATCATCTTTTAAGTTTGTTTTTTAGTTAGCAATAAAATGTGCAACTTAATACAAACTCCTTGCTTTTTGGCCCAAAAGAGAGAGAGAATACACTTAAAGATGACAGTTGAGACAAAGCCTGATGGAACACCTTGGTAGTGCTCACCATGGTGACTCATTGTTGCTGATCATCATTGGCCAAAGTCTAGCAGATGAATGAAGTTGGCTAAGAAGGGAGGAGACTGTGACAGCAACAAGTGCAATGCACTAGAGCAGTAAAAGATAGACTTCGCGGAGTTGAGGAGCTTCCTCACGAAGCTAAAGATGCAGTGGAAGAGGCCCTCGCACAGATAAGGTGCGCAGTCAAGGGGAGAGTTGTAAAGCCATCACGAAGATCTCGCGGCTTAAAACTCTCAAAATTTACCCTCGCGAAGATCGAGCCCCAAAGCAGCTACGCGCAGAACACTGCAAACTCATATGCACAAAGAACTAAAATTCACCTCACAAAGTTCTCACATAGCCAAAGAAGAGAGAGACGCCTAGAAATTCTCCTCACATAGATCTTGCGCACTTTGGAGCTATATCATTGACTACGTGAGCGCAGGAGCATTACTGCGCGAGTACTTAGCGAGAAAGAGCTTCTAAAGCTGTACCGTGCGAGAAATCCTAGCGCTCCAGATCATCTCCATGATAGCATTGCAGCGTAAAGGAACTGCACGATGAACTGAAGATTCACTGCGCGAGCAAGCACTTCCCACCAGCCAAAGGTAACTTCGTGATGCAAAGCAGCTGCGCGAATGAGCTAAAAGCAAATATCAGCCTTGCGAAGCACGGGATCTCAACTTCTCAGTTTTATTCAAGGACCTTTTGAGAACTTCCCAATGCTAGGGCACACTTCTCGAGGCATGGATTTCGAGGCACATGTCTAGAGGCATTCAAGGGTTGTGACAGTGTCATGTCTGCTAGAAAAATTAGGGCTAATCTCTTTAAAGCCAAGGCCATTTTCATAGAGTATATAAGTTGTACTTAGAGTTTATTATTTTCATCTTTCCTTCATCCTCTATCGGCTGAGAGCTCCAACAGGCTAGGGTTAGGGTTTGATCACCTCTTTTTCCTATTTTCTTCTCTCTTAGCTCAGCACTTGCTGGCTAATCTCCTTGTAAGCAGCTAGGTTTAGTTTTGTTTTAGTATTGTGATAGATTTTGTATACATTGAGACTGTGGATGAGCAGTTTTATATAGGCTATAGACAGGAGAAAGTTCATTATAAGTTTTGTTTTTATCAATGAACTGATGTTTTAATTCTTAACCAAATCAATAGATCTTACGGTTTCTTTAGATGTCTATAAGACCATGTATTTGGGACGAGCCTATTCAGTTTCTAGTAGGTCTATTGTTTACCATATGATTTCTCTTGGTTTGATAGAAACATGAAAAGTAATTCTGGATCTATAATGAGATTCAGGGAGCTCGGAGGCCTACGGACCATATGGTTGCAACAGTTTTCATGCTCTTTCTTAGGCCTCTGTGGTATGGACAAACCAATGGGATACCCTGTGATCATTGGAGTGGACAAAGTATAGCCCTAAGGTTGTGGCCATTCACATGTTTGAGAATGATTCTTCTCCCTTGCACATGAGCTTCTAGAGCCTTGTGAGGAGGTTTGTACAGTAACTGGCTCTCCTCTGTTTTACCTAATCGATATCAGATGTTAGATCTGATCTCTAGTAGTAATTGTAGCTTGAGGCTGAGTCATTATAGGTTGTTTGTAGCAATGATCAGCTAAGCTTAAGGCCTTATTCAACCTGTTGCATGGTTCTTTTTATGGGCATCAAGTACCGCTGGGCTTGACTAAGCACTTAGGATTTTATGAGTTGGAATACCTATGGATGTCAGTCAGGTCTATACACAGATCTGGGGAGCTCGTAGCATTGGCATTACATAGTGCTGCAATAGTATTCATGGCAGAGCTGATCCAGTGGCTGGGGAAATGATCAGTCCACTCTTCTGGATTAGACCAGCAAATTTCTGGTTTAACTAATGGGATTTGATAGACTATATCGGATTTCTTTGTGTATTTAGGATAGACCTGCACTTTATTTTCCTTCTTTAGTGTTAATTTAGTGTAGTCATGACACCCAACTCCCTTCTTTTAGGATTGTTAGATCTGTAGTCGGATCTGAAGGCCTACTATTAGTGCCCATTTTGGGCTCTTGATCAATTTCTCTGTGGGACAAAGTTTATCAAAACTTGCTACAATAGACCCTGTATCTTGTAGGTCTAGGATTACTTCAGTTGTGCTAAATCCATTCTTTTATTTATTTTTATTTATTTTTTTACTTTATTTTTAATTGATTTCCACCACACAATAACATAAGCACACATTTTCACACAAAGTAATCCTGGTGACAACAGTGACAATGGATTGAGGAGCCTATTCGGCCCATTAGGTCCAACCCTAAAGCGGCTTAGCCTTGATCATAAATCCTGCAAGTCGAGCTTGACCTAGCACTTTAAGCCTACTAATTAAACAAGTCAAGCCTGGGCCTAACCCTTTAGGCCCGTCAGAATCTCATATTTGATAGCCACCTATCACCAATCTCGCACCATCTATTTAAAGTAAAAAAGCTCATATTTGATAACCACTTGTTAGCTTCCAAGAAGAAATCATTTTATCAATAAAGTAACAATTGAAGACATTATTATCTTTCCCATAGAAAAATATTTCCAAGATTTTGAAAGGACAAAGGATTGAAAAATTCACCTTTTTAACCCTCCTATAATCATATTCATTCGATTCATCTAGGAATAAATGGATCAGGTCGAGCCAGGCTTGGGCTTTGAAAATTTGATGCAGTCTAGGCTTGGGCATGGAATCATAAGCCAGCTACAGGCTCGGGCTGGGCTTGGGCCAAGTTCAAATTTATCAGGCTGACCCGACCCAAGCCCGCCCTGTTGCCACCCCAAAATATAGGCCCATATAAGGCTATTTCAACAGACATGCATTAGACAAAAATGCCATTTAAAATATTTTATTACATTTAAATATATATATATATATATATATATTGTAATATCCGGATATTTTTGACCTGATTTCGATTACCGCTGTAAGCGTGCCCGAAAAAGTTACGTGACAGAAAATGAGGATTCTGGTATGTAAACCTAAATAAAGGAATTTGGTCAAAGGTTTTCTGATTTGGACTTGAGGAAGTCATATTTTTGGTAATGTATACACTAAGATGTGTGTATGTGTTTAACACTGAAACAAAATGCAAGCTAAGGGGATAGACTTGTAAATAAAAGATCATGATATTTTGGTCAAATATTATGATATTCTGGGTTTGGATATTAGTATTATAAAGAGAGAAGAGTGAAGGAGAAGTTTTACCCTTCCTCCCTCACGTGTGAACTAGAACCTTGAGCTCTAGCAAACTTCCTTGCTTTCATTTGTTAGATCCTTTGTGCTTACAATCCCTCTCCCCATCTCAGCCGTATGGAAGCTTAGAAAGCAGCCTCTGATTGTTTAGATAAATTGAGAATGGAGGATAAGGGAGAGTGGTTAATTCTGTGGATGATCTGGGCTGATAGTTGCTCTAGCAGCAATGTTAGAGAAGGACTGATTTTGGAGTCGAACTAATTGAAGCTTGGATTTGATCCGGTGCTCGTATTTGGATCAACAAAAGCCAAAGGAATTAACTTCAAGAAGTAGGCTTTGAAAATTTCTTTGATTATGTTATTTGCACCTTGATTAGAATAGATAAATGGTAGTTATAGATTATGATGACAGTTTGGTCTCTGGAAGGAAAATAAAGTTGAGGAGGATAAATTTTGGAACAACACAGACCTGCACAAATTTGATGGTCGAATTCAAATTCGAACATCAAATTTGAAATTCGACCATCAAATTGAAATTTGAGGATCGAATTTTGGAGTTTCTGACTGATGCACTTTTGGTGGAATTCGATGCTCGAATTCCAATTCAAGCATCTAATTCAAATTCGAACATCGAATTTGGAATTCGATGATCGAATTCTTTCCTGTTCTTGGCCATCTAAAATTTCTTGGAAAATTGATGGATAGCATCTGTCTGGACTTGTAGACCCCATTAACACATTATGGTGTTAATCTTTGTAGGCTTTGTGTAGAAAGAGCCCACTGTGAGGCTCTGTGTGAGAATTTAGATGAATCAAAGTCAAGGTAGGGGAACCTTAAAACTTGTTACGTTTTGTTCTAAGCATTGGTTATTTTATTTTCAAGCATAATTTTTGAATCTTAGTAACATGGCATGATTAAGAACTTTGAAACTGTGACATAAATAAGAACTCCAAAATTTTGGAACTTTCTAACCTCACCTTTGAATTCGAAATACGTATTAGAACTCAGAAAATCTAGAAATGTATTAATTACATAAAATCTGATATGTTTAGCATCTGCATTCCATTTGAGTTAATTAGAACGAAACCCTAGATTCTATAACCCGTATTGACGGAAATTCAGCCTAGCGCAAGTTTCCCTCATGATGCAGGGGCTTGTTGCACTTTCAGAAAAACGGTTCATTGAACGACGATGGTCAATAGGCTTTCCCATCAGTAATACTCTCGCTCTCATGCTATTATGTAATTTGGGAGATAATCTTAAGTTATAATTTTAAGACAAGACGCATGCATGATATCAGAATTTGAAAACACAAGAATATCATACTTGTTAAAATTCTCTTTTGACATACTATTTTAGAATTGAAATTTAGAAATCAAAGCATCTTTTGAAAACCATAACTGATCCAATTTTTGCCTTTGAAAACCATTACTTGTGATAAAATGTGAAAAGATAAGTTTCCTCTATTGAGCTTCAATGTTAGCTCACCCCGACTATACGTCACAGGTGCTGAGACTGACTTAGGCTCTGACAATCTTGATCTTGAGGACTCTGACTGCACCTAAAGGAGGATCCAGATATCCTAGCAGAGGAGTTCTTTCCTTAATCTAGACTTGTATTTTGGTACTTTTTTTGGTTTAGAATTATTTTGAAATATGGGCCCAAGGCCTGGTTTGGATATATTTGTGATATCATTGGAGGAACCATCATTAGGAACCATTGTTTAGGTGATTAGATTGGCCATCACCGGTGGTTCTTCCCGGTTCCTCTTGGAGATATATTTATGTATGAGCTTTCATCCTTGTTTTTTAGTTGGCATCTGTTTACAAAAATGCTTATGCTGCCGACTTTTATTTGATATGCGACTTATTGAGAAATTAATAAGTTAGGGAACTAACCTTTCCTATACCATGAGGATTGGAAAAGTTGGGTCGTCACAGTTGGTATCAGTGCCCGGCTCTAGGTTCAGAGTCTTAAGACTAAGGGCATGATTGTCTTTACAATCAATACTGATCAATTGCTATTGTTCTTCAATAATGATAGATCAACATGGCTCCAAGGTTCAAAGGTATGGGCAGAGGTAGAGACGGACCTAGAACGGTTTGTGTCGAGGAGATTGATGAGGGCATAGGTACCTCACGGGGCAAAGATAGAGTGGCTACTGGTCCTAATGCAGACCCCTTGGGAGCTGGTAGAGTTGGAGGCGGAAATGTTGACCAAGTATTGGCGGCTTTGGCCACCAATATGACTCAGCAGACTATAGCAATGACTCTGCAGAAAGAATTGTTGGTAGCCAGGCATCAACCAGGAGGTTTTGTAGAGTTTAGGAGGATGAGACCTCCTACCTTCACGGGTCCGACTGATCCATTAGAAGCCGAGAGATGGCTCCACAAAATGGAAAAGATCTTTGAGGTATTGCAATGCACCGATGCGGAGAAGGTGCACTGGGCAACCTTGAAGTTGTTAGGTGAGGCCACTCCTTGGTGGAAGTCTATATCCAGAACACGAGAGCAAGATTATCCTAACACTCCATGGACATAGGCGGAGTTTGTGGAGACGTTCAACGATCAGTATTCTCCTAAGATCGTGCGTAATCAGTGGGAAGTCCAGTTCATTAAACTGGAATAGAACGAGATGTCTGTGCACGAGTATCGAGTAGAGTTTGATAGGCTTTCACGATTCGTACCTCTACATGTGGCCACCGACTTAATGAGGGCCCAAAAATTTCAGCGTGGCCTGAGGCCAAATATACAAGAGAAGGTCGCGATGTGGGAGATGGAAACCTTTAGGGTGTCATATCAAAGGCCTTAATTGTTGAAGAAGAGATCCAAAAGCTGTATCTGAGAAGAGACCAGGGTAATAGGAACCAATTCAATCAGGGATAGCCTAGTGTGTTTGAGCAGGCGAACAAAAAGTCGAGGTTCTCAAAACCCCCTTGCTATCCTACTCAGCCATCTTATTCTAGACCGGCTATTACTTCTGAACCTGTGTCTTACTCCTATTAGAGACCACATAATTCTTCACCTGCACGACCTTTCAGATCTGCGAGCACCACTACGAGTGGGGCTTCTGTGGCTCAGGGATCATCGCGTGGACCATCAATTACTCCGGTTCCACCTCCAGCATGTACATGATGTGGAAAACCACATAAGATAGAGGATTATCGAAGGAACACTGGAGGATGCTTCAAGTGTGGGACGATTGGTCATATGATCAAGGATTGTCCTGAGGAGGACAAGGGAAGGACTACTTCGGTTTCTATGCAGAAATCTTCACGCCCTACAGTTCAGGGTCGAGCCTATGCAGTGACTGCATATCATGTCCAAACGTAGAATGACGTGATCCAATGTATCATTAAAGTTCAAATGTCAATTATTAGTTTCTATTAATTTGAATTATGATTTCTTTAAAGATAAATTTGAAAACTACAATCATTGCATATAACTAATGAAAATTCTTGATAAAAGATACCCTTGTTATGAGTCGTGAAGGTGACTAGAGTAAAATAGAAGCACGAGTATTGATAGACCCTGGGTCTAGTCACTCGTTTATTACTCCTCTTTTCTCTGAGAAGTTGGGCATTGTTCCCAAACCCTTTGCATTTATCTTGGCGGTATCAGTTCCTACGGGAAGCTCAGTGAGCACGGATACGGTGTGTCAATCTGTTATTGCGATGATTGATGATCACAAGACCATGACCAATATGATTACGCTGAGCATGGAAGGGTTCGATGTGATTCTCGGGATGGATTGGTTGTCTGCATATCATGCGAGCGTGGACTATCTTCGGAAGATTGTGACCTTCTGACCTCCAAAGAGAAATCCTTTCAATTTTGTGGAGTTAAATCAAGTGTCGCACCACTTATTTCAGCCATCCGAGCTGAGCACATGATGAGGAGCAGTTATTGTGGATATCTTGCTTGCTTGCAAGATCATAAGGAGAAAAAGAAGGACATCACGCTTATCACAATTGCATGTGAATATCCCGATGTCTTCCCTGAAGATTTGCCAGGATTACTACCTGATCGAGAGATTGAGTTCGCGATCGACTTAGCTCCGGGTATCGAACCATTTTCTAAGGCTCCATATCGGATGATGCCTGCTGAGTTGAAAGAGCTAAAGGAACAACTTCAGGGGCTGTTAGATAAGGGCTTTATTAGACCGAGTGTTTCACCTTAGGGAACGCCGGTACTCTTTGTGAAGAAAAAGATTGGATCGATGCATTTGTGCATCAATTATCGCCAGCTCAATAAGATGACGATTAAGAATCGTTATCCACTTTCATGGATAGAATACCTACTTGATCAACTACAAGGTGCAAAGTTCTTTTCAAAGATTGATCTAAGGTCAGGTTATCATCAACTCAAGATCAAGGCCGAAGATATATCCAAGACTGCATTTCATACGCGATATGGTCACTATGAGTCCTTAGTGATGCCATTTGGGTTTATGAATGCACCTACATCATTTATAAATCAGATGAACCGCGCGCTCAAGCCACATCTTGATAAATCAGTGGTAGTTTTTATAGATGATATCCTCACCTATTCAAAAACTAGAGAGGAGCATGTGCAGCATCTACGAGTGGCTCTTCAAACACTCAAGGACCAGCAGCTGTATGCCAAACTCAGGAAGTGTGAGTTTTGGCTTTATCAGGTTAGTTTCTTGGGCCACATTGTCTCTGAGACTTGTATATCTACAAAGATTGATTCCGTGGTGAACTGGGAGCAGTAGACGACGGCTACTAAGGTCCGTAGTTTCCTTGGTCTAGTAGGGTACTATCAGAGATTTATCGAGGGCTTCTCCAAGATATCAGGTCCACTTATACAGCTTACGAAAAAGAATGTAAAGTTTGATTGGACAGAGCAGTGTGAATAGAGCTTTCAGGAACTTAAGCAGAGATTGACTACAGCATCGGTACTTGCTATACCTTCAAGCAGTGGAGGCTTCACAGTGTACAGTGATGCTTCTTATGGGAGATTAGGCTGTGTACTTAATCAAAATGAGCGGGTCATTGCATATGGTTCTAGGCAGTTGAAGGACCATGAAAGAAATTATCTGACGCGTGATCTCAAGTTAGCAGCAATTATCTTCACCTTGAAGATCTGGAGACATTACCTCCACGATGAGATATTTGATATCTTCACCGATAACAAGAGACTCAAGTACTTATTCACTCAGAAGGACTTGAATATGAGGTAGCGACGATGGATGGAGTTCTTGAAGGATTATGATTGCTTGATCCAGTACCATTCGGGAAAGGTGAATGTCATTGCTGATGCTCTCAGTAGGAAGTCTTCAGTGTTATTATCGCATCTTCTCAGTTGGATATAGAGATGAAAGCTACTGGAAGATATGGCCTTAGGCAGCTCACGATTTGATGTGAAAGGCTCAAGAGCACTAATGGCTACCCTTGTGCTTCACCCTACGCTCTTTGAGAAAATCAGGAAGCTACAGATGACGGACGATGAGCTTATGGCAATTAGGCGAGATGTGGTTAGTAGAAGCAAGAAGGATTTCTTCATTCGGGTAGATGGGACCTTGCTATTTCGAGATCGAGTATGTGTATCGACGAGTACAGAGCTTCGAGACACCATTTTGGAAGAGGCTCACAAATTGATGTATGTTATACATCTTGGTAGTACCAAAATGTATCAGGATTTGATGAAGAGCTTCTGGTGGAGAGGTTTGAAATGGGACGTCGCCGAGTACGTGTCACGGCGTTTGGTTTGTCAGCAGATTAAGGTCGACCATCAGAATCATGCAGGATTGTTACAACCTTTACCTGTACCCGAGTGGAAATGGGAAGCCATTTCAATGGACTTCATTCTAGGTCACGGCGTTTGGTTTGTCAGCAGATTAAGGTCGACCATCAGAATCATGCAGGATTGTTACAACCTTTACCTGTACCCGAGTGGAAATGGGAAGCCATTTCAATGGACTTCATTCTAGGTTTGCCAAAAACACTAAGGAAGAACAATGTCGTTTGGGTCATTGTCAATTGGTTAACGAAGTCCACTCATTTCCTACCTTATAATATGATGTATACCGCTAGCAAACTCGCTGAGTTGTACCTCAAGGAGATAGTTCGACTGCATGGTATACCAGCCAGTATTGTGTCAGATAGAGATCCATTATTTACTTCACAGTTTTGGCAACGGTTCTAAGAAGGAGTATGTTCTCGTCTTGACTTCAGCTCAGCATTTCACCCACAGATCGATGGTCAAACTGAGCAAGTGAATTAGATCATTGAGGACATGCTTCGTGCTTGCATGTTGGACTTCCACGGGTCATGGGACCAACACTTGCCTCTGATCGAGTTCGCTCACAACAATAGCTTCCAACCTAGCATCGGTATGGCACCATTCGAGGTGTTATATGGACGGCGGTGCAGGTCTCTGTTGAACTGGGAAGAAGTGGGTGAGAAGCTCATTCTAGGCCTAGAGATCATGGAGCATATGACCGAGACCGTTCGGTTGATCCACAAGAGACTACGTGTGGCTCAGAGTCACCAGAAGAGCTACGCAGATCTCAAGAGGAGACGTGGATTTTCAGGTGAGCTTCATTGCATTAATCACCTTATACGTCTCTAAGCGATGAACTTGTTGCTAATACTTGTATTTCAGGTTAGCGATAATGTGTTTGTTCGAATTTCGCCTATGAAAGGCGTGATGCGATTCAGCAAATAAGGGAAGCTGAGTCCTAGATATGTCGGGCCTTTTGAGATATTAGGCCGAGTCAGAGAGGTTGCATACAGAGTGACATTACTGCAGCAATTATCCAGCATGCACAACGTGTTCCATGTGTCCACGCTACGGAGATACATTCGCGACCCGACTCACATGCTTGATTACCAACCCATTGAGCTTCAGGATGGTTTGACGGTGATCGAGGACCCGATACAGATTTAGACCACAAGGAACATATTCTATGAACCAAAAAGATTCCTTTGGTTCTCGTAAGATGGAGGAATCATACAGCGGAGGAAGCCACTTGGGAGCGCGAAGCCGAGCTCCGAGAACAATTCCCGAAATTGTTTGAGTAATTTTAGGAATTTGAAATTGTGGTTGTGTAAACAATGTATCAAGTTTTGGGATTGCAATATATATATATATCGATTGTCATACCCAATTTTTGGATTGGATTGTACCTACGTTAAAAGTTTTTGGCTAAATGACAACAAATGAATCGGACCTTGACTTAATTGGTGATCGCGAATTATAGTTGTGCACTTGCGTTCTAGCCCGGGTCGCTGTTAACCATGTAAGGAGGGAGATCAATAAAGGACCAAAAGCAATGTTAAAAAGATAAAATTTTTGAAAATTTTGAAGTAGTCAGGTTCTACAAAATTTCGAACCTTGAAATTAAAATTCGAAGGTCGAATTTTTATGGCATCTGATAAGGTTTTGGGTGAATTCGAGGGTCAAATTCAAATTCGATGTTCGAATTCAAATTCGATGTTCGAATTTGTCAGGATAAGTTCGGCTGTGGTTTTGTTTTTGTCATTCCACACTTTTGGAAAAGGGGCAGAGCTTGGGTTCTTTGAGAGTTTTTAGGGTTTTCTACCATTTTTGGACAAAATCAAGGAGGATTGCTCTCATATTTGCACAGGGCTTGGATTGCATTGGCAAGGAGTCGATTGTGTGCAGTCCAAGAGGTAAAACCCTCCTCATCTTGTGGATTTGTGGAATAAATTTTTGCACATTTATGTTTTCTTTGCATTTTACAATGGGCCCTAAGAAACAAATAGCCCCTAAGGTCCCAACTTCTAAAAGACTAGCTTCTAGGGCTGGATCTTCTAGCCAACCACCACCACAACCTCCATAGTCGGCTCAACCACCCGTGCAGCCCCCACAAATCCGTGAGCAACCCAATGCGTATTGGGGTGCTAAGGGCTTCGCTGACGAGTGGATCTTCGATCCCGAACTGTTTGATCAGTAGGACACCACACAATGGGCCTCTGATTTTCTAGAGAGGGCCTAATTACAACCCTGCTACAACCATTTCATAGTCACTTCTATCCCTAATTGGTACGACTCTTTTACCAACGTATGCGACAGGAAGATGGAAAGAAAATCTATACTAACATCGATGGGCGCGACTACGCCTTTGACGTCGATGACATTGCCGCGACAATGAATTGTCCAATGAAGCATTCGTCGACCATGGGTTTGGCTCCCCCAAACACTAAACCCATGGCGGTTCATGATGTGATAGCCCAAATCACCTAGGGACATCATGAATCCGGCAGGTCAATAGCCCGTTCCCAACTATCGGATACAATGTGGATGCTTGACGTGATTTTTAAAGCAACCCTATACCCTTTTGGACACCAATCGGAATGAAGGGGCCCCATCCAACAGGTCCTATTTTCTGCATTCAAAGAAAAATGGTTCAATGCCCCGACAGTGGTATTTCAAGGAATCATCAAAGCCCGAGAAAAGATGGGTAAAAAGGCCAAGACCCCGGCTAAGGGCATTCCCTACGCCCGACTGATATCGCTAATGCTTGAGGACTATCGTGCGGGACCGGCTTATGAAACTCCGTATGATGAGCCTAAGTCCACTGCTAGTTTAAAGACCTATAAATTGGTTGATTAGGGTCAAAACTATAGCAAGTTGTTGAAGGCTTCGAAAGATACTGTGGTTCCTGACGAGGATGAGGAGGATGGAGATCAACCCGCTGCCGAACATGTTGCTCCCGAGCTAGGCCAACCCCCACACATTGACGTGCTCACTATATCATTGTTCACCCGCCAGATGACAGCTATGAGTCAGCAGATCTAGGTGCTGACTCAACACACGAGCTCCATGAGTAGGGAGTTGGAGATACATGGGGGGCTTTGACCTATCTGATGCAGCATGCCTACCCTGCTGACTATGCGACCTATATGGCTGATATCCATGCGTCTGTGCACCACACTTATACTTCTGGAGCAGGTGATGAGGTGCCTATGGATGCGGGAGATGAAGGCAGGGATGATGATACTCAGGCTCCGGCTGATCAGGCAGCTGGATTTGGTCCGGATAGGGAGGATTAGCGCCGCGGTGGTGCCTTTATGGTTTCATTTTGTTACAATCTATTTTTGGGATTGTAATTATTACATGTTGATGGATTATTAGAACCTAGTGGTTCTACTTTTTGCTTCTTTTATATAAATTCTGGTTTGCTTTATGTTATAGTTAGCTTTGTTTGATTTTTTTGCTAATTTGCTATATACATGGTTGTTTTATCCAGGGATAAATTGTCTATGTTACGGGTTTAGCTATCTTGCTTTGATTTGGTGCCTCGCATATGCAATACAGCTCTTTGTATTATATACTTATGGCTATTTTGTCTATGGGTTGTGGGATTATGAGTTTATTTTTCATGTGGGTTACTTTTCGTTTTACCTTCAGTTTTGCTTTTGTATTAGCCTTGGCGATGGTTTTGTGGTTCGATCTATTTGTCCTTATCCGATAGTTTACTTGATTTGAGTACTTCGATAACTCAATTTTATCACATTATCTTTAGTTCACCATGCGTCAGAGTGAGGTATATTTTCCAGCACATGACACTTAGGGTGTAGGCATCCATGTACAGATGCAATCCACTATGGCCCCATCGAGTGCCACACGCAGTACATCCAGGTTACTACGGATCTCATCCCTTGACTTGCGTGCCTTGTGAAGCCATCGCACTGTGACCCATGTCCTTTTGCTTTAGACTTGTGGTTTTCATTTTTTTTTGGGCTTTTTATTAGGAAGGGTTTCCTTATAGACTTGTTCGTGTGTCTTTTATATTTTCGAGGACAAAAATTCCTAAGGAGGGGAGAATGTAATATCTTGAATATTTTTTACCTGATTTTGATTACCTCGATAAGCGTGTCTGAAAAAGTTACGTGACCGAAAATGAGGATTCGAGTATGTATACCTAAATAAAGGAATTTGGTCAAAGGTTTTCTTATTTGGACTTGAGGAAGTCATATGTGTGGTAATGTATACACTAACATGTGTGTATGTGTTTAATACTGAAACAAAATGCAAGCTAAGTGAATAGAGTTGTAAATAAAAGATCATGATATTTTGGGTTTGGATATTAGTATTATAAAGAGAGAAGAGTGAAGGAGAAGTTTTATCCTTCCTCCCTCACATGAGAACGAGAACCTGGAGCTCTAACAAACTTCCTTGGTTTCATTTGTTAGATCCTTTGTGATTACAATACCTCTCCCCATCTTAGCCATATGCAAGCTTAGAAAGCAGCCTCTAATTGTTTAGATAAATTGAGAAAGGAGGATAAGGGAGAGTGGTTAATTTTGTGGATGATCTGCGCTAACAGTTGCTCTAGTAACAATGTTAGAGAAGAACTAATTTTGGAGTCAAACTGATTGAAGCTTGGATTTGATCCGGTGCTCGAATTTTGATCAACGGAAGCTGAAGGAATTAACTTCAAGAGGTAGGCTTTGAAAATTCCTTTGATTATGTTATTTGTACCTTGATTAGATTAGATAAATGGTAGCTATAGATTATGATGACAGTTTGGTCTTTGGAAGGAAAATAAAGTTGAGGAGGACAAATTTTGGAACAGCATAGACCTGGACAAATTCGATGGTCGAATTCAAATTCGAACATCGAATTTGAAATTAGACCATCGAATTGAAATTCAAGGATCAAATTTGGGAGTTTTTGACTGATGCACTTTTGGTGGAATTCAATGCTTGAATTCCAATTCAAGCATCGAATTTGGAATTCGATGATCAAATTCTATCCTATTTCTGGCCTTCTGAAATTTCTTGAAAAATTGATGGGTAGCTTCTATCTGGACTTGTAGACCCCATTAAGACATTGTGGTGTTAATCTTTGTAGGCTTTGTGTAGAAAGAGTCCACTATGAGGACCTCTGTGTGAAAATTTAGACGAATCAAAGTTAAGGTAGGGGAACCTTAAAACTTGTTACGTTTTGTTCTAAGCATTGGTTATTTTGTTTTCAAGCATAATTTATGAATCTTAGTAACATGGCATGATTAAGAACTTTGAAACTGTGACATAAATAAGAACTTCGAAATTTTGGAACTTTCAAACCTCACCTTTGAATTCGAAATATGTATTAGAACTCAGAAAATCTGGAAATATATTAATTACATAAAATCTGATATGTTTAGCATCTGCATTCGATTTGAGGTTAATTAGAATGAAACCCTAGATTATACAACCCGTATTGACGGAAATTCAGCATAATGCAAGTTTCTCTCATGACGCAAGGGCTTGTTGCACTTTCAGAAAAAGGATTCATTGAACGACGATAGTTAGTAGAGTTTTCCATCGGTAATACTCTCACTCTTATGCTATTATGTAATTTGGGAGATAATCTTAAGTTATAATTTTGAGACAAGACGCATGCATAATATCAAAATTTGAAACCACGAGAATATCAGACTTGTTAGAATTCTCTTTTGACATACTGTTTTAGAATTGAAATTTAGAAATCAAAGTATCTTTTGAAAATCATAACTGATCAGATTTTTATCTTTGAAAATCATTACTTGTGATAAAATGTGAATAGATAAGTTTCCTCTATTGAGCTTCGATGTTAGATCACCCCGACTATACGTCACACGTGCTGAGACTGACTTAGGCTCTGACGATCATGATCTAGAGGACTCTGACTACATCCCTGAGGAGGAGCCAGAGATCCTAGCAGAGGAGTTCTTTCCTTAATCTAGACTTATATTTTGGTACTTTTTTTTTTTTAGAATTATTTTGAATTATAGGCCCAAGGCCTTGTTTGGATATATTTTTGATATCATTGGAGGAACCATCATTAGGAACCATTGTTTAGGTGATTGGATTGGCCATCACTGGTGGTTCTTCCTGGTTCCTCTTGGAGATATATTTACGTATGAATTTTCGTCCTTGTTTCTTTAGTTGGCTTCTATTTAGAAATATGCTTATGCTGCCGCCTTTTGTTTGATATGCGGCTTATTGAGAAATCAATAAGTTGGCAAACCAACATTTTCTATACCATGAGGATTGGAAAAGTTGGGGCGTCACATATATATATATATATATATATATATATATATATATATATATATATATATATATATATATTTGAAATGTTGGTCAATTTAGCCGATACGTATCCAAGATCCGTTACACATTGGCTGAGAATAGATTCCACGTGATCATGGCATATCAATTTTTTCATGGTGAGGCTACTTTTAGCATTTTCAGAGAATGAACCAAGACACCAACAATAGTTAAGTCAATCAAATGGTTTGGTAACTTGCCGTTATTGTAGGGACCTCTTTGCCCACCACATTCAATAGTTTGGATGCAACCGCAATAACAGAAAACACATGATCCTGCACATAATATCAACAAAGGTTAGGGAGTGCAGTGCAATTAATTATCCCAAAAAAGAAAAGGTACAGATATATAAGATATATAATGGAAGATTCTATTGAAATGAGGGTTTTAGCCTGTTTAAACTATTAACTACCTTAGAGTCCGGGCCGACGGAGACTATTTTTGTTTTTAATCTTCAACATAATAGATCTTGAGGTTATGGCCTACCTATCATACAGTGGTTCCACGTTGAATACATTGCCAAAAGTACAGGAGAACCCTTCTCATAGTACGCACATGATAATAGTCAGTTTTGGAGTGTGTGACAAGAGAATTCAACATCTAGCTGTATGATAGGTTGGCCATGATCTCAAGATCTATCATGTGCAATGTTGGCACCAAAAATGATCTTCATCATCTTAGTCATTGCAGTCAACTATTCTAACAAGAAAAAGATTAATTAGAAAGGAAAAATCATTTACCACATTACTGTAGCCAGAATGATTGGATAGTTTAGTAGTCTATGGTAGCCCGCCTACCCTACAAAACATTAAAACATCAAATAATCAGAAGATGGAGGTTGGTTTTCATCATAATCATCCACATAATTGACCTTAAGATCATGCTCGTAATCAGTTTTTTATTCCATGGGGCACAAAACACCTACAAAAAATAAGACTATTAGCGGCAGTCAAAAACTGTTACTATTAACAAAAAAACTGCCGCTAATAGACTTAATAGTTTTTTATTAATAGCGACAGCTTTTGGCCGCTAATAATCTTATTTTTTGTAGTGAAACTCAAAAAGAAAATGTGCCACACATCATGCTCTAGTGATTCAACATCACTTTTTGGGATTAGAGCCACATGGAAATTAAAAGTTGACCGGTTGATGGTATGCCCATGGTCAAGATCAATCTCGTGGAAGATTGAAATTGATCTCGACGGTGTTGAGTTCAATGGATCTTCAACGTAGTAGTCGCGAATAGAGCTTCCAAATGTTGTTTGGGTCAACAGATTTGAACAAGTTTTGGACACATGGAAGGGTCTCGTGTCGCAGAGACATGGGACCTGCTACTACTACTACTTGCCGATGGTAGCAGGTGCCATATCTCCTGCGACAAGAGCCCCACCATTATAACATCTCTCAAGATCCATTGTGTGAAAGAAGATGGGAACAAAACAACCTCTATCGTCTAGTTGATAGCAGTCAATGGTTTGTTCATTGATGCCTTTGAGTAGCACTAAGGGAAATTTTATCTTAGCCTGTTCCAAACTTAGATTTTTCAAAAGGACCAAAATACCTTTGGATTATAAATTATTTGAGACAATTTTGAGAAGTTCTATTGCTACTCGAGAATTTTTTGTCACTACGTTACCTAATGAGTTAGGTTCAACTAGAAATTCCTGCTTATTAAGCTCTCAACAAAATTATTGAAATTCCTGATCATGCTTTAAATGATAAGTTTGGTTTTCAGAAACCTAAGGCTTACACTCAATCCTTCTTCTCAAGCATTGGAACTTTTTTTTAGCCTTCTCTATTAAACATATAATAAGGCAATAATTTTATAACTTAGATAGAATTAAGTAGATTGCAAGCTAAAAGTGAAATATGGCTCTATGTTAATCTCTTATAGAATTCAATTATGTTGATAAAATGAGTACCATATAAGATGATAAACCATAGTGCATAAGAGCATTTAATATCAATCTTAATATTGGAACAAATATTCCATAAGATGTATTATTAGGATTCATCTTGAAAGGTTACATTTTGGTTATGATATGCAAATCTAGAACAATCATTTATAAGTTCTTATATATTTAATTATTTTCTATGAGACAAATTCATTGATTTTCATAGTGAACCAATCTTTATATTTTCTTTTTTCGATATGGTCGTTACCCTTTTTTAAAAAGTTTGAAGATTGCATCCGATTGTACATTATATGATCGTACATTATATGAGAAGATCCTCTCATAAGAGGTGACGAAAGGAGGCAAGATAGCTCCTGAAGCCATCTTACAACTATGCTCACATTGGCTCCCCTTTTAGTGAGCGAGAAAATAAGCAGGTTGATAGATCTATCGTAGATTATTTACTCCAAGACTGATCTACATACCAAAAGTAATCAAATGGTTTGCATATTTTTCTTAAACGTCTATGGTAGATTATTTACCTTATAAATATATTTTGCATAATTTTCTTAGCCTAGAAAGCGTGTCCAGTCATTGATTTTTGTGGAGTTACCTAGGCGGTTACTATCATGTCATTGATAATGTAGTTTTCTCTTGGGTAGCTAGTTTCCGACTTAAATATCTTTATATAATTAGGGTTAGCCCAACAGAGGTACGTCATCGTTAAATTGTACGGATGTTTTGAAGAAGTTATTATAGTTGGAATATTTATACAAGGTATTATTATCGATAAAATGGGCATGCATTTTCCAATACCACATTCGCATGTCTTTTCAATCTTTTGAGATCGAGATAGTCTTGATCGATATTAAGGAAAAACAGTAAAGAAAGCTAAAATGTTAATATTCGTCAAAATGAACTCACAAAGCAGTAAGAAAAATGATTGAACGAAAAAGACGAATCATCGCCAACTGAAAGACGAAAAATCATACTTTACGATTGGGCGGAATGTTGTAAAGAAAAAAATAAGTAAGAAATCGTAATTTACGATTCTTCAGAAAAAAACGTTCAAAGTTGAAATATGATACAACAGAAGACAATCAATTGTAATAAAGACTCATTCAGAGAGTAAAAGCTATAAAATCATGGTTTACAATTTTACAAATGAAGCTTTCTGAAGCTGCTGATCACGTGAGGATTTACACTGCCATGCACCAAAATCGAAGAATTCTTGAATTAGAAGTCTGGTGAATCATGGATCTGAGAAAATTGACGAAGCAAGACTCCTAAAGGACTCTGTTACTGAAATGAAAGAGAAAATCCAGAAGAACATCGACTGTTGAAAGCAAGGAAAGATAATATTAGAATAAGAGTTATGTTAGGATACTCTTGTTTTTAGTAGTTTCTTTTATTAGAATTAGATCAATGTAAACCGACTCCTTATGATCTATAAATAAGAGAGTCCGGTATAAGATTAATCGTCAAAGAAATTCTCATCATCAATTGACGACTAAGGTTGAATTTTCTTCCGATCAAATTTAGAGTATTTTAATTTAGATATCCAAGGTTCTTCAATCACAATTGACGATTGGGATTGAGAGTTGGTAGATTAGTGTAAACATCCGTACTTTCTTAGAAGCAATTAACGACTGCAACTGGAGGTGAAAGATATATTTTACTTTGCTTTCTAGTTTAGATTTATTTTTATTGTAATTTACTGTTTTATAAGCATCTCCAACTTTTGATTTGAATTGACGACTCAGGTTGAGATTTGCAGATTAGTGTAACATTATTTTACTTTTTCATCTTCAATTTTTTAAAATTTGATTGGCGCTCAAGTTTAAGGAGATTGTTGATTAAATTAAATCTGTATTGATAGAATTCTAGTTTTGATTGACGACCAATGCTAGGAGGCTTGATATATAGTGTAATGATACTTTAATTTTATAAATATCTGATAACTAAAGGATTGTGATAGACGATCATAATCTGAAAGGAGGAGGATTTAGGATTTATTTTTTACAAATTAGTTTAAGAAATCATTATTTTATTCATATTTTTCAAGTAGTTTAGGTTCTTAAAGATAAATATAACTTTCAGAAAATTAATTAAGTAGATAAAATACTTTTTCGTGGGAACAATCCTATACTAGCACTGTAATTTTCATTGTACGCTTGCAATAGGTGAAGACTTAATTAGATACATACAAAGTAGCAAGTCAAGTTTTTGGCGCCGCTGCCGTGAAAGTGATTTATTTTTGTATTAGTTTTAGGAAACAAATATTTATCTTCCTCTTTTTATTTTTCTTTATATTTTATTTTCTTGATCATTTCTTAAGCTTTCGTAGGTTTATACGGAGCAGTGAATCAAGGTTTCAACTTTCCCTGATCAGAGAAGCTAAAGGCTCATATTTGTTTCTCTCCTTGCTTTTTAGAATAAAAAATATATAAAGCTAAAAACACAAAAACATAGTTTTCTTTTTTTGTATGCATCACACTTGATCTCGAAGTTTAGAATTCTTTGAGTGTAATCCAGAAATTGAAAGGGCTCTCTTACATAATTTAGCAGCAAACCGATTTCCCACAAGAGAATCCCGAAACATGGCTGACGATCTTTCGATTCAAGCACATTTCAGCCCCGTAATTTTGACCAAGCCCTCTTGTATAGTTATACCCGAGGTGCCTGTAAGTTAATATTATGAAATTAAGCTCAACACACTCCAATCTCTACGTACCTTTCATGGGCTTGATCGAGAAGATCCCTACCAACATCTGAGAGATTTCATAGAGCTTTGCACAATGTTGCAATTATCGACAGCTAACAAAGAGGTCGTGAAACTTCGTCTGTTCCCCTTCTCTCTTAAAGATCGGGTGAAGGCATGGTTAATTTCATTACCTACCAGAATTATTACCACATGGGATGGACTACAGTCCAAGTTCTTGGGCGAGTATTTCCCAATTGATAGAACCAACCAAATTCACCAAACAATCCAAGACTTCAGGCAATTGTCGGGAGAATTATTTCACTAGAGTTGGGAACGAATGAAGGATTTATTACGGAAGTGTCCTCATCACGAGGTACCAAATTGGTCAATAGCGCAAAGTTTCTACCAAGGGTTGACTGAGACTAACCAGTCTACAGTTGATGCCATCAGTGGAGGAGCCTGTATGACTCAGAATGACCAATAGTCTTGGAATTTGTTTGAAAATCTGGCCGATAATTAGAAGCAAAAATAGGCTTTGTTAATATCTGACCCTTATGTGATCCACCACACCCCGCTCGCGAGGGGTGGGCTTTACAATATCAGTAAGTATAGATTAAAGAAGGAGGATGACATGAGTGCAAAAATAGCAACACTTGAACAACAAATCGCAACATTAAGTACTGCCAAACCTAGTACTCCGGATAGATCTTTGGCAAACTGTTCTAACTGCCAAAGTTTCACTTATTCCGAGAACCCTATTACGCGATCATACCAAGAAGTGATGGAAAAAGAACAAGTAATGGAATTCCAAAGGGGGTACTATAGGAACACCTAGAACCCGCCATGGAGGAATCACCATGGATTCAATTATGGTTCAACGGGAGGAGCACAGCTAGCACCAACTATTGCACAGCCCAGATTGCCCCAAACTCAAGTCTTCCATCTGAGACCTCCCATGACGATAGTGCCACAACAATATGGTCCACTAAGCAATGCACTTAATGCCACAATTGTCAAAATCCTCAAGGATTTGCAACAACAGTCGCATCAATATTCAAAGGATTTATATCAGCTTGCCCAATTCTCTCAAATACCCCATTCACATACACAGTCCATAACAAACTTAGAAAGCCAGATCGGTCACCTAGCTTCGCAGGTGGCAAAGAGAGAAAATGGCCAGTTGTGACGACCCGAGTTTTCCAATCCTCTAAGTATAGGAAAGGCCGGCTCGCCAACCTATCGATTAAACAATCAGTCGGACGAAACACAGCAAATATCAGAGTAAAAGCGCAATGAACTCCATTTCGATAAGGAAAGCGAAAAACAAAAGTAACGATTATAACCCCAGGAAAACCATGGGTAGAAGAATCGAAAGGAACCACCGATGATGGCCGACCATTATCGAAACATGGTTCGCAAAAAGAATAAGTATAATTATAACTATTCTAATGTATAAAACAAAATCGGTCGGTCATACCAAGCCTACGTCTGAAACCCACAAAAAGTGCACAATAGGAAGGATCCTAAACAGGGATGAATTCCTCAGGAGGAACCTCCTCAGGATCGTAGTCCAGATCGCTCTCGTTGCCCAGAGTAGCAGTGGCTAAATCAATACCTATGACGTATAGTCGAAGTGAGCTAACAACAAAGCTCAATAGAAAAGACTCATATCAATCACATTATATCTCAATAAACATGGTTTTCAAGACATACGGAATAGATGATTTTCAAAGTAAATATTTAAAATAGAATAGATAACTGGATGTCAATGCTATGGTCAAATACAGTTTCATATGTGAAGCCTTAAAGTAGATTCTTAAATTAGATTCAAAACAGGTAAAAGAGTTTAGATGTTCATTATTTTCTTAGTTCATATATGCAAAGCTTATCTAATTCATGACTTAAAGTCTCAACTTAATTTATCTCTCAAATTAATATATCATGAGAGCGAAAGTAGTACCAATGGGAAACCCTACTAACCATCGTCGTTCAATGAACCCTTTTTCTGAAATTACTTAGTCTTACTTAGTCATCCACGAAAGTTTAAGTCATTAATCTTAAGACTTAGTATAACTTAGTAATGGTGTTAGCACGCACAGGAGTTTTCTTGCTGGCAGCAAGAAAACGGCTGCAACAAGAAAACGCTTTTATGGGTAAAGGCGTGCTAACGCAGCAAGAAAACGGTTGCGCTAACGCTATTACCTGACCCTTCTCTTATACTTGCACTAGGCTGATTTACAGTTGTCACGATTTATGGAATTTAGGGTTTCATTCTAATTAACTTCAAATCAAGTGCAAATTCTAATACATAATTCATATGAAAATTATAAGACATAATTTAGAGTTTCTAATTCGGAGCTGGTTTGGATTTTTGTGAAGTTCTTATTTTAGATTCAGAGTTCTTAATCAAGTTTAAATTTACAGATGAAAAATTCAAATGCCATATGCGGAGTTCAAAAGATCATAACACAAAATATCCATGTGAATTAAAATAGAATGCAAGTGATGATGAGATTCTCCTTAGTTTAGAGTCGAGCGCATCAGAGGCAAAGCAAATGCCCACAGAATGATCTCCAACCCTTAATCTACATTACAAGCATTCGTGTATATACATGTTACTGACTAATTATCATTTAAGCCAAAGTTCCTAAAGTTTCTTACAACTAGGCGAAACAGATAAGTTTAAGGTAACGTTGGATCATGTGAAAACTTGTCCCTACTTCACCCTAAATTTTGACCTTTATAATCTTCGATTCATAGATTTGTCCATTCATGAAAGTTATAGGACTCGTTGTCTTCTTTCGAAGGCCTCGAAAATTATGTCAATCTGAGTTTGGAATAAAACATTATGGCCGGAATACCAAAGCAGTGTCGGCACATCAGACCAAATTCAACCGTCGAATTCAAATTCGATGTTCAAATTTCTTTAGAAATCGATTTTCAATTCCGAACGTTGATTTCAAATTCGATGTTCGAATTTCCAATTCGACGTTCAATTTTCTCGGGTTCAGAACCCTTCGGGTTGCTTCCTTGGTCTATTTTTCCCTTCAAATCTTATCGGATTCACTCTATTTTTGCACACACACATACACTAAACTAAAACAAGATTTATTCTACAATCTAAACCATTAAAATCAAAGGGAAACTAACCTTTTTGCTGATTGATTCCACAACTTTAAAAAATATTGCCGAAGAGGGTTTGGAAGCAAAACCTTTGCATTCTTACGGCGACTCCACAACGATTGCACACCGCAACTCAGGATGAAGGCATTTACGATCCCAGGTCGATTCCAACCTCTTCTAATCGTGGAAGATGACCGTGAGATGATCGGTTCATAAACAAAAGGGGGTTTCAACGATTAGAGTTCACAAAAGGCGCGATTGGAATTCATGAAAAGCCAGGACGATCACAATCTTGCAGTCGGAAACTCAAAAGAATGGGGTTCAAGGGTGACGGGCTCCAAAAGGTGCACGGCTCTCTCTCTCTCTCTCAATGTCTATTGCAAGATGGCTTAGCTGTTAAGTTATCGCCTCCCCCCCTTATAGGCAAATGAAAAAAAGTAATAATATCTTATATATTTATAACTAAAATTCTATCTACAGATTTGGCTTTGGCATTAAGCGGCATACCTCGTATCGGTGCATGCCTTAGCCATTAAAGGCCTAAACAAACCTTTAAACCCTAATCCGTCCATACAAAGTTATCCTAATATCATTTAATGAAGTATTATTAAATAAAAACTATGGCGACATTGGTCACCATGCTGGACTCGTACACGAAATCAGTCAAACTCAGGTTCGAAAATATCGGGATATTACATTCTCCCCTCCTTAAGAATTTTTGTCCCCGAAAATGCAAAACAACTAAAATAGGTAGACGGTTACCCCATCTGAAACAACAGTCCTTAATCAAAGCACAATCAACTAGTCCGAAATCGGATGAGAATGGGTCACAGTACGATGGCTTTACAAAGCACGTGGGTCAAGGGACGGGATCCGTAGTAACCTGGATGTACTGCATGTGACATCCCATACTGCCATAGTGGATTACATCCGTACATGGATGCCTACACCCCAAGTGCCACGTGCTGGGAAACATACCTCACCGTGACTCAAACTTAGGACACACATCTTGCACCCTTTTTCTTATCAGACAAACACACCCATTCTAATAAAAATTAATCTGAGTATGGACGCACAACCAACCACAAAATTGAAAACGGACAAAACAGGAGTTCTCATACGGATACAAATCGAGAATTACTTATTGATAAATAGATTACATACATACGAAACCCCACACATTTGAAATGTTCACACAAGTCTAAACAAAGCAGTTATAATTCTGGTCACAGTTTATGATATAGAAGTAGTAGATTAAAAATAGAACCACTAGGCTCAAGAATTTTTTTTTTTTTTTTTCAACCAAATGAAAGATTTTAAAAGAAGAAAGATTTTATTTAAATAAGAAAGCCAGAAACTGAAAGAAGTACGTATATATTTCATATATCACAACTTTACAAAAATTAGCATTTACTAAAAAAGATGTGGAAACTGTTCACGAATCTCGATTTCACGTTCCCAAGTGGCTTCCTCCGAAGAGTAGTTCCGCCATTTCACAAGCACTAAGGGAATACTCTTGGCCTGTAAAATCTGTTATTTACGATCGAATGAAGGTGATCACTCAAAATTTTCTTTACAATAAAATGAAGGTGATTAATGCTATAAAGCTCACCTGAAACTCAACATGGTTCCTTTTGAGGTTGACATAGCTCTTTTGACGACTTTGAGCAATGCGTAGCCTCTCGCGGATTAATCGAACTGTCTTGGTCATACTCTCCACGATCTCTAGGCCTAAAATAAGCTTCTCACCCACTTCTTACCAATTAAGTGGAAACCTACATCTTCGTCTATACAAAGCCTCATAGGAAGCGATGCCCATGCTAGCTTGATAGCTATTATGGTAGGCGAACTCAATCAAAGGTAAGTGTTGGTCTCATGAATCGTGGAAATCTAACGTGCAAGCACAAAGCATGTCCTCGATGATGTGATTCACTCACTCAGTTTGGCCATCGGTCTGTGGGTGAAATGCTAAGCAAAAGTCAAGACGAGAACCCATTCCTTCTTGGAACCGCTGCCAAAACTGAGACGTAAATAACGGATCTCTATCTGACACAATACTGGTAGGTATACCATACAATCTAACTATCTCCTTGAAGTACAACTCGGTGAGTTTGCTGGCGGTATATGTCGTATTGTAAGGAAGGAAATGAGCCAACTTCGTTAACCGATCGACAATGACCTAGGTGGCATTGTTCTTCTTTAGTGTTTTCGGCAACCCCAAAATAAAATCCATAGAAATGGCCTCCCATTTCCACTCAGGTATCAGTAAAGGTTGCAACAATCCTGCTGGATTCCGATGATCAACCTTAACTTGCTGGCATACTAAACATCTCGAGAAGTACTCAGCTACATCTCTCTTTAAGTCTCTCCACCAGAAGTTCGTCTTCAAATCCTGATACATCTTAGTGCTATCAAGATGTATAGCATACATCGATTTGTGAGCCTCTTCCAAAATAGTGTCACGAAGCTCAATACTCATTGGTACACATACTCGATCTCTAAACAGCAAGGTCCCATCTTCCCAAATGGAGAAATCCATCTTGCTTCCACTAACCACATCTCGTCTAATCGTCATAAGCTCATCGTCCGTCATCTGCAGCTTCCAGATATTCTCAAAGAGCATAGGGTAGCCAGCAGTGCTCCCAAGCCTTTCACGTCAAACTTCGAGCTGCCTAAGGCTAGATCTTCCAGTAGCTTCTATCTATGTACTCTACTGATAAGATGTGATAATAGAGCTGAAGACTTCCTACTGAGTGCATCAGCAATGACGTTTGCCTTTCCCAGATGGTACTGGATAGAGCAATCATAATCCTTTAAGAACTCCATCCATCGTCATTGCCTCATATTCAAGTCCTTCTGAGTGAATAGGTACTCGAGACTCTTGTGATTGGTGAATATATCAAATATTTCACCGTAGAGGTAATGTTTCCAGATCTTCAGGGTGAAGATAATCGCTGCTAACTTGATATCATGCGTCGGATAATTTCTTTCATGGTCCTTCAACTGCCTAGAACCATAAGCAATGACTCGCTTATTTTGATTAAGCACGCAGCCTAATCCCCTTGATTTTGCCCAAGAAGGAAGAAAAACCTAAAGAAACCTTAAAAATCCTAAGCTTTGCTTTTTTATTGAATTGTGAAATGATAAAATAAATGAAAACCCAGCCGAACTTAACCCGGCAAATTCGATCATCAAATTTGAATTCGTACATCGAATTTCAATTCGAACATCGAATTTCAATTCGAACTTCGAATTTGCATTTCGAGGTTCGAATTTGACAGAAACTGTCCACTTCAAAATTTTTAAAAAATTTGTGTTTTTAAAGTCACTTATGGTCCGGTATCAGTATTTTAAAGCCCATACATTTCTAACACCTAACCCAGTAATTGAGGTAAGTGCACAAACTATAATATCTAACACCTAACCCAGTCAATGAGGTACGTGCACAAACTAAAACAGCCAAGACTCGGCTCGATTGATTGCATGTCATTTAGCCAAATTAAACACAAGTATATACATAGAGAAAAATAGGAACCCACTCAGAATTTATATATGGACTATGATACATATTGCAAGCCCAAAATCTTCATCAGATGTTCAGCTCAAATAGCTAATATAAAAGGTGCTACCCTAGTCTTCACTTCGTAAAATCGAAATGACTTTCCCATAGGAGGACGAAAAGTTGCCACTTACCTCAGGCAATCAACGCTTGCATGGTAAGCGGATAGAAAATCCATTCCCAGTATCACGTCACAACCCACCATATTCAATAATATCAAATCTGCCCTAGTCTCATGATCCTCCCCTCGAATGATGACTGATTTGTTCATGGTGTCCGTCTTCACTGAACTACCCGTAGGAACTGTCACCGCTAATATAAAGTCTAACGTCTCAGGCATAATGCCCATACATGCTGAGAACATTGGGATAATAAAGGAGTGAGTAGACACAGGGTCGATTAATACTCATGCCTCGGCTTCACATATGCCAACATTCTAATACAAGTGTAAAGTATTTTGATTTTATGCCTACGTTTTCAGTTAAGTGTATATAAGATAGCATCATGATATTACCAAAATGTCACAATAGCATATAACTTCTAAGGACATTCATCAAATGAGAATAAGGTAAACACTCGACAATCAATAATGGATTATACCTTGGATGACTTCATTCGTTGGTTGGGCATCGTGTGATGATGATGGTCCCGGAATAGATGTCGAAACCATATTCCTTTGATTTGGCTCTGGGCAATCCTTCACCAGATGTCTCATCTGACCACATTTAAAGCATGCGCCAAAGGCGAGCCAAAGGCAAGCCTACACTCCTCCTTCCTATGCTTCTTTCCACATCTTGCGCATATATCAATCGATACGAATGAGGAGATACGTAAGGCTTGTCGTACTACGGATGCTCTAGCTGTTGTTGAAGCTGAAGAGCGAGAGGATACTTGGACAACTCCTCTGACTGCCTGAGCATTCCGTTCAGAGATGGCAAGGACACAATCCTAAACCGTGAACTGAGAGGGATCCTGAGTTGTTGCCGATGTTGTCGCCTCTCTCCCCAAATGGGGGCAATCTCTTAGCAGATGTCCAATGCGTCCAAACCTAAAACACACACTTGTGGTCCTTCTACACATCTCTGTCTTGTGCTGCTTACCACACCATGGGCATTACTCTACCTATGTGGATGGAGAGGTGTGCCCAGTGTCTCGCAATAACTTCGTGAGCAAAGTAGTCTATTGGGCCATTGTGTTGACCATTGTCTCCAACAGCTGCCTAGTTTGCTCATGATCGTGTTCTCCGGTACTTACAGTTTTGGCTCTTTTGTGAGGCGCCATATCGATCTATCAAAATGAAATAAAGGTTTCAATTAACAGATGGTCTCGATGTCCTGACAGAACTCTAATACTCATAGCTTATGTTTAGACAGACCTAATCCCATATTCCTTCACTTAGGGTGATGACTCTGAGTCTCCCATAAGACTTAAAGCCTAGGCTCTGATACCAACTGTGACGACCTGACTTTTTCAATCCTCTAGGTATAGGAAAGGCATGCTCGCCAACCTATCGATTAAACGATAAGCCGAATGAAACACTAGCAAATATCAGAGTAAAAGAGCAATTAACTACATTTCTATAAGGAAAGAGGAAAACAAAAGTAACGGTTCTAACCCTTGGCAAAATCATGGGCAGAAGAATCGAAAGGAGCCACCGATGATGACCGACCATCACCGAAACATGGTTCACAAAAAGAATAAGTATAATTACAACTATTCTAATGTATAAAATAAAATCGGCCGGTCGTACCAAGCATACGTCTGAAACCCACAAAAAGTGCACAACAGTAAGGATCTTAAACAGGGAAGAATTCCTTAGGAGGAACCTTAGACTCTTCCTCAGGATCGAAGTCCAGATCGCTCTCATAGCCCAGAGCAGCAGTGGCTAAATCAGTACATGTGACGTATAGTTGGAGTGAGCTAACAACAAAGCTCAGTAGAAGAGACTCATATCAATCACATTATATCTCAATAAACGTGATTTTCAAGACATACGGAATAGATTATTTTCCAAGTAGATATTCAAAACATAATAGATAACGGGATGTCAATGCTATGGTTAAATACAGTTTCATATGCAAAGTCTTAAAGCAGATTCTTAAATTAGATTCAAAATAGGTCAAAGAGTTCAGATGTTCATTATTTCTTAGTTCATATATGAAAAGCTTATCTAATTCATGACTTAAAGTCTCAACTTAATCTATCTCTCAAATTAATATATCATGAGAGCGAAAGTAATTTTGATGGAAAACCCTACTAACCATCGTCGTTCAATGAACCCTTTTTCTAAAATTACAACAAGCCCTTGCATTCTAATTAACCTCAAATCAAGTGCAAATTCTAATACATAATTCATATCCAAATAATAATACACAATTAAGAGTTTCTGATTCGGAGCTGATTTGGATTTTTGTGAAGTTCTTATTTCGGATTCAGAGTTCTTAATCAAGTTTAAGTTTATAGATGTAAAGATCAAATGTCATATGCAGAGTTCAAAAGATCATAACACAAATTATCCATGTGAATTAAAATAGACTGCAAGTGATGATGAGATTCTCCTACCTTAGTTTAGAGTCGAGCGTATCGGAGGCAAAACAAATGCCCACACAACGATCTCCAATCCTTAATCTATATTACAAGCATTCGTGTATATACATGTTACTGACTAATTATCATATAAGCCAAAGGTCCTAAAGTTTTCTTACAAATAGGCAAAACTGACAAGTTTAAGGTAACGTTGGATCATGTGAAAACTTGTCCCTACTTCACCCTAAATTTTGACCTTTATATCCTTCGATTCATAAATTTGTCAATTCATGAAATTTATAGGGCTCGTTGTCTTCTTTCCAACGCCTCAAAAATTGCGTCAATCCGAGCTCGGGATTAAAGTTATGGCCGAAATACCAAAGCAGTGTCGGCACATCAGACCAAATTCAACTGTCGAATTCAAATTCGATGGTCGAATTTCTTCATAAATCGATTTTCAATTTCGAACGTCGATTTCAAATTTGATGTTCGAATTTCCAATTCGACGTTCGATTTTCTCGGGTTTAGAACCCTTCGGGTTGCTTCCTTGGTCCAGTTTTTCCTTCAAATCTTATCGGATTCGCTCTATTTTTGCACACACATATACACTAAACTAAAACAAGATTTATTCTACAATCTAAACCATTAAAATCAAAGGGAAATTAACCTTTTTGGCGATTGATTCCACAACTTTAAGAAATGTTGTCGAAGAGGGTTTTGAAGCAAAACCTTCGGATTCTTATGGAGACTCCACAACGATTGCACACCGCAACTCAAGATGAAGGCGTTTACGATCCCTGGTCGATTCCAACCTCTTCTAATCGCGAAAGATGACCGCGAGATGATCAGTTCACAAACAAAAGGGGGTTTCAACGATTAGAGTTCACTGAAGGCGCGATTGGAATTCAAGCAAAGCCGGCATAATCACAATCATGCGGTCGTAAACTCAAAAGAATGTGGTTCAAGGGTGATGGGTTCCAAAAGGTGCGTGGCTCTCTCTCTCTCTCAATGTCTATTGCAAGATGGCTTAGCTGTTAAGTTATCTCCTCCCCCCCTTATAGCCAAACGAAAAAAAATAAGAATATTTGAGATATTTATAACTAAAATTCTATCCGTAGATTTGGCTTTAGCGTTAAGCGGCATACCACGTATCGGTGCATGCTTTAGCCACTAAAGGCCCAAACAAACCTTTAAACCCTAATCCATCCGCACAAAGTTATCCTAGTATTATTTAGTGACTTATTATTAAATAAAAACCATGGCAACATTGGTCACCGTGCCAGACTCATGCACGAAATCAGTTAAACTCGGGTTCGAAATATCGGGATATTACACCAGCTGCCTACAAAGCCGGTCAATAATCCTAGAGGACAAGTATTCTTGTGGGAGACATCTCCTCCCCAAAATCCAATATGAAAACCTCATGGATCGTTGTGCTACCGACTCATCCGTAGCAACCCTTGTAAAATATATAAAATTATTTCTTTTTTTTTTAAGCCTAGGTATTACACTACAAGCTAAATCATTGAAAAAGGATGGATTGTAATACAATTCCTATTGTACACTATCCGGATCAATCATATGGATTTACGATTAATCGTAAAAGATTATCAGTGCAAGTGTAGCGATTACGATTTGAATGGTATGAGAGTTTGTATATATGAGTTGAAAAGCTAGAGATGACCGACATCATTAGGTTACAAACGCGTGTGACGACCGGTTCAGTAGGTCATCACGAAGGGAGGGCCTACATATTCGAGAGAGGATATGTCAGCCTCATTATCGAACCCTCCATTTTTGCTATCGTTTTTCCTCTGTTTTTCAAAAATCCATTGACTAAGACTCAACCATTTTTTATTAAACTTTCCTTGTATCTCCTGGTTGATTTCAAGCACCCTGTCCAAGTCCTAAGTAATATCTTAAAATTAGGGTTTGCTGATTAGTCAAGATTAAGGTAACAATCTCCATTTTTAAACAGAGGAGTCTCTACATTTATTTTCAAATTGATACATGCAAAGATGTGATTTACTAAATACTATTTTTTACAACTTGCACAAAAAGGAATTGCAGAATGTTAGGAGCAACAGAGAAGCGGTCACGAGAAGAAGACGATGGAGGAGGTAGCAGTTCTGATTCTCCTCCGATAGCTAAGTGTATTACACAGGCTGCTGCCCTTAAAGCTAAATCAAAAGCAGCATGCCCACCTAGAAAAAAGCCCAAATCTGTGGGGGTAGTTCTCAGAGAACTCCCTACTGATAGAATGGAAGTTGAATCGAGGTCCGTCCTTGAAAAGGACAAACAAATAACTGAATGCGAAGAACCAGCATCTGCTGTAAAGACAATGGATCCCCCCTGCCTCAATGAAACACCATATAGTGGGCACCGAAGTCGCAGTAGACGTTTATTTTTTTTTTTTAAATGAAATAATTGGAGTAGCAATTAAATATTTCAAGGATGTCGGGCTGTAATATTTCCTAGAATAGGGAGTCACACCAGTCTACCCTAGATTGGTAAGGTTGTTCTACAAAAATATGACCAAAAGTAGCCAGGACCCATCCCCAGTCCTCTCCAGAAGTATTGATGGACTGCCAATCCAAATCACTAAGGAAATGGTCACCAGGGTGATGCAAGTACCCTTGGAATTACCACTAGTGTCCCAAGACAAACCAGAGAGCAACATTTTGAGGATGCCACCCAGTACTCTACCTGATTTTATTCAAATGGCAACAGAGTTGTTGGGAAAACCACCAAGGGATAGATCATTCTTCCTTCGAAAAGATTTAGAATCACGGAAATTGCAACTCCATTTCCTAGATGTCCTGATTCACAAAACAGTCCACCCCATGGGTCATGGAATGCAGCAAAGGGCACTTTTTGCAAGAGCTCTATATTTAATGGCTAACCGCTATTGGTTCGATGTGCCCTCTTACCTTTTTGAAATATTGAATGCCGTGAGGGAGAAATTGAAGAGAAAAAAGTATCAGACGAATAAGTTAAGCCCACCTTTCGGGGGCTTAATTACCAACCTACTAATGAATGTAGGATACAACATTGATCCCATGGACAAGGCCCTGCCAAGAGCAGAAGAAAGCCTAACGGTAACATCTTATAGGAGAACTTTAAGTGCTGAAAATAAAAAGAATTCCCTCTAACTGCACGCACAGAAAAGTACCTCCTCTACACCAAGAGTTACACAGGTCCCTGAGATCTAGAAAGAACCAGTTGTGTAAATATTTAAAGCATAGAGGGGAGCAATCCCAACAAAAGGAGTGAGTACTTCTACTCAACCTAATGAGCGAACGGAATTTAGCACCCCAGTACAAGAAAAGCTAGCCGAGTTAGAACCAGCTACAGTTGCACCAGCACAAGCTAGTCTATATGACTCAGCCCTAGATTCACCAATCTGTCCTACTATGCCCCCTTCAACTGAGGTAGGCACACCGCCAATTGTTAGAAGCAGAGCCTATGAGCCCAATTATAGCTGTTGCAAAAGAAATTTTTTAGCCAACACAACAAGCTGCTGAAATGGCCACTTTTGGCCAGATTCTTGCACCTAGAGAGTCAATTACTCTAACCGCAATTTCATCTGCCACAGAGCAGACTCCCATAGTTCATGTAGCAGAGGCAGGACCAAATTTCAAAACTCTAAGAGTGGGTTTCATAGAATTAATGAATCAAGAGACGTCTCCTCCAGCAACTACTATAGCAGTTCCCACATTTGAACTATGACAGCCCGAATTTTGATAATCGAAACCCGTGCTGTCGGATCACCCGTTAGGGTGATCACGTGCTTACAAAACACTTGGTACATCCACAAATAACAGAAGCAAGGCTGATATCTCTAACTAAGCAAATAGAGTCATCATAAACAACAAAAGAAAAGTTCAATTCGATATTTGAAAGACTGATCAAAATAACGGTTCTAAATTCCATGTCAAAATACATTGACGAAAGAACTGAAATGCACCACCAGTGATGAACAATTATCACCAAATAGTGGTTCACAAAATAATATCCAAAAATATATATTACATTGTCCAATTATCTAACTCAAAAAGGTTGGACGTACCAAGCCCAAAACACAGAACAAGCACAACACTCTGAATATCTACTTAGGAAAGAACTCCTCTGGTAGGGGCTCAATTTCCTCCTCTGATTCGTACTCCGAATCGCTCTCTAGATCCAATTCCTTCTCTAAGTCCTCACCTGTGACGTATAGTCGAAGGGTGAGCTAACATCTAAGCTCAATAGGGGAAAATATTAGTAGCATTTAAATCTCATATCTCATAGTATGGAGTTTCATAACTGATTTTCATATGCACATTTTCACATTTTAATTCCATATGCGGAAATTTAATCACACACACTTAGATCACATGCTTTATTTTGAAAACATTGGACATAACTTAAAACAGTAACTTAAATTACCACCCCAGGCAAATATAGCATTGGGAGCCACATATTATACCGATGAGAATCCCGACCATTGTCGTTCAATGAACCATTTCAGAAAAATGCCCAAACCCCTGCATTATGAGGGATACTTGTGCCGAACGAAGCATTACCGTTGGTCGGTAAGAGAATGAACAGATATCCCGCCGTACTGGAGCACAATTTGGGATTCGTTATACTGAACCTTAAATCATAGTGTAAAGTCTAACTTATAGTTTTGACATCGTGTAAAGTGATTACTTATACTATTTTTGGAAACTTAATAATCATACTTGAATTTGGAGCTTACAAGAACACACATATCACATCACATTTCTTGTATCACATCACATCTTTTGTTTCAAAACTTGTTTGAAAGATTTGAATATAGAACACACATATCACATCACATTTCTTGTGTTACATCACATTTTATGTTTTAAAGCTTGTTTGAAATATTCAAATATAGAACACACATATCACATCGTATTACTCAACTTATACAATGCACATCAAATTAAATGGTCATATGTTTCTCCTACCTCAAGTCACACCTCGTACAATCCACACTAAACCTTTCAAGAACTTACATGCATACTCAACACTTCAGCCTATATTCTAAATCATTTAAAGAGTCCTTAGAAATGCCTAAGAAAATCTAAAGATACATATTTTCGAAGAATTCACACAAAAAGGGTCAAAACAAGTCTGACTCTGTTTCTCGCACGCGCGAGCTATAAGGTCAAGCGCGCGAGTTCACAAGCACTCATAGACCTTGGGCAAGCAATTGAAATTCAACTTACTAAAGCTGAATTTCTCCAGCCGCCTCGGGCACGTGAGGGTCTTGCGCAAACGAGAAACACAGCTCGGGCAAGCAAGTTAATAAACTACTCATACTCTTACGCGAGCAAGTATCATATGCTCACTGGAGTCTCTTTTGCTCGGTCGAGCAAGGCAGAGTTATGCCTTTCTGAAGGCATCTTCGAACAAGCATGGAACATAGCTCGCACGAGCGAGTTTTAGAATCTCTTTCAGATATGAGTTTTCTTGACTCAATCTTCTCGCGATTTCTTCGTCACCCTCATCTTAGCTTCTTACACGACTTATAATACATCTTATTCTACAAATTTTATAGATATGGGTGTCGATTTCTCACCTTTAACTAGAGATTCACTCGAAGATCGGAGCCTCTTCTCCTCTTGTAAGTATATGGGTTTCAAAACCCATTTCAGTCTCTCTAAGCTCCACAATCACCATGACATTGTCACAATCGGATGGTGATCTTTCACACATGAGTTTGTGAAAATCACAAGATGATCCTACAGCTCGGAGCACACAGATTCAAGCGAATCCTTTCTCTTCAAACCCTTCTTCTCTTTCTCTCAAAACAATCAAAGTTAATAAACCCAACAAATGGGCCTTGCACGTGAGTTATCCCTCACTTATCCAAACAACACTTTTTTTCCTTGCGAAGCACAAACATCAAGTTGTGTGTTACCCTTTTTCCACTTGATTTATTTGGTGTGTAGCACATACACACCTAAGTGTGTGTTAAGTTCTTTGGGTTCCCTTGTGAACCACACTCACCACATCAGTACACACCTATTTGACCTATGCGGTTTACAAAAATTGGGGATATTACATGAACGGCCCGAACTAGAAAGAAGACTGAGGAAAGTAGAGCAATGACAAAATACTTATGTCCTAAATTTGATGCCACTACCAGGTGTGATAAGAAAGTCGATGGAGGAGTTTCACAGACTGAAGAATAGAGTCCTTGAATCTATACTCAGTACTCGAGAGCGCGCAGAGATAGTGGAAAGCTTACGACGAAAAGTTGTGTAAGATCACCATACACACTGGATTGTAGAAACAGAAAAAATAGTCCAGGAGGCCACTTCAACCCTTCAAGCACAAATTATCCAGATGCAAAGAGAAAACAGAGTGATAAGTGAAAATCAGCAAGTATGGGAAGGAGAGAAGAAGGCACACGAGGATAAAATCGCAACTCTGATGGAGCAATTCAGCGAATTCATTGAAGACCTAGATGCCAGAGAAACTGCAAAAGAAAAAGCTCATCAAAATTATTAGCAAGAACTCAATTGACAGCTGAATGAGAAAAATCATCTACTGACCTTAGCAGAGGGGACAATTCTGAAACTGCGAGAAGATTACGATTCCCTTAGTATAACCAATGTTGAATAGAAGAGGACTATTGAGTCTATCACAAAGAAATGCTTGACCGCAGTAACAAAAGGACAAGCTGAAGCAGAGAAACTGAGGCTGGAGATACAACTGAAATCCACTGTGATTAAAAAGTTGAATGAAGATTTGAAAAACAAAGAAAAGATTGAAGAGGCGTTGAGAGCTTTACAAGAAAAGTATGAAATGATAAAAGCTATAGAAGAGTGCTAAAGCGCGTTGCAAGGAAGTTGGGCCAGAATCCCATGTGGAACCCATACCAGATAAAGAATCAGATTGCTCTACAAATGTGGTGTCCGACTCTGAGGAAGAATTGTCAGGCAGTGACTCTCCTCTACTAATCTTACCAAGACTAGATCCTTCTTCTTCAGCCCTTATGCCATATCCTTCATTACCAAGTGAGTAAATATAATAAAACATCACAAGCGTCATAAGTATGATCTTTCTGGTAAAATTTGACAGTATCCCCTATTTTTGTGCCAATAAGGGCATTGTCCAGTCTAAGTTTGGGGGATATACATCTAGTGTATATATTAGTTTAATTTTATAAATAATACTTTATTTTTGCATAACTTTTAGAATTTTTACAGAGAAATTTTTCTTTCTGTTTTAGTTTCTAGTATTTTTTTTAGTTTTAAAATATTTTTTTAGAATTTTTAATATTTAAACATCACATTGTGAATATGATAGAAACAAAAATATAATTCCAAATAACGTATCGATCCATCGTGGTAGAAGTTTAACAATAAAAAATAGATCTGTTACAATTCATGTTTTAGCTCTTTGAACACTGTATCAAAATAAATGTTTGAAATACTAGATTGACCTGAACTGCAAAATTTAGACTATAGTTTCAAAAATTATGACCAGTGAGCTTTAGAGACTAACTTTTCCTTTCTTTGGAGAGAGACTGTTATCTATTCAAGCTTAAAATTTATTTAAACTTCTCAACTATTTTTGTATGAAAAATCTCATATTGCTGAACTTAGAATCGAAATATTCTATGATTATGATACCCTATTTTTTTTCTAGAACTGTCTATTAGAAATATCAAAACAAAAAAGCATCTATGCTAGTAAATCGTAAAGATGATTAAAGGTCATCTTTTTTTTTAACCAATGAGTCAAAAAGTCAAAATCTCATAAATAATTTATCCTTTGAACCCATATTAGAAGCCTAAATCGAATTTCTTTGTACCAAAATTTTATAAACCCTTAACCATATGTACTACCCAAAGCTTTCAACCTTTGACCCTTACATTTTCTGAGAGTTTAGAATAAAAAGAAGGGAAGAAGAGGGAGTAAAAGGAGTAAAAAGACAACAGATAGGGAATGCTGAAAAAGTGTATAACTGAGAAGAAATTATTGAGAAAAAAAGAAATATGGGAAAAGAGTCAAATTGTAACACATGATTTTATAGAAAGAAGCAATCAAAGGGATAAAAGGAAAGAAAAATCGTAAAACACGATTCTATAAGTCTGAGAAAAGAAATGAGATTTTAACAACAAGAATTAGTCAATGAGAAAAAGTTATCCAACTTTTTGGATACTTACTGAAGTAGAAAAGAAGATAAGAAAAGAAAATAGAGAAGGAAGGACTAAATTCTCAAAAACCTTTGAATCTTATCTACCTTTCTTTGAAACCTTTTAACCCAAGGCCCCATTACAAGCTGAAGGAAAGACCTTTTTTATTTACGATTTGTAAAAGCATAATCCTAGTAGAGATGTGAATAATAAATACTATTGATTGTACAGGGAATCATATAAATAGAATAGATTATCTTTTCCATGAGATTCAATTAACTTTTTGAGTTTTTGATATATATCATATTAAGAGAACCCAGAATTTCGATATCTTTTTAAGAGTATGCCAATAGTGAGAGTTTTGAATGAAAATATTTTCTAAATCTGCAGTATAGAAAAATTTATGAAGAATAAACTTTTCACTGGTACGCACACACTCCATGCTTTACAGAAATGATAACTGTTAGGATGGAAAGCAGTGATTAGAGGAATCCTATCTTTGAAAATCATAACAATCATGTGATGATTAAATAATCAGTGTGTAGAATTAGCTTACACTTGTAAATTCCCTTTGTTTAGTTTTAAAAATTTTAAAAATTAAAAAATATTTTGAAGTTTGTAGGTAACTTCGCTGAAAACCTTCAAGAGACTACAACTCCTTTACTAGGGATCACCTAGCGGTTTAAAGGCTTGTTGCATCTGTTAAATGCAATCGTGCTCCCTACGAAAGTGGCATTTAAATTTTATATTAGTATTTCTTTCCTTGTTTGCTAGGGCCTAGCAAAATATAAGGTTGGGGGTAATATACTATTTTATCACCCTTAACTCAGTGATGCTAGATGTTAGTTTGCTACTAACAAGTTAATAATGTGCAGATATTAAGGAAAAATAGTAAAAGAGAGCCAAAGTGTTAATATTCGTCAAAATAAACTCACAAAGCAGTAAGAAAAATGATTGAACGAAAAAGACGAATCATCGCCTACTCAAAGTGTTAAAAATCATACTTTATGATTGAGCAAAAAGCTGCAAAGAAAGAAAAAAATAAGAAATCATAATTTACGATTCTTCAGAAAAAGACGTTCAAAGCTAAAGTACGATACAACAGAAGACGATCGATCGTAATAAAGAATTGTCCAGAGAGTGAAAGCTATAAAATCATGATTTACGATTTTACAAATGAAGCTTTCTGAAGCTGTTGATCACGTGAAGATTTACATCGCCATGCACCAAAATAGAAGATTTCTTTAATTAGAAGTCTGGTGAATCACAAATCTGAGAAGATTAACGAAGGAAGACTCCTAAAGAACTCTATTGCTGAAATAAAAGAGAAAATCCAGAAGAACATCGACTGTTGAAAGCGAGGAAAGATACAATTCGAATTAGAGTTATATTAGGATACTCTTGATTTAGTAGTTTCTTTTATTAGAATTAGATCAATGTAAACCGACTCCTTATGATCTATAAATAAGAGAGCTCGGTATAGGATTAATCATCGAAGAAATTCTCATCATCAATTACGACTGAGATTGGGCTTTCTTCCGAACAAATTTAGAGTATTTTAATTTAGATATCCAAGGTTCTTCGATCACAATTAACAACTGGGATTGAGAGCTGGAAGATTAGTGTAGATATCCGTAGTTTTTCAGAAGCAATTGACGACTGCAGCTGAGGGGTGAAAGATATATTTTACTTTGCTTTCTAGTCTAGATTTATTTTTATTGCAATTTACTGCTTTGCAAATATCTCTAAGTTTTGATTTGAATTGACAAATCAGGTTGAGATTTGAAGATTACTGTAATGGTATTTTACTTTTTCATCTTCAATTTTCTCGAATTTGATTGACGCCCAAGTTTCAGGAGATTGTTGATTAGATTAAATCTGTATTGATAGAATTCTAGTTTTGATTGACAACCAATGCTAGGATGATTTGTATATAGTGTAACGGTACTCTAATTTTGTAAATATCCGAGAACTGAAGGATTGAGATTGACGACCATAATCTGGAAGGAGAAGGATTTAGAATTTACTTTCTGCAAATTAGTTTAAGAAACCATTCTTTTATTCATATTTCTCAATTAGTTTAGGATCTTAAAGATAAATATAAGTTGACAGAAAATTAATTAAGTAGATAAAACACTTCTTCGCGGGAACGATCCTATACTAGCACTTTAATTTTCATTGCGTGCTTGCAATAGGTTAAGACTTAATTAGATACATACAAAGTAGCAAGTCAAATCTCCATGGGTGATGGCGATGTCAAAGCTCTTGATTGGTTGCTTCTTTTGTTTTTATAGTTTTCTTCTTTTTTATCTTTCCTAAGCTGCTTGGTTACCTGTTCTGAATGTAATTTATTCTCTTAGAGACATTGAATCTTTGCCGATTAATATATGTAGGAAAAGGGTTCCGTCCTCCAATAGAGGATGGTGAATGTCCTCCAAGATCCTACATGGATCTCCATGTGACACACTATTTTAATGTCATATAGAGCACAGGTGCATTGCTTAGATTATCTTTGAAAAAACTAATATGAAATCTCATCTTTACCATGTTTTTCTTTAGCAATAAAATTTGGACCCTTGAAACTAGTCCAAGTTTGGCTGATGCTTTTAAAATATTTTTTTGAAATTATTTCTTTTAAGAAATTGACCAAATCAACACAACTATATTCCACATGGAACCCAAATATGTTTTGAATGCCACATGGAACTCCACTTGTATCTTGGAGGACGACAAAACCGATTGCGCAATCCCAACACTAGTAGAGAGAGAAAGAGGTTTGCTCTAACCTCTCACCATAGGTCTCGCAACCCTAAATACAGCTCTCCCCCCATTAGAAACAGGCCCTCAGTGCTCGCTAAAATTATTTGTCTGATAGTGATAGTGGGCCCTACTATGGTTGCTTGCTACAACTACAGCATCATATGTCGTGCTCTTCTTCTCTGAGCCGCACCTGGCATCTCAGTTTAGTAGTCAATAATATTAATAGTATCCTAAAATGATTTCATAGTGCACGCAGGGTGAGCTTCTGCTCATCCAAAGCGCTAGTGAAGGCTCTCCCATTCCCACTGGGATCCCCCTCTTGTTCGTAAACACGGCTGATTGGGAGGCATGAGAATCCGAGATTGGGTATGTCATCCTCGTTAATATATATAGTCCTCACTACAAAAAATAAGACTATTAGCGGCAGTTAATATATATATATATATAGTCCTCACTACAAAAAGTGCTATTAGTCCTGTCGCTACAAAAATAATAGCGACAGTTTTTTGTAGTGACAGGACTAATAGCGACAGTTTTTTTTTTTAAAAAACTGCCACTAATAGTCTTATTTTTTGTAGTGCTCCTAGAATTAATAGCATTTGATTCTAGGAATCCCGTCGTTTCAGCTTAGTAATCCTATGGCATGGTCAGTACTATAGCCTCAATGAACCGTCCTCCATTGGAGGACCTAACAGCCTCCCATATATATATATATATATATATATATATATATGTTTGAATGAACTCAACAACTAATATTTATGATGGTGTTTCCTCGGGATCGAATTTGTCTTACAAAGTAATTGTGTTTCACAGTTATTCACTAGCGATATATTCTATCATCTTCAGGACACGCTTATTAGACTCGATCACTTGATGGCACACTATACCGGAACACATGAAACCAAATAAAACAACGCTTATTAGACTCAATCACTCGATGGCACACTCCACCCCGATAAACATGAACACTATGACACAAACTATGAAATTATCAGACAACATGACCTCCAAACCAACACAAGAATTAATACCTTAAGAAACCAAACATCCAAATAAAGAAACCATATAAATGTTGTGACTCCCAACATTAAGTAGACCCATCATTCATCGAACTCGGTCGGTAACTTGTTCAAATCAAACTTAAATTTTGGTGTAGGTTCTGGGCCATGATCTTTGTCACGATTCACATCGATCACGTCTTGCACTTTCATCGAACCAACACTACTTGATCCTTCCTCACAGGATAGAACAACCTCCGATGTGAAGTCCACCGGTAATAGGACCGAAGAAGGAAGGTTTGGTAGATTGGGATGGAGCCGCTCCGCCCACTTCGCAAGTGTATGTGACTTACCTACGGAAGGAGAAGGAGCAGTTGTGGAAGGTGCAATTGGTGCCAGTTTCGCGACTGCCTTGGGGCAATGATCGCTCATTTGCGACCCTGGGCCTCTCACTCCTTTTTCAAGCCCATTTGGGTTGAACTTTCTATGACCAAGGAAAGAGTTGCTCTCCATATGGAGAGAGAGAGAGAGAGAGAGACGAAAAAGAAGCCTACTTGACTATTTATATAGAACTTTGAAACAAAGGGGAAAAGGGAAGATTGTTGAATTTTGGAGGCTTGGATGTAATGGCCTTTTATAGAATAGATTTAGAGCCTCATGAAGAAACGTTGACACAAAATAGAGGTAGAAGATAAGCTTGTAATTAAGGAAAGAGCAAAAATGGTATATAGATATGTGATTTTGTTTCTTTTCTTTTAATGAAAATAAAATGGGAGGTGTTACTAGCACTCTGACTTATGTTTCAGCCAATCCACTTAAGGAAAGAAAAAATTTCGATGACTGCTTTGAATCAAGTGTGGATATCGCCTTTTGCCCCAATCCTTCACACCATAGATCTTGATGCTACACTGCCACGTGGAATCAACATTTGACTTGATAAGGCTCATCATCTGTTTCAAAGCAGTCAATAATTTTTTTTTTTACTTAATTAAGGTGGCTGTTAAATAAGGCGGTGTGGTAGTAACACCAGCCAATAAAAAATAGGTGAGTTTTTGGCGTATGCTCACAACGTTTTAATCTTGGTCTAAACAAAGTAAAAAATATCAATGCATGGGTAATCCTTCAATTACTGTCTGAGCAACAAGGACACGTGTCCCCTAAAAATAGAATAACCAGCTTGGCTTAGATTTTGAATTTAAAAGAAGGGTAGCTCTCTTCGCGCCCAAGCATTCTCTGAAAGCACCCACATGTGCAACCCTTTAAAAATCATTGATTGCTTCGTATCTGATGATTGAGATTGTATTTCACTCGGATCTTCGACACAAGGAGTCTTAAGATCATGTCAAACCTATCAGACGGTCCATTTTTCATTCCACATGCCATAGACCCTAAAAAAAATCCTTTGTGTGGAATGGCACATATCATGCTCAAACGTGAATTTAGGGCCATATTTTGTAGATCTATGGCTTGTGGAATAAAAAAGTTACCATCTGATAGGTGCGACGGGATCTCAAGATCCTTTGTGTGGAATATCTGGGTGAAACACAATCTTCATCATCTAATACAACACAATCAATGGTTTTAAAGGGGTTTCTAACGCAGGCGCCTTCTGAGAACACGTGAGCGAGTTTAGAGCTCTATTTGAAGGCCAATATGTAATGAACCTTTTTGTCAAAGATTGGCATGAAATGTGATCTCTATCATCTGATTTGACACAAACAAAGAAAATCATTTGATTCAATACTATTCAATGGGTGACTAATTAAAACAAATCAGGTGGTAGAGATCATTTTTCACACCAATCTATGCAGCAAAGATCATTATATCCTGGCCTTTAAATAAATGGGCGTAGAAGATGTTCCATATGGCACGGATCTCAAAAAAATCCTGTCTTTCTTTTTTTCAGCAATGTGCCACTGTAAAGAGCCCATGTGCTCCACCTTTCAATTCTTTACTCTCTTTTTGGTGGAGCCGTTATTATCGTTTCAACGAGAAAGTAGGTATATCTTGGCTAGTTCCGCGGTAAATATCTTTATATAGTTAGGATGAGCAGCCAAAAGTACATCATCGTTAAATTGTACGGATATTTTAAAGTCGTTATTATCGTTGGAATATATTTACGTATTTAGTATATGTGGCATTATTATCGATAAAAAGGGCATGCATTGTTCAATACCAGATTCTTTTCACCTCTGAGACGGAGGTAGTCTCCATGGGTGATGGTGATGTCGAAACTCTCAATTAGCTTCCTCTTTTGTTTATTTATCTTTTTTTAACTCTAAGCTCCTTGCTTATCTGATTTGGATGTAATTTTATTCTCTTAATGAAATTACATCTTTGGCTATAGGCTATATAAAAAATAAATAATAAAAAATCTAAAATAAAAAATAAAAAAAAATTATATTTTTATGAAAACTCTCAACAACTATATATGATTGATGATGGTGTTTCCTTGAGATTAAATTTGTCTTACCAAGTAATGGCGTTTACCAGTTTTCTACTATCCTACTTACCTACAAAAAAAGACATTTAAGGAAACTTTTCTTCGCCAACCATCATTTTCTATTATCGAACTTTCAATGGCTTAATTGTGATGAGTCCACTATATCCCGTCCTCTTCTTCTTCTTAAACATGTTTCACGATATGAAATAAAAGAGAAATATGGTAACTCATTATGCGAAATCTAGTATATATTCTATAATTCTTCAAGACACGCTTATTAGAATCGATCACTTGATGGCACACTCGGTCAGATCTCATGAAACCACATCAAATAATGCTTATTAGACTCGACCACTCGATGGCACACTCCACTGGAAAACATGAACCATCGCTTTGACACAAACTATGAAATTAGCAGACAACATGACCTCCGGACCAACACAAGAAGACCCTAAGAAACCAAACATCCAAATAAAGAAACCATATAAATGTTGTAACTTCCAGTTCACTATGTGAAAACGATTGTAAATATCATAAACAACGGTTATGAGCCGTGATAACGATCGTTGTTTAGAGCCCAGTGATTTATTTACCATAGAAATAACCATCCTTGTCTGTTGCAAAACAACAATAGTTTTTAGCCATTGTTCATAACGAAAAAGGATCTAATGCAACATTACTTTTCTTCAGAAACCACGGCCGCAGTCCGTGGTATATATATACAACACCAAATAATTGTGGTTAATTTGCACCTTATACAATGGTTGGTTGCCATTGCAATATAGACAGCAGCTGTGAGCTATTGTTCTATATGGAAAATAGTATTTCACAATATTACTTTGCTCATTAAACAACTGATTCAATCAATGATAATCCATTTGTATAATTTCTGAACAACGGTTATGGACTGTTGTTTACTTTTTTATAAAAATGCACAACTTCCATTTTTTTACTGTAATTGAAGTCAATATACCTGTTACAAATATTGTATCAACCACGAGAAAAAAAAATTATAACCAATTCAACTAAATGGAAAAATAATAAGCCAAAAATAAAATTATTTTACAACATCATATTCATACATTCAACACCATCTTATTAAAATATTCTAAAATATTATATTAATATATTCAACAACATCCTATTAACTCATCCAACAACGCCCTATCCGAGCATGACTTTGGTTTCCAACAATACCCAATGACATACAATTTTAATGTCTCATTGCTTGACACTTTTGGTTGAGACTTATGATTGAAAACATGAACCATCGCTTTGACACAAACTATAAAATTACCAAGCAACATGACCTCCACACAAACATAAGAAGACCCTAAGAAACCAAACATTCAAATAAAGAAACCATATAAATGTTGTAACTCCGAACATTAAGTAGATCCTCATTCATCGAACTCAGTCGGTAACTTGTTCAGATCAAACTTAAACTTTGGTGGTTTCACTACAAAAAATAATAGCGGCAGCCAGAAACTGCTGCTATTAACAAAAAAACTGCCGCTAATATTCTTGTCGCTAATTGTCTTAATAATTTTTTTGTTAATAGCGGCAATTTTTTACTGTAAAAAATTGCAGCTAATAGTCTTATTTTTTGTAGTGTTTAGATTATGGGCCATGATCTTTGCAATGATTCACATCGATCTCCTCTTGAACTCTCATCGGACCACCACTACTCGATTCTACCTCATAGTAATGAACAACCTTCGATTTGATGTCGAGTGGTAATAGGACCATAGAAGGGAATTTTGGGGGCTTGGGATGGAGCCATGCCTTGCTCTTCGCAAGTGATTTGGGCAGCAATATTCTCACTGTGACTTCCCGAGGGAAGTAGAAGGAACAGTTGTGGAAGGTGCAGTCAGTGCCTTTTTCACGACAGGGTTGGTGATGAGATTCTTCACTCTCTCCGCATGTATCCAGAGCTTTGTGGTTCCTGTGGTACTCCTTTGTCAAGCCCATTTGAGTTGAACTTTCTATGACCAAGAAAAGAGTCGTTCTCAATGGAGAGAGAGAGATTTTGACTCATCAGTGGTCACTAGCTATCACAATGCACATCACTGGTCACTAGGTATCACGGGTTTATAGGAAAAGTCAAGATTTTGACTCTATTCCTATTTTTTTAGATTTCTTCTTAAGGTTTACGGATACCTTTTGGTAAAATTGCCGTCATTTTCGACTCTAATCGAATTTCTGTGTTCTTCCAAAACTGGGTGAAAGTGTACTAATAACTTCATTTTTCTCAAGTAGTAGCACTCAAAAATCCGATTAGGGCTGATCAGAGTTGTTAAATTATAGATATATATTTTCTCTTTAATGTGCCATCAGACCAGATTTGATGGTCTCCGATGTCGGGTTTATATCTTTTGATGCCGATATTGAAATCGGACACTTAATAGCTTGTTGGAAAGCTTTAAAAGTTGTCTAAATTTTATCTATACATTATTAGGTTTAAAAACACACAGATCATGATGGAATCGGTGCCATATGATTAGGGGTCAGATCTGGTCACAGTCATGTGTCACTCATTACAAAAAATAAGACTATTAGCGGCAGTTTTTGGCAGCCAAAAATTGCCGCTATTAACATAAAAACTTGTTGTTTCAGTAGCGATAGGACTAGTAGCGGCAGGTTTTGTTAATAGCGGCAGTTTTTGGCTGCTGCTGAAATACCTTATTTTGTAGTGACTTGACACATATTATGTGTCCTAAATTTCTGGATTTGCGCCCGTGGGCCTCTCACTCCTTTATCAAGCCCATTTGGGTTGAACTTTCTATGACCAAGGAAAGAGTTCTCCATGGAGAGAGAGAGAGAGAGAGAGAGATGAACAAAAAAGCCTACTTGACTACATAGAACTTTGAAACAAAGGGGAAAACGGAAGATTGTTGAGTTTTGGAGGCTTGGTTGTAATGGCCTTTTATAGAATAGAAAATAGAGGAAGAAGATAAGCTTCTACTTAAGGAAAGAGCAAAAATGGTATGTAGATAAGTGGTTTTGTTTCTTTTCTTTTAATGAAAATAAAATGGGTGGTGTTACTAGCACACTGACTTATGTTTCAGCCACCTCACTTAAGAAAAGCAAAAATTTCGATGATTGCTTTGAATCAGGTGATGGAGATCATCTTTTGCCCCAAGCCACGTGGAATCAACGTTTGACTGCCTGATGGTAAGCTCATCATCTGTTTCAAAGCAGTAAACGATTTTTTCTTTGCTTAATTCAGGTGGCTGTAACGTAGGGCGGTGTGGCAGTAACACCAGCCAATAAAAAATGGCTGAGGTTTTTTTGTGTATGCTCACGACGTTTTAATCTTGCTCTAAGCAAATGAAAAAAAATAAATGCATGGGTAATCCTCTAATTAGTATCTAAGCAACAAGGACACGTGTCCCTTAAAAATAGAATAGCCAGCATGGCTTAGATTCTGAAAGCACTCACGTGTGCAACCCCTTAAAAATCGTTGATTGCTTCGTATATGATGATTGAGATCATATTTCACCCAGATCTTCGTGACAAGGAATCTTGAGATCATATCGAACCTATCAGACAGTCAATTATTTATTCCACATGCTGCAGACCCCCAAAAAATGCCCTTTGTGTGCAATGACACATATCACACTCAAACGTGAATTTAGGGTCATATTTTGTAAATCTGTTGGATGTCACTACAAAAAAAAAGACTATTAGCGGCAACCATAAACTGTCGCTATTAACAAAAAAACTGCCGCCAATACCTTTGCCGCTAATAGTCTAAATAGTTTTTTTGTTAATAGCGGCACATTTTGGTTGCAAAAAAATTGCCGCTAATAGTCTTGTTTTTTGTAGTGTGTGGAATAAAAAATTGATCATCTGACAGGTGCAACAGGATCTCAAGATCCTTTGTATGGAATATTTGGGTGAAACACTGTAATGACCCTAAAATTCAGAATAAGAACTCGACTGCTTCGATAAGCGTGTCCGACATGAAAATCGAGATAAATTAAAATTTTGAATTAATATTATTGAAAATAATATTAATCTACGATTAAATGAAATTATGTGTGACTTCTTGTGTAAGTCTGAGTCATATTAGCTCTTGATGAGTCATGATACGCCGAAAAAATTATACATGCGCTTAACACCGGAACTTAGTTTTAGAAAATGAGAAAAATATCTAGATATGCCATTTGTTAGCTTATAAGAGAAGGAAGAAGGTTAGAATATCTACCTTTCATCTTCTTCTTCATGCTTTCTAAGAGTATGTGGTTAGGAGTTGTTTCTGAAGTGTTGCTGTTGTGAAACCAAGGGTTCGGAATACCCTAGATTGTGCATTTTTCGGAAATAGAGTGTGAGGGGGGTCAAATTAAATGCTCCATATTTAGTCTGAGAATGTGTCCTGTCTCTGTGTATTAAAGCGGAGCCGAGCATCTGCTTTTTCGAGTAACGATGACAACAAATTCTGAGTTTTAGATCCGAAACCCTCTTCAGATCGCATTCGCCGAGAACCCGAAAGGGACACTAAAGAGGTGAGTTATTAAGTTAAATTGTAAAAGTTAAGGCATAATAAATGAATAGATGCAAATGTGTATGTGGTCTGTAAGGATCATTAAAGGTTAAAGAGGAAAATAGGTCAAGAATATTGAACGCCATTAATGATAGAAATTGTCATTATTGATCGATCAAACTAGGTATTTAATTAATGGGAAAGATTGATCGATCAAATCTTATATTTAATTAATGGGAACATTAGGTATACTTTTTGGAAGTTCAATGCCCGACAAGCATTGATCGATCAAATTGGGATTTGATCGATCAATTTTGAAGGTTAATCGATCAAATTTGAGAATTGATCAATCAATATGAGAGGTTGATCAATCACAGTGAAGGGATGGATCAAAGGTGAGAATGATCGACCAATGTGGACATTGATCGATCAATGTGAAAGATTGATCGATCAATTTGAAAATTAATCGATCAATTCGTATAAATGAGTGTGCAAACAGGAGGGCGGTATTTTTGAAAATTTAAAGTCTGACTTGATTGATCGATCAATGGAGAAATTGATCGATCAAATTTGAGGATTGATCGATCGAACAAGGAAGTTGATCAATCAAATTCCATTTGTTCAGTATGAGTTAGTTGGGAGATTGATCAATCAAATGAGGTAATTGATCGATCAAATTAGAGGATTGATCGATCAAACAAGGACATTGATCGATCAATCACCCATGTTTCTGTTGTTTTAGTTTTATGAGTAAAACACCACTGGACACTGTACCAGTTGATGTCCTGACATCTCTGACACTAAGTATACTATGTCTTTGGTCTAGGATCAGACCGTGACGTATTAAAGAGCTTTGGATTTGCTTAAAAAAGTTTGATCTGAGGTAGGAGAAATTTAACTGAACTTGCATTTATTTTTTATCTCATGGGTTCATAGCTTCTATATTCTGCTGCATATTCTGATTTTGCTTTCCAATCATGTCATGCATATGCATGAAGGTTCCATGACATCTAATTCCCGTTATCTGCTACCTATTATCTGATTCCTGTTATTATGATATGTATGCATGTGATTTTAAGTTTTATAATCTGACGAATCCCACCGACTCGGTGGTATATCTATGACTGGCACAATCGTGCATCTGCTTTGGAAAACCCTCGAAAAAATTGCACTCCTTAGATGAGGCATTGTTGCATTTTTGAAATTGTTCATTGAACGACGATGGTCGGGATTACCCACCGGCCCAAATCTGGCTATGACGTGCTATACTCACGGGAGTTACTTAAGTATACCATTTTAAGTCATTTAAATATTGTACGCATAGCATCCTGCAAACTCTGAGGTTCTATCTGCTCTTATAAGTTTTACATTTTGATTACTCTGCATATCTGATCATCTGTCTGCATCTGTCCAGTTTTGTCTATCTTCTGCAATTGCTTATCTGTTTGAGATATCTTCTATAACCATGTTTTACCATTAAGATATAAATTTAACTGAATTTATTCTATTGAGCTTAGATGGTTAGCTCACCCTGTTTATATATAATAAGTTCTGAGGCTAGAGCTCCTGGCACAGAGAATGATCCCGAATATTAGCCAGAGCCGGAGGCTGAGGCAGAGGACACTAACACCCCTGCTGACGAGTTTTATTAGCAGTTTGGGTATTAATTTTGTTTTGGGTCCTGTATTATATTTTGGATTATCTGTGCACCTGGTGGTCACCTGCTGTATTTATTACTATAGATGTTTTTACTTGTATTATTATACATTCTATAGGAACCGCTATCGGGAACCATTATTTTAGGTAATGGATATCCATCATCAGTAGTTCTTTTTGTTTCTTTTTGGGGATGTATATTCTTTTGATATATACATATACATGCATTGTTTTACTTCTTTCTTTTAAATGCCTTATGATGACTCAATTTGCCACTACTAGACCGTATCTGCTTTGATTTCGGCTATACGAGCAGACACTCAGTGATTTGTCTTAGAGATCATCCAGAGCATGATTCTGATGACACAAATTTTTGGGTGCGAAAATCTGAGCTGTGACAATTGGTATCATATCCAAGGCTTTAGGTTGAACTACAAGTTCATGTTGGATTATTTTTACAATCTATGTACTGATCAATGTTATTATTTTTACAATGACAGACCGGTACTATAGACCCAAAGTTCAGAGGTGGACGCAGTGGTGGAAGAGAAGGACATAGAGAGGTTCCTTTGAGAGAGATCCCTGATATTACTGGTACATCCAGGGGATTAGAGTTCCTATCGAATGTAAATGCCGTTACGGTAGGACCTAGAGAAGGTAGAAAAGGCAGTAATGGCAGAATGGAGCAGGTGTTGGAAGCTTTGGTTTCCAACGTCGCTCAGTAGACTGCTGCTTTGAATCAACAAGCGGCTAGACCACTTCACCAACCCGACAGTTTTACCGAGTTTAGGAGAATGAGACCTCCAAATTTATCGGGTCAAACATATCCTATAGAAGCTGAGGGTTGGATTGAAGAGATGGAGAAACTGTTTGAAGTGCTTCAGTGTACTGAGGTAGAGAAGGTGTGCTAGGCAACCTTCAAACTTGATGGGGAAGCGGGGCCTTGGTGGAAATCGATATCAAGGCACCATAAGCAAGAGCTTCCCAATGTCCCTTGGACATGGGCTAAATTCGTTGAAACTTTCAACGACAAATATTTCCCCAAGATTGTGAGCCATCAATGGGTGGTGAAATTCATCAAATTGGAACAAGGAGCTATGACGGTGCGGGAGTACAGCGCGAAGTTCGATAGATTATCAAGGTTTGCTCCACAACATGTAGCCACCGAGTTGATGCGAGTTCTGAAGTTCCAACTGGGCTTGAGGCCAAATATACAGAGGGAAGTGGCCATATAGGAGCTAGAGACATGTAGCAGTTATGTCTAAAGTTATCATTTCAGAGGAAGAAAGCTAGAAACAATTTTCTTGGAAAGACAAGCAAAACAGGGAGAGGTCGTTTCAGGGGCAATCTCAGGACCCTGAGTAAAACAAGAGGGCAAGATTCTCCAGACCTCCAAGATACCCTATACACTCCCGACCAGCGATATCTATAGGGCCTAGTTCATATTAGAGACCAGCAATACCTACATCTTTTAGACCATTCAGATCGTCTGGTTCTTCTTGTAGTGGAGCTTCAGTAGCGTAGGGATCTTCTAGGGTCTAATCTTTTACTCTGACCCTGTCATGTGCAAAGTGTGAAAAATCACACAAGACAGAGGACTGCAGGAGAGAGACAGGGGCATGATTCAGATGTGGCAAGATGGGCCACATAGTTGGGAACTGCCCAAAGGAGAGTAAGGAGTGGGCTGGATCGGTATCCACTCAGAGATCCTCTCAACCTGTTGTTCAAGGTCGAGCATATGCCGTCACCGCAACCAATGCTCTGACATCGAACGATGTCATTCAAGGTATCATTATGCTTTGAGAGTTCAATTATGTTATTGCTGTCAATTATTTTGAATGTGTTAGTAAATGTTAAATACATAGGAATATTAGTGACTGCTATATATATTAGATTATATGCATAATTATGTATGTTTGATAAATAAACTAAGGTACTCTTCCTGTATGTCAAGAGAAAGATATATGTGAGACTAAAGAGAGAGTACTGATTGACCCTAGATCGACACATTCTTTTATTACGCCGATATTCTCAACACGTATAATGATGACGCCGGAGAAGTTAGATTTCATTTTAGCAGTAACGATTCCTACGGGTAATTCAGTAATAACGGATACAGTAAACAAGGCGGTGGTCATTAGAGTTGAAATGGAGGAAATTCGAGCAGACCTGATATTGATGAATATGGTAGGCTTCGATGTGATTTTGGATATGGACTGGTTATCCGCTTACCATGCTAGCATTGATTACCTGCAAAAAAATTTAGTCTTCCGCCCTCCCAAGAAAAAGTCTTTTAGATTTGTCGGAGTAAAGTCTAAAGTGGCACCGTTTGTGTCAGCTATTCGGGCTGAGAGAATGATGAAGATTGAGTGCAGTGGCTATATGGCTTTTCTGCAAGTGTAACGGGAGGAGAAGAATATTATTTCTAACATTCATGTTGCTTGCGAGTACCCTGATGTATTTTCGAAAGATTTATCGGGACTACCACCAGCGTGGGAGATTGAATTTGCTATCAATTTAGTTTCGGGTACTGAGCCAGTATCTAAAGCTCCGTATCGGATGGCCCCTGCAGAGTTGCAAGAATTACTTGACAAGGGATTTATCTGACCTAGTGTGTCTCCTTAGGGAGCAACAGTACTATTTGTCAGGAAGAAGGATGCTTCGATGCGGCTGTGCATCGACTACCGTCAGTTGAATAAGTTGACGATTAAGAATCGTTACTCGCTTCCAAGCATAGATGATATCTTTGATCAGTTATAAGGAGCGAGATTCTTTATGAAGAGTGACTTACGATCGGGTTATCATCAGCTAAGAGTCAAAGCAGAGGATATTCAGAAGACGACATTTAGAACCAAATATGGGCACTATAAATTTTGATTATGCCATTTGGGTTGACGAACGCACCAGCGTCTTTTATGGATCTAATGAACCGAGTGTTTAAACCACACTTGGATAAATCCGTGGTCGTCTTTGTGGATGACATCCTCATCTATTCAAAGACGAAAGAAGAGCATGAACGACATCTACACAGGGCTCTACAAACTCTCAGAGATCACAAGCTATATGCAAAGCTCAGTAAATGTGAGTTTTGGCTTTACCAAGTCAGCTTCTTAAATCATGTTGTCTCTGAGAAAGTTATAGCAGTGGATCCGACTAAGATTGAAGCGGTAGTGAATTGGGAGCTACCGAGGACGGTAACCGAAGTCTGTAGTTTCCTTGGCTTGGCAGGATACTATAGACGCTTTGTGGAAGGGTTCTCCAAACTTTCAAGTCCGCTTACTCAGCTCACTAAGAAGAATATTAAGTTTGATTGGATTGAGCAGTGTGAGAAGAGTTTCCAAGAACTCAAGACATGTCTGACTACAACACCAGTACTAGCTATACCTTCAGGCAGAGAGGATTTTGCCATATATAGTGACGCATCTTACAGTGGTATGGGTTGTGTCCTCAACCAGTACAAGAAGGTTATTACGTATGGCTCTAGACAACTCAAGGAATATAAGAAGAATTATCCAACTCATGATCTGGAGTTAGCAGCGGTGATCTTTGCTTTAAAAATCTAGAGGCACTACTTATACGAAGAGACAGTTGACATCTTCACCGACCACAAGAGCCTCAAGTATCTTTTTACCCAGAAGGACTTGAACATGTGACAACACAGATGGATGGAGTTCTTAAAGGATTACAACTGTCCCATCCAGTATCACAATGGGAAAACCAATGTTGTAGCGGATGCTTTGAGCAAAAAATCTTTGATTCAATTGTCACATCTCATCATCAGAATATAGAGGTGGCATCTACTAGAGGACTTGGCCTTATGTGATATACTGTTTGATATCAGAGGTTCAGGAGCACTGATGGCTACCATAGTGATGCGGCTCACGTTGTTCGATAACATACGCAAGCTCTATATGATTTGTGACAGCCCGGATTTTGGTACCCCTAAACCTGTGCCATCAGCACGATCCTCAAGACTGTGCCCCATGGATACATACGGAACATTGGTATAGCAAGCAACAACTAAACAAGATAAGACAAATAACTGCATGATGCGGAAATAAATATGCTAATCTAGGCATAAACTCAAAAGACAGTTCTACTTTCATGCCGACGCATGAACAGAGAACCAATCGGAACCATCGGTGATAAACAGATCACCTCAGATGATTCGCCAAAAGAATTATATCATTTAATTACATTTCCCAAAATTAAGGCTTAACATACCAAGCCGCACAAAATGCTCTCAAAACTGTCCCTATCAAAGTACACAACAGAGTCTCCTAGAAGAAATCCTCGGGAGGAGGCTCCAACTCATCTCCAGGCACGTAATTCGAATCCCCCAGATCAGCGTCTCTCGAAGCCTTTACGGCTGCAACCAAAGGACCTGCAACTTATAGTCTAAAGGGTGAGCTACATCCTAGCTCAATAGGGAATAATACAATGAACATATAAGTCAAATCCTCACATATATTCCATGATATTCTTAGCATTATGTATTTATGAACTTGCTGGGAAACAGTTTAAATGATTACAATAAGCATTGAAGTTTACTGGTGGTTTACATGTTACATTATTATCAACTATTCATGAACCTCACTAAATAGGCCTAAAGAAACTTAAATCTTCAACTTAAGTAATCCCTGAGGAATATAGCATCGAGCCCCGATGGAACACCCTCTATCATCGTCTAAATAGACCGTTGTTATAAATATATCACTTTGAATATTACCCAAGTCCCTTCCTCGTAGGCGAAGGGGTCTAATCTCATCTCAACATCCCTGGGATGTGTTACTGTATACGGATAAACCGTCGTACCAGTGTACGGATTAGCCGCCATACAGGTCACGGATATTCTGTCGAGTCAGTCGTGGGTATCCCGCAACGTCGGTGGGATATTCTGATCAAACCTTAAATAATAAAAATATTATGTGCTTTACATATAGTTATTCACCGTGTAAATGTGCTACTTTATATCAATTATGCCTTATCAGTCTTTATTCAATCTTACTTTACAATCGCACTTACATCCCTAGGATGTCTAAATTACTAGCATCACACTGATGCCTTTATCACTTTCTCATCCCCTGAGGATGTCTCATTATCATAACCTTACTTAGTGTCACACACACACACATACTGAAAGAATTATATGATTAAAGCATTTTTATTTCATTGGTGTATCACACACACACATGGAGATTATATGATTCATTTTATTTTTATATCACTACATACATGCTCTTGAAATCAAAGTACATGTTCAAGGTGTTCCCTACCTCAAGTGTCTGACTGAACAAGCATCAAGGTCCCACACAGCTCCTCATGCTTGCCTTAGCTCGTACCACCTATGGTACATTATAACATATGCACAACATCAATAAGGATGCAATAGAGAAAGTCCAAGACCCTCCATGAACCTCAATGTTCAACAAAGAAGTCAACTCAAATTGCCAAAATCGATTAATCGATCTCCAAAATCGATTAATCGTAACCTTAAATCAATTAATCGATTCCCAAATCGATTAATCAAAATCCTAAATTGATTAATCGATCCCAAATCGATTAATCGAAAGTCCACAATCGATTAATCGATTCCCAAATCGATTAATCAAAATCCATAATCGATTAATCGGTTTTTCCAAGCCTTATTTCTCCAGCCACTGGAGGTACTCAGTCGATTAGTCGATTTCCAAATCGATTAATCAAATTTCAACATCGACTAATCGATTCTCCAAATCGATTAATCGATTTGGCCAGAACTCAACCCCATTTCAGGCTGTTCTTCCAAATCTTTTTCTTCCTATTTTTCTATCTTTTTTCATGATTTTAATTCATCATTTACCCCATCTATTGACTGAATTTAATCATCAAAACTCATGCATTTAAATCTAACAAAACTCACCTCAAATTAATCTCTTAAATGATAGAATGGTTGATTTCTTGGCTAGGGTTTCAAGCTCTTGCTTCAACGGTTCCAATCACGTTGAATTTGACATTTATTGCTCGATCTCATCTTAAATTTGCAATGTGCCTCAACCTCCTTAGCATTCACCCTTCTCTACTCTCTCTCTCTCTCTCTTCTTCACTTCGCTCACCAGCCAAACAAGAGAAATAACTTCTCTTTAGGTTATTAACCCTTATAACTCCTCTTGCTTTGGTGTAGAGCACATACACCAGAGATAGGTGTACGTGACCCATAACTAACCTCTAATTCCATGCTTAGATCGCATTTACATCACAAAATACTTTTCTTTCCAAGTCTACTGTTTGACCATCACTTGGTCAACCTGTGACCAATCGGGCACGGATCTCGAGGTCACTGTTCATTGCTCAATTTTTAGGGATATTACATTCTCCCCGCCTTGAGAATTTTTGTCCTCGAAAATGAACTAAAAGGTGTGTCGATTGGGTACCCCACACACAGGTGATGTCACGTACCCGATCACGAAAGATTAAAGAATTTAGTCACACGTAATACAAGAAGTAACGTAAATGCAAGCGAATTTCCAAAAAATATGATTTCCATTTCATGTATGCCAAAAATTTACAATTGTCACGTGTCTCAATAATTACAATTTAAAATTGAATTACAACATCACAAAAACTCCAAAAAGTGACCACAAAAGAACATCATCCCCACAAGCTCACGCCGTCCCATCTCCCGGCTGGTCTGGTGCTGGCTGACTCGCCTCGCCTGGTCGCTATGGTGCCGAGCTAGATGTACCGGCATCTGCGGCACCCAAATGGAAAGTGGTCGCTCCCGTAGTCCAGGCCTGCTCTTACGCGAGGCGCTGCTGGTAGTCCAAAGGGTAGATGTACCGCATGGCACAGTACATCAAAAAGTCCATGAGTTGGTTCATCTGCTGGTTTTTGGCCTCCATCTGAGCCAACACATCTTCAATCGTAGCCGCTTGTCGGCGGTAGGATGATGTAGGTGTGGCAGCCACTAACTACGAAGGTGGCGTAGGAGATGCGGTAGTATGAGATGGTGCCCCCTCAGCTGGTGGAATAACGGGGTGTGCTCCCCCTACTGGCGGGTCCTGATGTGGTGGTGGGGGTGGTGGTGGTGCTACTGCTACTGGGCCCTCAACTGGCAGGGTCTTCTTCAATAATCGGTAGCTACGACCCCATGAAGCGATGGAGTAGTGCTTCACATGGTCCGTAGCCTTCTCCTCATGGGGTGAGATGGCATACCCTAGAGCGTCAGAATAGCACTCCAGCATGCTCGAAATGAGGCGAGCATATGGCATCTTCTCCTTGAGCCTCAAAGGACCCTTCATCAACTTTCCCTTTATATAGGTCATCCCCTCTAAGACAATCTTGGTGGCGTCAAACCAACGGCCGTGAAATTCTGCGTATAGGGCATGTTGGACAAACTCCACCCTCTCTATATTATGGCGCATCGGGTAGAGGTTACACTTGATTATAGAATCAAGCATCCACATGTAGTAGGGTAAGTCTACCCTCCTAATAGAAAATCCGGATCCACCGAGCCCCTTGGTTATCTCGGTCCGAATCTCCATAATTGGGATTTCTTGCTCAAAGGGGGGAAAAAGGTTGGTCTCTAGTACATGGTCGAGGTAGCATTCAAGGGATTGGTGTATGTGGGCTATGGTAAAAAGGTAATGGCGACCGTCAATTTCGGTCACCACGGTGTCATCAACGCAGCCCTTTTCCAATTTCTGGTAAAACAGGAGAACTAGCCTAGGGTAGTAATACCCGTGTAGCGGCTTCAATAGGTTACCGAGGCCCGCGTTGACAAGATAGTTCTTAGCCCATTTGGTCTCACCCTCGACGTCGGGGTCGGTAAAGAAGACCTCATCAATAATATATTCATCTTCAAAGTTCTTTGCCGCCCACCACTCATTTGGTTGGGGCATGTTTATGGGTGGTGGTGGTAGGGTCGGTGAAGATTCACGCGAAGATGCGCTCGTCGAACAGGATGTGGTATCCGATGATGATGGGGATGGGGTTTGTAGAGGTGATGGTGATGGTAGTGGCGATGCGGCGTTCTTACGCCGTACCGGGGGCTTCGAAGCCGCTTGCTTCATGGTCAAGTGAGTTCTCGGAGGCATTTTGGATCAAAAATTAAAAATATAGGGCAGTAAAAATTGAAATTTCAAGAAAAAGTCGGAATCTAGGGTTTACCTTAGGAGTTCGATCCAAATGTGTGAGGATTTCGATTCGAAATCGGTTCAAACCCTCAAAAACCCTAGCTTTCAAGGTGGCTCAAGGAGGAAGAAGAAGTGGCGCGCGAAAGAAAAACAAACAAGTTTTCGAATGGGGAGAAAATCCCCCTCTTTCATATATATAGGCCCAAATCGATTAATCGATTTCTACAATCAATTAATCGATTTTAAAAATTTTCTCCAGCTGCGCGATATCGATTAATCGATTTCCAAAATCGATTAATCAAAATTCAAAATCGATTAATCGAATTTATTTTGATTAATCAAAATTTTTTGGTCATTTAATATTCCAGGTTTGCCAGCTCACTGGCATGTGCCAGTCGATTAATCGATTAATCGATTTCCCAAATTGATTAATCGAATTTCACCACGATTAATCAAAATCGTTATACCCTTAAATTTTCCAAAATTCCCAGCTCACTGGCATGTGCTAATCGATTAATCGAATTCCCATCGATTAATCTAAATTCCACTTTATTAATTTTCTGAATCTCCACTCACTGGCGTATGCCAGTCGATCAATCGACCAAAATCAATTAATCGATTTGAAAATTGATTAATCAATTCTCATCAAAACTTCAAAATTTTCTTGCTTCATGTCTCTTTTGTTTTCTTGGTAATAAATGACCAGTGGGTCATTAGTTTTGTGAAGCATATCTTCATAACCATTGCGTAGTATGATGAATCCTAACCATACATTCTATATCGCATCACAGTATACTTTTTCGATTAACATTCTCTCCATTGGATAAATTGGCCAAATGGTCAACATTGAATTACAATGGACGATTTAAATCCGCAAACATGCTTGTGGTGATACAATTTTGACTCTCAACTAGTCGCAAACAAGTCCGGGTATTGTTCTTTCACGTCGGCCTCTCATTCCCACGTAGCTTCTTCGACCGGATAATTTTTCCATCGAACAAGCACTAATGGAATTACCTTTGTGCGCAACACGTATTCTTTTTGATCCAATATCTCCGCCGGTTCTTCTATCATGCTCATATCCTCGTACATCTCAAGAGGTTATCCTCCCAAGATATGAGAGGATCATTCACGTACTTTCTGAGCATAGATACGTGGAAGACGTTGTGTACCCGATCGTATCGTAGCGGTAAGCCAACACGATACGCAACCTCTCTTACTCGACCCAAAACCTCAAAGGGTCCAAAATAACGGGGACTTAACTTCCCTCTTTTTCCGAATCTCATGACGCCTTTCATAGGCGACACCTTAACAAACACGTGTTCACCCACTTTATAGTCTACATTGGTCCGCTTGATATCGGCATAGCTTTTCTGCTTGCTCTGAGCCGCTTTGGGTTTTGCCCTTATCATCCGAACATAGGCGGCGTTATCTTCAAGCATCTCAGATCCCAAAACAAATTTCTCATCGGTTTCCTCCCAATTGATTGGCAATTTACATCGTCTCCCATAAAGAGCTTCATACGGTGCCATGCCAATGCTCGTCTGAAAACTGTTGTTGTATGTGAACTCAATCAATGGCAGGTGTTGATCCCATGATCCTTGCAATTCTAACATACACGCCCTAAGCATGTCCTCAATGATCTGATTTACTCGCTCTATTTGCCCATCAGTTTGCGAATAGAATGCTGAACTGAAATCCAATCGCGTTCCCATTCCCTCTTGAAATTTCTTCCAAAACTTTGATGTATATAATGGGTCACGGTCAGAAACAATGCTACTTGAAATCCCATGCAAATGGACGATCTCTTTCATATAGAGCTCTGCGAGTCTTCCTGCCGTGTACATCGTGTTGTAGGGCAAAAAGTGTGCTGACTTAGTCAGTCGATCTATGACTACCCAAATTGTGTTATATCTCTTCGCCTTATGTGGTAGTCCTACGATAAAGTCCATAAAGACCAATTCCCACTTCCACTCTGGCATGGGTAGAGACTGCAATAATCCAGCAGGATGTCTATGATCAACTTTCACCTGCTGACATGTCAGACACCGTGACACGTACTCTACTACGTCTTGCTTCAACCCTCTCCACCAGTAATTCTTTTTCAAATCTTAATACATTTTTGTACTACCAGGGTGGATTGCATAGTTTGACTTGTGAGATTCATCAAGGATAGTTTGTCATAGATCGGTATTGTCCGGAATGCAGAGACGACCCTTGAACAATAAGGAACCATCTTCTTTCACTGAGAACTCCGGTTTGATGCCTTCAATCACATCTTGACGAATCTTGGTTAGCGCCGGATCTGTCATTTGTTGCTCATGGATATGCTCAAATATCATTGGCCTCACTGAAATGTTTACGAAAATGGCTCCTGTGGCTTGCGACTCGATATTTGCATCATACAATTCTAGATCTTCAAACAACTTCCATCTGTGCATACCCAAATCAAACTAGACAACTGAGCTGAACTCTTCCGACTCAAGGCATCTGCTACTACATTAGCCTTGCCTGGATGGTACTGTATGGAACAGTCATAGTCTTTGAGGAACTCCATCCATCTGCGCTGCCTCATATTTAGTTTTTTCTGTGTAAACAGATATCTAAGGCTCTTGTGGTCAGTGAAAATCTCAAAGGTCTCACCGTAAAAGTAATGTCGCCAAATCTTCAGCATAAATATGACCGCTGCCAGTTCCAGGTCATGTGTCGGGTAGTTCTTTTCGTGTTCTTTCAATTGTCTTGACCCGTCAGCTATCACCTTTTTGTGTTAGTTGAGCACGCAACCCAAACCATTATACAAAACATCACTGTAGACTGCGAACCCTTTACTGCTTGACGGAATCGCTAGTACTGGAGCTGAAGTGAGTCTCTTCTTGAGTTCTTGAAAACTCTTCTCGCATGCTTCACTCCATTCAAACCTTACATCTTTTCATGTAAATCTCGTGAGTGGTCCCGATATCTTTGAAAAGCCCTCAACGAAATGCCGATAATAGCCAGCTAGTCCGAGGAAACTACGGACGTCAGTCACGGTATTTGGTTGCTCCCAATTGACCACTGCTTCTATCTTAGCCGGGTCAACTGTGACACCATGCTTTGAGACGACATGTCCCAAAAAGCTAACTTCCTCTAACAAAAACTCGCACTTGCTGAGCTTGGCGTACAGTTGGTGTTCACGTAATGTTTGTAGAGCAATCCTCAAGTATTCTTCGTGTTCCACTTTTGACTTGGAGTATATTAGGATATCATCAACGAACACGACGACGCGACGAACATGACGACGCAAGAGTCCAGGTGTGGTTTAAACACCCGATTCATCAAGTCCATAAATGACGCCTATGCGTTCGTCAACCCAAACAGCATCACTAATAATTCATAGTGTCCGTACCGTATCCTGAATACAGTCTGTTAGATGTCCTCTGCCTTGACTCTCAACTAATGGTATCCAAATCTCAGATCAATCTTGGAGAAATACCTTGCTCCTTGCAGCTGGTCGAATAAGTCATCTATCCTAGGCAAAGGATACCTATTCTTTATAGTGAGTTTATTTAATTGCCGATAGTCAATGCATAGACGCATTGACCCATCTTTCTTTTTTACAAACAAGACCGGTGCTCCCCATGGAGACACCCTAGGTCTAACAAACCCCTTGTCCATGAGCTCTTGTAACTGCTCTTTCAACTCCTTTAACTCAGCAGGAGCCATTTTGTATGGTGCTTTAGAAATAGGCTCCATTCCTGGTGCTAAGTCGATGGCGAACTCACCTTCTCTGTCAAGAGATAATCCGGGAATTCATCCGAAAACACATCAGCAAAGTCTCGCACAACTGCTATCTCCGAAATAATATTCTTCTCTTCCTTATCCTCCTTTAAGAATGCCAAGTATCCCCTACACCCGTTTCTAATCAAGCACTCGGCCCTGACTGCAGAGATAAGTGGCATACTCATTGATCTCTATCCTCGAAATTGAAACGATCTCTTCGTGTTAGGTCTGAAGATGACGACCTTGTTCTTGCAATCCACGGTTACACAATGAGTCGACAACCAATCCATGCCAAGGATCACGTCGAATCCTTATATGTCTAACATAATCAAATTTTTCGGTAGTTCAAAGATGTCTCCATCCATGATTCTCACGATCACGGATTTGCAAACCTTTTCGGTATCAACCGATTTCCCAATCAGAATAGCCACGGTTAACACAAAGTCTAACTCCCCTAGGTTGACTTTCATCTTCTTTGTAAAGTGAGGGGTAATAAATGAGTGGGTAGATCCCGGGTCTATCAACACTAGAGCTTCATATGTCACATCGCTTCCTTTCTCATTGATTTGTTACGTACCTAGTCAAACATACATATATATATATATATATATAATGTATACCATCATACCAAAATTATTATAAACAAGTTCTTTTCTATTTTCTATATGGATGCACCTTCTCTATCTAAAAATTTTCAAGAATTAAAATTCTTTATTTAAAAGAAGTTCTCACCTTGGATCACATCGTTTGTATTTTGGGCTTTTTGAGCTGTGACTGCGTAGGCTCTCCCTTGGACAAACATCTTCCTCAATTGTATAGGTCGTGGCATAGAAGCTGAAGTCGTCTTCTCTTTATTCACCTCAGGGAAATCTTTGATCAGGTGGCCCACCTTGCTACATCTAAAGTAGCCCCGAGTATCCAGTCTACAGTTCGTCGTCTTGTAAGACTTGCCACACTTGGCACAAGTCTCCCGCGGTGTGGAAGATGCAGCTCGTGAGAAACTCTATGTAACAGTAACTCCGGTAGTGATAGCAGGGCTCTCATATCGTATCAGTCTCCCCGATGCAAGCAATGGAAATCTCTTCTGGTTGCTCTGCTATGTCGGTCTCCCATAACCTCCTTGGAATGGTGGTCTTTGATTGTGGGCTACGAATCTCGGCTTTTTGTTCACCAGCTCGTAGTTCTTCGTTCTACTCTGATCTGTGTTTCCTCTTCCCTGCTGCTCCCTCTAGCAATATTTATTATTATTTTCTTCCTCTACCACGAGCGTCTTGCTCATGACCTCTCCATAAGTCCTCAACTGGAATGGTGCTACTCCTCCCCTCACGTCCGATCTCAACCCTTGCTGAAACCTCTTCGCTCTCATAATCTCCTTGATAACATAGTCGGGCGCGAAGCGAGCAAGTCGCATGAATTCCACTCCATTCTCTCTAACAGTCATCTTTCCTTGCACGAGTTGTAAAAATTAGATCTCCATCTAATTCCTCACAACTTCTGGGAAATACTGTTTATTAAACTCCTCAACGAACTCCTCCCACGTCCAGGGCAAATCTGGGGACTCCTGAGCCCTAGTCCTAGAAACGGACTTCCACCAAGGCCCAGCCTCCCCATCTAACATGTAGGCTGCCCAACGGACGCTCTCGTCCTCTGTGCATGTGAGCATACTAAATATTTCTCCATCTCACTTAGCCAATTTTCAGCCGCCATGGGCTCTGCTTGTCCTGAAAAGCTACGAGGTCTCATCTTCCTAAACTCGGTAAACGCTGAAGCTACTGACGGTGTAGGAACCACTGGAGGTGTAGGTGGCTGATGCTGCTCATGGGCAGTATGAGCTGCCAAGGATGATGCCTGACGTGCCATGACAGTCGCCATGGTTTCCATAGTGTGCATCATCCTCTGACTCTCCTCTCTGTCTTCATTTCTTTCTCTGATTCTCTCCTATTCCCTCTGACGATCTCGATCCCAATTCTCTGCCTGATCTTGGCTCTCTTGGTGACCACTGCCTGAAGCCCCTCTATCCGAGATGAAATCATCTCGACTATACAAATTCCTATTATGACTGCCCCCGGATCGGCCTCTTCCCCTAGAAGACATCATGGTCTGCATGTGAAACTAAAGTTTTGTTAGCAGAAGTCCCTATGCTCTGACAAAAATAATGATTGTCAGAATTTCTAAACGAAAATGCTCTGATACTAATTGTGACAGCCCGGATTTCAGCACCTCAAAACCCATGCCATCAGCATGATCCTCCAGACCATGCCCCATGGATAAGTACGGAACATTGGTATAGTAAGCAACAACTAAACAAGATAAGACAAATAACTGCATGATGCGAAAATAAATATGCTAAACTAGGCATAAACTCAAAAGACAGTTCTACTTTCATGCCGACGCATGAATAGAGAACCAATCTGAACCATCGGTGATAAACAGATCACCTCAGATGGTTCGCCAAAAGAATTATATCATTTAATTACATTTCCCAAAATTAAGGCTTGACATACCAAGCTGCACAAAATGCTCTCAAAACTGTCCCTATTAAAGTACACAACGGAGTCTCCTAGAAGAAATCCTTGGGAGGAGGCTCCAACTCGTCTCTGGGCACGTAATTCGAATCCCCCGGATCAGCGTCTCTCGAAGCCTCTACGACTGCAAGTAAAGGACCTACGACGTATAGTCTAAAGGGTAAGCTACATCCTAGCTCAATAGGGAATAATACAATGAACATATAAGTCAAATCCTCACATATATTCCATGATATTCTTAGCATGACGTATTTATGAACTTGCTGGGAAACAGTTTAAATGATTACAATATGCATTGAAGTTTACTGGTGGTTTACATGTTACATTTATTATCAACTATTTATGAACCTCACGGAATAGGCCTAAAGAAACTTAAATCTTCAACTTAAGTAATCCCCGAGTAATATAGCATCAAGCCCCGATGGAATACCCTCCATCGTCATCTAAATAGACCGTTGTTATAAATATATCACTTTGAATACTACCCAAGTCCCTTTCTCGTAGGCGATGGGGTCTAATCTCATCTCAACATCCTTAGGATGTGCTACTGTGTACGGATAGACCGCCCTACCGGTGTACGGATTGGCAGTCATACCGGTCACGGATATTCTGTCGAGTCAGTCGTGGGTATCCCGCCACGTCGGTGGGGTATTATGATTAAACCTTAAATAACAAAAATATCATGTGCTTTACATATAGTTATTCACCGTGTAAATGTGCTAGTTTATATCAATTAGGCCTTATCAGTCTTTATTCAATCTTACTTTGCAATCTCACTTACATCCCTGGGATGTCTAAATTACTTGCATCACACTGATGCCTTTATCACTTTCTTATCCCCTGGGGATGTCTCATTTTCATATGCTTACTTAATGTCACACACACACACATACTGAAAGAATTATATGATTAAAGCATTTTCATTTCATTGGTGTATCACACACACACACATGGAGATTATATGACTTATTTTATTTCTATATCATTACATACATGCTCTTGAAATTAAAGTACATGTTCAAGGTGTTCCCTACCTCAAGTGTCTGACTGTCCAAGCATCAAGGTCCCACACAGCTCCTCATGCTTGCCTTAGCTCGTACCACCTATGGTACATCATAACATATGCACAACATCAATAAGGATGTAATAGAGAAGGTCCAAGACCCTCTATGAACCTCAATGTTCAACAAAGAAGTCAACTCAAACTGTCAAAATCGATTAATCAATCTCCAAAATCGATTAATCGAAACCCTAAATCGATTAATCGAAAGTCCACAATCAATTAACCGATTCCCAAATCGATTAATCAAAATCCAAAATCGATTAATCGATTCTCAATCGATTAATCAGTTTCCCCAAGACTTATTTCTCCAGCCACTGGAGGTACTCAGTCGATTAGTCGATTTCCAAATCGATTAATCGAATTTCAAAATCGATTAATCGATTTTAAGATCGATTAATCAAACACGGGCTTTCATGCCTTTTTAACTTCCAGACCAAAATCGATTAATCAATTCTCCAAATCGATTAATCGATTTGGCCAGAACTCAGTCCCTTTTCAGGCTGTTCTTCCAAATCTTTTTCTTCCTATTTTTCTATTTTTTTTCATCATTTTAATTCATCATTTACCTCATCTATTGACTGAATTTAATCATCAAAACTCATTCATTTAAATCTAACAAAACTCACCTCAAATTAATCTCTTAAATGATGGAATGGTTGATTTCTTTGCTAGGGTTCCAAGCTCCTACTTCAACGATTTCAATCATGTTGAATCCGGCATTTATTGCTCGATCCCATCTTAAATTCGCAATGTGCCTCAACCTCCTTAGCATTCACCCTTCTCTACTCTCTCTCTCTCTCTTCTTCACTTCTCTCACCAACCAAACAAGAGAAATAACTTCTCTTTAGATTATTAACCCTTATAACTCCTCTTTCTTTGGTGTTGAGCACATACACCAGAGATAGGTGTACATGACCCTTAACTAACCTCTAACTTCATGCTTAGGTCACATTTACATCACGAAACACTTTCCTTATTAAGTCTATTGTTTGACCATCACTTGGTCAACCTACGACCAATCGGGCATGGATCTCGAGGTCACTATTCATCGCTCAATTTTTAGAGATATTACATAATTGATGATGAGCTTATGACCATTATGAAAGATATGATCAACAAGATCAGGGCGGATTTCTCTATCAAGGATGATGGTACTTTATTATTCAAAGATCTGATGTGCATACCTGCTAACAAGGATCTTAAAGATACTATTTTAGAGGAAGTTCACAAGTCAATGTATGTTATACATCCTGGGAGTATCAAGATGTATCAAGATTTGAGGCGAAGCTTCTAGTGGAGAGGATTGAAAAAAGATGTTGCAGAATACGTATCTCGATGTTTGGTCTGCCAGCAAGTAAAAGTAGACCATCAGAATCTAGCAGGCTTATTGCAACTTTACCATTGCCTGAATGGAAATGGGAAGCCATTTCTATGAATTTCATATTGGGGTTATTGAGTACATTGAGGAAGAATAATGTCATCTGGGTCATTGTAGATAGATTGACTAAGTCTGCACATTTTCTGTCGCACTGGACTACGTATACAACCAGCAAGCTTATAGAGCTATACATGAAAGAGATAGTTCGGTTACATGGCATACCAATTAGCATTGTGTGTGATTGAGATCCGCTTTATATATCGCAATTCTGGCGACGATTTTAAGAAGGCATGGGGTCTAAATTGGAGTTCCGCTCAGCTTTTCATCCTCAGACAGATGGGCAGACTAAGGGAGTGAACCAGATCATAGAGGACATATTGCATGCATGCATGTTGGACTTTTACGGGTCATGGGATCAGCATTTGCCTCTGATTGAGTTCGCTTATAAAAACAGTTATCAGTCCAGTATTAGTGTGGTGCCTTACGAAGCCTTATATGGACAACGATGTAGATCTCCTTTGAATTGAGCTGAAGTTGGTGAAAAACTTATTTTGAGACCTGATATCGTGGACAGTGCAACTGAGATGATTCGGTTGATCCGTGAGAGATTGTGAGTTGCTCAAAATCCCCAAAAGAGTTATGACAATCTTCATCGGTCGCACATTGAGTTTCAGGAATACTTCGTTGCGTTTAAAACCTTAGGTTCTCTGGTTGTTCGATCGGTATGGAATTAATACTTATTTTTAGGTCGGAGACAAGGTATTCGTGAAAATCTCGCCGACTAAGGGCGTGATGTGCTTTAAAAAACCTGAAAAGTTGAGTCCACGTTATATTGGACCTTTCGAGGTGCTCAAACGGGTTGGCGAAGTCACGTATAGGATCGCATTGCCACCACAATTGGCAACTATGCATAACGTCTTCCATGTTTCCATGCTACGGAAGTACGTAAGAGAGCCAACTCATGTATTGGATCTCCAGTCGATTGACCTCAAGAGGATCTTACTCTCATTGAGGAGCCTGTAGAGATCTTGGATTGTAAAGATCAGATTTTACAGACCAAGTTGATTTCACTTGTGTTGGTAAAGCTGTGCAATCATTCAGTGTCGGAAGCTACTTGGGAGCGCGAAGCTAAGATTCGCGAGCAATACCCACATTTATTTACCTAATATAGAAGGTAATTTTTACGATTTTAGTTTAAATTCATTATCATGATTGTATGCATATTATATGTAAGTAAGAATATTTTGGATAGTATCATCCAGATATACGAATGCGGTATACGAGGTATAATAGGTCCTTAGTTACGAAATGAGGTTCATTTGAGTAAAAGATATATGTGTTTTTAGGAATTCACTTTACTGTCATGTTTAATCGATCAATAAGTGAATTGTTCGATCAATTCAAACTTTCATCGATCAAATTAGAGCATTGATCGATCAATTAGGTTTGAACCTTGTTCTGCAATATGAGTGGTTGATCAATCAAATTTTGAGATTGATCGATCAAATTTATGATTTGGTCGATCAACATAAGGACATTGATCAATCAAGGTTGTCTGGCCAGGACATTTTTCACTTAAGATTGATCGATCAATTTAAGCATTGATCGATCAAAATTATCGAGCTAGGGCATTTTTAACTTAAGATTGATCGATCAATTTAAGCATTGATCTATCAAACCTATCGTTTTATGTAACGATTGAGTTTTTATTTTTCATTTGCACGGTGAGAAGAATTGATCTTTCAAGAGAGTTTTTGCTCCTTTGCATTCAAACAACATTTCAGAGTGTTTGCCAGCTACTAGAGCTTCTCTCTGTGCGTAGTTAGCTCGGATTTTGCTTGGTTCGATCGATAAAACCTAACCTTTCTCTTCATTTGGGTTTTTTGTATATTTTTGGGGTATTTAAGCTATGGAACCACGAACGAAAAATGCATCGTGCAAAATCCCGACATCCCGGGTTCGTGCATCAGTGTCGCCCGTCGAACCAGTCGCACCAACCGTCGTGTCACCCATGGCACCCACCGAAACTGTGATGCCACCCGTTCTAAACCCCCAACCACCACAAATTCAACGTGAAGTCCCAACCGAGTGGTGGGCTTCCAAAATTTTTTGCCCGAATACGTTTTCGCCTCTACGCTATTCGAGGATCGGCCAGAAACGACTTGGGCCATCAACTACATTACCAAGCTAGGGTTGAAACTGTTTCTTGAGCCATTTCACGATCATTTTTGCCTAAGAATCATGAGGCTTTTCTGTCAAAACCTTCGTCGAGGCGACAGCCGTCATCAATTGGTCACCAAATTTGACGGTTTGGACTATAAGTTTAACCTGTTTCATGTCGCAGCCGCCCTGCAGTGTTCTTCAGTGTATATTGACACTTGTGGCCTGTCGCCACCATATATTAAGGATGTCCCACTCCATGACATGGTTACCAAAATGATACAAGGTCAGCATGGTTTAGGTCAATCCATTACTTGAGCCCAACTCCCTGATCGATTGTGGATGCTTGATACTTATATCAAGTGTGCCCTAAACCCTTTTTTGCACAAATCCGAACGGAGCGACATTGCGCAACAGGTGATGTTTGTAACTTTCGAGAACCGTTGGTTCTCTGTTGCCGACTTGGTGCTCAATGGCATGATCAATGCTAAGGATTTGATGTCTGAGAAGATGAAGGCAGCTTCAAAGAAATATCTGCCCTATGCTCGATTGATAACACGAATGGTCGAGCAATATATCGCGCTGAGAGAGGCATATAGCATGGCTCCTAGCGAGCCGATTGACCAACAATACTAAAGTGTTCAAACTAAAAGACTAGACCAAGAGTTATAACCTTTTGGTCAAAAGATTACCGGAGGAGGAAGAGGTTCCTCCAGTTGAAGAGGGAGAAGAGCCGGCAGAGAGAGCTCCTGATGCAGGAGAGGCACAACCTGACTAGCCACCTCAATCTGCGGTGCCTACTAGACCTGCCCCTACTACTTCACGCCGCCCTGCCTGTGCCCCTACATCACGCAGACCCACACCTTCCACCGTTACCCTTGAAACGGTGCTTGTAGCGGTCGTCGAGGGCAACAAGCATATCCATGAGCGGCTGGACGGGATGGAGGAGTTCCATCGTTAGGTTCATCGACGATTGGACTATCATGAGCGGATGCTTGAGCTCCTGATGCAGCACTCCTATATCACCACGTCTACACCGATGATAGCTCATGCTCGTCAGCACACCGTCGACCTACACGACTATTGCACTGAGCCACCTATGCCCAATAGCCCTACACCTGACGAGGCCAGACCTTCTGACTCCCTGACAGGTAATTACTATGCTATTATGTGTTTTTCTTTTAATAATTATATCTATATAATCTATTAATCTATTTCCATATACTTTTTGTTCTGCATGCATACTTGTTCTTGCATGATATATTCGACTGCTTGTTTCTGCCTTATTCTGCCAGTTAGAATTAGGATACACCATCGACCTGTCTGTGACTTCCTAACATTTTCGGGGATACAATTTCTAAGGAGGGGATAATGTAATAATCCTAAAATTCAGAACAAGAACTCGATTGCTTCGATAAGTGTGCCCAACAAGGAAATTGAGATAAATTAAAATTTTAAATTAATATTATTGAGAATAATATTAGTCCACAATTAAATGAAGTCATGTGTGACTTCTTATGTAAGTCCGAGTCGTGTTAGCCCTTGATGAGGCGTGATACGCCAGAAAAATTATACATGCGCTTAACACCTGAACTTAGTTTTAGAAAATGGGAAAAATCTCTATATATTCCATTTGTTAGCTTATAAGAGAAGGAAGAAGGTTGGAATATCTACCTTTCATCATCTTCTTCTTGCTTCCTAAGAGTCTGTGGATAGGAGCTATTTCTAAAGTATTGCTGTTGTGAAACCAAGGGTTGGGAATACCCTAGATTGTGCATTTTTCTGAAATAGAGTGTGAGGGGGGTCAAATTAAACACTCCATATTTAGTTTGAGAATGTGTGATGTCTTTGTGTGTTAAAGCGGAGCCGAGCGTCTGGTTTTTTGAGTCGTGACGGCAACAAATTCTGCGTTTCGGATCCGAAACTCTCTTCGGATCGCATTCGCCGAGAACCCGAAAGGACACTAAAGAGGTGAGTTATTAAGTTAAATTGTAGAAGTTAAGGCATAATAAATGAGTAGATGCAAATGTGTATGTAGTCTATTAAGATCATTAAAGGTCAAAGAGGAAAATAGGTCAAGAATATTGAACGCCATTAATGATAGAAACTGTCATTATTGATCAATCAAATTAGGTATTTGATCGATCAAATCTTATATTTAATTAATGGGAATAGTAGGTGTGTTTTCTGGAAGTTCAATGCCCAAAAGGCATTGATCGATTAAATTGGGATTTGATCGATCAATTTTGAAGGTTGATCGATCAAATTTGATAATTGATGGATCAATATGAGGGGTTGATCAATCACAGTGAAGGGATTGATCAAAGGTGAGAATGATCGACCATTGTGGACATTGATCGATCAATGTGATAGATTGATCGATCAATTCATATAAATGAGTGTGCAAACAAGAGGGCGGTATTTTTGAAAATTTAAAGTCTGACTTGATTGATCGATCAATGGGGAAATTGATCGATCAAATTTAAAAATTGATCGATCAAACAAAGAAGTTGTTCGATCAAATTCCATTTGTTTAGTATCAGTTAGTTGGGAGATTGATCGATCAAATTAGATGATTGATCGATCAAACAAGGACATTGATCGATCAATCACCGTTGTTTTTGCTGTTTTAGTTTTATGAGTAAAACACCACTGGACACTGTACCAGTTGATGTCCTGACATCTCTGACACTAAGTATACTATGTCTTTGGTCTAGGATCAGACCGTGACGCATTAAAAAGCTTTGGATTTGCTTAGAAAAGTTTGATCTGAGATAGGAAAAATTTAACTGAACTTGTATTTATTTTTTATCTCATGGGTTCATAGCTTCTATATTCTGCTGCATATTCTGATTTTGCTTTCCAATCATGTCATGCATATGCATGAAGGTTCCATGACATCTAATTCCCGTTATCTGCTACCAGTTATCTGATTCTTGTTATTATGATATGTATGCATGTGATTTCAAGTTTAATAATCTGACGAATCCCACCGACTCGGTTGTATATCCATGACTGGCACAATCGTGCATCTGCTTTGGAAATTCCTCAACAAAATTACACTCCTTAGATAAGGCATTGCTATATATTTGAAATTATTCATTGAACGATGATGGTCAGGATTACCCATCGGCCCAAATCTGGCTACCGCATGCTATACTCACGGGAGTTACTTAAGTATACTATTTTAAGTCATTTAAATATTGTACGCATAGCATCCTGCAAACTCTGAGGTTCTATCTGCTCTTATAAGTTCTGCATTCTAATTACTCTGCATATCTGATCATCTGTCTGCATCCGTCCAGTTATGTCTATATTCTGCAATTACTTATCTGTCTGAGATATCTTTTATAACCATGTTTTACCATTAAGATGCAAATTTAACTGAATTTCTTCTATTGAGCTTAGATAGTTAGCTCACCCTGTTTATATATAATAGGTTCTGAGGCTAGAGCTCCTGGCACAGAGAGTGATCCCGAGTATTAGCCAGAGCCGGAGGTTGAGGCGGAGGAGGAGGACACTGACACTCCTGCTGATGAGTTTTATTAGCAGTTTGGGTATTAGTTTTTGTTTTTGGTCCTGTATTTTATTTTGGATTATCTGTGTGCCTGGTGGCCACCTACTGTATTTATTACTATAGATGTTTTTACTTGTATTATTATACATTCTATAGGAACCATTGTTTTGGGTGATAGATGTCCATCACTAGTGATTCTTTTTTGTTCCTTTTTGGGGATGTATATTCTTTTGATATATACATATATATGCATTGTTTACTTTTTTCTTTTAAATGCCTTATATAATGACTCGATCTGTCACTACTGGACCGTGTCTTCTTTGATTTCCGTTATACGAGCAGACACTCGGTGATTTGTCCTGGGGATCATTCAAAGCATGATCCTGATGGCATAGATTTTTGGGTACGAAAATCCAGGCTGCCACAAATACAATCTCCATCATTTAATACAACTCAATCAATGGTTTTAAAGGGGTTCCGATGTAGACGGTTTCAGAGAAGGTGTGAGCTAGTTTAGAGCTACCCTTAAAAGAATCGATTGTGAGTTTGCACTTTTCTTTGGGAACAACAAGTTGTACACGAGATTTGTACCGAATGCATATTGTCTAAAAAGAAAGACTTGATATTTTTTAGATATGTATTATGTGTAACACCATCGACTTTATTTGAGGCCACGATGTAATGAACCTTTCTGTCAAAGATTGGCATGAAATGAGATCTCTATCATCTGATTGATTCAATATACAAACAAAGAAAATCATTTGATTCAATACTGATTCAATGGCTGAGTAAAACAAATAAGATGATAGAGATCATTTTTCGTGCCAATCTATATAGCAAAGATTATTATATCATAGCCTTCAATTAAAAGGGCTTAGACGGTGTTTCATATGGCAAAGATCTCAAAAATTTGAAGTCTTAATTTCTTTTTCAGAAATCTGCCACTGTACAATCCCGTGTCCAAGTTGTTGGTCCATTGTTCATTTCTTTACATTTTTTTGAGAGCCGTTGTTATCATTTCAACAATAAGGTTTTTCTTGGCTAGTTCTGCCGTAAATATCTTTATATAGTTATTAGGATTAGACGGACAAAAAATACATCACCGTTAAATTGTACGGATATTTTGATGGGGAACCATTACTTGCACACGCTTTTCAAATGATTGTACCGAATCCAAAAGAAAGACTTGCAAGTTTGACAACCTTTACTATGTGAAAACACAATCTAAGTTGTTTGATTTGAAGGCCATAATTTAAAGATATCAATTGCAAATGATTATAACAAAATATTATTTTCTTCATTTGATTAAACGGAGTCAAAAGCCATTATATAATTCAACAGTTGACTTCAATAGATCATACGACAAGTATCGTGTTTTGCTCCAATTTTACATACCAGAGATCTATCAATCATGAACTTCAAATCAGACGGCCCATATTTTATTTTTACATATCACAAATCCCTAACATACCAAGTCTGTCTTTAAATTCGGTGCAATCACTTGAAAAGCGTGTGCAAGTAATGGCTCCCTTTTCAAGTCGTTATTATTATTTTTGATCGATAATCACTAACCTTTATTATTGTTGAAATATATTTAATATTTAGTATTATTGTTGGAATATATTTACCTATTTAGTATACGTGGCATTATTATCGATAAAAGGGGCATGCAGTGTTCAATGCCACTTCTCATAGATCTTTTCGCCTCTGAGATCAAGGTAGTCTCCATGTGTGATGGTGATGTCGAAGCTCTCAATTGGCTTTCTCTTTTGTTTTTCAATCTGTTTTTTCACTCTAAGCTCCTTGCTTACTTGATCTGGATGTAATTTTATTCTCTTAATGAAATTACACCTTTGCCCATATAAAATAAATAAATAAATATATAAAATTATGTTCTCATAAGAAATCTCAGCAACTAAGATTGATGATGGTGTTTCCTCGAGATCAAATGTGTCTTACAAAGTATTGGTGTTTCACAGCTTCCTACGATGGTACATTCGTACTTCCCTACTTTTGGACAAAAAAAAAAAGAGCACATTTTAGGAGACTTTCCATCGTCACCCATCATTTTCTATTATCAAACTTTTAAGAGAAATTTACCTGATCGACCCTGTCAGATATACCTTTTACGATAGAGACCCTATATTTTTACCTTTACCCAAACCTACCAGCTCCAAGTCTAGCCAGTTCCAACTTCCACAAAGTCTTAAATACCCTTTCTTCCACTTTTTATGGTTTTACATAATTTAAAATTTTAAAAATTTGCACTTTTTTATAGAGTACCTTTAAATCCACCCACTGAATCTTTAAGTTCACCCACGTTGAATTCCGTTGACTGCTTTGAATTTGACGATGCAGATCATTTTTCATCCCAATCTTTCATATGATGCATCTTGAAATCTTGCTCTTACCATCTACCGTTAGTGTTTGATTTCACATGGTATCCATTCTAAAAAAGTGATCTTAACATCGTGTGGGACTCATCAACTTGAAATAAGGTCACTTTTTGGGATGTTTACCACACGAAATCAAAAACTTATCGCTTGATGGCACACCTATGATCTCAAGATCCATTATGTGAAAGATTGGAATGAAAAATGACTAGGACCATCGGATACAAATCAATCAATGAGTGTCAAACTGTGTAGCAGGTAATGGCTCCCACAGTATCATAATGGAAAGATCAATACCGCTACTGTGATAGCCCGAATTTTTGCGCCCAAAAATCCGTGCCATCAGGATCATGCTCTGGATGATCCCCAGGACAAATCACAGAGTGTCTACTCGTTTAACAGAAATCAGAGCAGACACTGTCCAGTAGTGGCAGATCGAGTCATCATAAATGGCTTTAAATAAGGAAAATAATTTAGCAATACATATATATAAAAACAAAAGAAAATACATCCTCAAAAAGGAATAAAAAAAAAACCACTGGTGATGGACATCCGTCACACAAAAACAATGGTTCCAAGTAGTGGTTCCTATAAGATGTACACAAAAGAAAATAAAGTATCTACAAAGCTTTAAGTATAAAATCGTGGCCACCAGAACCACAATAATCCAAAGCATATACAGATCCCAAAATATCTTATCTAATCAAATATCCTAGCTACGGGTTGTGCTCGTCAGCAGGGGTATTGGTATTCTCCTCCTCAACCTCAAATCCTGGATCGCCGGGTAGTCGAGTTCGCTCAAAGGTCTTGGAGCTCTAGCCTCAGAACCTATTAATGTTATAGAAAATAGGGTGAGCTACATCTAAGCTCAGTAGAAGAATCTCAACTAAAATTGTACTAAAAATGTAAGACATGATTTGCAGATAGTATCTCAAAGCAAAAAATCAAATTAGAATATGCAAACAGGATAAATCAGATGGCATGTACTGAGTTTTTCAAACAAACAAGAACAGATGTTATGCATAAATATATCTTTGGTGACTTAAAATGTGAATATTTCTAACTTAAGAAACTCCCGTGACTATATAGCACGGAGTAATTAGGAATATGCCGATAGGAAACCCCAACCAATCGTCGTTCATATCAACAATTTATTTAGAGTGCAACAATGCCTCATCTATGGAGTGAAATTGTGCAAAGGGATTATCAAAGCAGATATACGATTGTGCCAGGACACGGATATACCGCCGAGTCGGTGGGGATCATTTGATTAAATCTTTAAATTACATACACACATATAACCTCAAGAATCAGATAGCAGAAATCAGGAACATGTTTCAGCATACAGAAATCAGAATGGAGGAATCAGAGGTGACAGAGCTTTATCGATATGCAAACATGCTTTTTTAAAACAGAAATCAGGATACAAATACGAAAGCATCATGAAATCATAGTCAAATACATTTTAGGTTGAATTTCCCCTACCTTAACAGATCTTTCTAAGAAAATCCAACGCCGTTCCAAAACAATCCAAAAGTTCTTATCCACGGCCTCCACTCATAGTCTACATCACACACATGATGATGTATAAAAATTAATCCTAATTATTAATAATATTGACGTATTTAAGTGTTTTCTCAAAACCGAGGCAGAAATGGATAATTTCGTGTTGACTCGAAACTTGACCCAACTTTCCACTTTATTTTGACCCTCAAAACTTTTGATTAAAGATTTAGTTAATTCCTAAAAGAGTTAGATCTCGTCATACTCTTTCCAAGGCATCAAGAATCACGTCAATCGGAGGTCGGGACAAAGAGTTATGGCCAAAATATCGAAGCTATATCGATACTTCAGTCAAAACGTGATAACTTAGAACTTGGACAAACTTTCAGCTTAATTTTGATCATCAAAATAATTTACTCATCAGTTAGTTAATTCATAAAAGTTGTAGATCTAGTTGTCCTCTTTCCAATGCCGTAAGAATCGCATCAATCGGAGCTCGGAGTAAACAGTTATGGCCAAAACACTGATGCAGTGTCGACATAGTCAAATTGATCGATCAACACATCACATTGATCGATCAATTCCACATTGATCGATCAATTTCACCATTGATCGATCAACATATCACATTGATCGATCAATCTTCAAATTGATCGATCAATGCTGTCGGGAATGAACTTCCAGCAACAAACTTGTTGTTTTTATTATTGTATATACAATTTGATCGATCAATCTGGATGATTGATTGATCAATACCAAATTTGATTGATCAACCACCTAAGTTGATCGATCAATACCCAATTTTGATCGATCAATCACCTAATTGATCGATTAAAACCTTTAGAAATGCACAGCCATAAGGTTTTGTCAGTTTTAATCTATTTTTATCCAAATCTTCTACGATCTTCATCCAATCACACACACATACACACTAAACTAAAACAAGGATTTATTCTACAGTCTAAACCATTAAAATCAAAGAAAAACTAACCTTTCTTCGATCAATTTCGCGCCTTTAAGAATCGTTGCCCAAAAGGATTTCGAAACGAAACTTCCGGATCTCTACAGCCATTTCACAACGATTGGTCACCACGTATTCAAGATGAAGTCGTTAATGATCCACGCATCGATCTCAACCTTCTCAATGCTCAGTTAACGATCGTGAGGTGGAACGCTTCTTGAAAATGGGATTTCTAAAGAAAAAGGGGTTTGAATGGTCGAAATAAACCAAAGGCAGGATTCAAGCGTTGATCGGCGTCATGTACTTTGCAAAGGTTGTGGAGATCGCGGCAATTACACGATCAAAATCCCCCAAGGTTTCACGGGTGACGGCTTTCTAAGAAGTGGGGCTCGGCTCTCTCTTCTTCTCAATTTCAAAAGGCCCTTCTTAGCCTCAAAGCAACCCACCTCCCTATAACCAAACAAAAGCCCCAAAATATCCTTGATATTTTAGCTAAAATTCTATCCTCTTATCTTAGACTTGGCTTCGGTGTTGAACGGCACACGGTGCGTCGATGCACGGCTTTCACACTAAAAGCTCAAACACACATTTAAACCTTAATCTGTCCGCACAAAGTTATCATAATATTATTTAAATATTTATTATTATATAAAAATCTAAGATGACATCGGTTTTCGTGTCGACCACACACTCGAGGTCAGTCGAGTTCGGGTCAAATTTTTCGGGTTATTACATTCTTCCCACCTTAAAGAATTTTCGTCCTCGAAAATCGACATGCCAGTTTCAAAAAGGTATGAGTATAATTCAATATGCCCAAAAATTAGGGTCATTACATTTACCCCTCCTCAAGGAATTTTCGCCTTCATTATAGTAATAGATAAAGATAGAATAGCTAAGTTCTAAATTATTATTGCCAATAATATTATTATAAAATTTGAATTTATTTCAATTTCCGTGTTAGGCACGCATATCAAAGCAGTCAAGTTCTGTTTAGAATTTTAGAGCTATTACATTATCCCCCCCTTAAGAGTTTTCGTCCCTGAAAATGTCTAACAAACACTAACAGTTTGGTTAAAGGGACATCAAATGCATCCCCCTCAAGTGCAACGTCAGGTTGTGCACCCTCCATCATCTGGTGCTTGCCCGTCAGGCACCTCCTCAACTGGAGCTGGTGGTATAATCCCCTCCTCAGGTAACCTCTTGACCAATAGATTATAGCTCTTGGTCCAGTCCTTGGGCTTGAAAATGTTAATGTTGGTGGTCAATCGAGAGGTTCGCCAGGAGCCAGGCTATAGTCCTCTCTCAATGCGATATACTGCTCGACCATTCTTGTTATCAATTGAGCATATGGCAGCTCTTTCTTTGAAGTAGTCTTCTGCTTCTCAAACAGTAAATCTTTGTCATTGATCTCGCGGACTTATGCAAAAATGGGGTTATGGCACACTTGATAAAAGTATCAAGCATCCATAGTCTATCAGGGAGTTGGGCCCAGTAAGAGCTTGACCTGAGCTACACTGACCACAAGTCTATCATGGTATGGAACATCTTTGACATATGGTGGTAACAACAAGTCTCCACATACCATGAAGAACACAGTAAAGCGGCGGCGACATAAAATTGGTTAAATTTATAGTCAAAATCGTCAATTTTGGTGACCAATTGGTGATGGTTGTCACCCCGGCAAAGATGTTGATAAAAGAGCCTCATTATACGAGGACAAAAATGGACATAAAATGACTCATGCAATGTTTTCAACCCTAGCTTAGCAATATAGTCTATCGCCCATTCTATTTCGAGCCAATCCTCGAATAGCGTAGAGTTGAAAGCAAATTCAGGCAACAATGTTTTAGAAGCCCACCACTCTTTTGGAAGTTCTTGTTGAATTAGTGGTGGTTGTGGGTTTTGAACGGGTGGCACATCTTGTTCGATTGGTGTCACGGGTTACACAAAGGGTTGTACGACCGATTCCACGGTTGGCACCGATGTACGAGCTTGAAATGTAGGGATTTTACGCGACTGATTCTTCATTCGCGGTCTCATAGTTTAAAATATACAAAATGCACAAAAAATCTCCTAAATAAGGAAAAGTTAGGGTTTACCACAATAACCGAGCAAAATGCGATCCAAGGAATCAATGCAAGAAGGTCCGAAGCCGAAAATATCCCTTGAACGCAAAGGAATCAAACTCTCTTGAACGATTGAAGATCTTAATCGTGCGAGTGAGAAATAAAAACCAAAAATATAACTTAAATCAATAAAATTGATCGATCAATGCTCAATTTGATCGATCAGGCAGTCCTTTTTTCACAGAACTTATTATAAATTGGTTTGATCGATCAACCTTCTTATTTGATCGATCAAATGCATAATTGATCGATCAATTCACCAAATTAATCGATCAAGCATTATAGTCAAGCTGTTTCTTTAAACACCTCATTAATGGAGGCATTACTCAGTCCCTAATTCACCACGTATAGGGTATCAGTATATGCTATCTAGACAACTCCAACTGTATGGAATTGTAATTGCCACGTACATAAAGCAATAATGGGTTATAATTTAAAATCCCAAAAAAATTACCTCTCGCATAATGGGTTAGAATTTAAAATCTTACCTTGGGTCGGCTGATTTCTCGGCCCACGAGCTCGACAAGCTCCAGGGTTCCAATGGTTGAACAAATCTCATTCTCTTTCTTCTTAAATTCCACCACTCAACATAAATGCAAGAGTTAAAGCAAAAGAGATAATCCCCATCTCTAGCCAAGCCTTTAAACTTCTAACCTCTAGTATGTAAAGCATACACACCCCACATAGGTGTGTAAGTTCACACCAATGGTCCACACCCTACACACATGAGCACTGTACACTCATACGTAATCTAACACACCTCATTATATTTGACTTCCACATAGCCGAACCAGTGACCAGACGAGCACGTCTCCCTAAGTAGCAACATGTGGGTAAAGAAGACACATCAAGAGGCCGTCCACCATTCATACGTGCGCACATCTATAATCTGCAGATTGGCAGTCTACCTGCAGGAAGCCATATAATTTAGAAGTCCCTATCATAATTTCAACGTCCTCCAAACTAAGGTTATCATAATCTTCCAATTGGGAGGAATTATCGTCCTTGAAAATACCTTAAAGATATCCCGAGAAAACTCAATTGTTCGTAGCGTCAATGCACATACGTAGAGGTATTATGTGTGAAATAGTCACAACCATACAGTCGGCAGTCATATATGCGCAACCTCTCTCTGAGTCCACACATTCACAATGGACTCACACGCATCTAGAGTCGAAATAGTTTCTCCCAAAATCAATGTATCCACATGACCCCTATAGGTAAAATTGTCAGGTTAATGTACAGGTCGCTAAGCTCATCCCAAATCTACTGGAAAAGTGTGACAGTCTTCTCATGCACCAGGTATCTCATATTACACCTCCATAAGCATTTATATACAGTAGTATATAATGTTAACCATTAGTCAAAAGAAAACGACCATAATGCTTGCAAAATTCATACATAGGCACAAACCTTGAAAGATGCCTGCCCTTATTTACTTGACTGGTATTCATTCTGCAAAGAATTGTATATTGATCGTGAGATTAAGACTACTTAAACAGAATGTATCTATAAATAGGATCAACCAAACCTTGAAGAATATATAATATATTGTCCATTCAACAAATCTTCTCTTCAACGATGTTAATCATTAGTGATCATGCATCATTTTCATTGTATTAATCACAGTGACCCCTTACAATTGTAAAAATACTCATGGAGCACAGTGGGCCAATTTTGAAACATACCATTAATCCGAAAAAAAAAATCTGATTCACCAAATTGCTGCTATCGTTATCAGAACACATCAACTCATGAATCGGAATAGGTCTCATCTATCTACGAACAAATGTTCACACTCACCCACTTTCTGATACGCAACGGTGGTAAGAGATATCACCAAAATGAGATAAAGCCATCACCAAGATGAGATAAAGCCATCACCAAGATGAGGTACAACCATCACTAAAATGAGATAGAGCCATTACCAAAATGAGATAAAGCCATCAGTAAAATGAGATAAAGTCATCGCCAACATGAGATAAAGGCATCAGCAAGATGAGATAAAGCTATCACTAATATGAGAACCTCTAAAATCTACCACAACGATCGTGAAATCTTCAACTTTTATACCCTTAAATAACTTTATGATACATGAATATAATTTCGATCATACGGAAGGGCAAAGGAGTGTGACACATCTCAACTTTCAAATCAAAGATATGATTGTAAATGGTTTCTCTCAACATTATACAATTTAAGTGCACCAGGGTAAGGTCATACATAATTACCCAGTCATGATTAATCGTCTCTCATATGCATAACTCCCAATACAATCCCCATACTAACGAAATTTTCATATAGGTCCTTGAGAATCCATAGCCATTCATCATGGCTTAGGTGAAAACAGCGCAATCCATCGTAGCGACATCCAATTCTACTCTCCCATGATATCCGAAATTAAAATTTCATATTCTCTGGAAATACTGTCATGATTTTCTTAAACTTTTTCAATTCTCAGAAAACTTCCAGAATAAATTACAGCGATTTACAACCGAAGTCACGGTTGGAAGGAATGCATCTAATCACACATCAATCATAAATCATTAGTCGGGATGAAGAATACGAGGATTAAGTCCATTAATTCAACTTCTTTACTAATAAGTATCAAAGAAATTTCAAATACACTAAACAATTGTCTTTAAGAAATTTATTGCAACTGTCAAGATTTATTAAGTCTGCCAATTTAACTATCACTTACATATCTAATCTTCGGAATTTAAAATTTGTTTATGTCGTGCAAGTGATTTAAGTCGATACACAAGTGATGATATTATGATATTCCTCAAGTGTCAAAACTAACAAAATTCCTAAATCATCTGAACATTAAAACAAAATCTTGACAATTGATATTGAACCTATACCTTGGGCATCTTGAGTCGCAGGAAGATTCGGCTTGGAAGTAGACGTCGAGGTTTCCTACTTCTGTCACATATCTGGGCAGTTCTTGACTATATATCCTTGCTCACCACATCTAAAACAAGCACCCGAGAGTAGCCTACAAGCCTCCGTTCTATGAGATTTCTCACACCACGCACATATTACAAATGGTGTAGATGAGGAGATAGGTAAGGCCTGTCGTACAGGAGTAACTCTAGTCGTCGCCGGATGTAAAGAGCGAGAACTACCTTGAGTGGTTGTCGAGGTAATCGCTTCTTTTTTCAAAGCAGGATAATGTCTTATCAAGTGTCTCATTCGTCCACACCTAAAACAAGCCCTAGTAGATCATCTATAATCTCTCGCTAGGTGTCGCCCGTCACACCTAGAACATGGTTCATCTAATGTCGATGGAGAGGTGTGAGTCATCCTTCTCAATATTGTCATAAGTAACGTAGCCTGCTGAGTCATAGTGCTAAGCATTGCCTCAAGCAACTGCCTATTCGGCTCACTCCCTGCAGTGTGTACAATTTGAGCCTTCTTTCGTGGCGCCATTTTGATCTGTTAACATGACACAAAACTCCAATCAATAATTGTCACGGTCCCAATGGCCCAATGTTCTAACAACATCTTAAAACATATTTTATCTAATAGCCGTACATTTATCAAATCATCCAATATTCCCCTTAAAAGTCATTATGAGATCCACAATTTAAGTCTTAAATTGAATCCCAAGTTCTAAATCTCTAGCCACAGCTGTGAGTTCCCTAGAGAAGTTAAAACCAAAACTCCACTAACTTTGCTAAAGTCCTAATTGGGTCATTGAAAACTCACGTCCCGACCATACCTACATCCATAGCCTAGTCTGAAGTCCTAACACGACCTAAAGCCTGGGCTCTGATACCAACTGTGATAGCCCGGATTTTTATGCCCAGAAATCCGTGCCATCAGGATCATACTCTGGATGATCCCCAGGACAAATCACAGAGTATCTACTCATTTAGCAGAAATCAGAGCAGACATTGTCCAATAGTGGCATATCGAGTCATCATAAATGGCTTTAAATAAGAAAAAAATTTAACAATGTATATATATAAAAAAAAAAAAAAAATACATCCTCGAAAAGGAACCAAGAAGAACCACTGGTGATGGGCATCCGTCACACAAAAACAATGGTTCCAAGTAGTGGTTCCTATAAGATGTACACAAAAGAAAATAAAGTATCTACAAAATTTTAAGTATAAAATCGTGGCTACCAGAACCACAATAATCCAAAACATATACAGATCCCAAAATATCTTGTCTAATCAAATACCCTAGCTACGGGTGGTGCTCGTCAGCAGGGGTATTGGTATTCTCCTCCTCAACCTCAGTCTCTGATCAGGGTAGTCGTTCGCTCTGTCGGAGCTCTAGCCTCAGAACCTATTAATGTTATAGAAAACAGGGTGAGCTACATCTAAGCTCAGTAGAAGAATATCAACTAAAATTATACTGAAAATATAAGACATGATTTGCAGATAGTATCTCAAAGCAGAAAATCAAATCAGAATATGCAGACAGGATAAGTCAGATGACATGTACTGAGTTTTTCAAACAAACAAGAACAAATGTTATGCATAAATAAATCTTTGGTGACTTAAAATGTGAATATTTCTAACTTAAGAAACTCCCGTGACTATATAGCACGGAGTAATCAGGAATATGCCGATAGGAAACCCCAACCAATTGTCGTTCATATGAACAATTTATTTAGAGTGCAACAATGGCTCATCTATGGAGTGCAATTGTGCAAAGGGATTATCAAAGCAGATGCACGATTGTGTCAGGACACGGATATACCGTCGAGTCGGTGGGGATCATCTGATTAAATCCTTAAATCACATACACACATATAACCTCAAGATTCAGATAGCAGAAATCAGGAACATGTTTCAGCATACAGAAATCAGAATGGAGGAATCAGAGATGACAGAGCTTTATCGATATGCAAACATGCTTTTTAAAACAGAAATCAGGATACAAATATGAAAGAATCATGAAACCATAGTCAAATACATTTTAGGTTGAATTTCCCCTACCTTAACAGATCTTTCTAAGCAAATTCAACGCCGTTCCAAAGCAATCCAAAAGTTCTTATTCACAGCCTCCACTCATAGTCTACATCACACACATGATGATGTATAAAAATTAATCCTAATTATTAATAATATTGACGTATTTAAGTGTTTTCTCAAAACCGAGACGGAAATGGATAATTTCGTGTTGACTCGAAACATGACCCAACTTCCCACTTTATTTTGTCCCTCAAAATATTTGATTAAAGATTTGATTAATTCATAAAAGAGTTAGATCTTATCATACTCTTTCCAAGGCATCAAGAATCACGTCAATCGGAGTTCGGGACAAAGCGTTATGGCCAAAATATCAAAGCTATATCGATACTTCAGTCAAAACGTGCTAACTTAGAACTTGGCCAAACTTCCAGCTCAATTTTGATCATCAAAAAAATTTACTCATTAGTTAGTTAATTCATAAAAGTTGTAGATTTAGTTGTCCTCTTTTCAATTCCGTAAGAATCGCATCAATCAAAGTTCGAAGTAAAAAGTTATGGCCAAAACACTGAAGCAGTGTTGGCACAGTCAAATTGATCGATCAATACATCACATTGATCGACACTTACCTTGATCATATTGATCGATTATCAAATTGATCGATCAATGCTGTCGGGAATGAACTTCCAGCAACAAACTTGCTATTTTTATTATTGTATATACAATTTGATCGATTAATCTAGATGATTGATCGATCAATACCAAATTTGATCGATCAACCACCTAAGTTGATCGATCAATATCCAATTTTGATCGATCAATCACCTAATTGATCGATTAAAACCTTTAGAAATGCACAGCCATATGGTTTTGTCATTTTTAATCTATTTTTATCCAAATCTTCTACGATCTTAATCCAATTACACACGCATACACACTAAACTAAAATAAGGATTTATTCTACAATCTAAACCATTAAAATCAAAGAAAAACTAACCTTTCTTCGATCGATTTCGCGCCTTTAAGAATCGTTGTCCAAAAGGGTTTCGAAACGAAACTTCCGCATCTCTACGGCGATTTCACAACGATTGATCACCACGTATTCAAGATGAAGTCGTCAATGATCCACGCATCGATCTCAACCTTCTCAATGCTCGGTTAACGATTGTGAGGTGGAACGCTTCTTGAAAATGGGGTTTCTAAAGAAAAAAGGGTTTGAACGGTCGAAATTCACCAAAGGCGGGATTCAAGTGTTGATCGGTGTCATGTGCTTTGCAAAGGTTGCGGAGATCGCGGCGATTACACGATCAAAATCCCCCAAGGTTTCATGGGTGACGGCTTTCTAAGAAGTGGGGCTCGACTCTCTCTTCTTCTCAATTTCAAAAGGCCTTTCTTAGCCTCAAAGCAACCCACCTCCCTATAACCAAACGAAAGCCCCAAAATATCCTTGATATTTTAGCTAAAATTCTATCCTCTTATCTTTGACTTGGCTTCGGTGTTGAGCGGCACACAGTGCGTCGGTGCACGGCTTTCACACTAAAGGCTCAAACACACATTTAAACCTTAATCTGTCAGCACAAAGTTATCCTAATATTATTTAAATATTTATTATTATATAAAAATCTAAGATGACATCGATTTTCATGTTGACCACACACTTGAGGTCAGTTGAGTTCGGGTCTAATTTTTCGGGTTATTACAGCTTTCTCTCAAACACCATCTATGTCGTTTGATTTGAAGGCTATAATGTAAAGATCAAATGTGCCAAATATTGGCACAAAACATGTTCTCTAACATCTATTTTTTCACAGTTGACTATCCAATTTAATCATTGGCGAAACTAACGAATCGCCATCGATCTTATAAGCAATTGCCATCGATTGGATAAGAAATCGCCATCGATTGGATAAGAAATCGCCATCGATTGGATAAGCAATCGTCATCGATTGGATAAACAATCGCCATTAATTGGATACGCAATTGACATTTATTAAACACTATATAGAAAAAGACTTATTATGCGTGTAGAGCAATGGTAAAGTGTGTCTTTTTCAAACAGGTGATTTTGAGGCAATAGCATTCTCGTATGAAATTTTGGTTCCGCATCCAAAATAAGCACTATTAAGAATTGAACCCAAGTCTTTTCCATCCAAACCAAATACTCCAACCAACTCAACTACAGCGTACAATGTGAAATAAATCAATAATTTTATATTAAAATACTTTTCATCTATCTGAGCGAATACAATTCTTTATCAGATCGATGGCGATTTTTTATCCAATCGATGACGATTGCGTATCCAATCGATGGCGATTGCTTAGTCGAGCGATAACGATTGATTATCCGATCGATGGCGATTGTTTAGTCGAGCGATAACGATTGATTATTTGATCGGTGATGATTCATTAGTTGAGCCAATGATTAAATTTGATAGTCAACTGTGAAAAAACAGATGTTATAGAGCATGTTTTGTGCCAATCTTTGGCACGTTTGATCTTTACATTGTAGCCTTCAAATCAGACAGCATAGATAGTGTTTGAAAGAAAGCGGTATTAATCTCTACATTGTGATACCACGGGAGCCATTACTTGCTACACAATTTGAATGAAAGTCGTGACTGCATTGAATCATCAGAGAGAGATCATGTGTCATGCAAGTTTTTTGCATTAAAAATATTTAGATCATAGCCTTTGAATCAAATGGCCTAGATATGGTATTTCTGCATGGCACAGGTCCCCAAAATAGTATGGCTTTCTTTTAAGGGTACCTCTCTATGCGCCCACGCATGCTCTGAAACCGCTCACGTCCTAGACCCCTTGAAAACCATTGAATGCTTTTGAAATCGTCATCGACTGTTAAAAAAAAAAAAATTAATTTCCGACTGTCTACACAGAATTTTATTTTTATTTATTTTTTTTTTTTTTTACAATCGATGACGACTGTTTTCGCAGTCGGTACCGACTGTCTAAACAGTCGATGGAGACTCTTTTCGCAGTCGATACCGACTGTCTAAACAGTTGATGGCGACTCTTAAAACAATCGGTACCGACTGAGTTAAGAGTCGCCATCGATTGTTTTAAGAATCGCCATCGACTGTTTTAAGAGTTGCCATCGATTGTTTAAAATATATATTTATTTTTTTTAAAAAGGCGATATCGCCTTTTTTTCGTATCTATCTTTGGTGCTATCGATTTTATATTGTGGCCTTCAAAACAGACGGCATTGATCCCGTTTCAAACCGCATAAATATAGAAAAGTGCAAATATTTAAAATTTTAAATCATGTAGAACGAAAATAAGTGTAAGAAGGGGTATTTCGGACTTTTTGTGCTTGCTGAAAATGGCTTGGTTAAAAGCTGGTCCGTTTGGGTAAAGGTGAAAATATAGGGTCTCTGACGGAAAAGGTGTATCTAAGAGGGTCGATAAGGTAAATTTCCCAACTTTCAATGACCTAACGGTGATGAATCCACTATCTCCAGTCCTCTTTTTCTTCTTAAACATGTTTCAAGATTTGAAATAAAAGAGAAATATGGTAACTCATCATGCGAAATCAAATATTTATTCTATAATTCTGCAAGACATTAGACTCGATCACTTGATGGCACACTCCGCCGATCTCATGAAACCAGATAAAACAGCGCTTATGAGACTCGATCACTCGATGGCACACTCCACTGGAAAAGATGAACCATGGCTTTGACACAAACTATGAAATTACCAACACAAGAAGACCCTAAGATACAAAACATCCAAATAAAGAAACCATATAAATGTTATAACTCCCAACATTCATCGAACTTTGTCGGTAACTTGTTCAGATCAAACTTCAAGTTTGGTTGTTTAGGTTCTGGGTCATGATCTTTGCGATAACTTCAAGTAGAAGGGATTTTGGGGGGCTTGGGAGCCTCGCTCTTTGCAGGTGGTTTGGGCAGCAATATTCTTACTGTATGTGACTTCCCGAGGGAAGTAGAAGGAACAGCTGTGGAGGGTGCAGTAAGTCCCTTTTTCACGACAGGCTTGGGGATGAGATTCTTCACTTTCTCAAGATTTATTATATGAATGATTGGTTGTACTCCTTTGTCAAGCCCATTTGAGTTGAACTTTCTATGACCAAGAAAAGAGTCATTCTCCATGGAGTGAGAGAGAGAGAGAGAGATGAAGAAAATAGCCTTGACTACATAACTTTGAAACAAAAGGTAAAAGAGAAGCTGGTTGAGTTTTGGAGGCTTGGATGTAATGGCGTTTTATAGCTTAGGTTTAGAGTCTTATGAAGAAAGGTTGAACAGAAAGTAGAGGAAGAAGATTTGGTGTAATTAAGGAAAGGGCAAAATGGTAATATAGATAAGTTTTTTATTTTTCTAAATAAAAAAGAAAAAGGCTGGTGTTAATAGCACACTACCTTATCTTACGGCTACCTCACTTAAGCAAAGCGTTGAATCGGGATCTTTTTTCACCCCCAATCATTCATATAATAAATCTTGAGATTATGATCCCACAGTCAAATAGTCCGATGTTGATTTCATGTGACACACATTCCAAAAAGTAAATGTGAAGTGCATTGATGAGACATCGTGATTACATTCACTTTTTGACATCATGGCCACATAAAATCAACATTTAATAGTCTGATGATAGGCTCGCAATCTTAAGATCTATTGTGTGAAAGATTGGGACAAATAATAATCTCTATCATCTGATTCAAAGAATTCAACAGATTTGTGTGTCAAATCACAAATTAAAATGGGCCGAGTTTTGTGTGCTTAATCACAACGTTTTAATTTTACTCTATGTATAGCAAAAAAATAAATGCAGGGTAATCTTCAAATTAATGTATGAACAACAAGGCCACATGCCCTCTAAGTACAGAATAAACAGCTAGACTTAGATTTTGAATTTAAAAGAATCCAAATGAGGAAAATTATAATGAGCGGACCTCAAACAACATACTAACAACGGATTGCTTACGTGACGTGATACAAGTGGCTGGCTCGATTTTTATTGTTGGGGCCCACTGTGCTTGCATCGCGCCATGTAACCAGTCCGTTGAATGGTCGGTTGTTTGCGATCCGACATTGATCAATGTCCATCCAATAATCTACACCAACAGGTGCGCTGAGCTCTATGTGGCACCCAAAAATCTATTGCTATATATGACACATGGACCAAGAGGGCATTGCATTGGTTAATTTTAAAAGTAAAATAAAAATGCATGTTGAGGCTTTGAGGGTAACGTCAAATTTTGATTAAACTTTACTAACGTTGTAGTTTTAGAAAGATATAGTATGTTGATAGGAACTATATCTCAGATCAATCTATTACTAAGAGTGGCAATATTTTCTTCATTGGTGGGGAAGCTATTTCTTGAAAATCGAACAAACAATCAATTATTTCTAACTCCACGATAGAATCAAAACTAATTGCTTTAGCCTTGGCTTGAGAAAAAGTCGAATGACTTTGAAACTTCTTATATGATAATCCTTTATGGATTAAGCCAGTTCCAGCAGTTATAATTAATTACGATTGTAATGCTGCAATTCGGAGAGCAAATAATGGTCAATATAATGGTAAGTCTAGATAAATATGCCGAAAACATGCATTTTTGAGAGTACTCCTAAAAGGAGTAACATCATATCCATTATAATCAGATCACCTGAGAATAAGGCTAATCCCTTTACTAAAGGCCTTGCAAGGTCAAAATTTGGAGCAAATCGAAGGGGATGGGTCTTACTTATGACAATTAAAAAATAAATTATCAGTAGTGATAACCCAACCTTAGGACTGGAGATCCCAAGAATCAGGTTCAATGGGAAAAATAAGTTACAGGGTAATTTGAGGAGATGCATTATATGTAATTAGCATAATATAATTATCCAAGTCCCTTCTTATGGTGTGGATAGTGCATGAAATATGTGAGGATAGAGCTTGAGGAATTTCTCTTAATGAGTTCTATAGCTCATTTTGAGTGGGGTGTATAGTCACATAGAAAATCTTGATGACTCACCTATTGGAGTGTGGAAGTGAGGACGCTTCCTATGATAATTTAGCTAATTATCTAGAACACTCATTAAAGTGGGATATCAGCACATGGATATCAGCACATGGCCATAAAGTGCTAGCTTCTATACATGTAGACACTTTGAAACTCTGTGTGCGTAGAACATGAATCTTGCTATTAGAGGAATCTAGTTTTGCAAGACTTTCAGTCACCAGTATTCCTAGGTACCTTTACTTGAGCATGGATGTTCAAGTTTCCTCAAAAAATTTATTTTAAAATTTTAAAATAGGTGGGGGATTATTGGTGTAATTTAAATTTTAGTTTTCATCTCATTTTCCTACAACTCAAAATTAACCTACTAATTTCTTTTCAAAAAAAGAAATAGCCTACTAATTTTAGTCTCACATTGGATGTCTCACATTGGAAACTGTAAATGTGATGCCCCATCCTTCCCTTACCCGAAATCTCGAAAAGGCCGGTGCGTCAATGGCTTGATACGTCCACATCAAATGCAGTAATCAAAGAAGATATTAATATCATATATGGCAAATAAACAAAGAGATTCTATTTCTAATCAAAATTTATAAACAAGCCTAAAGGAACCAAAATGAACCACAGGCGATGGCTGACCATCACCTAAACAGTGGTATATAGAATATATGAACAAGGATCACTGGACGTACCAAGCCCAAAATCTCAAAATTACAAAAACTAGAACAAATTCAAATCCGAGGTCCAAGGGTAGAACTCGTCAGGCTGAAGATCTTCTTCCGGCTCGTAATCCGGATCGTTCTTAAGCCCTGGGTCCTGATCAGTATCTACACTTATGACGTATAGTCGGGGTGAGCTAACAGTCTAAGCTCAATAGAAGAAAAGTTCAATATCAATGTATCACATCATATCAGAGTATAGTTTAAATGACAGAATTCAGAACCATATCAGAGCAATAACAGAATTCAAAATCGAATTTAAATGGCAATCTTATAAACATTTGTATTAAAACAGGGCTGTAAAGACAAGGTTCCAATTAAATCAACATAGCGAAATTCTCTTAGGTTTCTAAGTTCTTATTCGATTGGTAATTCACATGTGAATTCTTATCTGAATGATTAACTTAAAACCATAAGTTAACTAATCTCCCAAACGAATATAGCATTAATGGGAGCCAAATATTTGTCCGATGGGAATCCCCACTTAACCATCCTCATTTAATAAACACTTTTCGGAAGTGCAACAAGCTCCTGCGTTATGAGGGATACTTGCACAGTTCGAATTACCGTCAAACAATTCAGAGTATACGAATAAACTGTCGTACCGGTTCAAAGAGCGAGGGAATTCGTTCTGATCAGCCTTAAATCAGCGTGCAGATTTTAATATATAATTCAACATAATGCAGTGTGTTTAATTCATAACTAGTTTCAGAGTTCATAATTGTAATATCCCTGATATTTTAGATCAGATTTCGATTACCTCGATATGCGTGCCCAAAAAATTTACGAGATAAGTCTGATTATTTGGGTAGCTTAGGGTATGATGAGAGATTTGGTCAAAGGATTTTTGTTTCGAACTTGTGGAAGTTTTATTTTTGATAACTTATATGCTAAGTCTAGTATATGCGCTTAACGCCGGAAATAGTTGCAAGTTAAGTAGATAGGATTGTAATTTAAAAATCTAGATATTATGTGGTTTGCAATTTTGTATTATAAAGAGGAGGTGTGAAGGAGAAGTTGCATCTTCTTCCTCACGTGAGAAACCGGAACCCTTGCACTCTTTGCAAACCTTTGCCTCCTTGCTTTGATCTTAGATCCCTTATGATTGGGAATCTCTCTCCCCATCTCAACCATCGATAAGCCTTTTGATCATCTTTAGATATGTTTAAGATATTAAGAGAGAAGACTAGGGGAGAGTGGACGGTGTGGCAAATGAGCTGGGCTAGCCTTTGCTCTAAAAGCAAGGTTTGGGTTGGACTGATCTTTGGGGTCCAATTGAACTTGGTGGTTTGTTCTGGTACGTAGACTTGGTGCAACGGGAGCCAAGGGATCTAACTTCAAGAGGTAGGCCTTTACACTCCTTTAATTTGGTTAAATATATGTTTAGTATAGATTAGACAAACAACTTTGATGTTTGGATGGAATAAATTGCAAGAAAGAAAAACAAATTCGAAAACCACAGACCTGGAGAAATTCGATGGTTGAATTTCAATTGAAGGTCGAATTTGAACTTTTAAGGCCTAATGCAATTTTTGGAATTCGAGGGTCGAATTTTGCCCTGTTTTTTTTTTTTTTTTTTGAAAACTTTTGGAAATGGTTTTGGGGAGTCTTTTGGTTGATTTTTTTGACATAATTAAGACCTTGGGTGTTAATTATTGTAGGTTTTGAGATAAGAGTCCATGGTGAGGACTGCTTTGCTTATTTTTGGATTGAATTGAGTTGAGGTAGGGGAATCCTAAACCTAAATTGCATTATATTATAAGTTTTGGTTATTTGTTGCAAGCATTGAAATCTAAATTTTGATAAACCTGGCATGATTAAGAACTCCGAAACTTTGATATAAGAACTCAAAAATTTGACCTTCCGAACTTCATTTTCGAATGTGAACTTTGAATTAGAACTCCGAAAAATTCGAAATGTATTAATTACATAAAATATGATATGTATAGCATTTGCATTCGATTTGAGGCACATACGAATGAAACCCTAGATCCTACCAACCGTGTTGACGGTAATTCAGTTTGGCACAAGTTTCCCTCATTACGTAGGGGCTTGTTACTCTTTCCGAAATAGGGTTCATGAACGACGATGGTCAGTAGGGTTTCCCATCGGTAATACTCTCGCTCTCATGCTATAGGTAATTTGGGAGATATAATTAAGTTATAAATTTAAGACAAGAAGCATGCTAATTCAGAATTTGAAAGCATCAGAACATCAGATTTATTGAATCATCTTATGGCTTTTGATTTTAGTACTGAAATTTAGACATCAATGTATCTTTTGAAAACCATATCTGATCCAATTTTTGTCTTTGAAAAACCCTTATGATAAAATGCAAATGGATAAATTTCCTCTATTGAGCTTCGATGTTAACTCACCCCGACTATACGTCACAGGTGCTGAGACTGACTTGGGATCTGAAGATCTGGATCTGGAGGATTCCGACTATATTCCTAAGGAGGAATTGGAGATCCCAGCGGAGGAATTCTTTCCTTGATCTAGATTTATACTTTTGGTACTTTTGGTTCCGAATTAATTGAATATTGGGCCCTAGGCCTTTGATTTGTCTTTTGGATATCACTTGAGGAACCATCATTAGGAACCACTATTTTAGGTGTTGGATTGGCCATCACTGGTGGTTCTTCTTGGTTCCTCAGGGTGATATATGATTTTGAATGAGCTTTTGTTCTTTCTTATTTTGCTATGCCTCTGTTTTGACCTATACTTATGCTGCCGGCTTCTATTTGTTATGGCTTATTGAGAAATCAATAAGTTGATGAATCGGCCTTTCCTATACCTTTAGGGATTGGAAAAGTCAGGTCGTCACAGTTGGTATCAGAGCATGGCTCTAGGTTCGAAGTCTTAGGACTAAGGGCATGATTGTTTCTTACAATCAATACTGATCTATTGTTATTGTTCTTCAACAATGACAGATCAGCATGACTCCACGGTTCAGAGGCAGGGGCCGAGGTAGAGAGGGGCCTAGAATGGCTCATATTGAGGAGATTGATGAGGGCGTAGGTACCTCACACGACAGAGAGAGATTCGTGCCGGGTCCTAATGCAGATCCTTTAGGAGCTGCTAGACCTGAGAGAGGAAGTGTTGACCAAGTATTGGCGGGTTTGGCCACCAATATGAATCAGTAGACTACAGCAATGGATCGGCAGATGAAGTTGCTGGCAGCCAGAAATCAGCCAGGAGGGTTTGCAAAGTTCAGGAGGATGAGACCTCCTACTTTCTCGGGGCAGACGGATCCCATAGAGGTCAAGGCATGGATCGATGAAATGGAGAAAATTTTTGAGGTGTTACAGTGCACCGATGTTGAGAAGGTGCGCTGGGCTACCTTCAAGCTATTGGGCGAGGCCAGTCCTTGGTGGAAATCTGTTTCCAGGACTCGAGAGCAGGACTACCCCAACACTCCATGGACTTGGGCAGAGTTCGTGGACACATTCAACGATCAGTATTTTCTAAGGATCGTACGAAACCAGTGGGAAGTCCAGTTCATAAAACTGGAGCAGAACGAGATGTCGGTGTGCGAGTATAGCGCTGAATTTGATAGACTTGCACGATTCGCACCCTTGCATGTGGCCACTGAGTTGATGAGGGCCCAGAAATTTTAGAGGGGCTTGAGACCAAACATTCAAGAGAGGGTATCGATGTGGGAAATGGAGACTTATGCAGGTGTCATGTCAAAGGCTCTCATTGGAGAGGAAGACATCCAGAAATAGTATCTGAGGTGAGAGCAGGGTAATAGGAACCGGTTTGGCCAAGGACAGTTGAGTGCGTCTGAGCAGGCGAACAAAAAGCTGAGGTTCTCGAGACCTCCTCAGTATCCTATGCAGCCATCGTATCCCAAGTCGGCTGTTACATCGGGACCTGTATCTTCTTCCTATCAGCGATTGTAGAGTTCTTCACCAGTGCGACCTTTCAGAGCTGGAAGCACTACTACGAGTAGAGCTTCTGTGGCTCAGGGATCATCGCGAGGATCAGCTGTTACTCCTATTTTTACTCCAGCATGTACACGATGTGGGAAACCACATAAGACGGAGGATTGTCGAAAGAACACTCGAGGGTGTTTCAGATGCGAAAAGGTTGGTCATATGATTAGGGATTGTCTTGAGGTGAACAAGGGAAAGACTACGTCAGTCTCTACGCAGAAATCATCGCGACCTACTGTTCAGGGTCTAGTCTATGTGGTGACTGCGCAGAATGCTCAAACATCGAATGACGTGATCCAAGGTATCATTAAAGTTCAGATTGTCAATTCTTGTATTAGTTATATTGATTCAACTACGAGTACTTTACTAATAAATTTGAAAACTATAATCATTGCATATAATTAATGATAAAATTCTTGATAAAAGGTACCCATGATATGAGTCGTGAAGGGGACTTGAGTAAAACTGAAGCACGAGTGTTGATAGACCCTGGGTCTAGATACTCATTCATTACTTCTCTTTTCTCCAAGAAGTTGGGCATCATTCCCAAACCTCTTGCTTTCATCTTGGATGTGAAAGTTCCTACGGGAAGCTCGGTGAGCACGGATACAGTGTGCCAGTCAGTGATCATGATAGTTGACGACCATGAGACAATGACCTACATGATTACGCTGAGCATGGAAGGGTTCAACATGATTCTCAGGATGGATTGGTTGTCCGTATACCACGCGAGTGTGGACTGTCTACGAAAGATCATGACCTTCCAACTTTCAAAGCAGAAATCCTTTCGATTTTACGAAATTAAATCGAACATCACGCCTATTATCTCAGCTATCCGAGCTGAGCGTATGATGCGAAATGGTTGTTGTGGTCATCTTGCTTACTTGCAAGATAATAAGGAGAAAGATAGGGACATCATGCTTATCACGGTTGTTAGTGGGTTTCCCGATGTTTTTCTTGATGATTTGCCTGGATTGCCACCGGACCGAGAGATTGAGTTCGCGATCGACTTAGCTCCTGGTACAGAACCATTGTCCAAGGCTCCTTATCGGATGGCGCCCGCGGAGTTGAAAGAGCTCAAGGAACAGCTACAGGAGCTATTAGATAAAGGCTTCATTCGACTGAGTGTTTCTCCTTGGGGAGCACCGATACTTTTTATGAAGAAGAAAGATGGATCGATGCGTCTGTTCATCGATTATCGCCAGCTCAACAAGATGACGATTAAGAATCGTTATCCACTTTCGCGAATAGATGACTTGTTTGATCAATTACAAGGTGCAAAGTTCTTCTCAAAGATTGATCTGAGGTCAGGCTATCACCAGCTCAAGATCAAGGCGGAAGATATATCCAAGGCCGCGTTTCGTACACGATATGGCCACTATGAGTTCCTAGTGACACCTTTTGGGTTGATGAATGCGCCAGCATCATTCATGGATTTGATGAACCGCGTGTTCAAGCCACATCTAGACAAATCAGTGGTAGTTTTCGTAGATGACATCCTCATCTATTCAAAAACCAGAGAGGAGCATGTGCAGCATCTACAAGTGGCTCTTCAAACACTGAGGGACCATCAGTTATATGCCAAACTCAGCAAGTGTGAGTTTTAGCTCGATCAGGTCAGTTTCTTAGGCCACGTCGTCTCTGAGTCCGGTATATCTGTTGATCCTACAAAGATTGACTCAATGGTGAATTGAGAACAGCCGACGACAGTTATAGAAGTCCATAGTTTCCTTAGTCTGGCAGGGTACTATCGGAGATTTGTCTAAGGCTTCTCGAAGATATCTGGTCCGCTTACACTGCTTACGAAAAAGAATGTGAAGTTCGATTGGACAGAGCAGTGTGAGCAGAGCTTTTAGGAGCTGAAGCGGAGATTGACTATAGCACCGATACTTGCTATACCTTCTGGCAGTGGAGGCTTCGCAGTGTACAGTGATACATCTTATGGCGGATTAGGCTGTGTGCTTAATCAACATGAGCGGGTCATTGCATATGGTTCTAGGCAGTTGAAGGATCATGAGATAAATTATTCGACACATGATCTCGAGTTAGCATCAGTTATCTTCGCCCTGAAGATCTGGAGACATTACCTCTACGGTGAGATATTCGATATATTCATCGATCACAAGAGTCTCAAGTACCTGTTCACTCAAAAGGACTTGAATATGAGGCAGCGACATTGGATGGAGTTTTTGAAGGATTATGATTGCTCAATCCAGTACCATTTGGGAAAAGCGAATGTCGTTGTTGATGCTCTCAGTAGAAGGTCTTCAGCACAGTTATCACATCTGGTTAGTCGGATACAGAGATGGAAGCTATTAGAAGATATGGCTTTGGGTAGCTCACGGTTTGATGTGAAAGGCTTGGGAGCATTGATGGCTACACTTGTACTGTGCCCTACACTCTTTGAGAACATCAAGAAGCTTCAGATGACAGACAATGAGCTTATAGCGATTAGGCGAGATGTGCTTAATGGAAGCAAGAAAGATTTCTCCATTCGAGCAGATGGGACCTTATTGTTTCGAGACCGAGTATGTGTACCGACGAGTACTAAGCTTCGGGACACCATTCTAGAAGAGGCTCACAAATCAATGTATGCCATACATCCTGGTAGCACCAAGATGTATCAGGACTTGATGAAGAGCTTCTGGTGGCGAGGTTTGAAATGTGACGTCGCTGAGTACGTAACGCGATGCTTAGTTTCTCAGCAGGTTAAGGTTGATCATCAGAATCCAGCAGGGTTATTGCAACCTTTACTTGTACCCGAGTGGAAATGGGAAGCCATTTCGATAGACTTTATTCTGGGTTTGCCGAAAACACTGAGGAAGAATAATGCCATCTGGGTCATTGTAGATTGGTTAACCAAGTCTACTCATTTCCTCCCGTACAATGCTACATATACAGCAAGTAAACTTGTCAATTTATACCTCAAGGAGATCGTTCGACTGCATGGTATACCTGCTAGTATTGTGTCCGACAGGGATCCGTTGTTTACTTCACAATTTTGGCAGCGGTTTCAAGAAGGAATGGGTTCTCGTCTCGACTTCAGCTCAGCATTTCACCCACAGACCAATGGCCAGACTGAGCGAGTGAATCAGATCATTGAGGACATGCTATGAGCTTGCATATTGGATTTTCATGGTTCATGGGACCACCAATTACCTCTGATCGAGTTCACTTACAACAATAGCTTCCAAGCTAGCATCGGTATGGCACCGTTTGAGGCTTTGTATGGATGGAGGTACAAATCTCCACTAAACTGGGAAGAAGTGGGTGAGAAGCTCATTATCAGACCTGAGATTGTAGAGTGTACGACCGAGACAGTTCGGTTAATTCGCGAGAGCCTACATGTAGCTCAGAGTCGTCAGAAGAGCTACACCAATCTCAAGCGGAGACATGTGGATTTTCAGGTACGCTTACTTGAGCATACGTACATTTCATCCCTTAATACGTCTTTACATGAATAAATTGTTGCTAACACATACCTTTTAGGTCGACGACAATGTGTTTGTTCCAATCTCACCTACGAAAGGCGTTATGCGATTCGGTAAATGAGAGAAGCTGAGTCCTCGGTACATTGGGCCTTTTGAGATCTTAGGTCGAGTCGGAGAGGTTGCCTACTGATGCAACTCCCAATGTACCTACTTTATTTGTTGGTGGTAAAAGCAATTTAAAATCAAAGTAAAATAGTAGATGGAATCAGCACAACTGAGAAATCCTAGACCTGCAAGATACAGGGTCCATTTGTAGCAAGTTTTGATAAGTAAGAGTTTGTCCCACAGGGAAAAGGTGATCTACGGCTCCAAGGGAGCCATCTCTAGTAGTCCCTCCAGATCTGACTACAGATCTGGCAGTCCTAAAAGGAAGTGAGTTTAGGGTCACTTATTCTAAGTATCCTAAGGTAGCCTAATGAATTAACTACAGAAAGGGTTGAGAAGATGGATGGAGTGTGGGAAAATAAATATAAAAGGGTGAGAAGTATGCTATTGGGTTCAGATCTGCTGAAATTTATGACTCAGATCCAGTTCTGCTGGTATAGAAATCCTGTCCAATGGCTACATTATCACCAAAGAGGAGAAAGAATCCAACTCATCCCTGTGCCATGATCCAATCCCTTAAAGTTATAACCTGTCCACTTAAATGGTCACAGACTATCCCATAGGGGAACCACAATCCAGAGATGGGTCAAAACAAGTTAATCATTGTAGGCACTACTTCATCCAGGCTACAAGCTCAGGAATCCATAGGGAACCTCAACCTCTAAAGCTCTATGTGTGGGGCTAAGGCTGTATAGGACCATGATAGCCCAGACACATAAAACCAACAAGAGATTGAGTACCACCTTCGATCTAGCTGTCCATTGCTTGAGTGGGACTACAATGGTCCAGTCACAAGCCTACAATCTCCATTCCCAGATCAGATCTGCCATCTGATGGCAGGTCTATACTAATATAGGGGAGTCTGTCTCAGTACAATCTCCTACTAGGCTATAAGCTCAGGCTCGGAGAAGAAGGATCTATTTTGGATCGACGGATTGGATTCACCCTAAGGCTATAACCTGTCCACTTGAATGGTCACAGATTATCCCAGAGGCTATCATCCTCACGGAGCCCAAAATAAAATAAGAATATTGCAGCCACCACCATGGTCACAAGGCTACCAGCTCAGGCTTCCATGGGAATTTCAGATCTAGTGGGTCCTGTAGTGGGGCTAAGGCTGTATCGGACCATGATAGCCCAGACACACAGGTCACTTGGATTTGAATGGTTCCTTAGAATCAGTCCTCCATTGCTTTGAATCACAGCCAAAGCAATGACAGATCACAAGGCAGCAGCCTTGCACAAAACAGCTCACAAACACACGAATCCCATAAAAGTACAACACCCAATCACAAATTCCATTAATCTAATCTTAATAAACATACATAGGCATGGCCAGCAAGTGCTGGGCCATGGGGAGAAGAAAAAGAAAAAGGAAAACTACTTACAATTATAGAAGAACAGAAAAGAAAAAGATCTCAGATCACGTATCAGTGATAAGGTCTGAGCTATTCCGGCCGTGTTCTCCCCCTTCAAACCTAAACCAAGCTTAGGTTTATATAGCAGTTGGTGGCGGTGCATTAGGGTTAGGAAACCCTAATTTTAGAGATGCCACGTGGCCTATTAATGATCCTTGGATGCCTCGAGGCGCGTGCATGGAGATTCGAGCGTGGGAGTGTGTGCCCTAATAACTGGAAATTTCTAGAAAGTCTTCTGCTGAAGCGATAGAAGTTGGAGTTCAGAGCTTCGCCAGGTTGCAGTCGATTCCCAGACTTGTCGCATGGTAGCACTGACTTCACGAGGATGAATTAGCATTAAAACTTCAGAAGTCGCGGGGTTGCAGCTTCTTGATGCTTTGAGCAGTCGCGAGGTAGATAGTTAAGCTCTCGCTGGATTGGGCTTCGCGAGGTTGGGTTGGAATAGCACGGGAACTGTGCGAGCATTCCATTTCACAATAGATCTTCGCGAGGCTAACTCTGGCTTCGCGAGGCTAACTCTGGCTTCATGAGGCTGCTTTCTTCCTAAATAGCGCGAGAACTGCGTGAGAAGTTCACTTCTTAATGGAACTTCGCAAGGATCCTCGCGATAACTTTGAGGCTTTTCTGAATTGCGCAACAGTTTCTCTTGACATTTGCATCCTCATGCTTCGCTCGACGCATGTGGCGAATCAAGCTAGTCTCACTCAAGAGAAGTTGTTGTGAAGTCTTGGGACTTTGCGAGGACTGCGCGAAGCATATTTTTCTGAATCCTCTGGAGCTTTGTCAGCTGCGCGAGGCTTACCTCAGGTCTGGATTCATTGCTCATTCTTCTGAGGAACTTCTAGTGCCAATACAAGCTCCCGAGGATTTATGGCCTTATTACACTGCTGTTTATTATCTACAGAGAACACTTAACAAACCTTTATTAGATGGCTAAGGGTCTAATCAAAGGCTAAGTTAAGGGGTGAAAAGTGATACTTTTCAAGTCTTAACACCTACCGAGTGGCGCTACCGCCGCAATTGTCCAGCATGCACAACGTCTTCCATGTGTCCATGCTGCATAGATACATATGCGACCCGACTCACGTGCTTGATTATCAACCCATCGAGCTTCAGGATTGTTTGACGGTGATCGAGGACCCGGTTCAGATCTTGGATCGCAAGGAGCAGATCCTATGCACTAAGTGGATTCCTTTGGTTCTCGTTAGATGGAGGAATCATACACCAGAGGAAGCCACCTAGGAGCGAGAAGCTGAGCTTCGAGAGCAATTTTCGAGCCTTTTTGCTTGAATATTTGGAGAAATTGAATATTGGATGTATGAAACTTTAGAATTTTCGATGCACTTATCCTAGACTATAAAATTTTTGAGGTACAATGTAATATTTTAATGCCTGTAGCAATTTATGTGTGATAACTTCGATATTTCCTACTTTATAACGATAAATATATTTCAGAAATTTCCATTTGCATGTGGGTGGTTACTCTCGCTAATGAATCTATGAATTAATCGGGCCCAATTTTAATTCCTTTGGTTCATTTTATAAGCTATATTATGGTTTTGTACTTGCGGTATAGTCGAATAGTCGAATTCCATGTTTAAACAGCAAAAAGGGCTCAAAGGAAGTCAATTCGGCCCAAGGCAATGGACCAACACATAAAATTTTTGAATTTGTGAAGGAAAACAGAATTCGAGAATATCGAGGGTCGAAAATTCAAATGGTTGATTTTGAATGAATAGTAGTTAGGCAGTTTAGGCCAAATTTCAGGCCTGACAAACTTTTAAGGAATTCGAGGGTTGAATTGAAATTTGACCATCGAATTTGAATTCGAGGGTCGAATTTGTCGGGTTAAGTGTGGGGTTCTGTTTTGGGGTTTTGGCATTTCGGGCATTGCAAACAGAGCTTAGGGTTTGGGTTTTTGAGGGTTTTGGGATTTTTGTGGCTTCTCTTACAATTTTTGGCTGGATTTCAAGAGGGTTTCCCCTCAGATTGCATAAGGGACTCGGATTGCTTGCATAGGAAACCGATTTGGGGGCATTTCAAGAGGTAAAACCCTCTACTTTTTGTGGATTGTGGTTTAAATTTCTGCATTTTTGTGTTGTTTTTTTTCTGGCATCTTAGTATGGGGCCTAAGAAATAGACCCCTGTTTGAATCCCTACCTCAAAGAGGCCAGCTTCTAAGGTTGGGTCCGCAAGCCAACCTTCACAGCCGGTTCAGCCACCTTCACAGCCGGGTCAGACACCCCTACCCCTACAAATCCGTGAGCATCCCAGTGCATTTTGGGGTATTAAGGGGTTTGCTGTGGAATGGATCTTCGATCCTGAACTTTTCGATCAGCAAGCCTCAACCCAGTCGGCTTTTGATTACCTTGAAAAAGTCCAATTAACCTCTCTGTTGCAACCATTACACACACATTTCTATCCTCGCTTGGTACGCTTATTCTATTAGCGTATACGAAGGGAGGACGGCAAGAAAATCTACACCACCATTGATGGTCGGGAATACGCCTTTGACCTTGATGACATTGCCATGGCAATGCGATGCCCGACCAAACACTCACCGACTATGAGTTTGGCTCCTCCCCACCCTAAATCTGTCCCGGTTCAGGAGGTCATGGCACAAATGACCCAAGGTAAACATGGGTCCGGCAAAGCGATCACCCGTTCTCAAATGCCCTAGACCATGTGGATTTTAGATGTGATTTTTAAGGCCACCCTTTGCCCTTTTGGGCATAGATCGGAACGCCGAGGCCCCATTCAACAGATTTTGTTTGCGGCATTTAAAGAGCGTTGGTTCAATGCCCCGAAAATTGTCTTTAAGGGCATCCTTAAAGCTCATGAGAAAATGGGCAAGAAGGTGAAGACACCAGCAAAGGGCATCCCATATGCTCGCTTGATTTCGGTTATGATTGAGAATTATCGAGCGGGACCAGCCTATGAGATTCTCCCTACTGAGCCATGATCCACCGCCAATCTCAAACTTTATAACTTAGTCAATTGGGGTAGGACCTACAGTCGATTGATAAAGGCTCCCAAGGGTGCGGTGGTCCTTGATGAGGATGAAGAGGAGGATGCCGACCATGCAGCAGCAGAGCCTGTCGCACCTGAGACGGACCAGCCCCAACAGCCTGATGTCCTCACCCTGTCAGAGTTTCTTCGCCAGATGACTTCTATGGGTCAGCAGATTCAAGAGCTAACTCAGCATACCACCTCTATGAGCCGCGAGTTGCATATACACCGGGGGGTGCTCACATACCTGATGCAGCACGCTTTTCCTGACGACTATTCGACTTACATGGCAGATCTCCGGACGTCAGTTCACCACCCTTCTATATCGGGAGCAGGTCCCAGTGTCCCTACAGATGTGGGTGACGACGACATAGATGATGATGATGCTGATGTTGGGGACGATGACCAGGCTTCGGCTGGTCAGGCTGCTGAGGGGGAGGATTAGATCAGCCAGTGTGCTATTATGACTACTTTTTGTTGTTTCTTATGGATTGTATTTATTCCATGGATTATCTAGAACCTGGTGGTTCTAACTTTTTGCTACTTTTCTATATATTTGTTTTGGTTTTGTTCTGCCTTGTGTGATCTCTGACTGCTTGGCATGTGCATCTGTTAATGCCTCACTTATGTACTCAAATCCCTTGTATATGTTATCGGTTATGCATTTCACATGGCTGTTTTGACTATGGGTTGTGGGGTGACTTTTCGTTCTGTTTTTGTATTTGTTTTGGTGGATGGTTTTGGATTTTACTCACTTTCACCCTATCAGTTCACTACTCCACTTTCACTACTTTGCTCATCGGTTTGATTCGTTCTGGTGTGTACACCATGAGTCACGGTGAGGTTGTTTCCCGACATGTGACACTCGGGGTGTAGGAATCCATGTACGGATGCAATCCACTATGGCCCTTTGGGTTCACATGCAGTACATCCAAGTTACTACGGATCTCATCCCTTGACTTGCGTGCCCTGTGAGGCCATCGCACTGTGACCCATGTTTTTCCATTTATTTTAGTTTTGTGGGTTACGTTTGCGTTCCGATTTTGTGCTACGAGTGAGTTTTCTTTTCTAGCCCTGTTAGTGTGTCTTTTGCATTTTCGAGGACGAAAATTCCTAAGGAGGGGAGAATGTAATATCCCTGATATTTTAGATCGGATTTCGATTACCTCGATATGCGTGCCCAAAAAATTTACGAGATAAGTCTGATTATTTGGGTAGCTTAGAGTATGATGAGAGATGTGGTCAAAGGATTTTTGTTTCGAACTTGTGGAAGTTATGTTTTTGGTAACTTATACGCTAAGTCTAGTATATGCCCTAGACGCCGGAAATATTTGCAAGTTAAGTAGATAGGATTGTAATTTAAAAATCTAGATATTATGTGGTTTGCAATTTTGTATTATAAAGAGGAGGTGTGAAGGAGAAGTTGCATCTTCTTCCTCACGTGAGAATCCGGAACCCTTGCACTCTTTGCAAACATTTGCCTCCTTGCTTTGATCTTAGATCCCTTATGATTGAGAATCCCTCTCCCCATCTCAACCATCGATAAGCCTTGTGATCATCTTTAGATCTGTTTAAGATATTAAGAGAGAAGACTAAGGGAAAGTGGACAGTGGGGCGAATGAGCTAGGCTAGCCTTTGCTCTAAAAGCAAGGTTTGGGTTGGACTGATCTTTGGGGTCCAATTGAACTTGGTGGTTTGTTCCGGTACGTAGACTTGGTGCAACGGGAGCCAAGGGATATAACTTCAAGAGGTAGGCCTTTACACTCCTTTAATTTGGTTAAATATATGTATAGTATAGATTAGACAACCAGCTTTGATGTTTGGATGGAATAAATTGCAAGAAAGAAGAACAAATTCGAAAACCACAGACCTGGAGAAATTCGAGGGTCGAATTTGAACTTTTAAGGTCGGATGCCATTATTGGAATTCGAGGATCGGATTTTAATTCGACCATCGAGTTAAATTCGAGGGTTGAATTTTGCCCTGTTTTTTTTTTTATTTTTGAAAACTTTTGGAAATGATTTTGGGGAGTCTTTTGGTTGATTTTTTTGACATAATTAACACCTTGAGTGTTAATTATTGTAGGTTTTGGGATAGGAGTCCATGGTGAGGACTGCTTTGCTTATTTTAGGATCGAATTGAGTCGAGGTAGCAGAATCCTAAACCTAAATTGCATTATATTATAAGTTTTGGTTATTTGTTGCAAGCATTGAAATCTAAATTTTGATAAACCTAGCATGATTAAGAACTCCGAAACTTTGATATAAGAACTCAGAAATTTGACCTTCCTAACTTCATTTTTGAATGTGAACTTTGAATTAGAACTCCGAAAAATCTAAAATGTATTAATTACATAAAATATGATATGTTTAGCATTTGCATTCGATTTGAGGCACATACGAACGAAACCCTAGATCCTACCAACCGAAATAGGGTTCATGAATGACGATGGTCAGTAGGGTTTCCCATCGGTAATACTCTCGCTCTCATACTATAGGTAATTTTGGAGATATAATTAAGTTATAAATTTAAGACAAGAAGCATGTTAATTCAGAATTCGAAAGCATCAGAACATCAGATTTATTGAATCATCTTTTGGCTTTCGATTTTAGTTATGAAATTTAGACATCAATGCATCTTTTGAAAACCATATCTGATCCGATTTTTGTCTTCGAAAAACCCTTATGATAAAATGCAAATGGATAAATTTTCTCTATTGAGCTTCGATGTTAGCTCACCCCGACTATACGTCACAGGTGCTGAGACTGACTGGGGATCTGAAGATCTAGATATGGAGGATTTCGACTATATTCCGGAGGAGGAATTAGAGATCCCAGCGGAGGAATTCTTTCCTTGATCTGGATTTATACTTTTGGTACTTTTGGTTCCGAATTAATTGAATATTGGGCCCTAGGCCATTGTTTGTCTTTTGGATATCACTTGAGGAACCACTATTTTAGGTGTTGGATTGGCCATCACCTGTGGTTCTTCCTGGTTCCTTAGGGTGATATATGGTTTTGAATGAGCTTTTGTTCTTGCTTATTTTGCTATGCCTCTGTTTTGACCTATGCTTATGCTGTCGGCTTCTATTTGTTACGGCTTATTGAGAAATCAATAAGTTGATGAACCAACCTTTCCTATACCTTTAAGGATTGGAAAAGTCGAGTCATCACAATAATTCAAAGATTAGATACAATTTCAAGTTCATAATTCTTATTCGTAAATGGATTCAAAATTTCTGAGTTTGACGATCATATCATATATATATATCCATGAAAATCAAGACAAAATGCAATTGGTATTGAGTTTTCCCCTACCTCGGTTCGGAAGTCATGCTAGAATAACGCGAAGATCCTTATAGACGGTTCCAAATCATAACCTATATTTTAAGGCATTTAAAAATCATTTATACATGCCTAAGGAAGCATAATTATCGAAGTCATAGAAGTTTTCCAAGGAAAACTTCAAAATAAGCTAAATAAGGAAAATCGTGCACCCGATTTCCAAATTGCGCGATCGATGTCCAAATAGCGCAAGAAATTTCCACCTGGTACTTCCCAAATCGTGCGGGCGACAAAACCCAATATGGTTTTTTGCCTAAAAATCGTGTGCATTTTGCGCGCACAATTTTCTCGGCAATGTTTCCCCTTTATATCTGAAGGCAAATCACATGCACGATTTTGGGTGATTTTGCACACCCAACTTGCTTTTCATTTTTTTCTTTTACAGTCTTCTTACATCCAAAAACCTTGATTCTTTGTCTTTAGGAAATCAAAACCATCAATGTTTACGTGTCTTATCTTCCAAACTCACGTGTGTAATGCGTACGAGAATCGATTTCGGAATTTCGACGCTCTCGTGTCACACACGTCCAATGATTTGAAACCCACCTTCTCGCGATTGCTAACGAAGACAGATACGAAGACCCAATCTTCTAAACGTATACAATGGACTAAAGATTTACCCGCGAAGGCGATTGTGAGAGACTTCGGACATCGGGGTTTCAAAAACAACCAAAAGAGAGTTTTATAGATGTGGAATTCTCTCGCTCTTCCCGGGTCGCAATCGCATGCAAGTTCGACGCTCTCTCTTTCTTCTCTCAAATTCCATGCAATGCAAGAACCATTGAGGCTTACGTGAGAAGCCACTTATGTAAATGGGTTTGCTTCGGTGTGAAGCCCACACACCTAACTTGTGTGTTAAGTCCCATCCAAATGGAGTTGTGGCTCAGTGTGAAGCTAGCACACACAAATAAGTTATTAGTCTTTCCAAAAAAATTCAAATGAAGCCCGAATGTATTCTAAACATATCCGTAATTGCTTACACATGTAACGTGTACTATAATTAAAATGTACACATAGTCGGGCGCTTTTGGGTCCAAAATTTTTGGGATATTACATTCTCTCCTCCTTAAGAAATTTTCATACTCAAAAATTCCTTACGTGTCCTATGGGCCGGAAGTCCTAGGGTCACTCATCAAAGTCAGGATTAGTCATTTCAAAATCTTTAACGCCATTTCAAATCTTACACAAACTTTGGATTTCAGTCCAATCATCCAATCATGCATTTAGACCATAAAGAAAAGAAACACACTCACACATTTTCATAACCGTATATATATATAGGTACATCTAGTACCAATCAGAGTCCTTGTTAACTATCATAACAGGACATACACCTGCAGAAATCAAAAATATCTACAACTAAGCCATTACACCCAAACTATCTACAACTAATGCCAAAATATCCATAACTAATTTGAACAATCCATTCACCTACAGAAATAAAAAATATCTACAACTAAGCCATTACACCCAAACTATCTACAACTAATGCCAAAATATTCATAACTAATTTGAACAATCCATTCACCCAGCATGACAAGGCATAGTTGTGACAAAATTATCCACAACTACACTTACATGGATAGCCACAAATAAACCATTCATGCATATAACAATCCAAGCATGGCAACCATGCCACCATTCAACCATAAATCCACACCATTATTTTCACAATGAATTTTAACAATCCATTCACCCTGCATCACAGAAGGCATATGTACGAGAAATTATCCACAACTAATTTAACCATTTAAACCATTATCAAAGTACACATGAAAACTAATCACCACTGATACAATTGAAACTACTCCATTTTATAACCATTTCACACTCAAACCATTTAAATCAAAACATTAACATCTAATTCATCCATACATAATAGCCATTCACATTTAACCCATTCACATCTAAAAATTAAAATATAAACCATCTATATATAATGACAACAAGTTATCAACAGTGTATATACGTAAGCTGTTCAAAATTCAAAATTTTCCTTAGTTTCTCAAAAATTAACAAAAATCTCACCAACAACACCATGATATCCAAGTTACAAAATCTCCCACTAATCCACCCCATCGCCTGCCTGGTCTACACCATCTCTAGCAATCCCATCTACTCAAGAACTAGGCGCAACCCGGTGTGTATACCCGTGCTCTATCGATGCGCTCAAAGGCGAAGCCCGAGAACATGTAGTGCATCACATCCATAAGCATAGCTTCATGGAAGTTCTGCTAGTGCGACATCTGCCTGAGCATCTGCTCATGCAAGTCCATCTGTCGAGCAAAATCAGCCCAATGGGCACATCACCATGCTGGGTGGGTGGCTATTGGGTTGGAACTTGTGGTGGAGGGGGCACTGGGTGTTGAGTTACCTGCTCGACTGCGTCTGCTCCTGCTGTTGCTGAGCACACCTCGCCACCTCTTGGCCTTGGCGGTGTTGGACACTTGCATTTAACCCGACGTAGGTTTGTTTTAAATCATCCATTCTATATTTCTTGGTGTTATCAGTGTACTGTGGTTCATTTTGGGGAACCTCATATTCCTCATCTTCCTCTCGGTCCTCATACATCTCGATCATACGAGTCGCGTATGGTAATGTCATCAAAGGCTTCTTGTGAACGTCTCGCGCATGGTTCCTGGCATAGATTATCCCATCCCACACCACAGCTAGCTCGTTGAACCATTTCTCATCATAGGTGTAGTACAAGGCTTGAAGGAAGATATCATTTCTCTCACGTTCGTGGCGCAGAGGGTATAAATTCTTCCTAAAAATTATATCTAATGGCCACATATGGGCAGGTAATTGGGCTCTTCTAACTGATTGTCTTGACCCGTGTTCACCATGGGTCATGTTGGCTAGAATGTAATGATAGGGTACTTCGACACTGTTTGGGGGTTGCAGACCTTTACCAGGGGTGAAATTTGGTGAAGATCCCATGGCGGCGGCCATATGATAGAGGTCGAATTGAAATAACCACCCGTCAATCGTGGTGCACAAGTCCAAACCATCCTCGCTCATATTAGTAAAACAATTTTACCAATTGAGGATAATAATAATCGTAAAAAGGCTCGAGGAATGATCTCATCCTAGCTGCAGTGAGGTAATCGAGGGTCCATTTAGTTACTTATTGCCCTTTGAATAGGTCGTTATTGAACGACCATTCACTTGCAAACCATTTCATCTCCCACCATTCAGAGGGTTGATCACGGTCAATCAGAGACAAGTCGATCTTCGGTTTCCTTGTTGAAACTTTGACCTTCGAAGTAGGGTTCTTAGAAGCAAGCTTCTTCTTCAGACCCATTGTGGAAATCTCAAATTTGTGAAAGGAATATTTTGAATTTAAATGGAAAACTTACTTTTGGCGCGAAGAAAAATCAAGAGGAACACCTTTTGGATGAAGGATTTACACGAATCCGGAGAAAAAAAGCGAGTTCTCGCGGAGAAGAAGAAAAACCCTCGATTTCTCGGCTTGATTTCATGTGAAAATGAAAGAATAGGGCTTCTAGCCCTTATATACGCTAAAAATCGCACGGGCAATTTTTAAAATCGCACGTGTGAATTGCTCAGAACTTTCAGTTTTGGGTTTCTGAAGAAATCGTGCGGGTGATTCTAAAATTGCGCACACGGATTCTTCATATTACTTTTGATTTCTAATTTTGTTTCGTTCATCCTTCTTGGACTTATATTTATACCATTATTTGCATTCAATTATGATGTTATCACCCATACATTGGTTTACATTTCATCTAATTGACAATTGAGATTGTTTCCACCCTCAATTTTTTACGACACTTAAAAATTCTCGATGAGCGTGAACTTCTCATGCATGGTGCTAAGTTAGGACAAAATTGGCATGAAAGATTACTATCGACTGGGACTTCAAGGGTCCCTTTTCCATCTCAACTATTTATGCCAATTAACTATGGCACATTAAGACAACACACTAGGAGTTTTGTAAGGATTTGCACCATGAACTATATATTTGCCTCAACATTCTTTACATTCAAAATTACAATAAATCAAATTCTTAAATATCTATAAACTGTAAAGCAACTATGTCGCTTCCTTAAAGTTCCTGTGTTTCACTCGAAAAGTTGAGGATATGTGTCGCTTATATCCAACTCGCGTTCCTAGGTGGCTTCATCTGGCGAATGGTTCTGCCACCTTAAAAGTACTAGCAGAATCCACTTGGTACGTAGAACTTGCTCTTTTCGGTCGAGAATTTGCACTGGTTCTTCTCTAACGGTCATATCCTTTTGAAGCTCTATCGACTGATAGTCCAAAACATGAGTCGGGTCCTTCACACACTTTCTCAACATGGATACGTGTAATACATTTTGTATGCTTGAAAGTTGCAGCGATAGGGCAATGCGGTATGCAACTTCGTCTACCCAACCCAATATCTTGAACGGGCCTACGTAGCGCGGACTTAGTTTTCCATGCCTCCCAAAACGCATTACACCTTCTGTAGGTAAAATCTTAATGAACACATTATCTCCAATCTAAAACTTGACATTCGTTCTTTTCAGATCAGCATAACTCTTTTGATTCACGGATTAACTGTCGTACCAGTTCGATTCAAGAATATCCTGCTGTGCTGGTTCGATTCACGGAGACTGTCGTACCAGTTTGATTCACGGTTATCTACCGTGCCGGTTCGATTCATGAAGACTGTCGTACCAGTTCGATTCACGGTTATCCACCGTGCCGATTTGATTCACTTACATGGCTTACACATTAGGTTCACGAATATCCCGCCATGCTGGTTCAATTCAAAGCTTATAAATTCATGTTCAATTTCATATTTCAAGTTCATTTTCGGAGTTCCAAATGCATAAAGTTCATGTACTAGTCGATGAAGTAAAACTATTTCATTTTTTAAATGCAATCAAATATTGAAACTAAAAACTATTTCAAAATCACACAAATACCATACTTAACACATTTCATTTAATCATATCAAGCATCTATGGAAAATCAAATAAAAATATAATTGTGTATAACATATTCCCCACCTCAACTCGAAACACAAACGAAGATTTCCTCCTTCAAGGCAACCTTCCCATCACGCACCCTTGATCACAACCTAGAACACAATAACATTTCATCCTATAGGTCAAATGTGATAAATAAAATGGGAAACTGTAAAGTCTCCCCAAGTCCTTTCATCAAAAACAGAAAAAGCTCAGAAATAGAACAAATTGATCGATCAAATCCCAAATCGATCGATCAAATTCCAATTCGATTAATCGATTTCTTCAAAAAACTCACATATCTCTATGTCACAATTCGATCGATCAATTTCCAAAATTGATCGATCAAATTCCATTTCGATCAATCACTTTCCAAAATCAATCGATCGGATTCCAGTTCGATCGATCGGTTTCTTCAGAAACCTTGCACATCACTGTCCTGTCAAAATCGATCGATTGATTCGGATTTTGATCAATCGGTTTTGACAGATTCCTGATCACACGGGCTTCTTCTTCCATGAATTGCTTTCCCCCAAAAATTCATTTTCAAGCATCCTAATCACCCATAAATCATAACCAAACTAATTCTAACCAATTTAAATTGAATCTTACCTTTCAAGCATGCGCACGCACATTCTGCGATGATCGGCATCGAGAATCGGTCTTTATATTTCAAAATCCTCTTTTCTTCTCGATGGTTTGAAACTCTCCTTTCCTTTCGATTGTATAGATGTGAATTGAATCCTCTCGATGCTTACCACTATCAAAGCTCACCCTTGAGTGGGAGAAATCAATGGTGATTTTTGGCTTTAAAATGCAAAGAAAGGAGGTCTTCCTCCAAGCTCTTCTCTTCGATCTTACGAGGACGAAATCGAGTTTCTCATGGTCGGAATGAACGAAGATCTCCTCGAAGAAAAAAGAAGGATTTGGGAGAAGATCAAACGGTGGATTGGGTCTCAAAATGCAAGGGATGGAGCCTCCTCTCTCTACTCTATCTCTCTAAAAACCCAAATCCCCAAAGTTGCAAATGGTTAATGGCTTCCTAAGGACGCTTTGCTTTTTAAATCAAAGGTGGCCGACTCCCATACAAAACACATACACCCATTTGGGTGTTATTTCTTATCCACTTAACTTGTTCCGGTGTGGAACCCACACACCCAAGTCGGTAAATATCGTTACATATCTAAAGGTCCTAATTAAGGTCTAAAGTCGGCTCAAATGGTCACAGTATTCGGTTAGAGGCCCAAGTTCAAAATTTGAGCATGGGTTCGTGTGCAACATGCACAAACACGCATACACTCTACACAGGGTACGGGTTAGGCTTTAATGTGTTTGACGCGTAACTCCAACCATCACAAGTGGGGTTTGAGGCCACATTACATAAGTAAGATGTTTTTACCCGGATCAATTCAGTCAAAAGATCACATTCTCGTCAAAAGTCAATGATTCAACATTTACGAGAATTTTGGGTTGTTACATTCTTCCCACCTTAAAGAATTTTCGTCCTCAAAAATTTTCGTATCCTCAGTTGAAGAGGTGTGGATACCTATTAGTCCTGAACAAAATACACATATTCTCTTCAAGAGTCAATGACTGAACATCAATGAAAAATAAAAAATCAGAGTCATTACAATTCTGGGGTGAGTGAATGGATGGTTCGGGGGTATGTTTGATAACATATTCGGGTTCAAGATTTTATTTTGAAGTTGGTGAGGTGGTCGTGAATTTAGGTTCTGAAGTGGGCTTAGAAGTTCATTCGAGAGTTGATTTTGAGGACAATGGGGCAATGAGTTCATGTTTTGAGGTTGATGTAGGGATTAGTTCAAGGGTCGGGTTTAAGGTTGGTGGAGTGATGTGTTCGATCATGTATCTGATAATGCGTTTGCGCTCGGCGATTAATTCCAGAGTATGTTTGATTAGGGGTCTTGATTCGATTATGGGTTCAGGTTCAAAGTATAGTTTTGTGATCGGTTTAAATATAAATGGTGTCATAGTATGTTGGTGGATTGGTTCTGAAGTGAGAGGGCTGGTGATTTCGGGGATAGATTTGATTACGAGTTTTGTGATCAGCTTAAGTTTGAATGGTTTGTAGTATATGGACAGATTAGTTTGGGAATTTCTTCTGGAGCCAGTATGTAAGTTTGTCTAGGTATTGATAGTATGGTTAGTTTAGGTGCAAGATCAGGGAACGCAATGGTTGACTCATTGGTGGGTAAGTTATCGAGTTTGAAGGTAGGTCGAGTTGGTTCGGGGGTAAGTGAGTCGATTTTAGTGATGGGTTGAGTCAGTTTAGCGGTGAATTCGGTGATAGGTTGGGTCTTAGTGATCCTGGTGACTGGTTCAAGGCGAAAAGGTGATTTTGCATTTATAGGTATGCAGGATAGGGTTAGTTGGTCGTGAATGGATGGTATGGACATGGTCTAAAGGGGGTTCAATCCTCCGGATCAGGCTAGCCAGGTGGAATGGGCCAGGAGTGAGTGAGTGTACGGTATCGTATGTGGGTTGAGGGTTTGATGGAGTTTGTTCAAACAACAGGTTGTAGCAGGTGATGTTAGTTTGCACAATGTTGGTGAGTCGGTTTTGATCATAGTGCGGGTTTGTGTATTGGTTGTTGTATAAAGGTTGGTAAGGGTGTTGATCTTGGTTTGTATGTGGTAATTGGTTTTGTTCAGGGTATAGGTTTGGGTATAGATCTTGAGCTTGGTCATATGGGTGGTATGGTTGATGGTTTGTTTGGTTTTGTTCTTGGTTCGTGTTGATTTGTTCAGAGTCTATAGCTTCATTTTGGGTGCTTGTTCTAGGGTTGTTGGACGAGGGACCTTCGGGTGTTAGTGTGGAGAGATTAAGGCTCTATGCGTAAAGCGCGTTGATAGAGGCTTGTGAAGTCATGATAGTAACTTAAGATGAGGGTGCTCCGGAGATGTCTTGGGTATTTTTTATCACGATTTCTATCGCATCGTTTTCTTTTATTTGATTCCCATTCAAGCAGCTAGCCTCCCCCAGCGGTTGGTAAAAGTCACAAAGTCTTTGTCGTCCTCTTGTTCTGTGTTCATCAAGTTAGCGAGACTGATTTCTTCATGAGTGACGTGTTGGTATTGGTCTAAGAATCTATCAGCTAAGTTTTTTAGGGTTTCGATTGGTGCGGATTGGTAGGCAGTCATTATAGAACAGGGTCAAGTGGTGCTTCGGATTACCTGTACCATTGTATTTGTTGAATTTTGGAGGTTTAAAGACAGCGAGTATAGTGAAGTCAAGGTCTTGGCAGAATTTGTCGAATCTGAAAGATCGTTTAGGACGCTCTTTCTTAGCCATGTAGTCGTCTAGAAGTCAAGGGAGATCGTCCATGTTGATCGTGGTATCATTTCTAGATGTTTCGGGAGAGGGTTGTCTTCAGCCGTTGCCGTTTAGGGGGTGCAAGGTGTGTATGTGTTATGTGTCGGAGGAGTCGGAGTACGTGGAGGAGTCGGCGTCCTTCCTCTCCATCTGCTTCCAGGAGCTTTGTATAAGTCGGTCAAAGTCCGAAGTAGGGTGTCAACATCTTTTCCTCTTTTCCGGAGTGCACTGGTAGTGTAGTCTATAACTTCGCTAGCCGTGTAGCATTGCTCAGTACCACTTTCTCCACTATTGTCGATATGATTTGTGTTTTGTGGAGCGAAGGGGTATTTTTCACTCTTACTAACCATATTTACTCAAGCACGACGCTGGGCTGTCCATGGAGATGGCCTAACGTTATACTCGGGGTCGCTATGGGAGCCCCATGAGGATGGGTCGATATTATTAAAGTTTGACATTTTAAAATAGTTTTATTTTTTATTATTTTATTATATATTTTTTTGTTTTCGAAAAGATAGGTATGAGTGTGTAAAAAGTTATAGAATAAAGCGAAAATAAAAACTGAATTAAATAAAGAGAAAAAAATGAAAATCAAATTAATTAAACCAGGGCAACCCTTGTGAAAGGAGTCCCATCGCGATCGCCAGTTTGTTGGTACGCGCTTTTTTTGGGTTCCTTTCGGTCCCCGAAATAAGTGGTCCAATTCGGTCTGAGTGGACTCTGGCTAGGGCAATGGAATAATAAACTACGAAATATTAAATTGCTGAAAGGAAAAGCCGAATTTTAAATGAAGAATACCTAGGTTGATGTGATCGCCAAGCTGTAAATATTTATTGACATTGCAACACGTCACTGATCACGCTTTAAGAAGAGCAGGAGCTTGCATGTTGAACTCTTTTACTAAACGTCGGTCAGCCAACTTCAGCAGCTTTGGGTTGCCTTTAATCGAACTAGTTTGACCTTCTTACTTCTGCTAGGATTCTAACGAATCTAATCTCCTAGTCCTACTAGAAGTCTAATTGACCTAGTCTCCTGATCCTACTAGGAGTCTAAATGATCTAGTCTCCTATTCCTACTAGGAGTCTATTTAAACAAAGGAGTTGTGGCCCATTATGCTAAGGAAGATTGGCCCTGTTCCTGGATACCCTCCGTAAGCTCCCTTAGACAAATCGAGTAGCTAAGGCTTGAAAATTGGAAGAGGTTAGAGACCTAATTGGTTCTAGGCTAAGCGCTTCCTCCTTCAATACTTCTTTGAGAGTCAAGACTAGTGGGTTAGGGCCGCTAGCTTGACTACTTGGGGCTCTCAGGGAAGAGTCTGCACTTCTAGACGTCTAAAAGGTAGCTCGATCCCTTTTTGGAAGCCTCAGAGAGAAACTCTAATTTTCTCAAAGGGCCTTGAAAGAAAGAAGAATAATAAATTGTTTTTGTGGCTAAGGGTAAGTTTGAAAAGACTGAGTTTGAATTGATGATTAAAGGCGGAAGGATTAAAAACTAAGAATTTGAAATTTTAAGGATTAGGGATCAAGAGCTAAGAGCTGAGATCTAGAACATAAGAATTAAGAACTAGAACAAAGAAATTAGGAACTAGTATAAAAATTGAGAACTAGGATCTAGAACCTAAGAATTAAGAACTAGAAACTAGAAATTAAGAACTAGAGACTAGAACCTGAAAGACTACCTGAAGTTGGGCGCCGAAGAGAGTCTCGAAATCCCTAAGCTTGGAAGAGAGAAAATCAAACATTCGATTGCTGGATGTATTTTTTGGTCGAGGTAGGGGGTCTTTTTATAGGTAACCGGCTAATTCCGCGCATGTGGGAATGTGCGAGATTGGTGAATTCCTCACGTGACCGGTGGTCCTTAGTTGAATTCTGCGCATGTGTGTTGGCGCTTAATTCACTTTGAGTCAGTCACTGACTCGTAAGTGATCGGCTGAGTAGGTGTCCTAGTTCCAGTAGTCTTCGAAAATAATTCCGCTCATGTGTGTATGCGTGGAATCCAATTCCGTGCAGGGGGATTTGTGCGAGATCAGGGAGTTCAAGCGGTCAGGGGAATTAGAGTCCCAGTCCAAGTCTAGACGAATTCCGTGTTTGGAATGACACGTGTAATCAATTCCACGCAAGTGTTTATGTGCGAAATCAGGAATTTCAGGCGGCACACGAAAACTTAGGCCAAGTCTAAGTCGGATTGATTTCGCGCAATGGGTCACGTGCTTAATTGAATTACGCGCAAGCTGACTCGCACGTAATTCGGGACTAATTGCACTCAAGTGGACACGCGCGCAATTGGATTATGCACATACTGTCATGCGTGAAATTTATGGTTAAGTCTAGACAGGCATTTCAGGTTAAGGATAGACAGGCAGGTAGGTAGGTTAGGACAGACAGGGATATATATTTACATGTAATATCAGTTACTTAAGATATTACATGTAAATAACGAAATACCCCCATTTGAATTCAATAAAAATAGTTTCAGATCAAAAATTTTAAAGAATAAAAAGTTAACTTTCCAGTTCAAGAACAAAATCTAATTTTTTACAATTTGGTCAATTTTTTAACTTTCAAATGGCAAGCCTTTTTATGAAACTTTAAAGCCCATAAATTCTATCATATCAAAGTATTACTAAAATACCAAAGTCCAGTAAAAAAGGTTCACTTCTGGGCTTTCAAATGAGGAATATATTGCTAGGGTTCTAGCTCGATCTTTGACCTTCGGTCAACAGGGTCTGGGGCTTAGCTATATACTATTGTTATGGTGCATAATTCCTGGATTATGGGGTTTTCAAGATTTTAGGACTTTTAGAGAGGATTGATCCATTTCCAAAAGTCATGGGCAAGGTCAAGGATTGACCGAAAGGGTTTGTATACTCAGAGGGGCAAAATTGGGGTGTCTATAAAGGCGGCATCCTATGCAAACATCACGGCCCATCATGTCGAGAGATTCATCAAGAATAATATTGTTTGTTAGTTCGGCGTGCCCAAAGACATCATCACGGACAATGACACTAACTTTTCGAACAAAGCCATCAAAGTCCTATGCGAGCAGTACAAGATCTAACATCATCGCTCGTCACCATATCAACCGCAAACTAACGGACCCACCGAAACAGCTAACAAAATAGTTGTCTTTATCCTTGAAAAAATGGTCGTCACTTACCGAGATTGGAGTGAAAAGTTACCTTTCACACTGCTGGAGCAACACCGTTCTCCCTTGTGTATGGAACTGAGGTCGTGCTACCAGTTAAAGTTGAAGTACCTTCACTCTGTATCCTCGAACTGATCGATCTAGGGTGAGCACGATCGATGAGAGAAGGATTGTAGCCTTGTGTCACACTCAGGCCTATCAGAGGAGGATCGCACATGCTTATAATAAGCGTGTTCGTGTTCGAGATTTGAAAGTGGGTAACACTATACTCAAGAAAACCTTTCCTTCTCTCCACACTGATCCGAGAGGGAAATTCAAGCCCAACAGGAAAGGACCTTATGTCATTCAAGAAGTACTGCCTGAATATGCGCTCCACCTCCCCACCATGGATGGAGAACATTTTTCTAAGCCCATCAATGCTAGATACGTGCGACGATTCTACTCCTAGTCTCCCATAGCAAGGTAAGTATTGATAAGATGGATACGTGACTGCTTAAAGACCCTTTAAAATAGGCTATCATTTCAAAGCCAAGTAGCCACAAACTATCCCTAAATGCTCATACCATTTGCTACCCAATTTGAGCCTCTAGCCTTTCTTTCGTACCCCCTCCCAGGAAAAACAAAAAAGTGTATATACCAAACAAAAAAAGAAGAAAAAGAGTTACTACCAAAATCCAAAAATATCAGAAAAGCAATATCCCAAAAGAGGATGTCTAAAAAAGCAAAAAGAACAAAAAAATAGAAAACAAAAGAGATAAAAAAATTGTGGGGAATGTACAGTCAAAATCTCTCAAGGAAGAAGTGTATTACGGCAACTGGAACCCTATCGAGGAAACCTTTAAACCCAAGAATACCTTCAAAATTTCTAACATATCCCTTCTAAATCCATGACCATGATACATCCCTGCAGAAAGCCCTCTTTAAGGTCTACGAGTAGTCATGGTATCCGTTGAGTCAGCACGAACCAAGCTGAAAGACAAAAGAGCTCCATCCAGCCGGCTATGACGGGATCGACGTTCATGTCGTGGCCTTTATTTTTTAAATTAAAAATAAATAAAAATATATAAGCTCAAAGCAAAATGGGCGTGGTGAAAACCCGAAAGGACACTAAGGTTAAAAAGAGTGAGCTTATGCGGACCAGGTGAAAACTTGAAAAGGCGCCTGGGATAAAAATGCAAAAAACCCATGGACGTAGTGAAAACCCGAAAGGGCGCTATGAGTAAAAAAGATGACAACAACGGGCATGTAAAACCCATTTTGGGCGCTATGAGTAAATAGGTTAAAAGAAAGAAAAAGAGAAAGTCATCAATTACTCCCTTGGTTACATTATCAAATTATATGGTCGCCAACTGGGCTGCTTATGTTAGCTCAAATCGGGTCCTTACCAGGAATATCTTCACAGCCGCATCGTCAAACGTATGACCCAAGATAAGGATAAAGGGTTGATTCAATCCAAAGGGCTGGATGTTTCGACCTTGGAAAGTTTTGGACTCCACTTAGGTCCGACCGCGTGAACAGGTTTGGCTATGCGCAAAATGGGACCCGTTACCTCGCCTCATTGTTAAGGCATCAAACAAAAAAAGAGAAGAAAAGAAAGAAAAAATAAGAAAAATAAGAAAATTAAAAAATCTAAAAAAATATACCCCTTCCATGTACATAGTTGCAGCCTCATACTTTCGTCTCAAACAAGAGAGAAAAAGAAAATCCAAAAAAAAAAAAAATCCAAAAATATAAGCCTTGAAGAAAACAAATAAAAAAATGTGTAGGTAAAAGTTGCTTCTTCTGTTAATTAGGATGTATTTTTGTTATCTGTATAAATAAAAAAAGGGATTAACGTTTTCTTAAGAATGTGCAGGAACATCAAATGGCCCAAAGCCTCGAGGCAGGCAACCTCTCGGCAATGGGCAGAGCAAAGGAAGCATCTTGCAACTCGCATTGGTCTATTGAAAAAAAATGGAAAAAGCAATCATTGGAAAAAGAAAAAAAGAAGAAATCTGTATTTACATTGTACTTTTTGACACACAGCTACGCACATGCGTGTTTCAAATACAGTAAAATGTCAATATTTTACCGACAACGTAACTGTGCTAAATTAATATCTTAAGTCTAAGGTTCGCCTTAGATATTTTGATCCTACTTTAAAGTAGGAGCAATGGTGTCAATCCCGATTAGACAGTTAATGTTTTGATCGGGTTGATTCCATCGTTAAAAATTTGCGCTGAGCGCTCCGTTTTTGGATTCATGTGAACTTAAGTGTCTTAAGCTTCAGATTCCTTAAAAAAAGGTCAATCGTTGATTAAGACCAACCTGTCAAAAAGGAAATTACCTATTGAATGACTATGTTCAAATATGCATTCCGAAGGGCTCATTCTAAGGTGTAGGCTTTGAAACCTGTATTTGTATGGTATCCCTATAAAGTGTACACCTTGCGTCTGGGTATCCATTGGATGGTTGTTTATTCTCGTAAATAGTAGTCGGACGGGTTCTAGGTAGGGACTTACCTTCCCCTTTGTTTTTATTTGCCCCTGATGAGTGCATGTTTTTGCATAATTATTCGATAATAAGATCATCATTGACGGAGACCAAGATTGGGTGGCTCCTTCAGTAGACACCTAATTTTTGTCGGATCTGTTTAGTATTATTTGAAGATTAGGTACTCTAGGTCATGTTGATCCAAGGCATATTATCAAAAGTGGCACACAATCCCAAAAACTGTTGCGACATCAATTTTATCTCCCCTCGGGTAGTTGTGCTAAAGTATCTTCAGGATCGATGAGTTCGCTCAAAGACCTCGAACCCTACTTCACGTAGAGGCACCAGTGGCTGATCAAATGGGGCAATCAATGCCTCATGAAATTGGGTATAAACTGTGGATCTTCGTGTCATTGCTTTATGCAAATCTTTAAGTATGGGTCGATCACCCTCCCACTCACGGGGCAGTCTTGTTCGAAATGAATCTCAACCATCGTGCATTTTCAAATGCACCATCATGGTTTTTCCCAGTAATCTCGCTAAGAGCATGGGGACCGATAGCCTTTGTAATGGATGTTTTCCCAAGTGTTGGGCTTCCGCTACTCTCAAGTGACGCACATATTCCAAAGTGCTGGGCTAACGTCACTCTCTATTTAGTTGTCTATTTTTCTGTTATTTTTATGATGTTTGAGGTTCACTTTGAATATAGAGGACTCATGAGTGTTGCCTTGGGCCTCTTCTGATTTCTCTTTCTTTGGCATACAATCACTAGTGATCAGATACCAAAGAGAGGCATCTGTAGACACCCAAATTTGGCCCAAGGCTCGATCGACACATACTTCGAGCAAGGCGTACCCTCGAGCTTCCGAAAGCATCTCCCAAACCCTTAAGGATCATTACAAAAACCCTTAGGAATCATTCTGACCCTTTAGAACCTTTAAGAATCAACCCTTGCCTTCCCTGACCCTTTAGAACCCTTCTCGAACCCATTTCGAACCCTCTCAAGCAGTGAATGGAAAGAGGATTGCCAAAGTTTTGATAGACCTTTGCTAGAGCTAAGACCTATATCATTGGAAAAAGGATATTCCTAAATTTCCAACAAGCTAAGAATCGCCTCAATCCGAGTTGTATTTCAAAAGTTATGGCGATTTGAAAATTGTGCAAAAATGCACGAATTTACACTAGCATGTATATTATACACACTAAGCAAAATTGGCTTTTTGGGGGCTCTAGGACGGGTTCTGATCCTCCAGCTTCTAAACCAGGTCACTGTACCTAAGCCTAGCGTATACTTTATATACGCTAGGCTTAGGAATAGTATTTTTTCTGATTTTGTCCGAAAATCATCTCTAGGGTTTGACTTTTTGACCACCCCAAAGTTTGGGTGGGTTTCTTTAGGACTGTTGCACCCCCACTAGCTCTCTTTTGAACCCTTTTTCCATTTAAAGCCCCACTCTACCATCTACCATTAAACCAATTTCCCACCTATCTAAGCTCCCAAAAACCTAGAAAACCTTGGATCCCTATTACCTAATTACTAAACCAATTAGCCCCTTTAACCCTTCACTTTCATGTTATAATCCATAAAATTTTAGAACTGAGTTTCCTTTTTAAAACTTCCATTTTCCATTACCAATCCCTTAGCTTTAGTAAGAGGAAGGCCCTAGCTCACCTCTCTCATCATCCCTCCTCCAAGCCTTAGCTTTGTTAGAACCTTGCCTTAACCCTTTTGCTATCGGAAGCTCATCAGAATCGGCATCAACGTGAAGGTCCACAGCGGTGCTACAAGAGCCCGAGAGCTCCGGCTCTCCCCTATGTTCCTCTACCTTCTTTGCTTTTTCTCTATCCTAGAATTGAGTCATTACGCTGCCCAAATTGTGGCAAGCAGGAAGGGTTGCGGGTTGATCAATGTGCTTTCGAGCAAAGGGAAATTCTGCTCATTTTCTTTTCTTTGTATTATATATATATATATATTATATACACATCCAAGTAGCCATAGTAGAGACCACTTACAAGCGGGTTGATTGGGTGCCTAACACCTTCCCGATCGATAACCGAAACCCCTACCCAAGAGCCTTTGACAAAGACCGGTAAATTAGTCATATTTTTTGTACTTCAGTGCTTACATATTAATTTTTTTGGTATCTCGGATCACCAAAAGCTCCGAGTGGCGACTCCATCTTTTTTTAGAGAGTGTGCATCATCGCGACGGACCCGCAAAGTTCACGATTGCACAATCAGGTCAGTGATTGATCTTGTTACTTAGCCTTAAAACCCTTGGGGAGCACATTAGTCGCTTCGAAACAGCCGTGTATCCCTTAGGTACAAAAAGGAGGGACCTGAAAAGCAAAGAAAAATAGTCCCCGAAAACATTACTTCCAAAATACCCATTTTTAACCCAACTCGAGTCTGCTGCTGAAAAAATATAAATATATAAGTCTTGGGTACATAATATGCATGCATAGCCAAAAATCCAGAAAATTAGCCTTGCATGCATAATATGCACGCATAGCTAAAAAAGTAAAATTTTAGCCTTGCGTGCATAGTATGCACGCATAGCCAAAAAAGTCAGAAATTTAGCCTTGCATGCATAGTATATAGCTTAATTACTGAGCAGCCTGAATTTGGGGCCTTTTGCACAGTTCCCCGAACCCCCCGCTTAGTGGTTTTAAAACTCTCGATAATTCCTACACTTTTGACACCCAAAACGCCTCGCTGGTCTAGAGAGGTCACCCTCTTATTGACTCTTCTGAGGGATTTAGTTGTCGCATGAATTTTCGTGCATTTTTATAGATCAAACGATTTCCTTTGGTTCTTCAAAAGGGTATTGGGATCCCGCCATGGGAGGCATTAGGGTTGTGAACGCCACTCGAAAAGGGAGTTCTGAAGAGCACCGTAAGAATCAAAGAGCAAGAGATCTAAAAAAAAATTATTTCTAAAAAGTTCAAAAAATCAAAATAATTGTCATATACAAAAAACCAAAAAGGGAACCAAAGGAGAACTTGTGGCGTCATAGCCACAACATCGCCTCACCGGCCATCATCCCATAGGGGAAGGAGAAAGAAAGTGTTTGGGCCCTACCCAAAGAACCCATACCCTACCCGCCAACAAACCATATCTTGGGCGGTCGATCCAACCGTCTTTTACCTGAATTCATCCCCACCACATTCCTCATCCCATTCCCACATGGAGGAGATACCCATCTCTGACCCCTCCACCCAATCACAATTCAATGTTACGGGTCCATTTGGAGCCCCCATTTTTTCCTCCACATCCTCTCAAAATACACCCCATTTTCCATCAACATCCACTTCAAATATACCCAATTTTCCACATACCCCCACTCAAAATACACCCCACTTTTCATCAACTTTCACTCCAAATGCACTCATTTTTTCTCCACATCCAATCCAAATACACCACATTTTCCCCCATCCACACAAGTTACAAGGCATGCCCATTTCTTCCCCCACATCCAATAAGGTCATTCCCAATTTTCCCAACTCACCCCCCTCATCAGAAAGGTCGTCCACATTCACTAACCCCATGGCTATGATGGATGACATGGTTAGGGCTTACACCGCTTGAAAAGCAGCCCGAAGCCTTCCTCATCCATCCCAAATACCTCCAAATCCATCACAAACCCTCCAAAATCTCCACACCCTATTCACCCAAAACACCATCCCCAATTTACCCATTCACTCACTCCCCAATCAAATCCCCTTACCTCGTAAGCCACTCATCAAAGTTTCTCCCATGCATAATGGTCTCACTAGGCACCCGTCCAACCCGTGCTGAATCAACAAGATACTCTCATTCCTCCCCCATTCATTGATGCGGGTAACCAATATGAGGAGGATGAGGCCCAAAATAATGGGGGCCTACATGGGGGCATTTGCCAATTTTACACCCCCCCCCCACAACCCACCTTTACCAATCCACAAGCCATTCAGAATGAAGGGGGATAACCTAGTGGGGGAGCAGCCCCAATTCCACGGTCCAAAGAATCAGAGCTGTTAAAGGAACAAATGGATAAAATCCAGAAATATCTAATGAAGCTAGGGGGGACTGAGATCCATGCCACAGACTTTTCATATCTGTGCCTTTTTTCCAGGTGCCTTTGCCACCTAAATTTAAAGTGTCATCCTTCTATAAATACAATGGCAAAAGCAACCCCATTGCTCACCTAAAGTCCTACTGCAGGGACATGTCCCAGTACGATGGAGACGAGCGTCTACTCCTAAAAGTTTTTCAAAAGAGTCTCAACATCCCAACTTTGAGGTGGTTCACCTCTCTTGAACCATCTATGATAAAAACTTGAAAAGACCTCACCCACCTGTTTCAAGAACAATATGTCTATAACATGGACATTGAGCCGCACAAGTTTGATCTAGCCCTTCTGAGGCAGAAACCCACCCGATGAGACGTTTAACGAATACCTTGGAAGGTTGAGGGCCCTCACATCCCAAGTAAGGAACCACATACCGGACGAGGAGCAAATCGATATGATCTCAGAAACCTCCCTGCCCATTATCTCTAATTTTCTAGTGTACTAGCAGCATGCCAGTTTCACTGATTTGGTAAGAAACGCAACTGCTACGAAGACGTGGTAAGAGAGGGGTGGTTAAACAAAAATCCAATCAGTAGAGCCAGTGGAGCTCATAAATTCACCGAGCAGAGAACCGAGAGAAGAATAAGGGCAGAGGTCCAAGCTATAATAACCACACTACCCAGCGCCAATATGGTACCTTTTCAGTTCGCAGAAGCACATCCAACACCAACATTTGCACCCACAAATCAGGAGCAGAGACAGGGCAATGTCCCATGGAAGCAGATGACCCCCGAACAGAAAAGGGCCCGATATAACCGAGTATTCATTCTCCTGGGACAATCCCTAAATGTCCTATTGCCTTTGTTAATAGAGAAGGGTTTGGTTACTCTGCTTCAGCCACGACCTCCGTTGAATCCAGTCCCAAGAAATTATGTCCCCAGTACGTACTGCAATTTTCATCAGGAATCGGAGCATCCTACTGATTGTTGCTTTCCTTTGAAGAACGCAATAGAGGATTTAATTTAGGCGGGGAAAATCACCCCTCCGGCATCAGCCCATGCGAATCAGTACACCAATATTCATCAAGCACCGCTGCCACCACACCCACAAGGTGGAATGGGCCCAAAGGCAACCATCAACATGATGGAAAGGGACGCAGGAGAATTTGACCCCTCCAGGTACATCACCAGATGAAAGGGCCCATTCCATCTGATTATTTCAAAGATGGCAGGATCAGATGGTAGGGGTAGTTGAACCCCTTGTACTAGCTGATTATTTCCCAAACCCAACACCCCAAGTATCGCCTTTGGATATGAGACTTTATTTTCCAACACCTGCACCTATCACCCATGTCTAGCCCAGTTGGGCCCCACCCCAGCAATACCAATCATATCGAGCACCGACTCCCGTCAATTACACGGTGCCCAATTTTACCCCAACTTTAGAATCAGCTCCCGTCAACCACATTTGGCCCCATTTCACCACACCATCATCAACCCACCCACCTTCACCTCTCACACCAACCCAATACAGCTGGCCCAGTACTGTCGTACTGCCACTAGTACATTCACCTCCAACACCAACCTAATATAATTGGCTTAATTTTACCACATCATCATCAGTCCAACCTCCTCCTGTACCAGTCTACCACATTTGGCCTAGCATTGCCACACCAGTCCTGCCAGTTCAATCATATCCAACATCTCCATCAGTCCCATTTCAAATTCCTGGACCAACATATGATCCTCATCAGGTCCTGCTCTACTACAACCAAACGGATGTTAATACAGGCGGCAACAGCAAAGGGGAAGTTGAGTTCATAGCCTGGTCGGGCATAATCTCCAAATAGCTTGAGGTACAAGTATCAGCCCAGCCAGAAGAGAGAAGGGAACAGACAGCAGTGCATCCAATGGAATGCGTGAGTCGGGAGTATGCACTCGAAACTCATTTAAGGTGAACTCCAGCCCACATCACCATCTGGGACCTATTAATGATGTCTCTGCCCTACTTTCAAGCTCTAATGGGGGCATTGAAAGACACCCATGTATCAGACAAAGTCTCCCCAGATGAAGTGGGGAAAATGATCAGGTAAGTGTTGGCTCTCAATACCATCTCATTTTCGGACACCGATCTTTCGGCAGATCCCTAAATATTACGATCGAAACCAGGAACTTGGTAATATCGCTTGTATTAGTAGACAATGATTTGATATTGAATGTATGCCCACTGAGAACTACGACCAAGATTGGGGTCAATTCGTCTATGTTTTGATCAGCCAGAATAGGAATTTGAGGGTTCGATAATACGAGAGAGGTGATAGGAGAAGTCGATCTTGAGCTCACCATTGGACCAATGACCTCCTCAATCCCATTCCAAGTCATAGACATCAAGTCCTCTTTCAACTTATTGTTGGGGCACCTGTGGCTACACGAAATCAGGGCAGTGCTGTCTACTCTACATCAACAGCTCAAGTTCATCTCAGAGGAGAGAGTTGTATCTATCACGGGAGAGGGGCGAGAAGAAAGAGAGAAAATGACCCACAACATCAAAAATCTTAAGATGTTGGATGTACCGTACACAACTAAAGACACAAACTTCATAGTTTTCAATATGATGTGTCAGTGGCAGTAGTGCCAGAATCCTCCAAAAAGGTCATCGAAAAAATCGTAGGAGGAATAATTGCAGCAACAGGAATGCTCCAAAAGTGGGGTTAGCAGAGAGGTAATGGGTTGGACCTTCGCTTGCAAGGCAAGAGGGACCCAGCCAGAATAAAAGGTGGTCAACATGTTAGTGTCGGCTTAGGCTACAAGCCTAACGAAGAAGTAATCCGAGAGGCCAAGTAAAAGGCCCGAACCATTACCGTCACCAAAGCCAGGGGGATAAACCTGGAAGATGAACCCCGTCCACGGCCACACATCATGAGCACATTTGCAAGTGTCGGGGTCATTAAAATCAATCAAAATGGGGCAACACAGCTGACCCTGCACAGAAAGGCCACCATCCACCAAACCAATCCCTAAATCTTTCCCCCATAAATTGAGATAAACTTGGCCTCCTTATCACTCTTCGAGGAGGAAGTACCCCCGCCCATACAGCAGCCAGTCTTAAACCACCCCAAGCTAGTGTTAATATTTGAGGATCAAGTCTCAGATGAGCCAATGGTAAATATGATAGAGGCTGACCCTCAAAAGTCATCTCAATCAACTTCCTCCACAATACCAGGTAAAGGAGCAACACCCCAGGTGAGAAACTGGGCTTCAATGCCCCTAACTCTGGAAGCATCAAATGACCATAAATACGGCACCAACTTCTAAAAAAAAACAACCTATAAAAAGTAATGTTAGCCCTTGAAGGGCAATACCATGTATATATAGAAACCCGCCTTGCCAAGGGCACATCTCTGAAGAAAAGAAAATTCCTAAAAACATAGAAAAAATACAAAAAAAATCTAAAAACATTATCTTTTAAAATTACAAAGAAAAGTAAGAAAATGATGCCCTAAAGGAAGAGGTTGCCAGACGTGAAGTCAACCTCTTTCATGTAGAAATACAAGAAGAGGTAGGAGTTACAGATCTAGATGGCGAGGACTTAATCGAGGAGCTTCCTAATAAGATCCTTAAATGATATGCCGATTTTGAGCATGGCCCTACTCTGATCGTTGAAGAGACGGAAGATGTCAATTTGGGTATCGGGGGGGGATCCCAGAATCACCAAAATCGAAACATCGCCGTCTCCCGAGGAGAGAAAAGGCATGATTGATTTTCTGGTCATACCAAGACGTCTTTGCATGGTAATACGGGGATATGCCTAGTTTGGACACTGGTTTGATCGAGCATGAATTACCATTATATCCAGATGCCAAGCCTATCAAGTAAAAGTTGAGGCATCTCCGGCCAGAGTGGATGTTGAAAGTAAAGGATGAAGTCATCAAGCAGTACGATGCAGGTTTACTCCTAGTCTCCAAATACCCGCAATAGCTAGCCAATATCGTCCCGGTATCAAAGAAGGATGGAAAGGTTCACATGTGCATAGAATTCAGGAACCTTAATAATGCGAGCCCGAAAGATGACTTCCCTTTGCCACACATCGACGTCTTGGTCGATATCACTGCTAGGCATGGGATGCTCTCATTCATAGACAAATTCTCTGATTAAAACTAGATCAAAATGGTAGAAGTGGACCGAGAGAAGACAACATTCATTACCCCATGGGGAACCTTCTGCTACCAAGTCATGTCGTTCTGATTGAAGAATGTCGAGGCAACATATAAAAGCGCCATGACAATACTGTTTCACGACATGATGCACCGAGAAATCAAGGTGTATGTCGATGACATGATAGCCAAGCCTCAGGAGAAAGGTGATCATCTGGTGAACCTTCAAAAGTTGTTCGAATGACTGATAAAATATAGGCTACTGTTAAACCCGCAAAAATGCGTATTCGGCGCCATGTCAAGAAAATTGTTGGATTTCATCGTCAACAGAAGAGGCATCAAGGTTGACCCAATCAAAGTGAAAGTCATGGTCGAAATGCCTCCACCATCCACCAAGAAAGAGTTCAGAGGCTTTTTGGGCAGAATATAATACATCAATCGATTCATTACACAACTCACGCCCGTCTACCGTCGATTTTCAAGCTACTGAGAAAAGATTCACCCGTCGAATGGAACGATGATTGCCAAGCCTCATTCGATAAAATCAAGAACTATCTTCTCAACCCTCCGATTCTGGTACCAACGTACCAGGGAGACCACTCCTAATGTACCTCTCGATGATGGAATTCTCAATGGGATGTGTCTTAGGGTAGCATTATGAAATAGGAAGAAGAGAGCAGGCCATTTACTATCTGAGCAAGAAATTCACTGATTACGAGACACGTTATTCTCATCTTAAGAAAGCATGTCTAGCTCTCGTATGGGCTACACAGAGGCTTCATCACTACTTGTTATCTCAAGCAATTCTCCTCTTTGCTCGAATGGATCCCTTGAAGTACTTATTTGAAAAGTCGACTCTCACTGGCCGAACTGCGCGCTGACAGCTTCTGTTATCTGAATTTGACATCACGTGTGTCACGCAGAAGTCAATCAAGACGGAAGCACTCGCTGATCATGTCACTAAGAATCTCTTACCTGACTACAAGCCACTAAGAATGGAATTCCCTGATGAAGACATCTTATACAAGACAGAGAACGACATAGAGGAGACTAAGGAATCTTGGGTAATGCACTTGGATGGGAAATCAAATGTTGAAGGCCAAGGAGTAGGCGCTGTTCTAATCTCTCTAAGAGGGTCTCATATACTAGTCTCCATCAAACTCAATTTCCCTTATACCAATAATATGGTCGACTACGAAGCTTGCACAGCTGGCCTACAAGCAGCTCTCAACTTAAACGTAACTCATCTCAGGGTGTTTGGTGACTCGCAATTAATCATATTCTAGACCAATGGAAATTGGAAGATGAAAGATGAGAAGTTGATCCCATACCATGAACAACTTGAGGATCCGATCACCAACTTTGACAATGTTGCATTCTCCTATGTCCCACAAGCAAGAAATCAGTTTGTTGACGCACTCTCAACCTTGGCATCAATGGTCGAAATTTCATTTGGCATCAACATGAAGCCTATCATGATTAAGCAAAGAAACGAGCCAGCCTTCTGCCTCTAGATTGAGGGATCCACAGATACAGATGATGAGCCACCTTGGTTCTCAGATATCAAGAACTTCCTCAAAACTCGGGCATTCCCCAAAGGTACATCCAAGACAGACAGGTGGACCATCCAACATTTAGCGACAAATTACATCATCTGCGACGAGTGCCTCTATAATCGATCATATAACAACATCTTGCTTAGGTGTCTAACCGAGAGCGAGGTAGTCAGCATTGTAAAGGAGATACATGAAGGAGTATGTGGGGCCCACATCAATGGGCACTTGCTCCCTAAAAAGATCCTACGGCATGGGTATTTTTAGACCACCATGGAAACTAACTATTGCAAGCACATTCAGAAGTACTATAAATGCCAAGAACACTTCAGCCTAATACATGCTCCTACTATAGATCTACACAGCATGACCACTCTATAGCCATTCGCCACATGGGGCCTCGATGTCATCGGAAAGGTCAATCTGAAAACTTCAAGCGGGCATCAATTCATCCTGGTTGCTATCGAGTACTTCACCAAATGGGTAAAAGCAGCATCTTACACAAACATTATGGTCAGTCATGTCAAGAAATTTATCAAGAACAACATCGTATGTCGATTCAACATACCCAAGGACATCATCACCGATAATGGCACTAACTTTGCGAACAAGTGCATTAAAGCCTTATGCAAGCAGTATAAAATCAAACATCATCGCTCTTCACCATATAGGTCGCAGACTAACGGAGCCGTAGAAGCAGCCAACAAAATAGTTGTCTGCATCCTTAAGAAGATTGTCGTCACGTACCGAGATTAGAGTTAAAAGTTACCTTTCGCATTATGGGCCTACCAAACATCGATCCATACCGCTTAAGGGGCAACACCATTCTCCCTTGCGTATGGAACTGAGGCCATGCTACCAGTTGAAGTACCTTCACTCTGTATCCTCATCGAGTCCAATTTACCAGAAGCCGAAAGAGAAAGATCCTGTTTTGAACAACTGAACCTGATCGATGACAAAAGGCTCCTAGCCTTATGTCACACCCAGGCCTATAAAAGGAGGATCGCACCTGCTTACAACAAGCGTGTTCACATTCGAGATTTAAAAGTGATGATACGGTACTCAAGAAGATCTTCCCTTCTCTCCACGCTGATCCGAGGGGGAAATTCAAGCCCAACTGGGAAGGACCTTACATCATCCAAGAAGTACTCCCTGGATACGCACTTTGCCTTACCACCATGGACAGAGATCATTTTCCTGAGCCCATCAACGCTAGATACATACGACGATTCTACTCTTAGTCTCCCATGGCAAGGTAAGTATTGATAAAATGGATATGTGACTACTTAAGGACCCCATAAAAGAGGCCATCATTTCAAAACCAAGTAGCCAAAAAGCTTCCCTGAATGCTCATATCTTTTGCTACACCCATTGAGCCATTAGCCTTTCTTTCATAAACCCCTCCCCATAAAAAGAAGAAAGAAAAATGTATATATCAAACAAAAAAAGGGAGAAAAAGAGTTATCATCAAAATTAAAAAAAGAACAAAAAGAACAAAAAAAGAACAAAAAAAGTAGAAAGGGAGAGAGAAAAATCATGGGGCACATACAGTAAAAATTCTCCAAGGAAGAAGTGTATTACGGCAGCTGGAACCTAATCAAGAAAACGCTTTAACCCTAAGAATACCTTCAAAATTCCTAACCTACCCCTTCTAACCCGTGTGCCACGATTCATCCCGAAAGAAAGCCCTCTTTAAGGTCTACGAGCAGTCATAATATCCGTTAAGTCAATATGAGCCAAGCTGGGGGACAACAAAGAACTTCATCCAGTCAGCTATGACGGAATCAATATCCATGTCGTGGTCTTTGGAAAAATGAATGAAAAGAAAAGAAAATGAAAATATATATATACAAGCTCAAAGAAAAATGGACGTGATGAAAATTTGAAAGGGCACTACGGGTAAAAAGAGCGAGCTTGTGCGGATTGTAAAAACCCGAAAAGGTACCTAGGGTAAAAATGTAGTACCCATAGACGTAGTAAAAACTCGAAGGGGCGCTACGGGTAAAAAAAAAGAGGGTAATAACAAGCATGGCAAAAACTCATCTTGGGAGCTGTGAGTAAAAAAAAAAGCTAAAAAGAGAGAAGAAAAAGAAAGAAAAATCATCAGTTACTCCTTTAATTACATTTCTGGTTGTCTTTGGGCTAGTTATGTTAGTTCAAATCAGGTCCTAATTAGGTATATCTTCACAGTCGCACCGTCAAATACATGACCCGAGATAAGGATAAAATACTTGTTCAAACCAAAGGGATGGACGTTTCGACCTTGGTAAAAATTTTGAACCTCACTCATGTTGACCACACGAATGGGTTCAACTATGATCAAAATGGGAACCTTACTTCGTCTCATTGTTAAGACATCAAACAAAAAAGAGAAGAAAAGAAAGAGAAAGAAAGAAAAAAATTGAAAAAATCTAAAAATATATACTCCTTTTTATGTCCATGTACACATTTGCAGCATCGTACTTTCATCTCAAAGAAGAGAGAAAAAGGAAAAACTAAAAAAATCTAAAAATATAAGTTTCGAAGAAAGAAAATTTTTTAAAATATAGGTAAAAGTTTGTTTCTTCTGTTAATTAGAAAACACATTGGTTATCAATATAAACAAAAAAGGGACTGACATTTTCTTGAAAATGTACAGGAACATCAAATGGCCTAAAGCCTCGAGGCAGGCAACCTCTCAGCGATTGAAAGAGCAGAGGAAGCATCTCACTACTCACATCGATCTATTTAAGAAAATATGGGAAAAAGCAATCATTTGAAAAAGAAAATAAAAATCAGTGTTTTCGTTGTACTTTTTGTCATGCACATACATGCTTTAATATAGAAAAATGTCAATATTTTATCGGCAACGTAGTTATGCTAAATTAATGTCCTAAATCTAAGGTTCACCTTAGATCTTTGAATCTACTTCAAAGTAGGAACGACAGTGTTAATCTCGGTCAAACAGTCAAAGTTTCGATCAGTTTGATTCCACCGCTAAATTAGATTACATAGCCAACAACTATATTCAAATATGGATGCAGAAGGGATCTTTTCTCGTGTTTATTCTCGGTTGCAAGCTTAAAAACTTGCATGGTATCCCTCTAAAGTGTACGCAATGTGTTTGGATATCTGTAGGATGGTCACTGTTCCTATAAACGGTACTCGGACGGGATTTGGGTCCGAGCTTCCATTCACCTTTGTTATTTATCGCCCCTAATGGGTCCATATTTTTGCATAGTTGATCTGTTTGTAAGATCGTCATCAAAAGTGACCCACACTCCCAAAAAGCGTTATGACATCAATATTCGCTCCGCTCGGGTAATTGTGCTAAATTAACATCGGGGTTAATGAGTTCGCTCAAACACCTCGAACCCTATCTCGGGTAGAGGCACCCGTGACGAATCAAAGTGGGGCAATCAATGCCTCATGAGATTGGGCACAAATTGGTTGGATCTTCGTATCATTGCTTTACGCTAATCCTAAAAGTATGGATCGACCACCCTCCCGCTCGCGAGGCTGTCTTATTCAAAATGAAACTTAAACATCGTGCACCATCAATCACACCATCACAGTTTTTCCCAGTAAAGTCGCTAAGCACTTGGGGACTGATAGCTTTGAGGAATGGGCGTTTTCCCAACATAATGGGCTTCCACTACTCTCCATTCGAGGAACAGACATTTTCCCAACATACTGGGCTTTTGCTACTCTCCTTTCGAGGACGGATATTTTCCTAACACACTAGGCTTCCATTACTCTCCATTTAAGGAACAGACATTTTCCCAATCGTTTGGGCTTCCTCTACTTTCTATATTCTTCTTTTTGTTTTGATGTTTAAGGTTCGCTTTGAATACGGCGGATCCAAGAGCGTTTGCCTTCGGCCTCTTCGGATGTCTCTTTCTTTGGCATACGATCATTAGTGATTGGATACCAAAGAGGGGCATCTATAAACATCCAAATTTGGCCCAAGGCACAACCGACACATACTTCAAAGAAAGGCGTGCACCTGAGCTTCTGAGAGCACTTCCCAAACCCTTAGGAATCATCCCAAACCCTTAGGAGCCATCCCAAATGTGGCAGCCTGAATTTCCTAACCTCAAAATCCATGCCATCAGATCGTAGAACACAATCCGATTATAAAGGTTTCTTTGGTATCGGTGTGCTTTGATACCTTTGTGATAGCTCGATCTTCCCCTAAATGGATAATTGGAAAGATCGGGCCATCAAGCATTCGATAAGTTTGCATAAGCGAGGAAGCAAAGCCGTACAAACATATGGCATTATAACAAAAGATTTCCATCATTCTACTATATAACCCAAAACTATACAGATCACCGGTGACAGCCGACCGTCACCTAAACAGTGGTTTACAATTATACAAAATTATACAAAAGATCTAATTCAAAAACTATACCAAGTATTGAAAGTACTACTGTTCACACTCTGATAAAAGTCAGAAGAGCTGATCAAGGGAATAATTCCTTGGGTTGTTTTTCCTCCTCTCCTAGATTATAATCAGGGTCCTCTTCTTGTTCAGGATCCCCTTCTGGTTCTACACCTGCAGCTGTGACGTATAGTCGAGGGATGAGCTACAGTCCAAGCTCAATAGGGAGAACTGATACATAGATTGAAAATGATTCAAATACTCACATTCATATCAAACACACATGCAAGTATTTAACTGAAACAAAATTCTAAAACATGTCGTATCATGATGCAGATGACGAGTGAAACAGATGCATATCGAATCAAGGAATCATGACAGAACACAACATGTCAAGGAAACAGAGTATATCGGAGAACAGGCATATCAGAATGCAAAGCACACAGAGCGCGTAGTATCATCGGGAGCAGGATCTCAACCCCGAGGACTCCACCCCTCTCTTGGAGACTCCACTCCTCTTTACGCATGATCTCGAAGTCAAATAGACCATACATATATATATCACAGGACATAAATCAGATCGGAGTTCAAAATTTTGAATTTAATGACTCAATGTATCAATATGCCAAGTGCAAGATGCTATCATCATATGCAAAAATCAAATTCTTAATCATTCCAAAGTTTCAATATGCAGGTACAATGCAGTGCTAAAAGCACGAATTCATTTAATGACCATATCTATAACCATGATTCACGGAAAAATGTAATTAGCATTGAGATTTTCCCTACCTTAATGTCGGAGTTGTGCGGAGATAATTGCATGAATCGAGGCAGAGATCCTATCTATGGTCTCCTGTATTTACCCTAGAGCATACAATATTCGTACATGACATATCAGTGATGAGAATTGATCTAAGACAGGTTCTTTCAGCTTAAAATAGATCATACTTTACACCTTCAGAACAAGGGATCTCGCTGCAGCGAGCTCTAGGGTCACTCCAGCGAGCTCTACAAATGACACCGGACTCGCAGCAGCGACTTTTCCCAGAGCCGAATTGGCTTAGAATTTTCGCTGCAGCGGGGGGTTCAGGAGGCACCTCGCTGTAGCGAGGTTTCAGGGTCGCTACAGCGAATTCCTCTGAACTCGCCGCCCTTTGGCTCTTCCTTCTCAGTCCGAAATTTTTTTTTCCATCCCAAGCACAAAGCCAAATCTAGCTTCATGCTACAATTTCAATATGTGACCTTCTACCTCAATTCTTTCGCAAGCAACGATTCCCATGGGGCGATTTCGAAGATCGGCAACGAAAACATCGGTGCTCACATTTCCAGCAGTTCTGATTTTCAAAATTCTTGCATGCGAGTCAACCACACGTGATTCTATGCCTAAATTTTCAAAATGAAGATGTCACGATAAGGTAAAGAAATTTACCTCCGTAGATTTCGCGTATGCGCGGCCTATAACCTTCAGTGTCGGGAATCATCGGTGTTCGAACTTCCTATCATCCAATGGCTCGATCTTCTGTCGCTCTGATCGCAACGATACCCAGATCAAGCTCAGTTGTGGTTTGAGCTTGCAAAGAATTTTGTGTGCATACTATGCACGCACTCCCATTTTCTGCAACTCGTGAAAAATGGCAGATTTTCACTTTGGGGTTTGACTTGTGGACCATCCCAGCCATCCGGGTGTATTTCTTTAGGACCATTATACCCCTCCCAACCTTAAGTTCCACCCTTTTTCTATTTAAATCATCACCCTATCATCTACCATTAAAACCCAATTTCCGTCCAAGCCCTAGAAAACTAAGAAAACCTTAGATGGCTCATTACCTAATTTCTAAATCAATTAGTGACCTAATCCCTCACTAATTACCTCAACTCTATAAATAGAGACCCACCCCTCCTTGATTAGGACACCTTTTCCAAATCCTAGAGGAGAAACTCTACAAAATTAGCTCCCCATCTTAAAGCCTCCAAACTTCTAGACCTAGAGCCTTGGTTTGCATCCATCAAAACCACCATTCCTAACCATCAATCCTTCCAAGCCTTAGACCATTCCTCAACCCATTTGCTATCGGAAGCTCATCGGTGATGCTCTCACGCGAAGATCCAACCACCACTGCTACAAGGGCCCGAGAGCTCCGGCTCTTCCCTCTTTTCCTCTACCCTCTTTGCTTTTCCTCTATCCAAAGATTCAAGCCATTACGCCGTCGAGATTTCTATGTTGGCGGAGAGCTTGATAGGATCGTAGTGCCATCGAACAAGAGGAAGTGTCGCTCACTTTTTTATTTTTTTTACATATATAATTATATATATATATATACATCTAAACATAGACTCGGCCATAGTAGATGTGACGACCCGACTTTCCCCTTTCCCTAATTACCGGGAAAGCCGGCTCGCCATTGGATCAATTCGTTCATAATATCAGCAGAAACTAAAGCAAATACAATATATAGCTAAAAGACATTCTACCTCTATATACATATAGAACCAAAAATGAACTAAGATGAACCACCGGTGATGGCCGACCATCACCTAAACAATGGTTTCCAATAATGGTTCCCCAAAAAGTATATACAAACATTCAATATACCGAGCCTAGGGCTCATAATCCAAAATGTATTGAATTTAAAGTACTTCAAACAAAAACTATACCGAGTTCAAAATCCCACGCCTACAGGTAGAACTCGTCAGGTGGAGTCCCCGTCTCATCCTCCAGATTGTAATCCAGATCGCTCTCAAATCTCTGATCCTGGGCTACGTCTACACCTGTGACGTATAGTCGGGGTGAGCTAACAGTCTAAGCTCAGTAAAAGAAACTCAATTTCAATCATATCTTATTAGAACAAACATGGTTTCAAGGACGTGATTCGGAAACATATGATTTTCAAAGCAAATAATCAAAGAAAATTTAATAACTTAATTTCAAAGGCCAAGATCATATGCATTTTCTTATACAAATAGCATTTCAACTTTTATAAATTGAATTCAAACAAATCAAGATTTCAAATAGTTTCGTATGCTTATTTGTTCTTAACATGTACATGCAATGCTTCTCTTATCCATGACTTAAATCATAACTTAAGTAATCTCCCAAGCAACTATAGCTTGGGAGCCGGAGATTTCCGATGGGAACCCTTACCTAACCATTGTCCTTCAATGAACACTTTTCGAAAGATGCAACAAGCCCCTGCATTATGAAGGTAACTTGTGTTATTCAAATTTACCGTCAACATGGTTTAAAGAATTGTGGGGTTTGTTCTTATGAACCTAAAATCAAATGCGGATTCTAATACTTAATTCAGAGTATTTAAATAAATAGCTAGATTCAGAGTTTCAGAGTTCAAAGTATCAGATTTCATATTCAGAGTATTAGAGTTCAGATTCAATTTCAGAACTTGTATTCAGAGGTTCAAAGCAAAAGTTCAAATCATATTCAAAGCGGAAATCAGATATCAAATGCTAGAAATTCAAGTCACAAAACCCATGATAATCCAGAAAAATATAAGTGATGTAGAGTTTCCCCTACCATATGTTTGTATCCTTTCAAACGATATAAAAATCTCTATTCACATCTCTCGTTCTTAACCTAGTTCATACAAAGACCACGTACTACATATTAAAGGCGAAGAGCACATCAAATTCAAAGTTTCTCAAAAGACAATGAAGCAGCCAAAAATAGGGGAAATCAATCGATCAATTTCTTCAGAAATCCTGCATCTCCCAATTCTGTCAAAATCGATCGATCAATTTTCAAAATCGATCGTTCAGTTCTGACTGATATTGTAGCCCTTTGGGCTTCTTCTTCCTTGGTTCATTTTCCCTAAAAACTCATCCAATAAAGCTCAATTTTCATCCACTCATTTATCTAAGCTTAAAGTAGTTATTTACTACATAATTACGAAAGATTGCTCACCTTTCCTTGGCTGATTATGCGGCTTCTGAGAGATATTACCAAAGAGAGATTCGATGCCGAATTCCTGGATTCTCACGGCGATCGAATCGAAACGAAGCTCAATCGAAGCTCCTTACTAGTACATGCTATTCCTCACGGATCACACATCCATAATGATCAGTTCACAACCAATTAAACCCACCCTCTCTTGTTATCTTAGATCTATTCTATGTCGGAGTTCAAAGCTTCTCTACGGTCGGGATCACGAGACTGATTGGAAACCTATGTGATCCTCGCAAGGAAGACAAAGGAATTTGTGAAGTGATCTTATAACCTTGGTCTCACGAGAGGATTTGAGAAGTGAGATTTTACTCTTCTCACTTCTCTCTTATAAAGCAAAACAATGAGAAAGAAATATCCTAAATATTTATCCTTAAAATTCTATCCACTTGACTTTAAAGGGTTCGCATTGGTGCTAAGCCTGCACACCACACACCGGTGCACAGTTATCCATTCAAGACCCAATTAATATTCTAAACTCCCTTTTCACGCAAACTAAATCAATCATTCTTAAAATTTCATGATGTCATCGTGCGACTTGTCTGACAACGATACAGAGTTGGGTACGTTCGGGTCTGGAAATCTTCGGGATGTTACATTCTCCCTTCCTTTAAAAAATTTCGTCCTTGAAACTTCCTAACGAGTCCTTTGGGTCAAGATGACAACACTTAGTCTAAAACATAGTCATACCATTCATAGAATAGGAGTATATCTATAGGTATTGGAAGTCTCTACCTCAAACGAATCCAATCCTTTAACTAATTTCAAATTTTCAAAACATTTGTCCAAGAGTAAGACAATTGAGTATGCTACAACTCATAAGAATGGCATGGGTGGTTCAGTTACTTAGTCAATCATGCATTTATCTAAAAACACCCATACATTCACAAGCATAATACATATCCACAACCGTTAGAATGCATTCACATATAGATTTAAAACAAGGCATGCATCCCCAAAACAATCCTATAATATTCCCAACTAATGAATTCCTAGCACTCAGATAAATTTCTGGTATCCATTACACAAACACACACACCTACAACAATCCTAGATATCCACAACTAATCAACTTGTTATGTATCATAGAAATATACACTTGCAGCAGTCTTAGATATCTACAACTAAGCAAGATGTATGCATTTCATTCAGTTATTAATCACAACTAATTTGAGTCACATCGAACACTTAACCACAAAGCAATTAGCAAACGAAAAGTACCCACAAGAATTCATGTCCATAAAGTACTCATGACTATAATGAAATGTGGCAGGAGGGTCACCAAGACCCAATAGTTCTTAAAAGTACATGCAGGATTTAAATTTTCAAAAGTTATGTAAAAGTTTATCGATAACTCTCTTCACTGACCTGCCTGCTGGTGAGATGGTCCTGCTCCTCGGTCCTCGGCACCCCTAGCTCTGGAAGTAGATTCGTCGGTAGCATAGTCGTGTGGGTCAGCAACGTGGGTGTGTGCCTTGATGACATATGGTGTATAGGTGGTAAGGTAGTCATGTTGCATCATGTGCATCAGCAAACCCTCATGGAAATCTAAACGGTGGTGCAGCTGACAATTATTTTCCGCCATCAAGGAGAGTACATCGTCGATTGTCGAGGTCGATGCTCTCTGAGGTGGAGGCATTTGAGCTGAGCAGCTTGAGGAGGCTGTGCGGCAGTTCTCAGCTGTGCCGATTTTGGTTCGACGAGTTTGGCTGCCTCTGGATTTTGTCTCTCCTAAACACTTTTCTCTAATTGATGGAAAGTCTTCCCCCAATCCTTAATGTTATACCTTTTAACGTTGAAATTCAATAGTTGCTCATCTGGCAATAATTGATAATCATTTATGCCGGTCTGATATTCCTCAACCATACTGGTGATGAGGCAAGCATAAGGCATTTTCCTCAGAGGTGACGCTCTCCCTTCCAACATGCAATCGCGTGCATGATGTATGCCTTCAAATACCACTGCTGCAGCACTAATCTATTGTCCATGAAAAGCTAAGAATAGCTCCTGTTGAATGACTCCAATTCGCTCCGATTTATGCCTCAAGGGGTACAGATTACACTTAAATTTAATGTCCAACATCCATATTTTATCAGGTAATTGGGCTCTTGTTGCGGACTGCCCAGACCCATGTTCTCCGTGAGTCATCTTCTCGAGAATTACATGATAAGCTATAGGTATGTGGTTCGATGTCGTTAAACCCATGTTCTGATCGAAAATGGAAGAGCATTGCATAGCCGCCTCAGCGATGTGATCAAGGGTGAATTCATAGACTTGGTTATCTATTTTGGTGCATAGGGTATCGCTGTCCATGCTAGAATACATGTTTTGGTCGAATAATTTTACCATTCATGGGTAGTAATATTGGTGACAAGGTTGGAGCAACGATTTCAACCCGACTTTTTCGAGATATTAATATGCCCACGCGGTCATCTTTTGTTACTCAAAAAGCTCATGGTCAAAGGACCATTCAACCTAAACTTTCTTCGCATCCCACCACACGGTCGGTTTCTCGCACGGTGGTGGTGGTGGTGGATCATCGTTGGCATGCTTCTTTGAGGAAGTGGCCTTTGATGCGGGTCTCTTAGATGTACGGTTTTTAATGGCCGGTTGCTTTTTAGTCCTCATTTGTATTTCAAAGGAGATTTTTAAATCTAGGGTTTAAGACTTGTAAATAAACAAATTTAATCCAAAGGAAAGGTAGGGTTTACCTTTCTAGGGAATTTGAATTCGATCTTCACCAAGGAAATAGATGCTTTCGTGGGATCCGAGTTGAATTGCGGTGAACTCTCGTGAAAAAGGAAGAAAAGCCCTAATTTTTCTGATTTGGAGTCGTGCAAATGAGAGAAATAAACTCACGACCCCTTTTATACTGCCAGAATCGAACGATCGGTTTCCAAAGTCGATCAATCGATTTTTTTGAACACTCAGCAGCCCGATAAAACCGATTGATCGAATTTTTCAAAGAGAAAAATCGATCGTTCAATTTTCTCAGAAAAATTTTGGCCTGAAATTTCTTGAATAAATTTCCCTACCCTATTGTGGACTTTAGGTCCTAATTTCACTTTTGTACCTGCATCCTACACTTGGTATACCCACACACATTCATTCAGAACACATTAATTGAAATTTTTGGCCTTTCGTTGCCGATTTCGATTATATTATCAAAATCAAAATTTCATCGGCTACACACTCATTTGGATAGGGAGCGAATCTCCAAATACAACCTGTAGGCATTGAAAAACTAAGTCGAAATGATACACCACATACATTAAGGAAAATTTCACATAAGCTATGATACATAGAATGTTATCAAAATGTCATTGTATTCCCTAACCTATCATTATTTACAAAATTATCGAATCTCACTCGAATAGATGCGGGTATTGCTCATGAACCTCTGCTTCGTGCTCCCAAGTGGCTTCCTCCGATGAGTGATTCTACCACTTCACGAGCACAAAGGGAATTCGTTTGGTCTGTAGGGTTTGTTCTTTATGATCCAAGATTTTCATAGGTTCTTTGGCCAATGTCAAATCTTCTTGAAAGTCAAGGGGTTGGTAGTCTAAGATGTGAGTCGGGTCTCTAAAGTACTTCTGCAGCATGGACACGTGAAATACATTGTGCATGTTGGATAGTTGCGGGGGCAAAGCAAGGTGACATGCGACTTCGCCAACCCGACCTAGGATCTCGAAGGGCCCAACATAACGCGGGCTCAGTTTCCCACGCTTTCTGAAACACATCACGCCCTTAGTAGGCGAGATCTTTACGAAGGCATTGTCCCCGATCTGAAAATGTGGGGAGTCAATACTATATAAGATGAAGGAAACTAAAGGTCATTAATACAATCATGCTCACCTGAAACTCGATGTGCATTCTTTTGAGATCGTCATAAGTCTTTTGGCGACTTTGTACAACTCGCAACCTCTCACGGATTAATCGAACTATTTCGATCATGCTTTCCACGATCTCTAGACCCAAAATGAGCTTCTCGCCAACTTCTTCCCAATTAAGTGGAGACTTGCATCTCCGACCATACAAGGCTTCATATGGAGTCATTCCAATGCTTGCCTAATAACTATTATTGTAGGTGAATTCGATCAGGGGTAAATGCTTATCCCATGATCCTCGGAAATCCAACATATAAGCCTATAGCATATCTTCAATTATCTGGCTCACCCTTTCAGTTTGCCCATCAGTCTGAGGGTGAAACATCGAACTAAAATTCAATCGTGAACCCATTCCTTCTTAGAATCGTTGCCAAAACTATGAAGTATATAATGGGTCCCTGTCTGAAACAATACTGACCGGTACACCATATAATCTTGCAATTTCTTTGAGATACAGCTCTGCAAGCTTGGTTGCTATATGCTTTGTTTTGTATGGTAAGAAATGGGCAGACTTAGTCAAGCGATCAACAATGACCCAGATGGCATTATGCCCTTTCACTGTTCTTGACAGTCTAAGAATGAAGTCCCTAGAGATGGCTTCCCATTTCCATTCTAGTATCAGCAATGGTTGTAATAGCCCAGATGGGTTCCGATGATCAACTTTTACTTGCTAGCAGACTAGGCATTTTTAAACATAATTTGCTACATCTTTCTTCAAGCCTCTCCACCAGAAACTCTTATTCAGGTCCTGGTACATCTTCGTACTCCCAGGAAGGATGGCATACATCGACTTATGAGCTTCCTCCAGGATTGTGTCTCGAAGCTCGGTATTTGTTGGTATGCAGATCCGACCTCAAAATAGTAATGAGTTGTCCTCCCTGATGGAGAAATCAGGTCGATTTTCACTAATCACATCCTGTCTGATGGTCATGAGATCATCATCTGTCATCTATAGTTTATGGATGTTCTCAAAAAGTGTAGACTGGATCACAATAGTAGCCATCAAGGTTCCCGAACCTCTAACATCAAACCTTGTGTTGCATAGGGTCATATCTTCATGTAACTGCTATCTATGTACTCTCGCAATGAGGTGTGACAACTGAGCAGAAAACTTTTGGCTCAGTGCATCTACTACAACATTAGCCTTCCCGGGGTGGTATTGGATGGAACAATCATAGTCTTTGAGGAATTTCATCCATCTGCGTTACCTCATGTTCAAGTCCTTTTCGATGAAAAGGTACTTAAGCCTCTTGTGATCGATGAATATATCGAAGGTCTCCCCGTAAAGGTAATTCTTCCAAATCTTCAGAGTAAAGATGACTGCTGTAAACTCAAGGTCATGAGTCGAATAATTCTTTTCGTGGTCCTTGAGCGGCCGAGAGCCATAAATAATGACTCTCTCATTTTGATTAAGCACACGGCCTAATCCATTGTATGACGCATCATTGTATACTGTAAAGCCCCCACTGCCTGACAGTGTGGCAAGCACTGGAGCAGTGGTCAATCTCTTCTTAAGCTCCTGAAAATATTGCTCACACTGTTCAAACACTCAAACTTAGCATTCTTCCTTATGAGTTGCGTGAGGGGACCTGAAATCTTGGAGAAACCTTCTACGAATCTCCTGTAGTAACTAGCCAAACCAAGGAAACTATGTACTTCTGTTATTATCTCTGGATGTTCCTACTTCACAATAGCTTCAATCTTGGCAGGATCAATGATTATGCCAGTCTCAGAGACGACATGTCCTAAGAAACTGACCTGTTAAATCCAAAACTCACACTTACGTAGCTTTGCATATAATTGATGGTCTCTGAGTATCTAGAGAGCTACTCGTAAATGTTATTCGTGCTCCTCTTTCATTTTTGAATAGATGAGGATATCATCTACGAAAACAACCACAAATTTGTCGAGGTGTGGTTTGAATACCCGGTTCATCAAATCCATAAACGACGCTGACGCATTCATCAATCCAAATGGCATCATTAGGAACTCATAGTGACCATACCTCGTGCGGAATGCTGTCTTTGAAATATCCTCGACCTTTATTTTCAACTAATGGTAACCTGACCATAAATCGATCTCTGAGAAGAATTTTGCGCCCTGTAGTTGATCGAAGGCGTCATCAATCCACGGAAGTGGATAACGATTCTTAATCGTCAACTTGTTTAATTGGCGGTAATCGATGCAGAGCCGCATCGAACCCTCCTTTTTAACAAATAGTACTGGTGCTCACCAAGGAGACACACTTGGTCTAATAAATCCTTTATCTAAAAGTTCTTCAAGCTGCTCCTTTAGTTTTTTCAACTCAGTTGGCTCCATGAGATACGGAGCTTTCGATAATGGCTCAATACTTGGAACCAATTCAATCGTGAACTTGATCTCCCTATCAGGTGGTAATCCGGAGAGATCCTCAGGAAATACATCTGGGAACTCGGATACAACGGGAACATCGTTGATGTTGATTTCCCCTTCCTGTTGGCCCTTCACAAACGTGAGGTACCCATGGCACCCATTGCTCATCATACGCTCTGCTCGAATGGCAGAGATGAATGGTGCGATGTTGGACTTCACTCCACAAAATCTGAAGGATTTTCCCTTTGAAGGGCGGAAAGTTACCACTTTTCGGAGGCAATCCATGCTAGCATGGTATGCAAATAGCCAATGCATCCCAAGGATTACATCGAATCCTTGCATATCTAACAGGATCAAATTGACTATCGTCTCATGACCTTCAACTGCAACAATCACCGATTGACATACTGTATCCGTGCTCATCGAGCTTCCTGTAGGAACTGACACTGCTAATATGAAATCTATGGGCTCGGGAGTGATGCTCAATTCTGTTGTGAATTGAGACATGAAAAAGGAGTGCGTAGACCCCAGGTCTATCAAAATGCATGATCTGTGATGACAGATGTTGCTACGCTGATAGAAAGGTAATGTACCTATGTTTCATGCATGTGATTTAGTTAAGTCTACGATGATGGTTTCGTTATATATAAAAAAATAAATTACAAATAAAACAATTATTAGGGATATTTATCAACTGAAATTAAGGCAATACTTTGATAGTCGATAACCAATTTATACCTTGGATGATATCATTTGACGTTTGAGAATCTTGTGCTGAAACAACATAGGCTCAACCCTGAATAGTAGGTCGAGAAGATCTCTGAGTGGAAGTCAAAGAGTACCTTTCCTTGCTTTCTTCAGGACAATCCTTGATCTGGTGTCCTATCTTGCCACATCTGAAGCAAGCTCCAGAGATCCTCCTACATTCTTCAGTCTTGTGTGATTTCCCACACCTTGCACATAATGGGATCAAAGAGAAAGATGTCACACGCGAGAATCCTTGTGCCACCGATGCCCCACTTGCAGTAGTGCCTGAAGGACGGAAGGGTCGCATAGATAAGGGCATAGGTGGTCTCTGATAGGAGATCGGTCCTAAATAAGTAGTTAGTCTCGAGTAAGTCGGCTGAGTAGGATATCGCGGCGATTTCAAAAACCTTGGTCTCTTATTGGCCTGCCCAGAGGTACTTGACTGCCCTTGACCAGATCTATCTCGATTCTGCTCGTCTCTTCTTTTGAACATCTTATCAATATCCTCCTTAGTAATAAGGGCCTTTACCATTACCCCTGTGTACGTATCTAGCTCAAGGATGGAGACTCTTTCTTGAATGTTAGGCCTTAGGCCACGTTGGAACTTTCTGGCCTTCATCAACTCTGTGGCCTCGTGCTGAGGTGTAAACCTCGATAGTCTTGTGAAGTCGGCCCCGTACTCACGCACGGTCATTCTGTCTTGCTTCAACTCTATAAACTGTACTTCCCATTGATTCCTCACTACGTTGGAAAAGTACTCATCATTAAACATTGCTACAAACTCGGCCCAAGTTCATGGAGTGTTTGGAATCTCCTGCTCTCTGGTCTTGGATACCGACTTCCACCACGGGTCAACTTCTCCATCCAATTTGAAAGTTGCCCACCTATCCTTTTCATCTCCAGTGCAAGGAAGCACACTAAAGATTTTCTCCATTTCATTAAGCCACCGCTCGGCTTCAAGCAGATCAGTCTGACCCGAAAATTTTGGAGGATGCATCCTCCTAAACTCTGCAAACCCAGTAGGGTGATTTCTAGCTACAAGTAACTCTGCTTGTTGAGCCATTGGCGCTGTCTGTTGAGCCATATTGTTGTCCAAGGCTTCCAACACTTTCTCAACATGTCCCTCATTTCCTCTTCCACATATAGGAGTGGCATTAGGACTGGTAGCAATCTCAGCACCCCTCGATGTACCTACGTCCTCTGGGACGTCGTCCACACGAACCATTCTCGATCCGTCTCTACCTCTGCCTCTGCCTCTGCCTCTGAATCGTGGGGCCATGCTGATCTATCATTGTTCAACAATAATTTTGATTAGTATTGATTGTGAAAACAATCAAGCCTATTATCCTAGGAACTTCGGACCTAAAGTCATAGCTCTGATACCAAATGTGACGACCCGACTTTCCCCTTTCTCTAATTACCTTGAAAGTCGACTCGCCATCGGATCGGTTCGTTCATAATATCAACAGAAACTAAAGCAGATACAATATATGGATAAAGGACATTCTACCTCTATATACATATAGAACCAAAAAGGAACCAAGATGAACCACCGGTGATGGCCGACCATCACCTAAACAATGATTCCCAATAATGGTTCCCCAAAAAGTATATACAAATATTCAATATACCGAGCATAGAGCCCATAATCCAAAATGTATCGAATTTAAAGTAATTCAGCCAAAAACTATTTCGAGTTCAAAATCCCACGTCTATGGGTAGAACTCATCAAGTGGAGTCTTTGTCTCATCCTCCAGTTTGTAATCCAAATTGCTCTCAAATCCCTGATGCTGGGCTGCATCTACACCTGCGACGTATACTTGGGGTGAGCTAACAGTCTAAGCTCAGTAAAAGAAACTCAATTTCAATCATATCTTATTAGAACAAACATATTTTCAAGGACGTGATTCGGAAACATATGATTTTCAAAGAAAATTTAATAACTAAATTTCAAAGACCAAGATTAGATGCATTTTCTTATAAAAATAGCATTTCAAGTTCTATAAATTGAATTCAAACAAATCAGGATTTCAAATAGTTTCGGATGATTATTTGTTCTTAACATGTATGTGCAATGCTTCTCTTATCCATGTCTTAAATCATAATTTAAGTAATCTTTCAAGCAACTATAGCTTGGGAGCCGGAGATTTTTGATGGCCTACCTAACCATCGTCCTTCAATGAACACTTTTCGGAAGTTGCAACAAGCCCCTGCGTTATGAGGGTAACTAGTGCTATTTAAATTTACTGTCAACACAGTTCAAAGAATTGAGGGGTTCGTTCGTATGAACCTAAGATCAAATGTGGATTCTAATACTTATTTCAGAGTAATTAAATAAATAGCTAGATTCGGAGTTTTAGAGTTCAAAGTATCAGATTTCATATTTAGAGTATCAGAGTTCGGATTCAACTTCAGAACTTGTATTCATAGGTTCAAAGCCAAAGTTCAAATCATATTCAAAGCGGAAATCAGATATCAAATGCTAGAAATTCAAGTCACAAAACCCATGATAATCCAAAAAAATATAAGTGATGTTGAGTTTCCCCTACCGTAAGTTCGGAGCCTTTCAAATGATACAAAAATCTTTATTCACGTCTCCCGTTCTTAACCTAGATCATACAAAGACCACGTACTACGTATTAAAAGCGAAGAACATGTAAAATTCGAAGTTTTTCAAAAGACAATGATGCAGCCAAAAACGAGGAAAATCTATCGATCAATTTCTTCAGAAATCCTACATCTCCTAGTTCTGTCAAAATCGATCGTTCTATTTTGACAGATGTTGTAGCCCTTCGAGATTCTTCTTCCTTGGTTCATTTTCCCTAAAAGCTCATCCAATAAAGCTCAATTTTCATCCAATCATTTATCTAAGCTTAAAGTCATTATTTATTACATAATTTCAAAAGATTGCTCACCTTTCTTTGGCTGATTACGCGGCTTCCGAGAGATATTGCCAAAGAGGGTTTCGGTGCCGAATTCGTGGATTCTCACGACGATCGAATCAGAACGAAGCTCAAATCAAAGCTCCTACTAGTACATGCTACTCCTCACCTTCTCAACTCGCGGATCACGCGTCCACAATGATCGGTTCACAACCAATTAAACCCACCCTCTCTTGTTATCTTAGATCTATTCTATGTCTGAGTTCGAAGCTTCTCCGTGGTCGGGATTGCGAGAGTGATTGGAAACCTAGTTGATCCTAATGAGGAAGACAAAGGAATCTGCAAAGTGATCTTATAACCTTGGTCTCACGAGAGGATTTGAGAAGTGAGAGTTTTCTCTTCTCTCTTATAAAGCAATACAATGAGAAATAAATATCCTAGATATTTATCCTTAAAATTCTATCCACCTGACTTTAAAAGGGTTCACTTTGTTGCTAAGCCCACACACCACACATCGGTGCACGGTTATCTATTAAAGGCCTAATTAATATCCTAAACTCCCTTTTTCACCCAAAATATATCAATCATTCTTAAAAATTCATGATGTCATCGCGTAACTTGTCGGACACGGACCCGGAGTCGGGTACGTTCGGGTCCAAAAATCTTCGGGATGTTACAGTAGAGACCGCTTACGATCGGGTGCCTAACACCTTCCCAATTGATAACCGAGGCCCCTACCCAAGAGCCTTTGATGTTGACCGGTGAATCAGAGTCATATTTTTGCACTTCGGTGCTTATATATCGATTTTGAGGTATCCCGGGACACCAAAAGCTCAGAGTGGTGACTCCATCTTTTTTAAGAAAGCGCATCGTCACGATGGACTCGCGAGAGCCCACGGTTGCACAATATGGTTTTTGAAAATATGAGGCTTCCAATTAATCCTTAAAACATTGAATTGTACCTCTTCGACCACCAATTGATTTTTGTTGGAATGATAGCTTAATGGGGTATAAGGTGTTGCAAGTAGTATCAGAGCCTGGCAGTCCCCCTTAGGTGATACTAGTAGGGGGGGGGGGGGTTGTTAGGTCACTGTAAAACCCTCATGGGCCGAATGGGGGGTGGGCTACACTATAAACGCTCTCCTATCACCTTAAGACATTGATTTATACCTCTTCCATGATCACCAATTGGTTTTGGTTGGAATGGTAGCTCAATGGGGTATAAGATCATAGAACCTTGAATGAGTGTCAGACGAGTGGGAAAACTTAATTCTTGTAGCTCGACATCTAGGTTCTAGTGTTGTCGCTAGCTTTTCAACTCCCCCTCCCAAGGGTAACGATGATGTCGACGCTCTTCAAGGGAAATTTTGTTGTTGCCATGATAAGATTTTTTATTTTTTCTTATTTCCTTTTCCTTTCTACGTAGCTGGTCGCTAGGGGCGATCTGGTTGTAATCTTGTTTCTGTAATAAAATACCCTAAAATCAAGTTTGAGTGTGATATTATGATTAGGCAGTCCGTCTTTTATTCCACGTGTCACAGATCCTTAAAAAATGCCTTAAAATCAAGTTTGAGGGTGATGAGTTATTTTTTTAGGGCAACTTTTTGGATTTTCGTGCCATGTGGAACCTAAAGCTGACCGTCATATGGTACACTCACGGTCTTAAGATCCATTGGATGAAAGATCGGGGTGAAAAACAATCTCCAAATGGGTTTGGAGGGGTTTCGAGCGTAGGCACATTCAATAAATATGTAAGCTCGAATACAGGAACCCTTCAATATATTCAATCCTCTTGTTACTTTTTAAACATATAATAAGATAGATAATAGTGACATTTAATAAGATAGAAAATAGTTGAAGAAAGAGATAAAAAGAAGATGATAGAATGACAAAATAGAAAGATAATTTTTATTTTATTTTTCTCAATTAATACAAAAGGGCTAGAGTCCTCTTTTTTTTATAATACTGTAACAAACATTCTCGAGACTGATGTCATGGGAATGTGGTTTACAGCATGCATACATGGGTAACTAAAGAGTTATCTAGAGGTTGGAAATGATACGGTGTGGAGCCCTATCACCTCCCCTCAAGATGATTGGCGTTCTTTTATCATCAGCTTGTCTTGGAGATAAGCAAACCAAGGAGATGAGAGGGGTTTGGTGAATATATCAGCAATCTGATCGACAGATGAGATGTGGAAGACTTGAAGCTCATTGTTGATGAACTTTTCGCGGATGAAGTGACAATCAACCTCAATATGCTTGGTGCAGGCGTGAAATACGGGATTAGAGGCCAAAGCTATTGCAGGGATGTTGTCACACTAGATGATTGGCTTCGATCATTTAGGAATGTAGAGATCCTGAAGTAGTTGTTTTAGCCATAACACCTCAGTTGCAGTATGGGCCAATGCACAGTGTAATCTAGTGGAAGACCGTCGATCAATAATGTCACTAGCCCAATCAGCATCTGAGTAGGCTTGAATATCCAAAGAACCAGGTGTGAAGGTTAAGCCATGGTTGATTGTACCTTTGATAAACCGTAGAATCCGTTTGACCTCACAAAAATGTTTATTAAGTGGCTTATGCATATGTTGACACACTTTGTTGACCGCAAAGGAGAGATCCGGGCGAGTAATCGTGAGGGACTATAGAGCCCCAACTAAGCTGTGATACAAGGTGACATCAGAGAATTCTATGTCTCCATTCGGGTAGGTGGATGGTTTTGAGGAGAGTAGGTTTTTGTATGGCTCGCAATCAGTCATGGAGGCACAAGCTAGGATTTCATGAGCATATTTGGTTTCCATAAGGTTAACTGATGTTACAATTTTTGTAACTTCAACGCCGAGAAAATAGTTGAGAAGACCTAAATCTTTGATACAAAATCGCTGACCAAGAGTGTGCACAAATTCTGTGATGTATGTGTTGTCGCTACCAATGACCAAAATATCATCCACATACACATACAACGGTAATGCGACATGCATTGTGTTGCACGAATAAGGAGCTATCGGCAGAACTAGATTGGAAGCCTTGAGCAACTAAAAATTTTGACAACATTGAAAACCAAGCACATGGAGCTTGTTTCTAGTCGTAAATGTCTTTGCAAAGCTTGCAAATGTGCTTCGAAAAGGAGGGATCCTCAAATCCAGGTGGTTGAAACATGTAAATGTCATCATCTAAATATCCATGGAGAAAAGCATTAGACACATCTAATTGTCTAACTGTCCAATTGTAATGAATTGCCATTGAAATTACAACACGAATTGTTGGATGTTTGGCAACAGGGCTAAATGTTTCTGTGTAATCAAGGCCATAGTCTTGATCATAGCCTTTGGCGACGAGTCGGGCTCTATACCGCGCTATGGTACCTGATCGAACCCAAAAGTTATACAAATTATCCCCAAATCCCAGCTTTGTTAGACCTCACTTAACCACTAATATATGTTTTTAGTTCGCGTTGTGTTGCAACAAGTGCAGAAGCTGATTAAATGCTAAAAAGGCTAAAAAAAAAAGTTACGAAGAAACCCAAGCAAAAGGCAAGGATCCACGGAGATGTAGCTGAAGGAGTGCTTTAAAAGGTTAATTGGACCGGTCGAAACTACAAATTCGACCAGTCAAAACAGCACAGTAGAAGGAGTTCCTAGCTGAAGAGAATTGAGCCTAAATGGACCGGTCGAAGCATCACTTTCGGCCGGTCAGAACTCTAAAAAAGCTTCAGAATTGCAAAGAGAGACCAGTCAGGACTCAATCGACCAGTCGAAACTGGAAGGGCAGAATGCAAACATATTCAGAGGAATTAATTGATCGGTCTAGCTAAATTCAATCGGTCTGGAAATTAAACTAAAGAGTCCTGAAGCTTCACGGGGTCGTCTTCTACTTGGAGAAGGAAAGTAAAACTCGACCGGTCGGTTCTCCAACACCAACCGGTCGAAACAGAGTTTCTGCACGAGAAATCAGGTTGGCACAACTGTAGATAACGCCTAAACTCCGAGATCCTCTCCGGAAAGCTCTTCTAAACAATTGGGATAACTCCAAATCGCACGGATTTCCTTCTAAACTCATCGTCCTTGGAGGATTTTTAGGATCTAAAGATCCCTTGCCGTGTATATCTGTTCTAGGGCCTTATAGTTTATAAATAAGGACCCTAGGGCTTAGTTTGAGGAGACTCGCATGCCAGAATCTTTCTAGAGGGCTCTGACGTGAGTTTCAGTAGATTAGGTTAGGAATAGTCTGGAATTAATTGTGATCATTGATTAGAGTCTTCCCTAGTGATGAAGAACTTTGAATCGATGCGTGTGTAAGGCTTCAACCAGGGATCTCTTGTAAATTTCAGATGAGTATTCAATAAAGTGTTATTTCTTTTTGCTATTTTTAAATCCTCGGAATGGTATGATTGTACGTTGGAGGTTCCGAGAGTCATCGAGATCGAGCGATTGTAGAGGTTTATTTCTATTTAATGAAACCTTAGTGGCCTTGTAGGGACTGGGATTAGATTAGGTAGAATACTCACCTGTGGTTCGACACACTTGTGTACTTGCCCTAGTACATTCGGACTTATGCACTTGCAAGGTCATATTTTAAGATGATAAGTACCATCTGCAAGGGTTTTGATTTTAAAGATCCATTTGCACCCAATAATTTTTCTATTGTGAGACATTAAGACTAGTGTCTACGTGTCGTGTTGAAGGAGGGCATTGAATTCATCAGACATGACTGTTGGTGCGCGCTTTTTCTGGGTTCGTCTCGATTCCCGTTGAATCAGTAGCTCCAATTCTGTCCAAGTGGACTCTAGCGATGCGGTGTCTGAAATAATAAAAATGAATAAAAGGGGGATTTTCTAGGAAGGTTCCTAGTTTGATTGCGATCGCCAGCTGCAGATATTTAACGACGCTGCAACACGTCAGTGATCATGCTGTGATGTGGGTGTGGGTTACTTCTATACTGAATCATCCACCTACGAACGTCAGCAACAGTGTATCTCTTAAGTTTAGTTAGTTTAATTCTCCTCTTATTTCCCTTTGTAATTATAGTTCCGATCAGTTAAGATTTCCCAATTCTATTATTGTTATTCTCTGGTTATATGGGCTTATTAAGGTGAGTTATTTTAGTGTTCTAATGCTATCAAGAGTCCAATTAGTATCAAGGTTCTAGTATTACTAAAAGTTCAATCAGTTTCACTCTCCTACTGATACTAGGAGTGCATATGTATCAATTCCAATAATGTTCTGATTAAATCAATCATGCCAATTGCATTGGGATTCTAACTAAAATAAGTATACATATTGTACTACAATTCTATTCGAAGCAATTGTAATAATTCTATTGTAATTCTAATTGAAATAAAAAGACTGATTTTTCTACGAGCCTAATTAAAGCAATAAGTTTAATTTTCTATTTAAGTATTAATGGAAATAAAAAGACTGATTTTTTCTACGACTCTAATGATCGATAAATGAATTATGAAAAAAATATAACTAATCATGCATAAACTGAACTTCCTAAAATTCTGATTTGAAATAATTAATTAACTAAACTAAGGGAAAAGAAATTTTGATTTAAACATTCTAATAATTATATCAAGGCCCCATTAATGCAAATAATCAATTATATCTACTTACGAACTAATCAAAGCAATTAATTAATCCTAAAATTCTAAAAAAAAGAGGGTTCGGGCCCGTTATGGTAAGGAGGATTGGCCTCGTTCCCGAGTACCCTCCGTAAGCTCCCTTGGGCAAATCGAGTGGCTAAGATTAAAGAGAAAAAAATTGAATTTTGGGTTATGAAGTAATATTTTTTAGATTTTTCAAATTGTTTTCAGGATTATGGAGATGAATTAAATGAAGGACATAGAATGAAACAACTAAACTAATGATTAGAAGTGGTAAAAATATTAACTTGAAATTAAGATCTAAAATTCTTTGACTGAATTCTGGTCCGAAATCAGAAAATCAGGTCGTATGATTAAGGATTGGATCTGAACTGTGAGAGTTAGAACTAGAGATTAATGATAGGACTGTAAATTGTGATTTTAGACTGGAATTTAGTCTTAGGGGTCGGTGTATCAGGCTGTCAGATCAAGAACTGGTCCCGGACTCTGAGGATTGGGATCAGACATTGAGATTTCGATCCGAAAAGGGTGCTACGGTCTAAGACGAAAAATAAAATTAAGAATTAATCTAAGGGGGAAATCCTAAACCTAAAATAAAATTAAATTCTTACCGAAGGTCAGGGCTGTGGAGAAGAATCATCAGAAGTTCGAGAGTTTGAATCTCGAAATCATGGTTTTGGTGCTCTTCTCCATTTGTCCTATTCTCGAAACTCTTAATCACTCGAATTCCAAAAAAAAGTCCAAACAAAATCCAGCCTCCACGTTGTGTTTCTTTTAATTACACACCTGTTTTCGGGCGTTTAATTGAATTACGCACCTGGATTTCGGCGCTTAATCACTTTGAGTCGGTCACCGACTCAGTGAGTGACCGGCTGACTTGCTCAGCGAGTTTCCTAGTCCTAACAAAATTAGGGCTAATTGCGCGCACTTTGTCGAGCGCTCAATCTGATTAAGCGCTTTACCTGGAGCGCATAATCGAGGAAACTTAAGGGTCAAGGGTGGTAAGATTAGGTCGGGCGTAGGCCAATTGCGCGTCGGTGGTGAGGCACTCAATCTGATCATACGCCTGGATTCAAGCGCGTAATCGAGTCTCGAGATGGTCTGGGAAAGGAAGTTTGGTCTGAAAGGGGGACTGATCGCGCACTTGTAGTTTTACGCGTGAAGGAATTACGCGCGGGATTTCTAGCACAGAATTTGCGGTTGTCCGGGTCTGGTCTCTAGATTGAAATGCAAGACTATTATTTCAGTCTGCATTTCGGCTATATACTATTATTTCATTATATAGTCTCCCTACGCTGGGATCTGAGCCACATAACTATTATTTCAGCCTGTGTTCAGCCATGTACCATTGCATGGTCCCATATCGAGGGTTAAAAGAGTCAAAGGTTGATCGAATAAATTTGTATACTCCAAGAAGGCAAAATGGGAGTGTCTACAGATGCCCCTCTTCGGCGCGCTCTTGCGAAGTAAGATCGCGTCGAAGAAGTAGACACCCCTCATGCGAGGTGCTTTCTTGTTTTACTTAGGAATTCACAAATGTGAATTGGGGATACTGATATGAAATGCTTGGCTTTCTTATCTATCAACGTAAGCTAAAATGGAGCATTCGGGGGCCCAATGGTAGCTGTCGAAAGGCACTTTCCGGATCTGTGGGTGCATGGCGCATCCCGTCATATGGCACGAGCTAACAGAGGGATATGGCGGATGAGGTACCAGGGGGCGTCATACAAATGTCCATAAGGTCCAGGGACCGGTAATATAAAAAAAAGAAGAGATTGTAATATGATGTCGAAGGCTTTAACAAGTCATGTCAGACCGGCGCATCATTGCTCACACCAATGCGCGTCAGGCGTTCCTTTTCTAATAGGCGTTTGTAAGTTCTTAGATTGAGTATATTTGTTGTTCGGTTTCCCAGAGGAAGGGTAGGTTTGGGCTGGTAATTGAAGTGAATTTTGTGGGGGTCTTGTGAGGTGTGCTCAATTGAATTATGTGCAGTGGCACATGCGCTTGATTCATCTGGAGTCAGCTTTTAAGTAGGGAATTCTAGTCCTAATGTATCTGAGCAAATGATTCTGCGCAGTGGCGTATGCGCTCGATCCAATTCTGCAGAGTGGGGTATGCACTTGATTGTGAGTTCAGGGGTCTTTTAAATTGAGGAATTCTGGTCCTAAGGTATCTAAACAAGGGATTCTGTCTAGTGACGTATACGCTCGATCCAATTCTGCATAGTGGGATATGTGCTTGATTGTAAGTTCAGGTGGTCTTAGGAGCCAAAAGTCAGATTTATGGCATATGGGTAATGAGGCACTTAATCGATTTTTTTTTGGTATTTAGAGAAGGGTGAATTGGGTCTATTTACTTTGTTACTTTTTTTTTTGGGGTAGTATATTTTTTCTGATTTTTTTCTTTTTTTTCTTTGGTAGTAAAAGATTTTTGGAAGCAAGTAAGGGGGTTTTGAGATTTTGAAATTCTGGAAATTTTAACTTAAGATCAATTCAGTGGTAAAACGGCGAAAAATGTGGCTACCGAGACATCGCTGCGTAGATCCACCGATACGGGATTTGTAGACCCGGCCGTTTATGTGTTTGTCAAGATGACACTTGGCACGCCGAATACTTCGTCTAACCTTCTCGGTGAATACTAATAATTGTCTCTTATGGGAGGACTACAGTAATTCGCGAGTCGAGAGAGATGGGTTTTGAAAATATTTTGACTTAATCATAGATAACTATATTTGTAAGCAATATCGAGTAATTGAAAACTGAATAGTACTTACATGAGGTGATACTTACCTAAATTGTGCGATGGGACCTATGACATTGTGGTGGGATCGGTGATGTTGTAGTGTCACGATGGGACTTTGTAGCTATCACCTTGATGCAATGTTACGAGTATACTGTCGCGATGGGGCAAGTGGTGTTGGGGTGACACCGCGATGGGCCTTGGATAGTTTTCGACAGTATGTTCATGTTGTAGCTTGGCATTAGTGAGATGCGATGGGACATGGGGGGAGTTTCGAATTTCCCTTTTTTTTTTTTGCTTTCATCTGTTGTGGTATCTAGTGACTACTTGTAGCGAGCAATTCGGGAGGAGGCTCTTCATTTTAGCAATGGGACATGATCGAACCGTCTCCTTTTCCTTTTTTTTTAGCGCGGTCGGTGTTGTTTGAACTTTCTGGGTAGTGATGTCCGTGATGGGAAGTGTGGCGTAGTTGGCGATGGGACGCTGGTGGGATATTTTCATGCTGGGACGTTGGTCTCTTTCTTTGGCAGATCTTGGGTCAGGTGAGCTCACGTTGTGGTTGCATTGTGTTGGCTTTTTGACGTATTTCCGTTTTTAGAATTTCTTTTTCGGCGTGATGGGACATGAGGGCATGGTTACAATTTTTTTGCGATGGGATCGGATATCGGGGTGGTTTATATGTGTGTGTTTTATTATTTCGGTATGACGTGCTTGAGTGGTTGCTCGATGGGACAAAGGGGATTTCTACTTAAAGCAGGATAAAATTTCGTGAAAAATCAGATATTGCGCGTCCATTTCCAATCGCTGGATCTGATTCCACGCCTGATTTCAAGCGTGCGATTCAGGGCCTAAGGGGCTGTTTGCACATGTGAATGTGAGCGTGGGATTAGATTGCACGCTCTAATTCTTGCGTGCGATCGAAGCACCGCCAGGTCAATGTACGGGTGACCTTTCAAATTGCGTGGCAGAAGTGAGTCGTTTAATCGGATTGTACAGTCTTTGAATAGCGTGAGATCGGAAGGTCGCGCCACCTGCACGGGCTACAGGCTCATTGCGCGCCTGGTTAGGAGCACAGGTTTTGGATTGAACGCTTTGTACCTAGCGCGTGATCGAATTAAGCGTGCGTGGTTAAGCGCATGATTAAGGCCGTACTCTATATAAGTGAAGGAGTCTTCATTTGTTTCTCATTCTCTGGTTTAGTCTCGAGTTTTAACTTTTCTGAGTGTTCTGGTGTTCTGAGATTCATGTTTTAGTGATATTGAGCTATCTAACCGTCATATTGGGATGGGGTTTCTTCCTATATTCGTTATTTCGCATGATCTTTACCCTGAGGTGATGCTCGGGGACAGTATTGTTTTGGGAATGGGCGGCATTGGGAACGAGGGCGTTAGTCTTCACACCATTCCTTTTTAGGGAGCAGTGAAGGCAGCGTTACGGAGGTGGCAGCAGAGGAGGTGAAGATGACGGGGAGAGGAGGTGTTGTAAATGGAGAGATGTACTCCCCAACCCATTTTTCGTCTCTTCTGCCGGTGGCTAGTTAGAGTTCTCCAAGTCAGGTGGCAACATCTCTGAAGCCTCCGATTTGATGTTTTGCTCCTCGCTTTGGCTCATTATAGTTTAGGTTTTCGTTTTGGGTTGTATGTTAAATTTTAGGTTTTCATTTTGGGTTGTAATTCAGGAGGTATGCCTCCGGTGATATTGTAAAATTTTGAATTATGAATCAATGGGCATTTTTTTTATTGTCTATTGTCTTTTGTGTTCAGTTAGTTGGTTTAAATTTTCTTAATGGATTAATTGAACTTATCTAATTTTTTTTTACATGGTTTTAGGATTTGATTGAGCTTAGTAGTATATATATATATTTTTTTTATTCAAGGTTTATTTTGAGATCAGTTCACCTGGTTTAAAGTGTTTACTTGGTTCTATTGGTTTGCTGGGGCATTTTGGGGTGATCTTAAACAAGTTAGATTTTGTTTTATTTTATTTAAGGTTTTTTTTTGTTGGTTTCATTTAAGGTGTTTTGTTTGAGGTTTTTTTTTTTTGAAATGATACTTGTTGAAACGGTGTGAGTTTTCATGGGTTCTGGATGGTGGTTAGGTGTTTCATTTCTATTGGTCTATCTGAATTTGGGGGATTTGTGCTTTTCAGAGGGGCATGTGTTTAGTTTTAGATTTAATTAGGTTGGAAGAGTTTCAAATGTGTGACATTTGTCAATATAAGGGGTATGGTTTATAAATGCATGAGTCTTAAGGTTTTAGCTTATTGTTTTCTTATTTATTTCAGGTTTAGAGATTGAACATTTTGGGGGCATATCTTGTGTTTGTAACTTTGGGCATTTTTTTATTCATTAATGTCTTTTATTCCTTTCTATTTCATTTCCCGAGTAGTAGACCCAAAGAACTGTGTTTATTAAGTGGATTATGAGAATGGATGGGATTGGGAATTCACGGTGACACTGGGGTTGGTGCTATCAATCCAACTCAAAGTGTCACCCCATTAGGAGAAGAGGTGGAGGAGAAAAAGTGGTAGAGAAGAAACCCAAGGATAAGGTGGGGTCAAAGTTCTCGTAACCAATGCCTATTTTTCTTCGGTAGGCTCTGCGGATTCAGTGTTAGTTGCTCCTCCTTTTTAATGTGTCCAAGGAGAGCTTTCAAAGGTGGATCCCGCAGGTCCTTGGTGGCTTTCTGTAAGCCACTCCTTTTCTTCTAGCTCAGGGCAAGGGGAAGAGGTCATCACGATTAGAATTCATTCAAGGTGCGTTCCCCCTCCAGGCCTCTCCGAGATCTCTAGTCTCTCGAATAAGTCCGGATTCGGGCATTGCCTGAACGTGCTAATTTTAGCATTCTTGTTTTAAGTTGTATATTCAAAGGGTATGCCCTCGGTGGGTGTTGTAATGATTTCTATTAATCTATGGAGTGATTAGTTTTAATTCCATTTGTGGTGATTTATGATTTTTCTTGGTTTGATTTAATTTATAATGCGTGCGTCTCGTTGTGGTGTGATGTTTTTTGTTTTAATTTGGTTTGTTTATTTTAAATCTGGGGCGTGTTAAGGATAATTTTTTTGTTTAATCTTAAGCATATAGAGGCAATGTGTGTATTTGATCTTATTGAGGACACTTGAAGGGCAGGGGCATTTTGTTTTTGGTTGAGAAAAGTGAAGGAAAGGACATTTTTTCTTTTTGAGTTTTAACTGTTTAATTTAGAGAGTTTTCTTTTCGGTTTTCGGGGTGTAAATTTTCTTCAGTTAAGAGTGTTTTGGAGTTGGTTTTATCAACGGCGTAATTTAAGTTGGTAGTAAGTGATTCAGGACGTCTTAATTTCAGTTTCAGGTTTACTGTTCTGGGCATGTAAAATTTTTAGTTTTTGGACTATTACGCCCCATTGTCCAAGCGCCTGAATGAATTGCGCTCCGGAATGGGGACGCACATTTACAAGCGACAGAAGGTTATTAAGCGTCAGTTCACTGGCGCTTAATCGAATTAAGCGCAAGGTTGGAGACGTAAGATCAAGTGACCTTTGGCATTCGTGCGCCATCGTTCGGGCGCTTGATATGATTGCGCGCCTAGTGGGAGGCGCGCAACCATGCGGTCGGGTTATTCTGAGCGGGCGACGATTATATCACACACCCAAGATTGAGAGCGTTTGATCCGAATTAAGCGCGTAGTGAATAACGCGTGATTTGATTAGATGCATAGATTTAAGCGTGCGATTCAAGTGAGTTCTATAAATAGTTCAAACTTTTTATTTTTCATCGCGTTATCCATTTTAGTCTTTGATTATCTAATTTCCTGGTTTCCTTGTACTCGATTTTTCATGTTTTCGTGATATCTAGTAATCCGGTCGTCCATTTGAGGTGTCGTTTCTTCCATCCTCTTCAGTTTTTTGAGTTCTTTGTTCTGGTATGGAGGGTGAGGGTGATGTCACGTTGGTCACTATTTCTGAGTTGGAGAGGATGTTGATGGGGGATGTGGGTGAAACTTTCGAGGCGCAGACTGGCACTGTCGCCATGGAGGGGGATATCAGGGGGATGATCGTAGAGGTCCCCAAGGGTGACTAGATGGTGGCCAGGGAGGAGGTACCCGGGATTGAACTGGGGGTAGTCGAGGAGGAGGGCGAGAGAGTTGAGGGTGAGAGAGCTGAGGATGAGGGAGCTGAGGGTGAGGAACAGTCAGGCACGGAGCCTCGGGATCGCAAGCACTATCCGCTGGAGGATTTCTTTGCTAGAGGTCAGGTAGGGCCTCGTAAGCAAGAGTTCCTTCAGTTTCCTAGGCATTCAGATTATGACAGTGGCTTATTAGGATCTGTAAACCCTTCTAATTTATGTCGAACCTGCATTGATTATTTGTTGTGTGCTCGCTCATGCATCATGCTCGCATCTAGAGATAAGTCATGTTTATGCTGGATATTCTCATCATGTTTTGTGTGCTTGTTGTAAGTTGTCATAGCGTTCGAGACATGTCTTATTCATTTTCAACTCCTAAATTCATTTATCTTTCGTCATAAGTGCGTGTTAGTCTTATTGTTATTGTCATTCTTTTTCGTGTTGGTCATTATGGTCGATAGGAGCCTCACAGGTGGCTATCAACTCGGCATGGGGTGAGTCTCATGCCTGGTACCGTGCCTTGCCAGAGTTTCAGTGGGAGCGGCTGGTGTCTTTTGCTTTTGGGACGATTCAAGGGTTAGAGCCCTTTCAGGTTAATCGAGGCCTGGTCGCGGTGATCTCTTTCTGGTTTGTATGATGTTGTCGACCCCGAAGGACTGGGTTCGCATCACCGGTCTTCATTTTGAGGGCAAACCGATCACGGGGTGGATGGAGGGACAGTATTTAGAGGTGTGTGAGGAGATCTTGGGAGTCCCTTATAGGTCGAGTGGATCAGGGACAGGGGTAGTTCGGGTCACTTGGTTCTTCAATATGTTTGCCAGCAATCTTACCCCTCTGAGGCATCATTCAAAGGTGAGGGCGCCTTATGAGCTGTGCAAAGGCGATGGTGGGAGCCCGTGGTCGAGCCGTTGGCTCTGATGTGGTACTCCGAGTGTTTCTAATGCACTTCTTGGGCACAGTTCTTTTCTCTTCTTCAACTCGGGGATGCATCACTGGGTTGGTTTTGATGGTTCTCGGGGACTTGGATCAGGTCCCTACTTATGCGTGGGGTGCGGCCGCATTGGCGCATTTCTACGAGCAGCTCTACCATCGAGGACAGGGCATCGCGTCGATCGGAGGTTTCCTTCCATTCCTCCAGGTAAGTTTTGGTTAATTGGTATCATGATAACTTTAGTTTCATTAATTTCGTTCATAGTTTTTTTTTTTTTAACGATCCTTTTTTTTATGTGTTGTCGCTATTTCTTTTTTTCAGTTTTGGGCATATGATCATTTCGCTTTTCTTCATCCGGGGGTTCCAGTGGGGGTTAAGTTCATGTTCCCTCGGATGCACGAGTGGAGGGAGGCGTTGAGGGGTCGCCGTTGATCTTCGGATCTTCAGACCACACGGGGCCTCTTCGAGGATATGCACGCGGGGCAGGTATATATCGTCATGTTTTCGTCTGGCTTTGTTTTGTTTTGGGATTCTTAGGCTTTGTTAATGGGTCAGCTTGTTCATTTGGATAGGTAATCTAGAGGCCCTACGATGATGAGGAGGATGCGGGTGAGGCGGTGATTGAATCTGGTCGGCCCTTCTTCGATATGGACATATGGGTCCATTGTTTTGAGAGGGTGGAGAGGATCCACACCTCTTGAGCGGTACGGCAGCTGGGGCTTGCTCAAGGAGTCCCTCCAGAGGTTAGCCACGGAGTGGCGAAGAGGATGATCGGCCCTCCAGGTTAGAATTTTGCGGAGCGGATGGCACTCTAGATAGCCGATTTTAGAGCTGGGGGAACAAGGGTCATGGGGGCACGTGACGAGGCGGATGTACGAGAGTATAGGAGGTGGTTCAGCACATTGGGTGGTGGGCACCTCTTCACGTGTCCCTTTCATGGCAGTGGTTCTTTCGCCATCGATGGGCCAAAGTCAGCATCGGCATTGAGGGAGAGATTGGCCTCATTGGAGGAGGGCCATCTGACGGTGAGTGTACGGGGGCACTGGATGCTCTCCATAGGGCGATGGAGTAGATGGGGCATGATCCTCGTCCTGATGAGAAGATTTTGCACTCTTTGACCAATTCAGTCGCTCGGGCCAGGGCGACAGAGGATGAGTTAGGGGCTCGACTAGCAGAGACCCGATGATTACTGGTGAGTTAGTTTATTAGTTTTTTAATTCGTTCGCATATTATGTTGGCTTATTCTGGTGATGTTTTTGACATGGTCGTCTCGTTTTATTATGGGCAGTCTGAGAGAGAGTCTGAGGTTGCTCGTCAGGCAGCTCTATTGGAGATCTATCGCGGTCAGCAGCAGGCCGATCACATGGTGGCGGCTAGCCTTCGCTCTGAGATTGAGCAATTGGTGGGTATTTTGGATTAGATTTATTAACTGTTGATGGTTCGGGGATCCTTATTAATGTTGGAATGTTGGCGGTGTATGCAGACGGCAGAGCTTTCCGCTGCGGAGGCTTCTGCTCGGGCATTTGATCCCTCTTCAGTGGCCTCCTCCAGTCGGGAGGATCCAGCGATGGCTCATCTTCAGTCTGAGCTGGAGCATTGGGTAGGTTCCCTCACTCTTCAGTTTACTTGTGTTATTGTGCTAGTTTGTTAGGTGTTATTATTGTGTTGACTTAATAGTTTACTAACATGCGTCGGTGCTTCAGCGTCAGGTTGCTGAGGACCTTTGGATGAGGGAGGCGACTGCTACCTCTTTACGCCCAGAGAGTTAGGTATAATTTCTAATTTTTGGGTGCAATTCTATTTAGGTTATTTTGTCCTATTTGTCTCTGACATATTTTGTGTTGGTTTGCTTGGTTGTTCGTGTAGGCTGTTCCGGATTCTGCTCCTGAGGCTCCCCCTCAGGGGTCCGTTCCTATTCCTAGTCGGGTATGTTTTAGTTGATGTATTTATAGTTTATTAGTCATCGTAGAGTTATCTGATATATTTGTTTGTTCTTGTTGCAGCCGCCTATGTTTGCCACTCCTTCCGTGCCGACAGTTGATCCTGTGACTGCTGCGACGGTCGAGAGCCTTCTGGGGAAGAGATCAATCCTGGTAAAAAAACTATTTTTTTTTTAAAGCTTCTTATGTTTATATATTGATTTTTCTTTTGACTTGGGGTGGCTACACAGGTTCGTCAGCTTGAGGAGGCGCATTTAGAGGCAGCACGGGTGCGTGCCACTCTCGAGGCGAGGCGAGTCCTTGGGGAGACATAGAGTCATGACGACTTATTTGTTGAGATGATGGTTGTGCAAAAGACTCAGGTCGAGGCATTGGAGGCGAAGCTCCAGTCCACGCGAGTAGAGATGTAGGCGTCTATGGATCGGCTGCAGTATCATCTGGCGAGGGAGCGAGGGACGCGTAGATCAGCTAGCCAGCTTGAGGGATCAGAGTCGAGGGCTACGGGGCCTTCGTCCGGGTAGTCTCGCCACACAACATGTGATCATGTCAGGAGTGATACTCGCGAGGATTCTATTACGCGTGGGGTTCTCAGTGGGCATCCTCCTCATTCTCGGCCAAGGCGGATTGTTAGTTAAGCGAGCAAGGAGGGCTCTATAGTGGGGTCGCGCCGTCTAGAGGTTCTAGTGACTCCAGGCGCCGAGATCATATTTTCAGAGGACCAGTCTACGGACCTTCGAGCTGATGATACTGGGGACAGTGGTGCTCGACCGTCCCAGCGGCAGCGTAGGGAGTAGGTGTGTGCATGTGTATGTTTTGCCCATTGTGAGTGCGCATTGTACATACAGGGGGGGATGCCCCAGGTGACGATTGTAAAGAATAACAAGAAAGTAAAATTTGACATATATATTGAGATTTTGGATTTAGGCATACCTGATCAGCTTCTTTTCTTTTAGTTACCTCTTGCGTCTACTTTTACTTTTGCTCCTAGTGCCGTCAATCATCATCGGGACTTGGATGCTTTGCGAGCTAGCCCAATGGTGGTTGAAGGTTGCTTTGTATCTGCTCATGTAAAGGTAACGCTATTAGTAATCTTTGTTCTCCCCCTTGCTAGTTGTCAAGGGGGTAAGTATCTCAGACCGGAGCTTAGTAATAAATGTAGATATATGCTCTCTTTTTTTTTTGAAAAGGTAATACAATAGGGAAAGCAAATAACTAGCTCAACAAGAAATAAAAGTAAAAATAAAAAATAAAACAAAATGCCCCAGCATAGGAGCGTGGTAGTATCAGCAGTATAGTGTCTTCGGCAACCTTCTTTGCACGGTAGCTTCGACATTCTTTATCTTTTGGTAGACGAGTCAGTGATTTTGATATGATTCTCCTTCCGATCCAAAAAAAATGCCCCAATGTGTAGATGCAATGGAGCTTTTCTGGCTTTAGATGAGCATTGCGTTAGTTTTGAAGAAAATGTTCATCAATGTTGTCGTCAAACTGGGGGAGTGAGAGGTCTTTTAATTAGGTCAGTTGCATACGGAGTCTATCTTTGGGGTGGTGGTGGTCATCCTATCCCATGGATATTAGGAGGAGTATGGTAGGTACAGCGGGTGATTATATCAGTCATCATTCATCAGTTTTTGGTTTCATTCCTTGGAGTATCCTGCAAGGCTTCCAACTGATCGTCCAAAATATAAAAAAAGTAGAAAAAGGATAAGGCTCAATGATGTGGGGAGTAGTTTGTAATTAACGCTCTGTAAAAGAGATGAGTAATAGTCCTCTCCTTGGGGAACGAGGGGCGGTGCCATGATTGAGCTCTCCGTCATGTTTTAGTACCATCAAAATCTCACATTCTATGGTTAGCAGGAGTTTGTCCTCCTCCCGCCACCTTACGACAACATCTATTAGTATAGGGACATCAAGGGGGCCCTCGTAGTTTGCTTATCACTTCTGGTGAAGCTACCAGGGATGTCCTCATGGCCTGCTTATGCTTCCTTGAGCTCATTGACTTGTTCATTCGTCGTAATGCTCTCACTCAACTTTTGATAGGTAGATATATTTTGAAAGCATCCTGCTAGCGCAAGAATAATGAGTTTTGATTGAACCTAGAATTTTTATTTTTTTTGCTCTAATGTATCCTCTAATGGTGAGGGAAGGAATAAGGATTAGGTGTTACTTATACTTTTGAAAGAGATTAGGTAGGTTACTAGTCCTTTGGTCAGATTACCCGAATAAGAAGGTGGGCGATAAACAGGAGGTCTCAAGGATATTCTAGGGATTGAAAGCGTACGACTAATGATTGGGTCGTGACAACTACGGGGGTGATGGCTATAAGTATTTAACCACGGGATGTGATGATCACAGGGCTAAGGGTAGTATTTTCTAAGGTACATGGCATTCCAAGGGCTAGGGAGTTCTCCCCCATCTTGGTTCGCTAGTTTATATGCATTCCCAGGGTTTATGACGTAAGGGCCTTCCCAGTTTGGCTTCAGTTTTCCTTTCGGATGGGTGTGCTTAGAGGGCATGATTTTCTTCAAGACTAATTCTCCGATATTGAAGGTTCATTCATGGACTTTCTTATCGTAAGCCCTGGCCACTCTCCTCTGATATACCTGAGCGTGATCAGTTGACCTTAGACGTGTTTCATCGAGTTGCTCTAGCTGCATAAGTAGGGCAATCCTCCTCTCGTCTAAGGATAGCTCATCATCGAGTTGAATTCGTAAGGATAGTACTTGTATCTCATATGGTAAGACGGCCTCCATCCCGTAGGTAAGGAGGTAGGGAGTTTGGCCAATGGTCGTACGAATAGAAGTCCGATAGGCCCAGAGTGTTTCTGGTAGTTGTTCAAGCCAGTAGGCTCCATTGCTTGTTTCTACTATACGTTTTAGAATTTGAATCTACATTTTGTTGGTGGCTTCTACTTGCCTATTTCCTTGAGGGTAGAACAGTGAGGAGTTGTGTAGATCAATGCCGAATTTCTTGCATAACTTCTTTGTCTTCTCCGCAATGAACTGCGGTCCGTTGTCGGTGACAAATATTCTGGGTACTCTAATCTGGTGATGATATTCTGCATAATAAACCTTATGAGGGTAGAAGTAGTGATCCTGACGTATGATTCGGCTTCTACCCATTTGGTATAGTATTCGGTTGTTGTAAGTATAAACGCGTGCTTGTGAGTGTTCCCAACTGTGTCTGTGAAAGGTCCGACGACATCGAAGGCCCACATTGAGAACAACCATGGCGAGGTCATAGTGTTCAATGTAACTGATGGAGCTTTGATGAGTGCGGCATGTTATTGGCATTGCTTGCAGAATTAGACGTAGAGGTGGCAATCTCTTATCATTGTCTGTCAGAAGTAGCCTCGTCGTGCAATTTGATCGGCGAGTCTTTCTCTACCGGCGTGGGCACCGCAAGCACTGGTGTGTGCTTCTCGGATGATGTATTGTCCTTCGACGGTCGTAACGCATCATAGAAGTACTCCTTTAGTGAAGGCTTCTTTGTATAATGTTTCGCCAAGTATGCAGAATCTGGCGCATTGGTTCCTCATAGTCTTTCGTTCGATCTTTGTGGCATAGGGAGGAATGTGCTGGTGTTTGAGAAAGTTTCAAATGTTGAAATACCACGGCTGTCTGTCGTCGGTTGGTGATCTTTCAAATCTGAACGTAGCAACTTCGGCTCCTGACTTGTCGTGCTTTTTCAGAGTAATTGCTTCCTTTGGTGTCATGCTCATGGGAAGGATCGATAATTCTCTCTTGACGGTCCATGTCACCTCGTGGGCAGGTACTGTTAATTTTTCTATAAAGAAGGCTTTGGTACTTTGTCCAAGGGGTATCTGAATGACTGAGGCTAGTGTAGCTAGGGAGTATGCAAGCTTGTTTTCTAATTTAGGGATATGCGTAAAAGAGATTCTTTCAAATTTGTTCACTAGATATTGAGCGGTTTCTAAATATGTCACTAGTCTCCTTTCCTTAGTTTTCCATTCCCCTATGACTTGTGAGATTACTAGCTTAGAATCACCAATGGTTTTCAACTATTTAACGCCTAATTGTAATGTTGCTCATAGTCCAACTATAAACGCTTCGTATTCGGTAACGTTATTAGTGATAGGGAAGTCTAATTGAAAAGCTTTAGGTATGACAACTCCTTCCGAGCTTAGGAGGACTATCCCGATGCCTTTTCCTTTATAATTTAGAGCGCCGTCAAAATAAGGCACGAAATCTTATCGGGCTCCTCGTTGTGGACTGTAAGTAGGTCTTCATCGGGGAAGTCTGCATGTATGGGTTCATCACTTGGGAGTGGGAGATCTGTGAGGTAATCAGCAATTGCTTGCCCTTTGACCGATTTCTACGTGATGTAAGTAATATCAAACTCTTGTAATAGCATATGACAGCGAGCAATCTTCCCTGATGTTACGAGCTTTTCGAATACGTACTTCAGAGGGTCCATTCGGGCTAGTACTAGTATCTTATGTGCTCTGAAGTAGTGTCGTAATTTGGTTGAAGCCCATACCAATGTGAGGCAGGTCTTCTCTATGAGAGTGTATTTCCGTTCGTATTTGACCATCATCCTACTAAGGTAGTAGATAGCCTTCTCTCTCTTACCGTCTTCTTCATATTGTCCCAGAATTACTCCCATTGCTTTGTCATTTGCTGAGAGGTAAAGGATTAGGGGCCTTTCAGGAACTGGGGGCTATAGTATTGGTGGGTTAAGGAGGTAACTTTTAATGTTATCGAAGGCTTGCTGGCATTGGTCATCCCATTTATACTCGGTTCCTCCTTTAAGTAGTCTGTAGAAAGGATCGCATATGTCTGAATGTTGGGAGATAAATCTCCTGATGAATTGCAATCTTCCTATCAGGCCTCGTAATTCTTTGATATCACAGGGAGGTGGCATCTCAAGGATGGCTCTAACTTTAGCAAGGTTGACTTCAATCCTTCGCTTGCTAACTATAAAATCGAGTAACTTTTCGGAAGTGACTCCAAAGACACATTTCTTTGGGTTCATTTTCAGCTGATATTTCTTAGCCCTTTATAGTACCAGTCGGAGTGCTTCAACATGTCCTGCCCGTGTTTGGGACTTCACTAATATATCATCGACGTAGACTTCTACACATTTATGCATCATGTCGTAAAAAATGGCCATCATAGCGCATCGATATGTAGCTCCTGCGTTCTTGAGCCCAAAAGGCATAACGACGTAATAGTAAGTTCCTTAGGGTGTGGTGAAAGAAGTCTTCTCTTGATCGGACTCAGCTAATTTGATTTGATTATATCCAGAGAAATTTTCCATGAAGGATAGCATCTCATGTCCGGCAGTATTGTCAACGAGAGTGTCAATGTGCGGAAGTGGGAAGCCATCTTTTGGGCATGCCTGGCTGAGGTTTCGAAATTCAATGCAAACCCGTACTCTGCCATCCTTCTTAGCGACAGGTACTATGTTGGTGACCCATTTAGGGTAGAGGACGACACGGATGAATTTGGCTTTGTGTACCTTGTCGACTTCCTCTTTGACTTGCAGAGCTGTTTGTGGGTGCATCCTACGGAGTTTCTGCTTTACGGGTTTCGCATCAGGCTCCAACACGAGCCGATGTTCTACCAAGCTGGGGTTTAAACCGGGCATATCTTCATAGAACCACGCGAAAGAGTCAAGGTGTTCTTACAAGAGTTGCATAATTTCTTGGCGTTCTTTGGAGTTGAGCGTTGCGCTAATTAGTAATTTTTTGGGTTTCTCTTCTGTGTCAAAGTTAACTTCTTCTGTCAGTTCCACGACAGCTTGAGTTTGCTCGTCGAAATGCTTGATAACCCATTGGAAGTCCTACGCCCCTTCGGTGACTGGTGTTCCTTCCTCATCATCGGTAAGCTCGTATACTGCAAAATTACTATACTAGGGATTCGATTTTGCGAGAAGCAACCCTTCATCGGTGCATTTTATGATCGAGAGATCTTTGGTAAGGTAAAGGTCAAGGCTATTGATTCTTCTCTCAAGGTCATGAAGTATCTCATCGGGTATGACCACCGGCTTGTTGTTTAGTCGGGATGCTTTACGTCCTAGTGCGAAAGATAGGATAGTAGTCTCAGGAGAAAAGTCTCCTTGTTGATCGGACGATGGATTCGGGACGAATGGTTCCCTTTCTTTTTTGAGATTTTTTTATTTTTTTGGATTTTATGTTTTCAAATTTTTAGGATTTTCTATTTTTTCTATTCTTTTAATTTTTGATAATAAATATGGTACAGGGTCGGTTGCCTTAAGAGGCATTGGGAGAGTTGCTTCCTCTAATTGAGTGAGCGAGACGACTGTTGGAGCCGTTCGAGAGATGTGGACTTGTTCTGAATTTGGCATTTTTGTTTTTTTTTTAGTCCTCACCTAATGAGAGCTTCTGAATAAATGACATGGGTGACAGGAGTATCGTAGTTTGGATTCCCTCTATCACGTTGATTACCTTTTCCTCAAAGAAGATCTGGAGATCGTAATCAAATGAACTATCATCCTCGAAGGTATGATATGGTTGCTCTTCCCACCAAGGGTCTCCTAAAGGATCCCTAGGGGGAGCTCTCTCTCTCTCTCCTAATCTTCATAATACATTGGGATGAGCACGCATGCTCGGCAACGAGGCTGGTAATGGTGAAAAACATAGGGAGATTCCTAAGGGCATTCCCATCCTTTAGAATCGATGATAATATCGAATTCACTTTCTTGATCTGATAAGGCTTAAGTCCTAGGTTGGCTTGCTCTGCTAATTCGAGTGCAGGGAGATCTATTCAGTAGTCCTCGTCATCACTTGGCGGAGGTCGCCACTCTTCCTCGAGCGATTTCCAAAATATTTGGAGTTGCGGTGCATCTGGGGATGAAGGAGAGTCTGATTCAAACTCCTCTTCAAACCCTAAGAGTGTGACGTGGGTATTTCCTCCTGGGTCAGCCAACTGGTTGTCAGAATTCTCTTCTCCTTGCGTCAATAGCAGAGCCGGTAAGTTGTTGCTTGCTTCCATCGTTACAGGGCTAGAGCCGTTCACTTCTGTCATTGCAGAATGTCGGATCCCACTGGCGAATTGCTTTAATATGTGAGTGCATGCCTCGCAACGGGGTTGATATGGGTGAAAGATACAAGATGAGTCCAACGGGCATTCCCATCCTCCAAGCCCAAGGCAGAGGCGGATGCTATACGAGTTAAATTCTGCTTATGAGGCATCATCTTCTTCCCACATTGAGTATAAATGCTCTTCATCTCCTTGCAAGGTAGCTATGTGGAAGTCCTCATCATCAGTGGATTCCCAATCTTTTGATTGTGGATCGGGTTAAGGAGGTTCCTCCCTTCCCTTTCCTGTAGGCTCTTTGAGGTCAAACAAGGGTTTAACTCCTTCAAAGGGTTCATCAAGGTCATCATTCAGGTTCATCAAATCATCGAATGCTTTAGCCATTTGTTCGATTTCCACTTTTGGGGATTTAGTGAAGGATACCTCTTTTTGCTTAGGTACATTGGCTTTCTCAATGGCCCCATAGACGAAGTGGTCATATAGAGACCATTTTGGTGAAGTAGGGAACAAGTCGGCTTGTGAGCCGTCCGATTGGTAACCTAGCCCTATATGCTTGCATATTTTCATTGGGATGACGGGTCCTACGCGACCTTGCTTATTCTTACCAAGTCCGGTGTGAGGAATGTATCCAAGTTGGTACATAAGATCTCACCCTTTTGTTGCGGTGGGGTTGATGTCATAAATCTTTGCGAGGTCTGGACCAACCTCTCTACTCATCAACTCTTGTCGACACGTCAGGGGAGAACTAGGATGGGTCGGGTGGCGGACTTCTGCTACGGTTGTCTCATCTGGGATTCGAGTCTTTTGAACGTGTCTCGTATTTAATACGGAATCATGGGCCGTCGGAATGCTTGTCGCATAATTAGTATCCATTTCCTAGAGAGGTGCATCGGCGTATATACGGATGATGGAGTCCTTGTATGGGAACTTTACACATTGATGATATGTAGACGCGATGGCCTTCATTAATTCTAACAACTTTCTTCCTAAGATGAGATGTGCTAGCGGAATCAGAAACATGGAAGGTAATGTCCTTTGTCACAGGTCTGAGACAAACTTAGAGTTTAATAGTCCCTTTAATAAAGCGACGCGAGCCATCATAAGCTATGAGTGATAAGGCCGAGGGCCTTACATCTTGTTCCGTGTACTTGAGTATCTTTAACGTCGAGAGCGGGCAAATATTAAGTCCTGCTCCAGTATCCACTAACACATGAGGTACAGAGAATCCTCTAATGATGACTGTGAGATATATAGGAGCACTCCCACGGAGTGACTCCTTAGGCATGTCTGCATCAGTGAACGTGAGTGCTGGAGGTTGCGCCATGACTGAGGTGATTTGATGAAGCTCATCTAAGGTCGTGTCCTCGTCTACCTGTGTGCCCTCAACTGTCCTTATCAATAGTTGATGATGATCAAGCGATTTCTTGATGAGCTCTAATATGGATATCTGAGGTGGGATCTTTTGAAGGTGTCGTAAAAGGTTATATTCTTGCCCTGGCTCGAGTGTAATCTCTTTGCCTGGCCGATGAGCTTTAGGTGCAGGTGGTTGGAGCAGTTGAGATGCAGGAATTGGCGAAGGGATGATGTGAGGTGGGGGCGACAAGTTAAACTCTCTTTCTCTTGCGTTCCCATCTTACTGTAGCGCATTCGCAAAATCCCTATTTTGAGGGAAAGGAGGAGGTGGATAATTGATTCCGGATTTAAGAATCAGGCAAGTCGGCTGTTGACTGAACCTAGCGTGGCTTGATGCTGACGTATTTGCGAAGCGAGTAAAGTCAGAAGTCGAAGCGTGGGCCTACACGGCGCCGTTCCAAGGTGGGAGGTACTGCGTGTAATCCTCTTCTTCTAAGAAAGTAGAGACTAGTGCCTCATGAGGTCAGAATGTTCTTCTCACTCACTTTCTTCTACGTTTTGTGAACACTTAGCTTTCCCTCCGTTTTCTAAGTTTGGAGTCTTTCGAGTGACTCTTTCTACCCATGTGGCAATTTGGGTGGCAGTTTGAAGAACGTGATCGCCATACTCGGGTTCAGAGTCAGACAAAGGAGGTGGTGATGGCATAGGTTCAAGATTTGGAGGGGTTGGAGGTTTCGATGGGTGACGATGGAGGAATGATTTTCTGGCCTTAAAGGAATAGACCCATATCTGAGTGAATTTCGGATAAGGAGGCGGGTTTGGCAGGGTAATGCGAGTGATCAAGGTCGAAGGATGTGGAAGTGAAAAGATTCTCACAGGGGTAGCAGGAACGTCGGAGGGTTGGATGCGAGTGATTAAAATAGAGGGTTGGAAAGAGGGTTGACTAGAGAGATCCACAATAGTGACCTGAGCCGATGCCCCCTGGTTGTGATTAGGCATGGGGTTGTTTATGATCCCTAAGTTTTGTTGGGGTTGGTTCTCATTGGGGTTAGGGTTCTTCAACGCTTCCTAGTCGATTTGATTTCGATCGTTCATGTCGTAGATTACATCTCGGAGGACCCAATAGTCCTCTAAGCTGTGTCCAGCATATCGATGGCATGCACAGTATTTGCTATATTCTAAATTCACAGGCCATGGTCGAGGTTTTTCTGGTGGGAATCGAAGGAGATTCTGAGTGTTAAGAACTCGAAAGACATTGGAGATCATATCGAGTAAAGGGGATAATGTTCCCGCCTTGGTCGGTAGGGGCCTCTAGCCGGATTAAAGTTTTATGGTGGGGAGACGTTATTATAATTCAGCACGTGAGCCGATCGATTATGTGCTGCATTTTGGTTTTGATAGGTATTAGGGTACTGGTTTCTGTTTTGGTACAGGCCTTGACCCTGGTTTTGGCCTTGGTGCTGGTTTGCATATCTGGACTGATTAGCGTTCTGATTCTGGTTGGTATACCATTGTTGGTTTTGGTTTTGTCTGAAGTTTCGCGGTTTGAAGCTGCCATTATTTGAATTTTTTCCTTAGTTAACAACGGTGTTAACCTATTCAGTTCCTAAGGCTTTCTTATTATTTATTGCCTTTGATTCACTAAAGGAGCCTACCTTGGATGTAACGATGGATAAGGCGAGGTCTCCGCCTTTAATGTGTCGCGCTAGTCGGGATACCCGGGAATGGAGTGCAATGAAGTCGGGGCAATCGCTAATGACAAGCGCGCTCTTCAATGGTTCCCTAGTATTATCGATAATAATGTCGACCGCGTCTTTCTCTTTCATCGAAGTGCCGGTCCTCTCGGCAGGTTTTCTCCATCGAGCGATGAAGTCAACAAATTCTTCATCAGGTCCTTGCTTTGCGGCCATCAGGTCGCTGAGGCTAACTGTCTCTTGGATCAAGTGTTTGTATTGGTCTAAGAACTAACCGACTAAATCGTCAAAGGTTTCGATCTTATAGAGTGGGAGTCCCGCAAACCAGTCTAGAGCTTCCCCTTCTAATGAACATTGGAAGTAGTGAATGAGAAGTCCTTGGTTGCCGCATATGGGCCGACAATCATTGCAGAAGAGTGCCAAGTGATGGTTCGGATTTCCCGTGCCATTATATTTGGTGAATTTTGGCGGTTTGAATCCTATAAGAAAGTTAAATTCGACATCCCTGTAAAATTTATCGAACCTGAATGAATGACCAGGGTGTTCCCTCTTGGCCATGTACTCGTCAAGCATTTTAGGGAGATCTTCAACCTTAATGGTGTTGTCCTTTGGCGTGAGCTGCAAGCTAGCTCTATTCAGTGCGTCGTCGTTAAAGGATGTATGAGCATTCTGCCTCAATGACGCAGCGCGAGCTAACACCGTACTCGGGGTAGGCGGTGGTCTTTCTTATCACTCTTGCTCTTCCAAATTTTATTATCCCCTAATGGTTTCGTATGCAGCGGCCAATCCTCGAAGCAACTCTTCGGAGTCATCACCTCCTCTTTGTATTCTTTATATGCTAAGTTCTACGATTTGTTGAGTAGTGAGGTTTTATCCAGAGCTACCATTTCCCCCTCTATGATTACTACTGGTGCGCGGTGTAGAGAAGGGATTCTCTTGTTCACCAGCCATATTAACCTCATATTGTCATGGGCTAAAAGTATAAGGCGGTTCTTCCTCGTATGCGGGGTTGTCATGAAGTCCCCACAATGGAGGGTCTCCTAGACTTACTCTACGTATGCCAGACATCTCAAGTCTTTGACGAAGACTCATATATCTAAAAAAAAGGAACCTAAATGACACGACGGGAAGGGAGATAAGGAAGTAAAATAAAACTATCTAAGAAAAGTTTGCAAAACAACTCCCATCGCGATTGCCAGTCTGTTGGTGCGCACTTTTTCTGGATTCCTCTCGATTCCCGTTGAATCAGTGGCTCCAATTCTGTCCAGGTGGACTCTAGCAATGCGGTGTCTGAAATAATAAAAATGAATAAAAGGGAGATTTTCTAGGAAGGTTCCTAGTTTGATTGCGATCGCCAGCTACAGATATTTAACGACGCTGCAACACGTCAGTGATCATGCTGTGAAGCGGGTGTGGGTTACTTCTATACTGAATCGTCCGCCCACAAACGTCAGCAGCAGTGTTTCTCTTAAGTTTAGTTAGTTTAATTCTCCTCTTATTTCCCTTTGTAATTATAGTTCCGATCAGTTTAAATTTCTCAATTCTATTATTGTTATTCTCTGGTTATATGGGCTTATTAAAGTGAGTTATTTTAGTGTTCTAATGCTATCAAGAGTCCAATTAGTATCAAGGTTCTAGTATTACTAAAAGTCCAATCAGTTTCACTCTCCTACTATACTAGGAGTGCATATGTATCAGTTCCAATAATGTTCTGATTAAATCAATCATGCTAATTGCATTGGGATTCTAACTAAAATAAGTATACATATTATACTCCAATTCTATTCGAAGCAATTGTAATAATTCTATTGTAATTCAAATTGAAATAAAAAGACTGATTTTTCTACGAGCCTAATTAAAGCAATAAGTTTAATTTTCTATTTAAGTATCAATGGAAATAAAAAGACTGATTTTTTCTACGACTCTAATGATCGATGAATGAATTATGAAAAAAATATAACTAATCATGCATAAACTAAACTTCCTAAAATTCTGATTTGAAACAATTAATTAACTAAACTAAGGGAAAAGAAATTTTGATTTTAACATTCTAATAATTATATCAAGGCCCTATTAATGCAAATAATCAATTATATCTAGTTACGAACTAATCAAAGCAATTAATTAATCCTAAAATTCTAAAAAAAGGGGGGGTTCGGGCCCATTATGCTAAGGAGGATTGGCATCGTTCCCGAGTACTCTCTGTAAGCTCCCTTGGGAAAATCGGGTGACTGAGATTAAAGAGAAAAAAATTAAATTTTGGGTTATGAAGTAATATTTTTTAGATTTTTTAAATTATCTTCAAGATTATGGAGATGAATTAAATTAAGGAAATAGAATTAAACAACTAAACTAATGATTGGAAGTGGTAAAAATATTAACTTGAAATTAAGATCTAAAATTCTAGGACTGAATTCGGGTTCGAAATCAGAAAATCAGACCGTATGATTAAGGACTGGTTCTTAACTGTGAGAGTTATAACCAGAGATTAATGATACGACTCTAAATTCTAATATTAGAGTGGAATTTAGTCTTAGGGGTCGGTGTCTCGGGCTGTTAGATCAAGGATTGGTCCCAGACTCTGAGGATTGGGATCAGACATAGAGATTTCTGTCTAAAAAAGGTGCTACGATCTAAGACGAAAAAAAAAATTAAGAATTAATCTAAGGGGGAAATCCTAAACCTAAAACAAAACTAAATTCTTATCGAAGGTCGAGGCAGTGGAGAAGAATCATCGGAAGTTCGAGAGTTTGAATCTCGAAATCATGGTCTTGGTGCTCTTCTCCATTCATCCTATTCTCGGAACTCTTAGTCGCTCCAATTCCAAAAAAAAGTCCAAACAAAATCCAACCTCCTCGTTGTGTTTCGAAAATAAGCTTTTATAGGTTTTCTTCCAATTACGCGCCTGTTTTCGGGCGTTTAATTGAATTGCGCACTTGGATTCTGGCGCTTAATCGCTTTGAGTCGGTCACCGACTCAGTGAGTGATCGGCTAACTTGCTCAGCGAGTTTTCTAGTCCTAATAAAATTAGGGCTAATTGCGCGCACTTTATCAGGCGCTCAATCTGATTAAGTGCTTTACCTGGAGCACATAATCAAGGAAACTTAAGGGTCATGGGTGGTAAGACTAGGTCGGGCGTAATCGAGTCTCGAGATTGTCTGGGAAAGGAAGTTTGGTCTGAAAGGGGGACTGATCGCACACTTGTGGTTTTACGCATGATCGAATTGCGTACGGGGTTTCTACCATGGAATTCGGGGTTGTCCAGGTCTAGTCTCTAGATTGAAATGTAAGACTATTGTTTCAATCTGCGTTATAGCTATATACTATTGTTTTAGTATATAGTCTCCCTACGCTGGGATCTGAGCCACAGAACTATTATTTCAGCCTGTGTTCAATCATGTACCATTGCATGGTCCCATATCGAGGGTTAAAAGGTCAAAGGTTAACCGAACAAGTTTGTATACTTCGAGAAGGCAAAATAGGGGTATCTACAATGACGGATCGCCATGCGAAAAGTTTAGAGGATCGGGTATGAAGAGAAAGGATATGTTTCTTCTTAAACCACTTGTTTGGATCGGGTTTGCATTGGATGGGAATTGTTGGTTGTAAGGGTAGAATGAGAGTTTTGAGCAGTGAATGTACTAATAGAAGACAGGATGGGGATAGGAGGTAATTGATTAGTAGTTTGTGGGGAAGTTGGTGGAATGATGTGAATCGGTGTAGTATAAGGGTTAAAGGTAGTAGGTGATGTGGGGTGAGAATTTGGTAAATGGGTAAGATTGGAAGTGACTAGTGGAGAGGTTGGGTGAATGGGTGTAGGGGTAAGTGACATATTTATAGCATTGGGACAATTTGTGGAGCCTGAAGAATGTGGGTACAGGTCTTAAAAGGAAAGGAATTTTTAAGGAATCTAACATGTCTCGAAATGTATACTTTACCTGTATTAATATCAAGGCACCAATAGCCTTTGTGTTCAGAGGAGTAACTAAGAAAGCAACATTGTATTGACCGGGGTTTTAATTTATGTACAGAGTAGGGTGTCAACCAAGGATAACAGTAGCAGCCAAATGTCCTTAGAATTGAAATATCTGGGACAGCATTATAAAGTTTTGCATAAGGAGTTTTGTTGCCAATGGTAGGGCTGGGCAATTGGTTGATGAGGAAAATGATAGTACACAGGGCATCCAACCCATATGTGAGAGGCATAGATGCGGTGTGCATTAGAGTAATAGCGGTTTCTATGAGATGTCAGTGTTTCCTCTCTGCAACTCCATTTTGCTCGGGTGTATGTGGGCACGATTTTTTATGAATAATGTCATTAGTTGTACACAGATGCAGCATTTGTTTATTAACAAATTCTCCCCCATCGTCACTGCGAAAAACTTTTATTTGGCGAGAAAATTGATTTTCAACTAAGTTTTTAAAATGAACAAAAGAACGATAAACATTTGATTTGTGTATGAGAGGATATAACCAACAAAAGCGAGAAAAATTATCAATGTAGATAACATAATATTTATATCCTCGAAAAGAAGTTAAGGGGAATGGACCTCAAACATCTGCATGGATAAGTTGTAAAGGTGCTTGAGTTTGAGATGAAGATAAAGCAAAGGAAAGTTTATAGGCTTTTTCAATGTTACAATGCTCACAATATAAAGGAAATTTACTAGAAAGAGAAAGATGAAATTTAGAAGCTAAAAATTGAAGGGTATTTAATGAGGGATGACTGAGCCGATTATGCCATATTGTTGCGGGGCTACCGAGAGGAAATGAAGGTTGTAGTGGAGTTCGGAGATGATGAAGAAGATCTGATGGGATAAAGTCGATGTTGGCTACTGCCCTTGGTAAGAATCATCATCATTTCTTTGTCCTAACAAACCCAGAAGAATCAAAGAAAAGTACATAGTTATTATCCTTTGCAAATTTGTGCACAGATAGTAAATTGGGGGACATATGAGGCACATGTAAGACATTGTTGAGAATAAATTTATTATTGGAAGTATATATAATACCAAAACCTGTATTGCAAATAGATCTGATGTGAAGTGAAAGTTGTGACAGATCTTATGTGATGTGGTTTGAAGCCCCATTATCAATATACCAGTTGGAATAAGGAGGATTGTGTTGGGTAGCAACAAAAGCTTGATTTGGTGTCGGAAGAAGGGGCGGTTGAGGCGGGTCATTGCGGTACCAACAACGATCGGCATTATGGTTGGATCTGTCACAAATGTGACAAAAGAATCAAGGTATTGGAGATTGATAGGGTTGGGGACTTGATTGTAATGACAAAGAATCTGACTGTCCGAGCGATTTCCTGCAGAGCGGTCGTGAAATCCGCTATTGCCGTGGCCTTGTCACTAGCCATTACGACCACCATGAAAGAATGATCGAGATTCAGAGGCTAGAGTTTGAGTAGCAGCCATGATTGTCGTTGTGGTGAACTTTCCATCACCATCAGCTTCAAGCTCCACATTTAGGTCTTCACTGGATAGTAGAGTAAAAAACTCATTAAGAGTCATGGGAACAAGACGTGTGCGAACCGACGTCTTGACTGCGCCATAAGACCATGGAAGAACATTTAAAGTATAGAGGATAACATCTTCGTCATCTAATGATGACGATGCAGCAGCAAAATCGCTAACTATTTTTTGAATCGAATCAAAATACTCTTGCATTGTTAATTTTCCTCTCTGAAGCTATTGGAGTTGGAATTTTTTTTGTAGAATATGGAATCTGGATGGATTGTTAGCCTAGTATCAAGGGCAGTAAAAAGTTCATGACAACTTTTAATGGATATAACATATGGAAGAACAGAGGGTGTGATGGTGGCATAGATGGCAGAAACTAGTAACTGGTCAACTTGTTTCCATTAAGTGTGTTTTGGATTAGAAATATGTGTCATCTAAAGCAATAATGGTTGAAGAAGAACAAGAATCTGGATCATCTATGTATTGAAGAAAGCTAGTAGCCTCAAGGATGTTTCTAGTTTGGGATTTTCGGATTCGGTGGCTAGAGGCATGTAGCTTCACAGTAACTAAAGAGTAGATACTAGACAACAGAAATTAGAGGTGAGTAGGTAGAGAAGTCATGGATATAACGACAGTTAGATAGAAGAGAGCTCGCGAGAGCTTTAATAGAGGTGCTCTAATACCATGAAGAAAGAGATAAAAAGCAGATGACCGAATGAAAATATAAAAAGATAAACTTTATTTTATTTTTCTTAGTTAATACAAAAGCGCTAGAGTTGTCATTTTTTTTATAATACAGTAACCAACATTCTGGTGACTAATGTTGTGGGAATGTGGGTTACAACGTGCATACATGGGTAACTGAAGAGTTATCTAAAAGTGAGTCAACATGAAATCAAACACATATTTGATCATTCTTCTTGACGAGATCAATAGACTTGATAACTCGAAGGAGCACAAACATCCAAAGAAAGAAACCATATCATTGAAGGGATAATTATGGCTCCGGACCGACATTTAAACACCAAATGTGTTTAAACAATCTACCACCACTAAATCAGAAATTTTTTATCTCACACCATTGAAATGTGGTTTCCTAATATGCTATGCAGCTAGCATCGATTTATGATCAATCTAAATGGTTCAGGCGGCAATCCAACATTGGAAAATGTTTTAGCTAAAGAATCATATCCATAAGTGGATGTGAACCATCCCATTGGAGAGTTTGAATATCAGCCATTATAACTAAACGCAACGGTTGGTATTAGAGTGCACAGATCAGATGATTAAAACCTCTCAAAAAAATTTATTTTTGGTCCCACTATATGATCCATCACTTTGACGGTGTGGATTACCCACCCCTTGAGCCCGTCAATGGTATACGATCATTTAAGCACCATGCATTGATGGAACTTAAAACTTTGATGTTGTAGCTTCCGAGCCATGATCTTCCGAGTGATTCACATCGCTAACATCTTTTCTTTCGTCCAATCACCACCATCGATAAAATTGACTTAAGATGATCCGACATTTTGATCGGTCAAGTGACCAAAATATGCCCTATTTGGTGAATTTATGAGTTTTTGAAAGGATTAACTACCTTTTGTATAGAAGCAAGCTTTTATTACATCTTATAAAATGACTTTCTGTCTCCAAATTGATCACTTTTTAAAATATTTAATTTAAAATAGTTTGTAGGGATTTAAATAGACATAAGTTATCTTGCAGATACAAGCCAATAAAAACAAAAAAGATTTTTTTTCTTAATATAATGATAAAATATTTGAATAAAACAAATATAATATTTAAAACCTTATTTATCTATAAAATTTAGGAGAAATTATATTCAAAGATTAGTATTCCAAAAGTATTCTTGGTCACTTTAAAGCATAGGCATTTTGAAACTTTTCAAAATAGTGTCATATGATTAAAATCCGTATACAAAATATTTTTAACACTATTTTTAGGGAAATTCCATCTTCAAACTGGCATCTTCTAAAATTAGATTTTTCACAGATTTTGAAACTTCAGAAAATTGTGAAAGCACTTTTTTTAAAAAAAAACGTTTATTTTTGAGACATGTTTCTCTAATTATCCCTTTTCAAATATCCTCTGCTTTAAAAGATAGATTTCGTAAAAATCTAAGGCTTATACTCAATCCTTCTTGCAAAGCATTGGAACTCTGATTTTGCCTTCTCTATTAAACATTTACTTTTTTGTAAGTTAGATAGGAGTAGATTGGAAGCTGAAAGTGAAATAGGGTTCCAAAAAGTGAAATGGGCTCAAAGATAATCTCTTATAAAATTCAATTGTGTTGAAAAAATAGCGCCATATAATATAAGCATAAGAGAAACTCATATCAATGTTAATATTGGAACTAATATGCCATAATTAAGATGTATTATTAGGATTCATCTTGGAAGGCATTATGATATATAAACCTAAAGTAATCAATTTGTATCTTCATGTATTATTTAGCTACTCTCTAGGGGACAAATTCATTGATTTCAGAGTGCAACAATAGGTTGTTGGATCATCGCCCTTTATTAAAAAATGAAAGATTAAAGCCGATCGCACATTATAATTCTTTTAATAAGAGAGATTAAGGACGGAAGTAAACTAGTATCAGATGCCCATTCTACAACTATGCTTGCAATGGCGCCTCTTTTAACTAGAAAATCAGCAGGTTGAAAGATTTACTATAGATTACTTACAACTAGACCAACCTATATACCAAAACTTATCAAATTGTTTGTATATTTTCTTAAAGGTCTATTGTAGATTATTTACATGATATATATTTTATGTAATTTTCTTAGCTTAGAAAGTGTATAAAGTAATTTATTTTTGTAGGTTACCTAGGCAGTTATTATCGTGTCAACGATAAGGTAGTTAATGAGAAAGATTACACCCAAATGCCAAAGTTAATGAGATGATTACACATCAGATGTGGGATCTTGAAGATCCTTATACTGAACGTATGACAAAGATTAGAGACGAGGTTGTGTCTCAAGCGATCCCAACTGAGGGCTACGAGGACTTAATGGCGTGGATTCCTTCAATCTCCTACAAATTCACACTAAAAAGTGCATGGGTAGCTATTCGGGAAACTCTTGATAATTTTATATGGACACATCTCATCTGGCATAAGTATCGTATTCCTAAGCATTCTGTTTGCATGTGGTTGGCAATAAATAAAAAACTTCCTACCATTGAAAATCTCACCAAGAAGTGCATTACTATCCCGCACTACCGGCCCTAGACCAAGGCCATAGAGGCGGCTGCCTTGGGCCCCTGAAATTTAGGGGGCCCCAAACCTAGAATCACAATTTTTTTAATTGGTTTTGCATTTGAAAATTTTTTTAGAGGGGCCCCTTGCCCAGTTGACATGGACCCCTCACAATGCAAATTAAGATTGGGCCATTGGGCCTGACGGAATCGGGTGAGCCCACTTAAGCTTTAAGCCTTTTAAACGAAAAAAATAAATACCCACCTCTCTTTCAATTGCCCCCTATTCAGCTATTCTCTCTCTCTCTCTATTTCTCTCTCTCTCTCTCTCTCTCTCTCTCTCTCTCTCGGCTCCACACCACCACCGCGGCCCCACCCACCATCGGCCGGCCCCAACACGGGAGGGAACATAGCATCCAACATCCCCGGGCCCCACCCTGGCACCCTCTTCGGCTTTTTCATCGGCCAATCCCAAATTAGGGTTTTTATGATTTTGAGGTATTTTTTTTTCTCTCTCTCTTTGTCTTAGTTTCTTTAATTCTATCTCTTTCTCTCTCTTAAATCTTGATGATTGCACTTATTTAATTAAATATTGATTTAATTTTTATCTTATTTAGTAATTAGGGTTTTTTAAGTTAAGGGGGTGTGGCAGTGGAAGGCCCCTTATACACATGGCGATTTGAAACCCAAACTGCATATTTGCATTTTTCATTGCAGGAAGAGTTGGGTACTTATTTAATTCATAAACAATTAAAAAGGCTGATGTTACTATCACACAACTTCATTTCACGGCCACCTCACTTTAACAAAGGAAAAAACTGTTGATTGGTTCAAATCAGACGATGGAGATCGATTTTCATCCTCCACACAATAGATCTTGAGATCATGAACCTACTATCAAACTGTTGTTGTGAATTTTTTTTTTCACAGTAATGTCAAAGAGGGGCCCCATTTTAGGTACTCGCCTTGGGCCCCTAAAATCTCAGGGCCGGCTCTGACTATCCCTTCCAGATGCGTATTGTATTGGGCTGATTGAGAAAATAAAGACCATGTGTTTTTTGGATGTTCTTTCTCTTGTTGGATAATCAGATTCATATATGCTAGATTTGTTTTAAAAAGAAATACAATGGGCTCTATTGAAAATGAGTTAGAATTTCTCTCCAACTCTTGTAATACTCAAGGGGTGGTTAGTGCATTGAAGAAATCAGTGGTTGGAGTTGTGTGGCATATTTGGCGGGAAAAAAATAATAGGATTTTTGAAAATAAGATCACCCATAAAAGGATTATTTTGGAGCAGATACGTAGAGACATAAGAGATAGTTTTGGGGATTGTAAGTTGCTTGAAAAGTCAAGTACTAACTCCTCCATAATTCTATCTAAATGGAGTCTTAATATGCGGGTGAAAAATCAGATTCCTATCAGATGTTACTGGCAGAAATCGAACTCCGAATTCATCAAAATTAAAACCAATGGGGCACTATCTAATGAAGGGGCAGGTTATTATTTTATTATCCGAGACAGCTATTGTCAATTTATTCATGCAGAAGCTGGTGGCAGCAGCCATATGGATATAAATATTGTAGGACTTGAGTCCATCCTTAACGCCCTCCATTTTGCCGATCAGAAATGGGATCTAATTATTGTTAGCTCTGATTCGAAGAATGCCATTGACTACATAAATGGTAAGACTGAAATCCCTTGGAGATATCTAAGATGTGTTAGGAAGATAGGGAAGTACAAAGATAGGTTTAAAGAGCTAGATTGTGTTTGAGCACCGATGGAGAGAGACCAACTCTTGTGCAGATTTCTTGGCTAATGACAAGGTGGAATAATTTAAGTTTTATCCCTAAAGAGCTCCAATTCCTTCTCGATAAGGATGGTCCCTCGTCATTTTTTCGCATGTAAATGTTTTAATTTTTATTTATTTTTGTTGCTTTGTAGTCTAGATTTAGTTGGATTTGATAGAGGTGATGGCCATGTGGAAGCTTCTCAAGGTTCAACCGATCTAGGCTACTGATGTACTTGTATAGTATTCCTTCTTTTTAGTTCCTAATATTAGGGTGAGGTCCCACTAACCTCAAATGCTTACCGATCCAAAAAAAAAACAAAAAGGTAGTTTTCTCTTGGCTAGTTTCCGCTTCAAATATCTTTATAATTAGAGCTAGCCCGACAGAGGTACGTAATCGTTACACGGTACGGATGCTTTGAAGTCGTTATTACAGTTGGAATATATTTACGCATTTGGTATCCGAGGCATTATTATCGATACACTACAAAAAACAAGACTATAAGTGGCAGCCAAAAACTGTCGCTAATAGTCTTTAATAGTTTTTTGTTAATAGCAGCAATTTTTTACTCCAAAACACTGCCGCTAATAATCTGTTTTTTTGTAGTGATAAAAGAGGCATGCATTTTTCAATACCACTTTCTCATATATCTTTTCACCTCTGAGGTCGAGGTAGTTCCCATATTGGTGATGGTGATGTGGAAGCTCTCTATTGGCTCTCTTTTGTTTTTGCAATTTCTTTTATTTTATTTTTTTTCACTCTAAGCTCCTTGCTGACCTGATCTGGAGGAACTTTATTCTCTTAATGAAATTGATCTTTGCCGATTAAAATAAAATAAAAAAACTTTTAAGGTTTTATGAAAAATTTCAACAACTAAGGTTGATGATGGTGTTTCCTCGGGATCGAATTTGTCTTACAAAGTAATCTTCTCTAATCAGAGTGAAAATACTTATTCGACAAAAAAATACATTTTAATAGACTTTCCTTCATCACCCATCATTTTCCCGTATCAACATTTCGATGGCTTAACGGTTATGAATTCAACATATTCATTCTTCTTAAACATGATTCAAGATGTGAAATAAAAGGGCAATATGCTAACTCGTTATGCTAAATAAAATATATATTCTATCATTCTTCAGGACACGCTTATTAGACTCGATTACTTGACATATGAACCATCACTTTGACACAAACTATGGCTGCATATGGCATTGTTCTATGGTAGCCTCTGTCATAGCAAAGCTCACCTACTTTAACAGGTTCTCATCCTCTTTATTAACATCTCGCTACCTGCTTTAGCAAGTACCTCTTCTCCTCGATAACTTCTTGCATAGCAAGATTTTATACATGATTTACTTATTTAGCAGTTCTACCCTCCTCTCTACTCACTCTTTGTCAGAGCTGATTTTATTTGCTCTGATAGGGAGCTAGTGTAGGTAAATCCTTCTTTGCAAGAAAGTTAGAAAAGAGAATGAGAATCAACTAAAACGGCTGAACTCTACCGCGGCAAGGGTTACCAAATAGCAATGCCATATGCAGCCCATGAAATTACCAGACAACATAACCTCCACACCATCACAAGAAAACCCCAAGGAACCAAACATCCAAATAAAGAAGCCATATAAATGTTGTGACTCCCAACATTAAGTAGACCCCTCATTCATCGAACTCGGTCGGTAACTTGTTCAGATCAAACTTAAACTTCGGTGGTTTAGGTTCTAGGCCATCGTCTTTGCGACGATTCAAATCGGTCTCGTCTTTCACTTTCTTCAAACCACTACTCGATCCTACCTCATAGTGATGAACAACCTCCGATTTTACGCTCACCGGTAATAGGATAGAAGAAGGGACTTTTGGGGGCTTGGGATGGAGCAACGTGGTGCACTTGGCAAGTGGTTTGTGCACCGATGTTTTCATTGTATGCGACATCCTGGGGGGAGGAGGAGGAGCTGGTGAAGGTGCAACCAGTGCCAGCTTTGCGACTGCCTTCGGGATCAGTCTCCTCACTCTATCCGCCTGTAAGTGGCCGCCACGGTAAAGCTTCTTCTGCGACCGAGAGCCATATAGGCGCATCAACTTCTTGGGGCAATGAGAGCATACATAACCACCAGACCTTTGTGTCTCTGCTGGGGCTCTCACTCCTTCGTCAAGCCCATTTGAGTTCAACTTGGTATGACCAAGGATAGATTTGTTCTCCATGAAGAGAGAGAGAGAGAGAGAGAGAGAGAGAGAGAGAGAGAGATGAAGAAAGACCACTACTTTGAAACAAAGGGGAAAGGAAAGACTGTTGAGGTTTGGAGGGTTGGATCAGTTGGATGTAATGGCCTTTTATAGATTATAAGCTTTGTAATTAACGAAAGGGCAAAATGGTAATATAGATAAGTTATTTTTTTTCTTTTTTTTTAATAAAAATAAAAAAGGCTGGTGTTACTAGCACACTGCCTTATATTACAGCCACCTCACTTATACAAAGCAAAAATCTGTTGACTGCTTTGAATTATAAGTGATGGAAATCTTTTGTCGGCCTATTATTTACATCATAGATCTTTAGATAATGATCATTCCATCAAATGGTTAGATTTTGATTTCAGGTGACACACATATCCCAAAATGACTGAGTTTTGTGTATGCTGCCACAACATTTTAGTCTTGCTCCAAGTTTAGCGAAAATAAAAGCATGATAATCTTCAAATTAATATCTGAGCAGCAAGGGCACGTGTCCCCTAAATATAGAATAACCAGCTTGATTTAGATTTTGAATTTAAAAGAATCCAGTGGTTAGAGTGACAGGTGGGCTGAGCTCTAGGTGGCACCCCAAATATCTATTTCTTTGACGGGCTCTGATCAGGCCCAATCGGTTGGACTCTAAATGTGGTTCAACCAATTTTTGATACCATTGGATGCACCAGCTTTCAAAAGTGAATGCAAATCAATAAAAATAAAAGTCAAAATTCCCTCACATCCAATGGTTTCAAAATTGGTTGAAGCACATATAGAGTTCAACCTGTTTAACCTAACCAAATCCGATCTATGATATGTGAAACAAAAGGGCATTGCATTTATCAATTTTAAAAAATAAAACAAAAATGCATCTTGAGGCCTAGATTTAGTCTAGAGAACTGGTGTCCTTAATTCTAGGGCTATTACAAAAGAATAGTTGTAGTAAATTAAAACAAAAATGGGTATTATTACATTTGTTAGTGCTTAAATTTTAAACTTCGATGCGGTAAAAGGGAAACATGCCTTTTCTTTACTTTTTCTTTTCAATTTAGAAAAAAAAAAATTGTACTTTATTTTAAATTTATTATTTACCATCACACTACAAAAAATAAGACTATTAGCTACAATTTTTTGTTATAAAAAACTATCGCTATTAATAAAAAATTATTAAAGGCTATTAAGAGTAATAGTGGCAAGAGTATTAGAGACCGTTTTTTTATTAATAGCTGCAATTTTTGGCTGCCGCTAATAGTCTTATTTTTTGTAGTGTCACCGTAATACTTAAGAAAATAAATTAAATTAAATTTTCAACTAAATACCCGAATAGGTGGTCCCGAACTTCGCAAATTCACCTATTCTCCTCAAATTTTTCAAATTTATTACTTAAAAATATCACTTTTAACTCTAAATAGGTTCAAATATGTTCTTTGAATTATTGCCGAAATCAAATTTAGACCCCACATTTTCTTTTGGAATGCATGGAAAACACGTCGATCTGAAGAGCCTGACATTTTGGAATGGGCAGGGTGATGGGCTGCCAACCTCAATGCTTGCCTAGTGAAAAAAAAAAAAAAAAAAATCTAACGAGGGTTACAAATTTTTTTTTGGTTAAGCTCGCATTGTCTCATTCACATTAAATAACTACCTATACGTAACCTAACCGGCTTTTTACACACAAAGTGAATGCTCACTGAGCTTGAACTCGCATTTTTATGCTTGACGGTCCAAGCCTTTTATCATCGTACGAGGCAACAACCTCCACTTAAGCCTGACACATAAGGCTTGGGCCGGCCGATTGCTCCGGCTAGTGCATTTGGTAAATGGCCCTGTTTACAATCAAGTGTGATTGGGTCAATTTCCTTGCGCTAAAATGGTCAAACATTCAATCAGTCCACAACTATTTGTGGGCTTGTAAATCTGTGAAAATACAGGTTTCACAGTTTTAGCATGAGGAGATGGGCCGTATCCCGTATGCATATGAGAGTGAACGGGTCTGTTAACGTATGGATGAAGATCTGACATTTTTGGTGATTTTTGTTAGAGGAAAGATAGAAAAAAAGCCTAAAAGTAGAAGAAAATCAAGGAGGATCTCGTCAGATATGAATAATGAGTGGCGTGGAGCTCAGGGTCCCCAATTAAAGCCAGCTATATAGTTGACAAAAGTTAATTTTTTGTTTTTGAAAGATTAGTTGACAAAAAAAAGGCCTCGACCATCACATAAACAACTGATTATTGTTTAAATGATTTTTACACAATTAAAGGTTTAAGATGTGTGGGAAATCCATAGCATCAAAGATAATTCTAGATGAAATACATGGGTGATCGATAGTGTCAAAATAGTGTTGGGATATAAATCATCCGATCTATGGAATACTATAATATCAATATAGTACGATGTTTCACACCTGTTTTTAAATTTAATAGGTGGGACTAAGTTCATAAATTCGAAGTTTGTTTCACATCCGCTTATACATATTCACCAAATTCTCCAAATATTTAAAAAAATAGCGAATAATTTATGAAGTTAAAATTCTAAGAACTAATAGTATCACACAGTTTATAAATAGTAAGTACTAATTAATGACAGATTGTTGATAGGGGTCTTTGATTTGTTACCAATAGGTCGGGAGATCGAGTATTGGCATCTCCCTTCTATGATAACAGGATGTCTCCTAGAGTGCATAAATCGTGAAATACTCATTATCTGATGGAGCCGAGGCCTTAGGGATTAGTCCTAGTGTAAGCTTGGGACTACCCAAAGTTATCAAAAAATTAAATTAAATAAATAAATAAAAACAGTAAGTACCACAGGGTTTTTAAGTAGGTACCACACAATTAATAGTACGGCTATTCTCACCCTAAGTACCACAGTTTTTTCACGGATGAAAACTAGTGATTGATTTGAATCAGACGATGAAGATTTTTTTTTGTTCCAATCTTTCTTATGATAGATCTTAAGATCATGGCGCGCCTATCAAACGGTCAGATGTTGATTTCACATGACACATGTTCCCAAAATTGAGGGTCAACTCCTTTGCACATGATTTATGTTAGTTTTGGAGATGTGTCTTATGTGAAAATCAACATATGACCGTTTCATAGGCACGCTATGATTTTAAGATCTATCGTGAGGAACATTAGAAAAAAAACAATCTATATTATCTAATAAAATTTAGTCAATGATTTTCGTCCTTAAAAAAACTCTAATACTTACAATACGGGTGAAAATAGCCGTACCCTATGGTGATTTTGCTTGAGCAAAAATAGAAAACAAGCCTAAAAATGGAAATGGAAATCAAGTACAGAGCCTGTGAGATGAATAGAAAATGAGTTGTGGTGGGACCCTGGGTCCCTTAGTAAAGCTATATAATGTTGACAGAAGTCAATAAAAATAATAATAATAATAAATATATTAAAGGAGCCATTACTTAACACACTAGGAGGCCATTACACATTATTTAAAAGAAATAACTTGGTTTTCGAGGACCTATGCCATGTGAAAACATCATCTAAGGTGTCTGATTTGAAGTTCACGATCTGAAGATCCACAACGCAAAAGATTGGCACAAAACTTGACTCTATCACATGGCTCAGCATAGTCAACTGTTGAATCATAGAAAGCCCTTTGATTGCATTGACTCTTATGCAAAAGATTATGATAGGTGTCAATCTTTTTCACCTAAGATATTTAGATCATATGGCCTTCCAATAAGACGACTTGAACTCTCTTTTCACATGGCACAAATCCCTAAATATCAAGTCGTTTTAAAGCATGTGCAATGACCAACTTCTCGTGCGCGCGTAATGGCTCCCATAAATAAAAGGTACCTCTGTCCCTGTCAATGGGATTTCTGACTTCGACATCTAAAACCCATTTTGACTGCTTTGAATCAAACGATACAGATAATTTCTCTCTAATTTTCACACAAAGGTTTTTGAGACCATATCATACCATCAGGCGATCAGTTTTGATTCCACATGACACTGATCCCAAAAATGGTTGTAAAATCACATTTAAGCGTGCTACTTTTAGGATTTGTGCACGTCAAATCAAAAATTGACCGTTTGATGGTATGATCATAAATCTCTTAATTAAAGTCAAGATCTTTTTTTCTGGAAAAGACTGTCATGTTTGAGTACCAAATAGAGTTTGAGACTTTTTTTTCGTGGACAAAAGAGTATCCGATTTGACTCAAAATGAGAATTTTTTCTTGCATTAAAATAAGTGAAATTTTTTTGGCATCAAAATAAGGAACTACAAGCACAACAAAATAAAAGAAGAGGAAGACCAATAAAAGCGTTAGAGGAAAGCAATAAGTAAGTACATGAATACTCAATAAAAATAAAAATGAGTGAAAGATAAGACTCGCAAAAATTTTACCCAAATAGATGAGATAATGCTCGCGGACTTGCTTATGTTATGAGGAGATTAATCTGAGTTGCATCTCTTCTCAATAAGGCTTTCACAAGCGAACTGGAGGTCGGCTCTGCCCTAACAAACTTGAGGTCTAGCTAGCTTGGCTCTAAGCTCATCGAGCCGAAAACTTTTATGCTCCATGAGCTAGAGTTATATACTAATTACATATATTTAACTTATATGTGTAGAGTCGGGCCAAGCCGAGCTAGTTTCAGGAGCCTCAGCTCTAGCTCGGCTCTATATTACTCGAGCTTCGGGTGCTCTAACTAGGTTAGCATCACAAGCCGAGCTAAAGACCTTAAAAGCACTATTTTTCGAGTTGATCGATTCGAGCCTTCAAGCTAGCTCAGCTATTTGACTATAACAACCCGATTTTTCTTAATTTTATTTAATTGTGCTAAATATATTTTCACACTATGCACGGTGTTAGCTCTCCACACACTGCAAAAAAATAGATTATTAGTAGAGACTATTAGCGGCAGTTTTTTGTTAATAGCGGCAGTTTTTGGCTGCCGCTAATAGTCTTGTTTTTATAGTGACACCAGAATCAACCCTATTTTAGAAAACCTATTAATTTACGTAACTCTCTTTTCACATTTTCTTCTTTTAAGAAAACCTAACCGTCTTTCATCTCTTTTCTTTTAAGAAATCCTGGTCATCACCACTCCTCTCTTTCAACTCATCTTTTCCAAAACTCCCTAATCTCTTTCCTTAAATTTCTCGCTCAACCACCGACAAGATCAGGAGGAAGAAGAAGAAAAAGTTTGGACGAAATGACGCGTCAAACATCAATCTCTTCAACCTAACCGCCATAAATCACCCTTCACGCTTCAACGGGTGGGTACCCATCAATCCCCTCTGTACTTCTCAAATCCCGTCATGTAGGATGCGTTCGATCGTGCACCAACGGGTTTAAAATTTTATTTAAACCTTAATATCCCTTAATTTTGATAGACCTACATATTTCATATTATATTTTTCTTGGAATCTATATATTTTGTAAATCTACACATTTTGTATTTTCTCTTTCAATTTGTTATTTTTTTATTTTTATTTTCTATTGAATCTGTTTGGCAACTGGTCATTCGAACGAACTAGTTCGGATCCATTCAGGATAGACATTTGTCGCTTTTGGACGGACGTCCATGGCTTCCTACCCTTTGTTTCTGTACAGGATAGACCTCTGTGGGTTTAGGGCGAACCTCCGTGAATTTCCTACCCTCTATTTCTGTACAAGACGGACCTCCGTGGTTTTATGACGGACGTCTATCATTTGTATGCATAGGACAGACCCCCATGGTTGTAGGACGGACCTCTGTCATTCCTGCATCACCAAAGTGTGCGCATTCACATAATTTAAGTGGAATTTTTTACCGCTCATACATAACTCATTTCCTATCGAAACGTGTAATATGAGTAGTCGAAATTTATTGCTTCAACGCGATCTTCAGTGTAACGGCGTACATGGTGCTATAAACAGTGATCTTACCACCATGAGTCTTAAATATGATAGATTACGTGTAGGTCTTGTTTGAGGATAAGTTCAAGGTTAAGTTAAATGTTAATATATGAGTATGATAATATGACACCACTATGTAGGCTAGCATAAGATTAAGAACCTAAGTCTTTACGTGTCATTCCTTATGTAGCCACAGTAAGGAGCATAACGTCTGCAGTCAAGACGAGTCTCCCAGAAAATATTATGAGTTATGTTTGTCGGCTGCCCCTGAGACTGGATGAGGTCTATGTTATGTTATGATATGTTATGGAGGACGTTATGTTATGGTAGTAAGCTACTATGGTGACCCTCACATGATAGGATCGAGCAACGACTCTTGCATATGTCGTATTAGGATTATAAGTATGTAGATATGTCACAACCCTCGCACTCCTCAGCCTCGCGTAACCCATGACAGTGGCACCGAGGCAGGCGCGCGACGCACACACTTTCTATTCATATTCATATTCGTATTTCTATTTCAACTTCTTACGTCATTTCTCTTTTCTAAAATCCTTAAATTTTCACACACACACAGATAGATATATATATATATATATATATATATATATATATATATATATATATATATATATATATATATATATATATATATATATCGCAGGAAATGCTTAAAGTGTGGCAAAGATTAATTTCATTTATCAAAGTAGTCGTGAAAATATTAGTTAAATACTATCGATTTAACTTCTCATTTTCGTTAACTTGATCGGGAATGTTCGGGTTTACGACTAGATCGTAGCAGTTTTAAACGAGAACAGAAATATAACTTGAGAGACTTTTCCTGTGATAGCCCGACTTTTCTCACACGAATTTCTAGGAAAAGTCGGGTCGTCAGATGACAATCCAGTTTCCTCCTTACTAAGAATGGGGAAAATCGAACTATCTGATGCTTTTTAAGGTATATTCACGTATACAGAAGGCAAAGAAGATATCATATGACAGGATTTTGATTCCAGTTCTATACATAACATAATCCAAAACTAACAAAATAATCACCGATGACGGCCGACCGTCACCTAAACAGTGGTTTTCAAAATTATAAGAGATCATAGTATCTTAATTCACATATTCTACTTACAACCACTAGAGTGTTTTAAGCCAAAATCTATCACAAACTAAGGGAAATAATCTTCTGGTGGAAGCTCCTCTTTTGCCTCTGGCACATAATCAAGATCCTCTCCTAGCACTACAAAAAAATAGATTATTAGCGACAGGTTTTTGGAGCAAAAAACTGCCGCTATTAACAAAAAATTATTAAAGACTATTAGCGACAAGGGTATTAGCGATAGTTTTTTGTTAATAGCGATAGTTTTTGGCTGCCGCTAATAGTCTTATTTTTTGTAGTGTAGCTTAAAATCCCGATCCACGTCTAAACCTGTGACATAAGATGTCGAGATGAGCTAACAGTCTAAGTCCAGTAGAAAAATATCAATATTAACTCACATTACATTAATTCGAAACATAGGTTCAATGGCATAATCAACAGCATTTATCATATCAAATTGAATCAAATAATGAACTTTCAAATGTCATTTCATATTCAAATAGAATTCAAAAGAACTTTGGTTTTCAAAACAATATTCAATCAATATTTGAAAATTTCGTATGGCATCGATTTTCTATTATTTTCCCATATCTTACTATGCTTAATCTATTACTTGACTTAAATTGTAACTTAAATAACTCCAACACAGTATAGCGTTGATGAGCCAAATTGTCGATGAAAATCTCCTAGCCATCAGTGTTCCATAAACACTTACAAATGTACGGTATAGATCGTCGTACCGGTCCACAGTGGATGGTATAAACCGCCATACCGGTCCTTATGGGGTTTTGTTCATATAACCTTAAAGCATCAAGCAACATTGACATACGATGTTTAAATTATAGTTATAACATATAACTAATTTCGGAGTTCAAAGAGTTCATATTCATCAAGACGGTGACCCGCAATCGATGTTCAATTTCAATGATTCATATTCAGAGTTTGTTCATTCGATAAAACATACAATTTCTATGATTATTTCACAATCAAATTCATGTTCAGATTCATGTTAATCATATCATGGATCTATAGATCAAAATCAAAAATGAGAATTAAGTATTGTGTTTTCCCTACCTTAGGTTCGGTATAAAACGAAGGTCCTTTATAATGCGAAGGACCTTATCAATGTCCCCTGCTCTTAACCTAGATCACACCAACATTGTACACTACGTGTGAATGATGGCAAAATCGAATGGCTCAAAGTTTCTCAGAGTTCTTCCAAAGAAAAACTGAAGCAGCCAGAGACGGGGCAAACCGATCGATCGATTTCCAAAGGCAGAGAAACCTGATCGATTGGTTTCTCCAGAAATCGAACACATCTCTATTCTGTCAAATTTGGTCGATCGGTTGAAACCGATCAATCAGTTTTGACATATTCTGTAGCCCACTCGGGCTTCTACTTCTTTGGTTCATTTTTCCCAAAACTTCACATGATCTTCATCAATTTTCACACACTCATTAATCTAAACTTAGGATAACTAACATCATGTGATAAAGCCAAAATGTTCACCTTTCTTGGTCGTTCAAGCGGCCTACGATGATTGCTATCAAAAAGGGGGTTTCGGTGTCACACGGCGGAATGTCACGATAATCGTGATCAACGCAGCTCAAAATGCAGCTCCGCGCTAAGACGTATCGGTCTTCACTTCCTCAATCATGTATGATACGTCCACGATGATCAACTCACGCCTGTATACAACCACACTCTCTCACGCTCTTAGATCCAATCAATACTGGAGCTCAAAACTTCTCCGCGTCGGAATCGTAAGAGCGATTGGAATTTGCGATGATCTTTGCAAGGGAGACGAAGGAACTTGCGGAGCGATCTCACGGCTTTGGTCTCACGAGAGGTTTGAGGAGAATGAGCTTGCTCTTTTCTCTTCTCTCTTACAAAGCAAACAAAAAAATAAATATCTTAGGTATTTATTTATTTCAAACCTTATCCACTTGACTCAAGGAGACTATTTTGGTACAAAGTTGGCATACCGCACGTTAGAGCACGAGTCCTCATCTAAGGCCAAATGAGATCCTATCTACTTGCAAACCCAAATCCGTCGCCACCAATGTTCTTACTAACTTATACCTACCCATTCACACAATTTAACACATGTTTTATTATATTCCTACGGCAGTGTACATAACGAGCAGTGTACACTTTATCGGGCCTGTTCAATGAACCAGGTGAGTTCGGGTTCGAAATTTTTTCGGGATGTTACATTCTCCTCTCCTTTAGAAATTTTCATCCTCGAAAATTCAGCACGTGGTCTTTGGGTTGTAAGACATAGGTTCAATGGTTGGGTTCAATACAGTTGTTCAATATCTTTAACATCGTCTAAAATCTTCCATACAGGGAGAAGTCAATCCTTTAATTGTTATCTACACCATGCAGTTAAAATCAATTATGTTCGCATAAAAGTCGAACGATTAAGTATACGGCCAATGACAACACACTCCCCTAAAAATCAGGGATTTAGCCAATCAACCAACCCCGCATTTACTTAAAAATTACATAACACATCCACAATACCAAACACATTCACAACAGTTAGAATGCATTGGCAACATTCATAAAAATTTTAAAATAGGGCATGCATTCTCAAACACGAGACGAGAACATGCCCACATCTCTAACAACAAAGTATCCACAATACTAACATAAGTTCCTGTTATACACCACACACCCACAACAATCCTAGAATATCCACAACTAAGCATGAAGTTTCCACCACTAAAGAACAAAATAGTCATAACTAATTTAAGCATTTCTAGCAATTATCCACATCTAAACATCTAACCAACGATGTAATAACCCGAACTTTTCGAAAATGTTTAATCGTTGACCTTTGACAAGAATGTAACCTTTTGATATATTTGAACCAAGTCAAACATTTGACCTATGTAACGTGGTCTCAAAACCCCACTGATTATAATTAGAGTTACGCACCAAACACATTAAATCCCAGCTCGTACCCTATGTAGAGTGTGTGTGTGTGTGTGTGTGCATGGTGCACACGAACCCAAGCCCGAGCTGGAACTTGGGCCTCAATCCAAATTTTTCCGAACCTAGATGCGCCCGACTATGTGTACATGTCTAGCAAGGCATACAAATTATGCCTTAAAATTTAGAAATAATTACTTTGGACCTTTGATAGGAACCAATACTCTATTGGTTGTGTGTTAGCTTCACACCGAATACAAACCAAGTTGATGGGGGATAAATACCAAAATCCCAATTTCAAAACTCATTTGAGTTATTTGAGAGAGAGAAAGAGCCTTGAGAAAAGAAGCCCCATCTCCCTTGCCTTTCCAAAACCCGGATCATTGTCGATTCCCCTCTCAAATCTTCCTCTTCCTCAATTTTTTTTTGCAAGAGAGCGTCAAGCTTGGTGTGGTACCGATCAAAGAGTGTGAGAGAACCCTAGCTCTCCCAAACCTTCTTTTGTTTCTTTTAGAAGCCCTCACTCCGTTAATCTCGCAAGTTCCTTTTCTTGCGTGGGTTTGGTTCATCAAGTGTGTTTGAGATATTTGATCCTCGTGCTTGCCTTCACTACGATAGCAAGAAGTTGGGTTTCAAACCCATTGATCGAGGATGGCAAGAGAGTCGGTAGTTCCGAAACCTCGTTTGTTGAACGCGCAAATTCCATGAGTTAATAAGGTGAGATCTTGTGGTTTAACTGTAGTTTAATTGTGTATTTATTACCCTAGATGTATGTAATTAATGTGGGTTTAGAAAGAAGGAAAAAGAGAAAGAGAAAGAAAATGAAAATGAAAATTCGAGAGGATTTGCTGAAATCCCGAAAGTCGCTTGTGCGAGTTTGAGACTCGCTCGCGCGAGTTGGAGTTGCTCGCGCAAGTTAAGCTTTAGAATAGGCATAAAAAATTGAGCTTGGTCAATTGCTCGCGCAACTGAGGGTGTGCCATGTGAGTCACTCGCGCGACTTAAAACTCACACGCGCGACTGAGTGTGTCTGGTTAATATGAAACAAAGAACATAGTCGCTCGAGCGTGCGACTGTGGAGTGCCTGGTGAAGTCACTTGCGGGACTTTGGAGCTTGCGCTCGCGATGAGACAATTTGCGCCATTTTAGATTTTTCTTGGAAATTTTTCTGAATATTCGTTGTGTACAATCCTTTTGACATTGGTTAGTGACTTTCGGATACAATGTGATGTAGGTTGGGAGTCAGAAACGTATTTGAAGGAAATTAGCATCGCTTCGTGTCTTTCGTGACCAAGGTGGGGAAAATTTCATACACAATTGCATTTCGATTTGATTTTTCATAGATGCTTTGATATAATCGTTCGGAATGTGATAAATTGACCGTATTTGAATGGTATTTAGACTCTTGAAATTCAAAATCCGAATCCGCTTTTGAAAATGATTAGTGAACTTGGAATTTAAATCCGAGTGATGAGTTTGAAAATGATTAGTGAACTTGAAATTTAAATCTGAGTGATGAGTTTGAAAATGATTAGTGAACTTGAAATTTAAATCCGAGTGATGAGCTTTATTTACATGATTTCGAAAATTTGTATTTTGTTTGGCACCTGAATTACTACAATTGCAATGAACTTGGCACACTGTAAAAAGTTGAAAATTTATATGAACCTGAACACGAATCGAATATAAACCTTGAATCGAGCTCAGAAGTTAAAATTGGACCGAATAATGAGTCTAGTCATTAATTGGACCGCTATGGGCGGATTATAAGTACACTGTGGGCCGCTAGGGCGAAATCGAACCGGTACGGCGATTAATCTGTGAATCGAACCAGCACAGCGGTTAAACCCGTGAATCAAACCGGCATGGCGAGATATCTGTGAATCGAACTGGTACGGCGGTTAATGCGTGAATCGAACTGGTACGGCAGTTAATCCGTGAATCGAACCAGCATGGCGGTTAAACCCGTGAATCGAACCGACACGATGGGATATCCGTGAATCGAATATGTAAGTCATGTAAGTGAAAGAATTGAACCGACACGGCGTGATATCAGTGAATCAAACCTGTAAGGTGGACCGCTATGGCGGATTATATGTACACTTGTGGACCGCTAGGGTGGATCATGTGTGCATCTGTGGACCGCTAGGGCAGATTTTGTGTGCATCTGTGGACCACTAGGGCGGATAATATGTAAGAGAATCAAATCGAAACGGTTGGATATCCGTGAATCGAACCTGAAAGTCAAGTAAGTAAATCAAACTCTGTAAATCAGATGTGTAAATCATGTAAGTAAATCGAACTCCGTAAATCGAACCTATAAGACATATAAGTGAATGTGAATCAAAGTCAGTAAATCCAAGAGAAGACATGTAAGTGAATGTGAATCGAACTCAGTAAACCCAAGATAAGACATGTCAGTGAATGTGAATCGAAGTCTGTAAATCTAAGAGAAGACATGTAAGTGAATGTGAATCGAACTCAGTAAACCCAAAATAAGACATGTAAGTGAATGTGAATCGAACTCAGTAAATCAAGGATAAGACATGTAAGTGAATGTGAATCGAACTCAGTAAATCAAAGATAAGACATGCAAGTAATTCGAAGTCAGTAAATTGCTTTCTGTTTTGACAGTGAACAAGACACCCTGTTTTGATACGAAGTTTTATTTAGTGCGAAAAGGTTTTGATATTAGCTTCTGTTTTGTTACGAAAAAGGGTTTTTTCGCTTTAGTATAAAAAGGTATTCTGTATTGATACAAAATTGTCCTTGATACGAAAAGGTTTAGAAATTTTGTTTGATATAAAATATCTTGGAAATTCGGTTTGATAAGAAAATGCATTTGAAATCGGTTTCGATTTTGATAGGAAAATGCCTTTGAATTCAGTTTCTATTGTGAATATGAAAATGTCATCAGCTTTAATGTAAAACGTTTTGATCTTTGTCCTTGAATCTATGCATGACTGATGAGATATATATTGGTATCAACTTTCCTCCACTTAGCTTAAATTGTTAGCTCACCCTAACTATATGTCACAGGTGTAGGTATTGATTAGGATCTTTACTTTGAGGAAGATCCAGACTACGTACCGGAAGAAGAGGATCTTCTGCATGAGGATTTGTACCCTAGTTCAGAGATCGTAGATTTAGTACATTATGAATTTTGGTAAGTTTGGGCTTGGTACATTCGTGCTATTATACAAATATTGTATGCCACTGTTAGGTGATGGTCGACCATCACCGGTGGTTTGTTTTAGTTTACTGTTCATATTGAATATTAGAACTAGAGATTTTAATTATGTCATATGTATTATCTACTTTAATTTTCGCATATGTGTGGATGTACCAAGTATTTTGTATCAGATTGTGATCTACGATCTAGCAGTCCGGGTTTTTCTATTTGGTATAAAGTTGAAAAAAAAAATATGTCAAAAAATCGTGTTGGGAAAATCCCGACTGTCACAAACGAAGTTATCCACAACTAAACTAAGACATTCACAATTTATATCCATCAAGTACTCACAAACTTTCTACAACCCATCGAAAGTACTGATAACTAATTACAATACTGTAAAACCCAAGACAAAAGTAAGGCCTCTAAGACCCAATAGTTCTCAAAACCACATGAAAGTAATTAAATTCTCAAAAATTTATATGAAACTTTTACCAATAACTGATCGATTTTAAATAAACCCTTGCAAGTGTACAAGATCTATTCTAGTAAGGCAGGAACAAGGGTGTCGAACCCACAGGGAAATCTGAAATTTTAATCAATTCTTCCTAGAGATTTAGAAAATATCCCCGAGGAAGTACCAAGGGGCAGATTTAATTTTTACCAAAAATTAACACTTTTCTAATTGCAAGAAGAAAATAAATTAATCTAAAAATTATGTAATGAGAAATCTAAGAACAAATTTTAAAAACAAGATCAAGGAATTTGCTACCCCAGATTTATACCCTTTTCTATTTTTAAACCCACAATTTTCTTAACATCAAACACACCATCATTCTAAGAGAAACATGACTAGTAATTAAGCATGATCATTAACCCGGCATACCCTATCTAAAAACAATGACTCAGCCTAATCGCGGTATGAATCATGTGAAAAGCATAGCGTATCTCATGGTATTTTAGATCAAAACAATAAAAACATGATCACTACACTTTGAGAAAAACGATTTGATGATGAAATTATCAAACTATGGCATTAAACATAAAATGTGGGTACTTATCTGGGGATCGCATCCTCCTTGATCTACAGCCTTTAGCCTCTCATCCTTGGTGCAAGATCTTCAATTTCATTCAAAACCATTCCCAAAGTAAAGAGCAAAGAAGGTGTAAAATAAAATATGTTCTCGGAAAATCTCAACACAATTTTATTACTCTAAGAAAACCCTCTACAAAAGTCTCTCTCGGCAAATTATTACACAAATTTTTCTCAGAATGAAAACTCTCCCTATTCAAAAAGCTCTCTTTTACAATGCCGCAGCCTCTTATTTATAATAGCCGATTCAACCTAACCCTAATTGCCTCAATCGATTGAGGCTTAAATCTCAATCGATTGAACTTTTAATTTAATCACCTTTAGGACACTTTTGCCTTTTTGTCTCAATCGATTGAATTTCATGTCTCAATTGATTGACACTAGTTGGAAGTAGATGCCCTAATTGGTGGAAATCTCCAATATGCCCTCAGCAAGAACAGTCGCTAGGTTGAAATGCACAGACTTTCGCTAGGTTAGATTTCTCCTCGCTGGGTTGGATAGTGCTCTTCGCGTGGTTGAATTAGAGAAGGATACTTTCACTGTCGCGTGGTTGCTTTTATTCATCAGTCATTGCTAGGTTGACTGCACAGCCGTCTTCGCTAGGTTGAAATGCTGTAGTCGCTAGGTTGAATTGAATGGCGCTAGGTTGACTGTAGTCGCTAGGTTGAAGTGTGTGGTAGCGAACATGACGGCCATTTCTTCCAACTGCGCGAAGGCTTATTTACACTTTGTTCCTCGCGGCAACTTCAATATCTTCCCCTTCTTGATGGAGTTTGATTCCCTTCACGGATTTCAGCGCTTCTTTGGACCCTTTTTGTCCATAGCTCTTTTGTAGCCTTTAATTTCTTTCTTTTATACACTTGGAAGATCCAAAGGTCAGAAACACCTGTTATCATCAAAACCTCACAACAACCATCAAATACTTTCATCGAACGGCTAAGTGTAGGATTTAAGGTATGAAATATAGTCATATTTCAGCACCGATCCTACACTTTGCTAGTCCTCGAGCAAAGAGAATGATAAATATAAAAATAAAACTAACATCCTAAAATTTAAATGCCACTTTCGTAGGGAACACAATTGCACTTAGCATGTGCAACAAGCCTTTAAACCCCTAGGTGATCCCTAGTGGAGGAGTTGTGTCTCCTGAGGGTTTACAGTGAAGTTACCCACAAACTTCCAAAAAAATATTTCAAACCATCGGCAAAATTGAGTTTTCAAAACATGATTTTTTATAACATATATACCATTCAAAAACAAAACATCATTAATTGGTTCAACATGTGAATCATCAATCTTAAATACCAATGTCATGTCAATCATGCTAGTATCCATTCAAATTAATCTAATGCTCAAATTGTTAGATAACTCATTCATTCATGCTTAAACGTGAAGTGTGTGCATACCAAAACCAAGATTCATCCATCTTAGAACTAGTCCAAACGGAAAATCATCGGATCTCATGTCTCAACTCAATCCTCACTTTAGGTATACTCTCGAAATAAAATCACTCCGATGATCGGTAAGTTTTCGCACACATGTGAGAGATCAATACAAAACAAATCAAAAGGTCTCACATGATAAATGAAACACGATGTAATCAATGAACAAAAAAAACAGATCTCATAAGAACAGATACTTGAATATCCTAAGCATGTCATATCAAGTGTCATAGGTATCACATATTTACTCTCCACAAGGCAGTTACCAATGCAAGATCAGATCATGAAGGTCTTTTGTAGGGTTGTAATGGGGCTCAGAAAAGGGTAAGAAAGAAAGGGAATTTAGATTCAAAATTTCTGAGAAATCAGAAAAGGTACTAACTTTTTCTTTCTATTGCTCTTCTTTTTCTTTTCTAATTTCTCACCATTTTTTTTTTTTTTCAATATTTTTCTTTTCTCACTCTTTCTTCTTCTTTTGAATTTCTTTTCTTAATGGTACCTCACATTTTTCACTCTTTGTCAAATTTTTTTTTGCCATACACTCTCAGTAAACACCACAACTCGGTATCCCTCCACTTACTCTCTTTTCACTCATTTTCATCCCTCGTTCCCAACGTCTCAGAAATAAGAAGGGTAAAGCTGAATTTTCAGAAATGGTAAAGGGTTAAAGGTTAATGTGGCTTATCAAAGAATGTATAAAGGTAAATTTTTCAATAGGCTCAAAGGGGTACTAGAAGGATAAATTTATATGAGGTGGGACATTTTAAGCACAAACGAGCCAAAGATGGCCTTCAATCATATCCTTAAAAGATGGTAATCTTGCCTATTTGTCTTGAGTAGATATACAGTACATTCTAACACAATAATATGAATTTGATTTCATGCAAAGTCACAAGCCAAAAATAAAATGTATGAGATTATGCAAAATAATTCGTATTCAAAGAAAACTCCGAGTTTATGTATTCACTCATCAATGACGGGAAATTAGCTCTAAAGCTCACCAGGTTTAGTCTCCACTAAGAACCTACGATCCAACGTTTAAAATAATTCATCGATTTCTAAATCTTAGCTTGGTATAAGTGCACAAATTCTAAGCATGAATTTCAAAGTCATCCACAAATTATCACATTAAGCTTCATTATCCTAGATACAAGTAATCAAAATATGCCATCAATATTCTCAAAATTAAATTCTCATGCATCATCAACTAAAGTCATGCATCATCAACTAAAGTTTGAAAACTACTGCAAAGTAAATCATGTATGATGGTTAAAATTGTTTATTTATTATTATTAATATTATTTTTTTTTTTTTTTTTTTAAATACATAACACAAGATAGATAACCATACCCCCAAACCTAAGAATGACGATGTCCTCATTGTTTGAAATAAGTAGGCACCCCCAAACCTGTTGAAAAGTACCTCACACAAAGATCAGGTGCAGAGAATATATGCATCAAATTAGAACATGACCAAAAATAGATTGAAGGTAATGTGGCTATATGTATTTGGAAAGTAAAAAACAACCTAAACTAAACTAAAAACTAAATTCTAGAACTAACAAAAACAAAAAGGAAAACAAAAATAAGTAAAACACACTGGGGTGCCTCCCAGGAAGCGCTGAGTTTACATGTCGACAGCTCGACCTTTCAGTGATCAATCCTCAGGATCACGGAGGTGCATCGCCTCAATCTTAAACTGGGTGATCGGCTCAAACATTGGTTTGAGTCTTTGCCCATTAACTTTACAAATGCGATTGTCAGCAAGGCTCCGAATTTCAATGGCACCATGCGCACTCATGGACACTACCTGAAATGGGCCTTCCCATCGAGATTTTAATTCTCCCCGGTGGAGCTTCAGTCGGTAATTGAATAACCAAACTTTTTGGCCAACGTGAAATTCTTTTCGAGAAATGGACGCATCATGCAGCTTTTTGTACCTTTCCTTGTACATCTTCGAATTCTCATACGCTCAGCGTAATTCCTCCAATTCATTCAATTGCAATATGATCGACCGGCTTGCATGTCAATTAAATCTTTTATCGCCTGAATGCTTTATGCTCCAATTCGGCGGAAGATGGCAAGCTTTCCGTAAACAACTCGAAAGCGGAGACATTCCAATCGAGTCTTGAATGTCTTGTCCGATAGGCCTGAGCCTCGAGAGCCGGTTTGACCAATCTTTTCTATCTGGTCGGACCGTTTTTTCTAGAATTTGCTTAATTTCCCGATTAGACACTTCCACCGACCGCTTAGTTCGTGGATGGTATGCAGTAACAACTTTGTGAGTGACGCATACTTCTTCATTAAGGTGGCAAAATGGTTATTACAAAATGCGAACCGCCATCGCTGATGATTGCTCTTGGAATCCCAAATCGGTTAAACACATTTTCTCTGAGGAATTTGACCACAACCTTATGATCATTCGATCGGGTTGCCACAGCTTCTATCCATTTCGAGACATAATCAACAGCCACTAGAATATATGAAAACCCAAAGGATGGGGGAAAAGGACCCATAAAGTCAATCCCCCAAACATCAAAAATTTCAACAATCAGAATTGGATTAAGGGGCATCATATTCCGTTTTGAAATATTGCCAAGCTGTTGACATCGTCGGCATTCCTTGCAAAATTGAGCAGCGTCACGAAAGATGGAGGGCCAGTAGAATCCGCTTTGAAGGATTTTCTGGGCGGTCTTCTGTCCTCCGAAATGGCCGCCACAGGCCCCAGCATGACACAAGTGTAGGACGCTCATTTGCTCCTCTTCGGGTACACATCTCCTGATGATCTGATCTGAGCAATTTGAACAGACATGGTTCATCCCAAAATAGTATTTTATTTGGGAGAAAAGAGATTCTTATCATTCTTACCCCACTCGGTGGGGATTACGCCAAGATAACGGATAATTCACAATGTTCGAAACCATGGAACCTTTGCACAAGCTACATCAATTGCTATCAAATGTTCATCCTGAAACGTGTCACGGATGGTCTCAGGTATTGCAGGTTCTTCAGGTAGAATTCTCGACAAATGATCAGCCACCACGTTCTCAACCCCCTTCTTATCCTTAATCTAAATTGAACTCTTGGAGCGTATGATCCAACGGATTAATCTTGGTTTAGTACCCTTCTTTGCTAGAAGATATTTCAGAGCGGAATGGTCTGAAAAGACGACTATTTTCGATCCAAGCAAATAGGAACGAAACTTGTCCAGAGCATACACCACAGCTAATAATTCTTTCTCGGTGGTGTAATTGAGTTGGGCATCAATTAATGACTTTAGCATAATAAATTACGTGAGGTAATTTATTCACCCTCTGCCTAGGACAACTCCAATTATGCGTAATCAGATGCATCACACATGAGTTCGAATGGGAGAGAATAATCCGTGGATGATTGGTGCATTGGATAAGAGCTCGCAATTTCAAAAATGCTTGCATGCAGTCCTCAGTAAATTCAAAAGGAACATCTTTGCCAAGCAAGGTGCACAATGGTTTAGCCACCTCAAAATCCTTAATGAACCTTCTATAAAATCGCATGACCCAAAAATGATCGAATTTGTTTAACATCTGGGTGGTGGCAAGTTAGCAATTAGATCAACTTTGCTCTATCCACCTCGATTCCTTTCTCGTGAAACAATGTGCCCTTAACAATCCCTTGTTTAACCATAAAATGGCCCTTCTCCGAGCTAAGAACAACTTAGGAGTCAAGTCAACGTTGCAGCACTTGTGAAAGATGATTCAAACAAGAATCAAAGGTTGACGCAAAAACCGTGAAGTCGACCATGAATACTTCAATGAATTTGTCGATCATATCAAAATATGGCCAACATACACCGTTGAAATGTGGCCGGTACATTACATAGGCCGAATGGCATCCCGCGGTATGCAAACGTACCAAAAGGGCATGTGAACGTTGTCTTTTCTTGATCACCGGTAGACAGCACCGATTGTATCCCGAATACCCATCAAGAAATAAAGAAAACTCTTGCCCATTTAACTTCTCAAGGATTTGATCAATGAACGGAAGGGGAAAATGATCCTTTACGGTGGCGGTATGTTTAATTTCCGATAGTCAATGCGATACGCCATCCGAGTTTCTAGTGGGGACCAATTCTCCTTCACAGCTTTCCTTCACGGATTCCGGACTTTTGAACAATTTGGACCGACTAACCCATTCACTATCAGAAATCGTATAGATGATTCCAGCATTAAGGGGTTTAATGACTTCTTTTAGAACGACCTCTTGCATGTTTGGATTAAGTCACGCCTCGTGGTTCCCTTGAAGGTTTACTCTCATCTTCCAAATGTATTTTATGCATACATACCGATGGGTCAATCCTTTGAGATCGGAAAGTCCAACCGATAGCTTCCTTGTGCTCTTTCAGCACCTTCAACAACTCTTTTTCTTGTTCTGCCGACAACGTGGATGAGATTATTACTGGGAGTGTTTCACGAGGTCCCAGAAAAGCATATTTGAGGGACTCTGGCAATTGTTTCAATTCCACAATTGGTGGCTGCTCAAGTGATGGAGGCAGCACTTCCTTCACCTCAACAGGTAATGATTCTATCTCAGGCACACTCGCATCTAAGTGATCATCCTGGCATGATGAGCTAGACTCTATCTCGTCTTGCTTCTCTTAGATCCTTTCTCTTCATAGATGGCCAACAAAGCATTTTCAAATTCCTCTTTGGTAAGCATTGAAGGTAATGCCTCATCCACCACTTCATCTATCTGATCGATGTAAAACCATTCGACCTCATCCTCGTTTGGGAAATGGTTCATCGCATGGAAGATATTCAATCGAACCTTCATGTTTCCAAAAGAAACGTCCATGACTCCCGTTCAACAATTAATGCAAGCGTTGGCAGTAGCGAGAAACGGACGTCCAAGGATGATGGGGACTTGATTAAGTGACTTAACAGGTGTGTCCATGTCCAAAACAACAAAATCCACTGGAAAGACAAACTTATCTATTCCAACCAAGACATCCTCAATAACGCCCCTCGGTCGTCTTTCTGATCTATCTGCCAGTTGCAGTGTGACCGTTGTGGGTCTCAATTCACCCAGTCCGAGTTTCTCGTACAATGAATATGGGATTAAATTAACACTAGCTCCCAAATCCAATAACGCTTTCCCAACTGGTTGCCCACCAATGACACATGGAACAGTAGGAACTCTAGGGTCTTTTAGTTTTTGTGGGGTTTCCAATTGCAATATGGAACTGACTTGATTAGTCAAGAACACTTTCCTCGAAACATGATTACGTGCCTTTCTCTTCCGAGTGCATAAATCTTTGAAAACTTTGCATACTCGTGCACTTGCTTGATCGTTTCAAGCAATGGAAGGTTTATCTTTACTTGCTTAAATGTTTCAAAATATCTTCCATTTTGTTGGTCTCTTTCCCATTCTTGATGGAGGAGTTAGGCATTGAGGAAATGGTGCCTTTGGGACAAAAGGTGCGGTTCCCTTCCTAATCTTCGTCTTGTCCTTGTTGGACGTTGAGGGAGACTCATCCTCTATCACCTTTTCTCTTCTCTCTTCTTTTCTCTTCCTCTTTCTCTTTTCTTTTCTCTTTCTCCGCTCTTCTCGCTGACGCTTTCTCTTTCTCTGCTTCCTGCTCTTTGTCTGCTTCACTTTCTTCCTCTACTTCCACAGGCATTTCCACTTGATTATGAACTTCCCGTCCACTTCTCAACACAGTAACAGCTTTCAACTGTTGACTATTTAATGGTCCTTCATCAGATGATGCTTGGCCGCGAGGATTGTTGATGGGTTGGCTGGGAAGCTTACCCTCCTCTCGTCGACTCAGTTGATTTGCCAATTGACTGACTTGGTCGATTATCATCTGTTGAAAAGATTGCATACTGCGCATCACCTTTTCTTCCAGATCAGAATCCTTTGAAGTGCTTGTATGAGATTGATTAGGATTCTGATTGAAATTCTGATTTTTCCGGAAATCAGAATTTGGATGAGAATATGGAGCATTCTGCTGAAAGTTAGAATTCTGGTGAAAATTAGAATTCTGCTGAAAATTCTGTTGTGGACGGAAATTTTGCTGAAAATTTTGTGGAAACGCTTGTTGTCCACTCATAGGATTGGCTCGGTATTGCTGGTTGACCTGACCAGTTTGGTTTGATCCACCCCATCCTAAGTTGGGGTGATTTTTCCACTCTGGGTTGTAGGTATTTGAGTACGCGTTTCTACCTTGCCGCTGATAAGATTGAGTGACATTTATCTGCTCTGGAAGAGTAGATTCATCAGGAAGGAATGTCAAGGTAGTTGGGCACTCATTAGCCATATGACTGGTGTTCACAAATTGAGCATACGATTAGGGGTGACGAACTTTAGCTTGCTTGGTTGCGCTAACAACATGTTCATCTGTTTGACAAAGACATATCAACCTTGGTTGATAGATCGAGTTATTATTGTTAACCTCATACAATCCGTCTTTGGTCAACACATGAGATTTAGGTGCTAAGTCCAAAGTGGTTCTTGATGTCTCACTTTGTATCGAGGTTTGATACAATTTCTCAAACAATGCCCACAACTCATCGGCCTCTTTCGTGGCACAAGATCCACCGCAAGATGCATCAACCATGTCTTTCTTCGTGAATCGCCATGGTAGAAACTTTGGACTTGTTGCCACCTTGGAACGTGATGGTTAGGGCAACTTCTGATCAACTCCTTAAAGCGTTCCCAACATTCATGGAATGTCTCAGAGGTTGTTGGGAAAAGAAAAGGATCTTTTGACGCATCTCTATGGCTTTAGTCATGGGAAAATACTTTTGAGGCGGCGATGTAGCTCGGCCCAACTCGAATAGATTGCGGTTCTAAAGAATAGAACCAAGTTTTTGCCTTGTCTCTTAAAGAGAGTCGGAGCTTCGCTTATCTCATCGAACATTGTGGACTACGAACATTTTGCATACCCCAGTGAACGTTGGATGAACGTCATGGATTTTCGTTTGCCAAACCATGGAATATTGGTAGCATTTGAATCATCGATTTGAATTCATAATGATTCCCTGGAATGGGAGCATGCATGATACACTCCTGATCCTCGTAAAAACCAGGATCATTATAGTATTCAAGTGTTCTAGGTCCCTCATAGTAATTATTGTTCCCATTATTTCCATTATTTACATTGTTGCCATTCTGATTGTTGTTTTCATTCATTTCTTGCTCTTGATCAGCCATGGTATCAGTAGGATGATACTGATTCCTTTGGATTCTATGATTGTCTCGCAAAGATCGTTCGATCTCCGGATTAAACGGTAGCAAATGTGGGTGATGAGAACGAGTAAAGCTCATACACCACACCCACAATCAAAGGTTTGAAGAACCCAAAATAAGTCCTCAAGCAGACTCAATCGATTGAGACAGTGGTCTCAATAGATTGACAGAAGCACATAAAATTTCACACAAATGACTTGTCAGTCAATCGATTGAGGGGATGCTCTCAATCGATTGAGGTTCCAAGAGTCAGAAAGCACACAGAATATCAGAAAAAGACTTTGTCAGTCAATCGATTGAGAGGCTTCTCTCAATCGATTGAGGTTCAAAGATTAAAACACACAAGAGTTCTGTCAATTGATTGACATAGGAATGTCAATCGATTGAGAAAAGGGTAGAGAGCACACAGAAAATAGCTCAGTATCAATCGATTGAGAAAGGAGCTTCAATCGATTGAATGCTGCTATGAACAGAGAGCAAAGTAAGAAGAAAAAGGAAAGAAAACCACTCAGGAAATTTATTTTTATTTTTTTATTTTTTTTTATTTTTTTTATTTTTTAAATTAAAATTCAGAAAAATAAAAATAAAATCTAAATTCGAAAATTAGAAATTAAAAATTAAAAACCTAGAAAATCTTTCCTAAAAGAAAACTTCTAAACTAAGAATATAAATTTCCAAAAAATATAAACTTCCTAAATGAATAACCAATTTTTAGAAAATCCTAAAATTTCTAAAAGTGGAAAATAATAAAAAAAAAACTTCTAAACTAAGAACTTCTAAATACCTAAACTTCCTAAAGAATATCACAAAATCTAATCTAAGAAAGAAAATTAGGGAAAGAAATTTTTTTTTTTTTTTTTATTTTCAAGTTTGTCAATCGATTGACAGAGTTGAGTTAATCGATTGAGGCACAATTATTGCCAAAAACACACAACCTCAATCGATTGAGAAACAAGTCTCAATCGATTGACTGTTATAAAAACAAAAAAAAAATCTCTAATCGGAATTTACTCAAAATTTCGCCGATTTCCCCGGCAACGGCGCCAAAAACTTGATCGATTTTAAATAAACCCTTGCAAGTGTACAAGATCTGTTCTAGTAAGGCAAGAACAAGGGTGTCGAACCCACAGGGAAATCTGAAATTTTAATCAATTCTTCCTAGAGATTTAGAAAATATCCCCGAGGAAGTACCAAGGGGCAGATTTAATTTTTACCAAAAATTAACACTTTTCTAATTGCAAGAAGAAAATAAATTAATCTAAAAATTATGTAATGAGAAATCTAAGAACAAATTTTAAAAACAAGATCAAGGAATTTGCTACCCCAGATTTATACCCTTTTCTATTTTTAAACCCATAATTTTCTTAACATCAAACACACCATCATTCTAAGAGAAACATGACTAGTAATTAAGCATGATCATTAACCCGGCATACCCTATCTAAAAACAATGACTCAGCCTAATCGCGGTATGAATCATGTGAAAAGCATAGCGTATCTCATGGTATTTTAGATCAAAACAATAAAAACATGATCACTACACTTTGAGAAAACGATTTGATGATGAAATTATCAAACTATGGCATTAAACATAAAATGTGGGTACTTATACGGGATCGCATCCTCCTTGATCTGACCTTTAGCCTCTCATCCTTGGTGCAAGATCTTCAATTTCATTCAAAATCATTCCCAAAGTAAAGAGCAAAGAAGGTGTAAAATAAAATATGTTCTCGGAAAATCTCAACACAATTTTATTACTCTAAGAAAACCCTCTACAAAAAGTCTCTCTCAAATTATTATACAAATTTTTCTCAGAATGAAAACTCTCCCTATTCAAAAAGCTCTCTTTTACAATGCCGCAGCCTCTTATTTATAATAGCCGATTCAACCTAACCCTAATTGCCTCAATCGATTGAGGCTTAAATCTCAATCGATTGAACTTTTAATTTAATCACCTTTAGGACACTTTTGCCTTTTTGTCTCAATCGATTGAATTTTATGTCTCAATCGATTGACACTAGTTGGAAGTAGATGCCCTAATTGGTGGAAATCTCAATATGCCCTCAAGAAACGATGCCAAAGGTTGAAATGCAGGACTTTCGCTAGGTTAGATTTCTCCTCATTGGGTTGGATAGTGCTCTTGGCGTGGTTGAATTGGAGAAGGATACTTTCACCGTCATCGTGGTTGCTTTTATTCATCAGTCATCGCTAGGTTGACTGCACAGCCGTCTTCGCTAGGTTGAAATGCTGTAGTTGCTAGGTTGAATTGAATGGCGCTAGGTTGACTGTAGTCGCTAGGTTAAAGTGTGTGGCGCGGGAACCGCGCGACGGCCATTTCTTCCAACTGCGCGAAGGCTTATTTACACTTTGTTCCTCGCGGCAACTTCAATATCTTCCCCTTCTTGATGGAGTTTGATTCCCTTCACGGATTTCAGCGCTTCTTTGGACCCTTTTTGTCTATAGCTCTTTTGTAGCCTTTAATTTCTTTCTTTTATACACTTGGAAGATCCAAAGGTCAGAAACACCTGTTATCATCAAAACCTCACAACAACCATCAAATACTTTCATCGAACGGCTAAGTGTAGGATTTAAGGTATGAAATATAGTCATATTTCAGCACCGATCAATAACCCTCCTCACTGACATGCTGGCTCGTCAGATGGTCCAGCTGCCTAGTCTGTAGTAGCTCGGGTTCTAGAAGTAGATGTGTTTGTGGTATAGTTGTGTGCCTCAACGACATATGGAGCATAGGAAGTAGGGTACGTGCGTCGCATCAAGTGCACCAATAAGCCTTCGTGGAAATCCAATCGCTGGTTCAACTACCAATTATTTTCTGCTAACACGGCAAGCACAACGGCGTTGGAGGCTGCTAGTGCCTGTTGAGGTGGGGGCATATGAGGTGGGGCAGCTTGTCATTCGGTGCGCTCGTCCACTTCTTGATTTTCTCTATCCTGAACACCGTTCTCCAATTGCTTGAAACTTTTGCTTCAATCCTTCATCCTATACCTCTTTACATTATCAATCCACTGTTGCTCACCCTGCGGTATCTTATATTCGTCTTGATTAGCCTGATACTCCTCAATCATGCGGGTAATAGGGCGAGTGTAGGGCATTGTCTTCAGAGGTGCGTTCCTCCCTTCTGACATCCATTCACGGGCTTAAGTTATCCCCTCAAACACCACTATCAGCATACTAAACTGTTTTCCCTCATAGCCGAGAATAGAGCCTGCTGAATGACTCCTACTCTCTCCTGCTTGTGTCTCAATGGGTATAGATTACACTTGAAAATAGTATCCATCATCCACATTTTGTTTGGTAACTGGGCTCTCGTTACTGACTATTCGGATCCATGTTCTCCATCAGTCATCCTCTTAATAACTATACAAAATGGAACTGGTCTAGGGTTCGGTGCCAATAGACCCATGTTTTGATCGAATGTTGAGGGGAATTCCATCGCCTCGGCGATTTGATCGATGGTAAATTCGTAGACCTTGTTGTCTATCTTGGTGTATAGCGTATCCTTGTCCTCGCCAAGGTACATGTTTTGATAAAATAGTTTCACCATCCGCGAGTAGAAATAATCGTAAAAGGGTTGAAGCAAAGGTTCTAACCCGGCTTTTTCTATATTCAAAGGCCCATTCGGTGGTTTCTTGGTTTTCAAAGAAATCGTAGTCGAAAGACCATTCGGCCTCAAACTCCTTCGCATCCCACCATTCATTTGGTTGTTCTTTTGGTGGTGGTGGCGAAGGGTTAACATTGGCGTGCCTTGGGGAAGTGGCCCTCGAAGCGGGCACCTTAGATGTAGGGTTTTTAATGGCTGCCTTACTCTTAGGTGTCATTTGTAGACACCCTAATTTTGCTCTCTCAGAGTATACAAACCTGTTTGGTAAACCTTTGACCTTGCCCACAGTATCTGGAAAAGGACTGACCTTCTCCAAAGACTTTAAAACCCTGACACAGGAACCATATACTGAAACAATAGTATATGGTCGAGGCACAGATTGAAATAATAGCTCTGTAGTTCGGACCTGACTTAACCCGAGGAAGATCCCGAATTCCATGCCCCCTAAAGCGCGCGCAATTCGATTGAGCGCCATACATCTCGCGCGCAATTGGTCCATCTTGAACCAGGTTTACTCATCCCGCGGACCGCCTTAGGATCCGATTCTGCGCCCAGGATAGGGCGCGCAATCGATTACGCGTTCCATCACCCGGATGTAATTAGTCCACTTTGAACCTGACCTCTAAGACCTACGACCGCCTAAAATCCACGGTTAAGCGCACGTGACAGGGCGCGTAATATGATTGTGCGCACCACACAGGACACGCAATTAGTTCCAAGTAGATTAGAACTAAGATACCCGGCTGAGCTAGTTAGCCGGTCACTCACTGAGTCGGTCATCGACTCAAAGTGATTATGCACCGGGAAGATAGCGCGTAATTCAATTATGCGCACCAAACAGGGCGCGTAATTGGATTTAACCGACCAATTAAGCACCTCCACAGGGTGCGTAATTGGCCAGATACCTATAAATAGACCCCTTTACCTCGTCCCAAGAAGACATCATGACGCATTCCAGCGCCTAGCTTCAAGTAATTTTCTTAGTTCTAGTTCTTAATTTCTTTTCTAGTTCTAGGTTCTAGTTCTTAAGTTCTAGCTCTTTAGTTCTTAGTTTCTAGTCTTAGATATTAGGTTTTAATTCTAGTTTTTAAATTCTAGTTCTTAATCTATGGTTCTAGTTCTTAGCTTCTAGAACCAGTCCTTAGATTTTAGTCCTTAATTTTAATTCCAGTACTTAATCTCTAGTTCTAGATCTTAGGTTTCTTGTTCTCAGTTTTAAGTTCATAGTTTTTCAGCCTCAAATTCTTAATTTCTAGATTTCGATTCTTAATTCCTAAACTCAAATCGTTAGTTTTAATCTCTGGTTCTAGTTCTAGTTCCTACAACCAGTCCTTATTTTTAATTTTTAGAGTCTGAGTCTAGTTCTTAATCTCTAGATTTAGATCTTAAGTCTTAGTCTTTAATTCTAAATTTTTAACTTTAGTGTTCTATCTTTCAATTTCAAACTTCAAGTTCTATAATTTTAATATTAATATTTAGTTTTAATTCATAATTCTCAAAATTCACGATTTCGATCCTTAAATCATCGCCTTTTAAACCAAAAATTAGTTTTTCAATTTATATTATTCCTAGCCACCCGATTTGCCCCAGGGAGCTTACGGAGGAGGGTACCCGTGAATGAGACCAATCCTCCTTAGCATAGCGGGCCAACCCCTTTTTTTAGTTAGTTAGAGTTTCAGTAGAATTAGAATATTTTAATTAATCTGACTCCTAGTAGAATTGGGAGATTAATATTAATTAGACTTCTAGTAAGATTAAGATATTTTAGACTAATTTGACTTCTAGTAGAATTAGGAGACTAATAGACTTCTGATAGGATTAAGATATTTAAATTAATCAGACTCCTAATAGAATTAGGATATTTAGACTAATTAGATTCCCAGTGGAATTAGGAAACTAAATTAATTGGATTCCTAATAACATCAGGAGACCAGAGTAATTAGACTTAGAGCAGGATTTAGGAAACTATATAAACTAAACTCCCAGGTGACCCAGTGCTGCTGACGTTGGTCGGTCGACGATTCAGTAAAGAGAACAACCCATATCTCCACCTGCGTGATCAATGGCGTGTTGCAGCGTCGATAAACATTTGCAGCTGGCGATCACAACAAACCAGGTATTTTCCTCTTAGAATTTACCTTTTACTTCAGCAATTTCATATTTCCTAATTTGTCATTTACCGCCCTCGCTAGAGTCCACTCGGACTGAATTGGGCCACTCTTTCCGAGGACAGAAAGGAACCCTGAAAAAGCGCGTACCAACACCATTCTCTTTGAAAAGAGATCTAAGAATCTACAATATAAGGCTTGGAAATTGAAGAAATAACTCAAAGAAAAGGTAGGGTTTACCTTTCTAGGGTGTTTGAATCTGTTTCCCGTGGAATAAATTGACGTTCTCGCAGATCTTGAATGAGGCGCGACGAGTGCTCACGGAAAAGAGGAGAAAAGCCCTAAAATTTCTAAGTGGAGTCGTGCAAATTGAGAAAAAAAAGAACCCACGACCCCTTCTTATACTCTCAAAATCGCTCGATCGATTTCCTAAACCGATCGATCGATGCCGCTCGACAAAGCCAATCGATCAGTTTGTGCAAAGAGAAAATCCGATCGATTGGTTTTCTCAGAAAATTTCAAGCTTGAAATTTTGTCTTCGCCCCTATTTTGAGGATTTTAAGTCCCAATTTCTCTTTCGTACCTATACACCACACTTGGCATACATACACACATCCATCCACAGCACATTAAATAGAATTTTAGGCCATCAATTTCTGATTGCGATGATATTATAGAAATAAAACAAAATTTCCAAATTCTCAGTGCAAGTATTTTAACACCCATTCTCTTGAATTTTGCAAAAGGACCATAGCATACTACAAGTAACAACTACTATGAAAACAAAACAACGAGTACATACATTGAGGAAAATCATATTGAAACGAGATCAATAGTGCCCAAAGAATTGATGAACTTCATTCGAATAGGTGTGGATACTGGTCACGGATCTCTGCTTCGCGTTCCCAAGTGGCTTCCTCTGAAGAGTGGTTCCGCCACTTCACCAGTACTAAGGGGATTTGTTTGGTCCGTAAGGTCTGCTCTTTTACGGTCTAAAATTTGTATTGATTCTTCGGCCTCCGTCAAATCTTCTTGAAGTTCAATGGGTAGGTAGTCTAAGACATGAGTCGCGTCTTTCACATATTTCCGCAACATCGATACGTGGAATACATTGTGCATGCTGGATAGTTGCGGTGGAAAAGCAACCCTATATGTGACTTCTCTAACTCGGCCCAATACCTCAAAAGACCCAACATAACGCGGGCTTAGCTTCCCACACTTTCAAATGGCATTACTCCTTTCGTGGGCAAGATCTTAACGAACTCGTTGTCCCCAATTTGGAATTCGACACTTGTTCTCTTAAGATTGGCATAACTCTTTTGGCGACTCTGCGCAACTCGCAACCTTTCACGAATTACCCGAATTATCTTGGTCATGCTCTCCACGATCTCTGGACCTAAAATGAGTTTCTCACCAACTTCTTCCCAATTGAGTGGAGACTTGCATCTCCGACCATACAAAGCTTCAAATTGTGTCAGTCTAATACTCATCTGATAACTATTGTTGTACACGAACTCGATCAGGGATAGATTCTTATCCCATGATCCTTTAAAGTCCAACATACAAGCCTGTTGCATGTCTTCAATTACCTGGTTCACCCTTTCGGTCTACCCATCGGTCTGAGGGTGAAATGTGGAGCTGAAATCTAACTTGAAACCCATTTCTTCCTGAAAATATTGCCAAAATTGTGATGTATACAGTGGGTCTCTCTCTAATACTATGCTGACAAGTATACCATGCAATCTGATAATCTCCTTGAGGTACAACTCTATGAGTTTACTGGTTGTATACCTCGTACTATATGGTGAGAAGTGTGCAAATTTGGTTAATCGATCAACGACTACCCAAATAGCATTGTGCCCCTTCACTGTTCTTGGTAAACCACTAATGAAGTCCATTAATATGGCTTCTCATTTCCACTCCAGGATTAGAAATGGTTGTAGTTGACCAAACGGGTTACGATGATCGATCTTAACTTGTTGACATACCAAGCACTTTAAAACATAGTTTGCTATGTCTTTCTTCAGTCCCCTCCACCAGAAACTCTTTTTCAGATCCTGGTACATCTTGGAACTCCCAGAGTGGATGGTGTCTCGAAGCTCGGTGTTTATTGACATGCACACTTGGCCTCAGAATAGTAGTGATCCGTCCTCCTTGATGGATAAATCTGGTCGATTCCCCCTAATCACATCTTTTCTGATGGCCATGAATTCATCATCGGTCATTTGAAGGTTTCAGATGTTCTCAAAATCTCCCGAACCCCTAACATTGAACCTCATGTCACTTAGGGTCATATCTTCGAGTAAGTTCCATCAGAGCACTCTTGCAATGAGGTGTGATAACTGAGCAGAAGACTTTCGACTCAGTGCGTCTGCAACGACATTAGCCTTCCCGGGGTCATACTGGATGGAGCAATCATAATCTTTGAGAAATTTCATCCATCTTCTCTGCCTCATGTTCAAGTCTTTCTGTGTGAAAAGGTATTTGAGGCTCTTGTGATTTGTAAATATGTCAAATGTTTTTCCGTAAAGGTAATGCCTCCAAATTTTTAGATCAATGATGACTACTACCAACTCAAGGTTGAGTCAGATAATTCTTTTTATGGTCCTTGAGCTGCTGAGAGTCGTAAGCAATGACTCTCATTCTGATTAAGCACACAGCCTAATCAACTGTGTGACGCATCACTGAACATTGCAAAACCTCCACTACCTGATGGTATGGCAAGCACTAGCGCGATGGTTAGCCTACTCTTAAGTTCTTGAAAACTCTTCTCACACTGTTCGGTCCACTCAAACTTGGCAGTCTTCCTTATGAGTTGTTTTAGCAGGCCTGAAATCTTGGAGAAACCCTCAACGAATCTCCTATAGTATCCAGCAAGACCAAGGAAACTACGAGCTTCCGTCACCGTCTTCGATTGTTCCCATTTTACAACTTCTTCGATCTTGGCTAGATTGACGCTTATGTCAGCCTCAGAGACAACATGTCCTAAGAAGCTGACCTGTTCATGCCAAAACTCGCACTTGCTTAGCTTCACATATAACTGATGATCACGAAGTGTCTGAAGAGCAGTGCGCAAATGATGTTCATGCTCCTCTCTCCTCTTCGAATTGATGATGATGTCATTGACGAAGACAACCACAAACTTGTCGTGGTGTGGTCTGAACACCCTATTCATCAGATCCATAAACGACACTGGTACGTTCGTCAAACCAAATGGCATCACAAGAAACTCATAGTGGCCATACCTCGTGCGAAAAGCGATCTTCGAAATGTCCCCTACTTTGATTTTCAATAGATGGTAACCAGACCTCAAGTCGATCTTCGAAAAGAATTTTACACCTTGTAGTTGATCGAAGAGGTCATCGATTCGAGGAAGTGGATAGCGGTTCTTGATCATCAACTTGTTTATTGACGATAATCAATACGCAGCCATATTGAGCCATCCTTCTTTTTGATAAATAAAACAAGTGCTCCCCATGGAGACACACTAGGCCTGATAAATCCTTTATCCAGCAGCTCCTGCAACTGCTGCTTCAGTTCCTTCAGTTCTGCTGGCGCCATACGATATGGTTCCTTCAATAATGGCTCAGTTCCTGAAGCTAAGTCGATTTCAAACTCAATTTCCCTATCTGGTGGTAGTCCAGGGAGATCCTCGAGAAATACATCCGGGAATTTGGATACGACAGGAAAATCGCTTATGTTAATTTCCCCTTCTGGTTGGCTCTTCACGAACGCGAGGTATCCATGGCATCCGTTGTTCATCAAATGTTCTGCTCGGATGGAAAAAATAAACAGAGCGATACTGGATTTAATGTCGTGAAACTTAAAGGATTTTTCCTTCAAAAGGCGAAAAGTGACCACCTATCAAAGGCAATGAACATTTGCGTGATAAGCAGATGTCCAGTCCATACCAAGGATTACATTGAATCCTTCCATATCCAACAAGATTAAATTGGCCATGGTCTTGTGATCTTCATTCGGAATGATGACTGACCGACACACCATGTTTGTGTTCACTGAGTTTCCCACAGGGACTGACATTGCCAAAATAAAATCGAGTAGCTCAGGATTGATACTCAATTCGACACCAAATTGAGAAGTTACAAAAGAGTGAGTAGACTCTGGGTCTATCAATACTCGTGTATCATGATAACAAATATCCCTTTCTTGGTGCACGTGCAATGTACCTACGTTTTAAAGAACGTGGTTCAGTTAAATATGTCTATGAAGGTGTCTTAGCATTCATAAATTCTTCTAATTAGAAACACACTTTAAAATATTTATCAAAAAATAAGGTAGTAATTTAACCACTAATGGTGAAATCATACCTTGGATTACATCATTTGTTTCCTGAGCATCTTGTACGGAGACAACATAGGCTCTACCTTGTACTATAGGTCGTGAGGGCCTCTGAGTCGATGCCCCAAAGTTTCTGAGTCATTGTTGTTGTCATTGACTCCTTCCACTCAGGACAATCTCTGATCAAATTTCCTTGCTTACCACAAATAAAACATCCACCAATTGTCCACCTGCATTCCTCTATTCTATGCGGCTTCCCACACCGCGTACACTTCTCATTTGGTGCGGATGAAGCAGCACGTGAAGCTGGTTGCCTTCTTGACATCCCAGTAGTAGCAGGAGTGGAACGGCGGAACTGCCTTGTGGGTGCCGAGCCAACTGGGCTCGAATACGTGGAATGCATAGGCCGACTTAGAGTTGAGTAAGTTGACTGAGAAGGTCAACTCAATGTTGGCATCAACATCTTTTGTTTCTTGCTAGATTGCTTGCAAGTGATTGATTGCGTCCTCCTCACTCTATTCTTGTTCTATATCTCTCTCCTCTGATACATATTTTCAATGTCCTGCTCGGCAATGAGTGTCAATTCGATGACTTCTGCATAGGTCTTCGCTCTGAACAAGGAAATTTTTCCTTTGATTATGGGTTTCAAGCCATGCTCGAACTTCTTCGTCTTCATAAGTTCTATGGCGACATGAATAGATGCAAATTTGGCAAGCCTCATGAACTCAGCTTCATACTTTCATACGGTCATCTGACCCTATTTCAACGAAACGAACTTAACTTCCCATCGATCCCTTACTGCATCGGGGAAGTATTGTTCGTTAAACTCATAAACAAATCTTGTCCACATCCATGGGGGAGTCGGGATCTCTTGTAATCTAATCCTCTCTGCAGATTTCCACCAAGCATCTACCGCTCCAGTCAATTGGAAGGCAACCCAACTAACTTTCTCTTCCTCGGTGCTCGGAATCAACAGAAGGAGCTTCTCCATCTGATTTAACCAATATTCTGCTTCAAGTGGATTTGGTTGGCCTTGGAAGCTCGGAGGATTCATTCTTCTGAACTCGTGGAATCCTAAGGGTGGGCGTCTCATTGCAAGTTGGGCCATTGTGTTGACCATCATGCAGTCCGTCACTACTTCCTCCACCCAATGGATGGTATTAGCACCACTCAATTGAATGGTGTTAGGGCCAATGACGATTCCTTCACCACTTGATGTGCCCTCGCCACCTGAAGCATCTCCCATGTGGACCATCATTGGTCTGCCTCTTCTTCTGACACGTGGGGCCATACTGATCTATCATTGATCGAACAAAATTTGATCAATATGTATTGTGACAAAATTAGACCCCTCGTCCTATGGGATCCGAATCTAAAATCATTGCTCTGATACCAACTGTGACAACCTGACTTTTCCCACACGAATTTCTAGGAAAAGTTTGATCGTCAAATGACAATCCAGTTTCCTCCTTACGTAAGAATGAGGAAAATCGGGTTGTCTGATGCTTTTTAAGGCATATCCACATATACAGAAGGCAAAGCAGATATCCTATGGCACTATTTTGATTCCAGTTCTATACATAACATAATCCAAAACTAACAAAATAACCACTGGTGATAATCGGCCGTCACCTAAACAGTGGTTCTCAAAATTATAAGAGATCATAGTATCTTAATTCACATATTCTACTTACAACAACTAGAGTGTTTTAAACTAAAATCTATCACAAACTAACTAAGGGAAATAGTCTTCTAGTCAAAGCTCATCTTCCGCCTCTGGCATGTAATCAGGATCCTCTTCTAGCTCAGGTCCCAATCCACGTCTAAACCTGTGACACAAGATGTCGGGATGAGCTAACAGTCTAAGCTCAGTAGGAAAAGATCAATATTTACTCATATTGAATTGGAAACATAAGTTCAATGACATAATCAACAGCATTTATCATATCAAATCGAATCAAATGATGAACTTTTAAATGTCATTTCATATTCAAATAGAATTCAAAAGAGCTTTGGTTTTTAAAATAATATTTAATCAGTATTCAAAAATTTCGTGTGACATCGATTTTCTATTATTTTCCCATATCTTACTTACTATGTTTAATCCATTACTTGACTTAAATTGTAACTTAAATAACTCCAACACAGTATAGCGTTGATGAGCCAAATTGTCGATGAAAATCTCCTAGCCATCAGTGTCCCATAAACACTTACAAATGTACGGTATAGATCGTCGTACCGGTCCACGGTGGATGGTATAAACCGCCATACCAGTCCTTATGGGGTTTTGTTCATATAACCTTAAAGCATCAAGCAACACTGACATACGATGTTTAAATTACAGTTATAACATATAACTAATTTTGGAGTTCAAAGAGTTCATATTCATTGAGACGGTGACCCACAATCAATGTTTAATTTCAATGATTCATATTCAGAGTTCGTGCATTCGATAAAACATACAATTTCTATAGTTATTTCACAATCAAATTCATGTTCAGATTCATGTTAATCATATCATGGATCTATGGATCAAAACCAAAATCGAGAATTAAGTATTGAGTTTTCCCTACCTTAGGTTCGGTGCAAAACGAAGGTCCTTATCAATGTCTCCTGCTCTTAACCTAGATCGCACCAAGATCATACTATAGTGTTAATGATGGCGAAATCGGACGGCTCAAAGTTTCTCAGAGTTTTTCCAAAGAAAAACTGAAGCAGCCAGAGACAGGGTAAACCGATCGATCGATTTCCAAAGGCAGAGAAAATCGATCGATCGGTTTCTCCATAAATCCAACACATCTCTGTTCTGTCAAATTCTATCGATCGATTTAAACTAATCGATCGGTTTTGACAGATTCTGTAGCCCACTCGGGCTTCCTCTTCTTTGGTTCATTTTTCCCAAAACTTCACATGATCTTCATTAATTTTCACAGTCATTAATCTAAGCTTAGGACCACTAACATCATGTGATAAAGCTAAAATGCTCACCCTTCTCGGTCTTTCAAGCGGCCTATGATGATTGCTATCGAAAAGGGGGTTTCGGTGTCACACAGCGGAATCTCACAATAATCGTGATCAACAAAATTCAAAATTCAGCTCCACACTAACGTGTACCGGTCTTCACTTCCTCAATTGTGTATGATACGTCCACGATGATCGGTTCACACCCGTATACAACCATACTCTCTCACACTCTTAGAATCAATCGACACCGGAGCTCAAACTTCTCCGCAGTCGGAATCGCACGGAGACGAAGGAACTTGCGGAGTGATCTCACGGCTTTGGTCTCACGAGAGTTTTGGGGAGAAGGAGCTTGCTCTTTTCTCTTCTCTCTTACAAAGCAAACAAAGAAATAAACATCTTAGATATTTATTTCAAACCTTATCCACTTGACTCAAGGGGACTATTTTGGTACTAAGCCGGCACACCACAGGTTGGTGCACGGGCCCTCCTCTAAGGCCAAATGAGATCCTATCTACTAGAAAATCCAAATTCGTCGCCACCGATGTTCTTACTAACTTATACCTACCCATTCACACAATTTACCACATGTTCTAATATATTCCTCCGACAGTGTACACTTTATTGGGGCCCGTTCAATGAATCAGGTGCGTTCAGGATGTTATATTTCCCAAGTAAAACATTAAAAGATCCATGTCCTTTAAGTTCCAATACAAAGATACATTATAACTTTTCAAAAGTACTAGACTTCAAACAACACCAACAAAACCAAAGTAAATGAAAGATCCTAACAAAACCAAAGTGTAGGTGTTGTTAGCTCTATAGACAAAAGGAGCTTAACTCCCAGCTTGGTGATGCTCCGGGATCCTTCATTGTCCAGCTCCTCTAACTCTGGCTAGGTGATTGCTGATTAGCCTCTAGAATTTTTGGGTCATGAAACAACCGTAAGCGATGAAGCTCAAGAAAGTCTTAGTTAGCTTTGTAATAGGTTTTTAGTACAAGTAGTATAAGAACATTCCATAGGTGCGAGTGAAAGTGGGGTTTCTAACAGTTGTGATAGCATAACAAAGTATTAAACAGAAATTCCAGGTACAAATAACATAAGCAAATTTTATTTAACATGAAATAGTAGTTCATTGTGTACAATTCATAACTAAGACAAGAAATAAAGAGATTTACAATCTAAGCATGGGATGTTATACTATCGATTACTTGCAACAACATTAGCTAGAAAAAGATTTACAATTATGATATTATAAAACACAAGGTTACAAGTTTCGTTACGATTCTTCCGAGATTATCAAGTGTAATTTAGATTATTTAGGTATTATTTGCTTATCATTAAGTTTATCATTTATGGGTTACTTATGAGTATCTTTTAAATAATTCGGTATTGATACCAAATACCAACCATGGCCCTGGATTCTGTATTCTGTATGCCAATGTTTGCACGAACAAAAGTCGGCACTCTCCTCCGTTTAGTTAATCAAGACAAGGACCAATGACCCTGTTGGTCAAACTAGACACAATCCTCAGCTGACATTTTAAAAATCCTTTCATATATGAGGTGCTCATACGAGTCTATTCGTGAGAAACGATTAGCTATGGAAGGTTATGCTTGTATTATGTATGGTATCATCTTTTCACTTTCAAATTTTTCGCATTGGTTGCATTATTCAACCTTTCTTTATTCAAAATTTTGTATTATAAATTTCTATATTTCATATTTTGTATTCAAGATTCTATATTCTGCACATTTCTGTCTTTCTGTATTCTGTACCCTAATTTCTGAGGTTTTGTATTCACATTTTTATATTCTGTACCCCAATTTCTGAGGTTCTGTATTCACATTTATGTATTCTATATTCAAATTCTATCTTTCATATTCTGTATTCAAAATTCTGTATCAAAATTTTTGTCTTTCATATTCTATATTCAAAATTATGTATTCTATTCATGCATTAAGATTCTATCTTTCATATACTGTATTCAAATTTGCATGTTCAAGCACAAACATGTCACTATTCTCTATCTATCAATCATATGATTCAAGCATTTCATTCAAAATCAGAATCTGTATCCTATATTCAGTATCCAAATTCATGTCCAAGTATGTCTCTATTCTTTATCTATCAATCATTTGATTCGAACAATGCATTGAAAATAATCAGAATCTGTATCCAGTATTCAAATTCATATTTATGTTCAACCATGTCACTATTCTTTATTATTTGATTCAAGCAATTCACTCAAGGATCATAATTTGTGTCCTATATTCATTATTTATCTCCATGTTTAAACATGTCACTATTCCCTATGTATCAATAATTTGATTCAAGCAATCCATTTCAAATAAGAATTTCTATCCTATTTTCAGTATTCAAGTTCATGTTCATGCATGTCACTTTTCCCTATCTATCAATCATTTGATTCAAGCAATCCAATTCAAATAAGAATTTGTATCCTATATTCAGTATTCAAGTTCATGTTCAAGCATGTCAGTTCCAAGTTTCAAATTATATGACTCAGTCCTAAGGAAGGATCTTGTCGGCTTACACTTATATCAAGTGTTACCTTCATTTGAAGTCCAATAAGGACTCATGTTTATCATTGTTGATAGAGATAAAACTCGGTTGTCTCTAACGATATATGGGATATCAAAGTGCCTATTTCTAGAAATCCTATTTATTCGTGTTAAGGCAACTAACTGACTATTCATTTATGGGTCAATTATCTTACTTATCCTATGATTTTGGGTATGGGACTTGGGTCCATCCTATTCTTAATAGAGACTTACATGGGCCTTGGGTCAATAAATTATGGGTCCAATGATTTATGGGTCCAATGAGTTATGGATCCAATGGGCCCAATGAGTTATAGGTCCAATGGGTTATGGGTCCACTGTGTCTAATGAGTTACGGGTCCAATGGGCCCAATGAGCTATGGGTCCAACGGGGGGTGTGTAATGAGCTATGGGTCCAACGGGCCTTCACTAGATCTAAAACTAGGTATGCGGGCTTTTTCAAGGTCCGGAACAATTGTGTTCATCAATTATGGGCCTTTATCAGAATGTTTTAGGCTGGACTCGTATTTTAGAAACCCGTTTAAGATTTATTGAGCCATGGGTCGGGTCTTTTAACAAAGCTTTTATTCAGTTTACCAATCCTATTTACTAAGAATTTGGTATTTGGGCCATATAGGATCATCATAAGATTAGCCCAAATCTTTTGACTTGGTTGACCAATTTCACATGGGTCTCATCGCAAGTTAGTTTCATAGTAACCATGTGATCAGGCATTTTCCAAATAGCCACGGGTCTCGAGTCAAGGTTGTTGAGCATTGAAAAATACCACTTTTCACCTCCTAACCTGGCCTTTAATGGACCTTTGAGCTGGTTAATAATGAGTTTTTAAGTGTATTTTTATAGATGACAAGAAGTTATAGCTTAGTGCTGCAATCCATTATTTTCGAGCCAAGAAGTAAGAATTTTGAGTTAAGATTGTGGAGCTGATGGATTCACAATGAATGCACCATGGTGGTTCACACGATTGGGGCTATTTAGCATGCTTCGGGGTCCTAGAAGGCTTGCTGAGAGAGAGAGGTGAAACCCAAAGTTTATGGAGTGTTGCTGCATAGGATTAAATGGACAATTGTTGAACACATTGTTGCTGTAGCAGACTATTCAAGCTACATTCTATAGCTGTTGCATTGCACCATTTGAGCAGACTCATGCAAGTTGTAGCAAATGCACACTCAAGCAGCCCAACAGCAACAAAAGCTTCAATCTCCAACAGCAATTACAGCAGTCTCTACATCAATGCATTCAAGCTGCCGCTGCAACTATTCGAACACACCATTGCTGAAACAGCTTGTCAAGCTGCAGCCTAAGGCCAAGCTGCTATTGATGCTGCATTAGTGCACTTGAGCAGATGCACTAAGAACTCTACATCAATGCATGAGAGCAGCTGCAATGGCTGAAGCTAAGCTATCAATCAAGAGCCGTTTAACATGAAACCAAGCTGCTCAAGCAGTTATTGTTGCTGGAAAGTCAACTACATGTGCAACACAGCTGCTGCCTTGAAGAACTCGAGTAGTTCCTTGCTGCACCAAGCCTCTCTAGCTAGAGACCTTAAGACCTGAAGCACACATCTCGAGCAGTGGTTGAAGCTGCATTGCTACACTCGAGTAGTTCACACATGAAGCATTATACCACTCGAGCTATGCAAGGATGATGTCGAGCAATTCCATTGATGAAGGACTAGCCTGTCGAGCTGCAATACTAAAGTACTCGAGTTGTTGCAATGCTGGAGAGCTGTAGCTGGAATGCAACTCGAGCAGTTCATAGTCCAAAGAAGCAGCCACTCGAGCTGCAAACTAATCCTCATGACATGTATTGTTGCAACAACAACCACTTGAGCTGCATACTTGAAGAATTCGAGTAGTTCATTAATGAAACTAAGCCCTCGAGCAGACTAGCAGCTGTAAAAGCACCTACTAGAGCAGTTTAGAGGCTTAAAACCCAACCTCTCAAGTGGTTGTCTAAACCTCACGAGCTGCTCTATGCTGAAATAGTGAAGTTGTCAAGTTGCAGTGCTGAAAAATGCTTCAAATCAACCTGTCAAGCAACCTCTCAAGATCCTGTCGAGTTGAAATGCCTAAAGCTAATGAACCTCATGAGCTGCCTTCTGAAGACACTCCAACTGCTCGAGAACCTCTCAAGAATTATGTTCTGAAGCCTCAACCACTCGAGGCACGGGTTCCAGCCATCCATTTCAGACTTCAGGGATATTTTGGGGATTCCACTGCATCTAGGGCACACATCCCAATGTGCTTAGCTGTCCCACACATCCTGAGGCATCACTTGGCCAAAAATAGGCCACGTCAGCAAGGCATAACTAACTTGATTCTCTCTTTCTTCTGATTGGCCAAAGCTTTTCATGGCTTTATGGATTGTATAAATAGAACATAATCTGTCTTGGGAAGGGAGCCAGGATTAGCCTGAGCTCATTTTTAGGGTTTTCATTTTAGGTTTAGAAGAGTCAGGATTAGCCTGAGCTCACCTTTAGGTTTTTCATTTTTAGATTAGGGTTTTTTTTCTTCCTTCTCTCTCTTAGCTCAGCAGTAATGCTAGCTAAATCTTTGTAGCAGCTAGGTTTAATTTTGTTTTACAATTGATTTTATAATAACTCAGTGAGCAGTTTTGGGAGTTTGCAGAGACTGCTGCCTTGAGGGCAAATCATTGTAAGTCATTTATATTCAATGAAATGCCATTTGTAATGCTTTATTTAATCTATATTTTTCTGTGTTCTTCACATAAAGTTGTATGGGTTTTATGCACCTATGGTTGCATGAGCTTATAGCCTTGCAAACATAGTGGCAACTGTGGGTTTACAGTTCTAGTTTAACTTCTGTTACTAGGTTAACCTCTGGGATACCCTGTGACCATTGTAGTGGACAGAGTATAGCCCTAAGATTGATCTAGATCACAGGGCTGAGCTGAATTCTTCTTCCCTGCACTTGTGCTTGTAGCCAAGTGAGGGATTGCTGCTAATCCTGCTCCTCCTCTATTTTGCAAAGTCATTTTCAGTGAATAAACCTGAGATCTTGCACATATTATAGACTTAAGAGAATGGTCATTGCAGGCCTTTTTGTAGCAATGACCAGCTGATTCCAATGCCCCATTCAGCCTGTGATTTCTAGTGGCTTTCACTAGATCTTCATGGGCTGTTTGCTCTTATGGTTTCATGAGCTTGTAGCCTTGCAAATATAGTGTCTGCAATGGCTTTCCTGTTTCAACTTTAACCCCTTGATTGGATGAAGTCTCTAGGATATTTTGTGACCATTTAAGTGGACAGAATATAGCCCTAAGATCAGTTCATGTCTCTGGGTTAGGCTAGATTCTTCTACCTTGCACTTTCGCTTGTAGCCAAGTGAAGGAATGTTGCAGATCTAGTTCTTGAACTGAGCTGCAGTGAAGATTAACCCATAGTTGTCTACTTCTTCACATTTTTAGTTTATTCACAACACCATCATCATCCTTCTTTACCCCCTTTCTTTAGCTGTAGTTTTATTTCTGTTTTTAATTTTGTTTTGTAACACCTAAACACCCTCTCTTTACCTTGCTTTCTAGTATAGGTTTAGAGTTGCCAGATCTATAGTAAGATATGGAGATTTACTATACAACCTGTGTTTTAGATCATCACTCCCTATGGGACAAACTCTTGCTTATCAAAACTTGCTCAAACAGCTCTGGATCTTGCAGGACTGTGTGTGTAGATTATTTTGTGCTGTTTCATTTCATTTCACTCTCCATTTTAATAGGTTTTTATTGTCATATTTTTACCACATTTCCAATAATAAAATAAAAGCACAAGAAAATCTAACCAACAAAGGTCCAAGTGTTAGGTCCTATTTCTTTCAAATATCAAATTTTTCATAAGTGTGGCGGACAGTCTACAGTAAATCATCCGTCATTTTTTACTCCAATCGAAATTTTGAGTGCTTCCAAAACTGAGTCAAAGAGCATCGATATTTTCACCTTTCCCAAGTGATGGCACTCAAAATATTATCAGGATTGATCATGGTTAACAAATCATTAAGGTATGTTCTGTTTTATCACGTTTCTTGAACAGATTTATTTACCCTTAGTGTCAGGTCTGAAACTCTTAGTGCCAATAGGGAAATTGAGCACTCAATGGATTTCTGGAAAGATCCGCAAATTACCTACCATTTTTCTTAACATTTCAAGGGTTAAAGGTCAAAGGATCATGATGCAAGTAAGCTCATTCGATCAAAGGTCGGGTCAGAATTCTAGTTGGGTGCCATGTTTCTCAATTCTGCGTTACCATTTTGTCAATTTTCTCGCCGATAATTCTGATCCAATTGTTGCGTGAAATTTTACCCAAGCCCTAAAGACAGTTCAAGGTCTTTGCTCAATTAATCCCAGATTTTTCTGAAAAGGTTTCGAGTAGGGAAATCACAGCTTCTCATAGCTTTGTTTTCAGGTACAACAGGGCAGCTTCATTGCCTTGTGCTCCAGGTGCCGTAACTTTCAAACCGTATGGGGTTCGGGTCTAAAATTTTAATTGAGAATCGGCAACTCGTTAAATTATTTATCAAAAATTTTCAAATTTTATTTCTATTTAATTTGCTCACTGTTCTGAGAATAAATAGTTATAGGCTGCAAAGCCTACAGTCTTCGGCCTTCGATGGGATCCACCAAGTGGTCATTTTTTTTTTTATAGGTAAAGGGGTTGGAGGGTCCCCACCCTATTTATTAAGAAAGAGACGATTACATGCAATATTGAATACAAATCAAATCCTCTCTCAAGAGAGAGTCAAGAATGAAAGAAATATCAAAGCCAAACCATCTAATAACATCATCAACATCCAACCCTAATCGAGCCAGAAGATCAGCACAATAATTCATCTCCCTCCGGATGTGGTTAAAAGAATAATTTTGGAAGCTATGGGTGAGGGAAATCACCGATCGAACAGAGAAGGTATATTTCCACGGAATTGTGCACCGATTAGTAATGCAATGAATTGCGAGGAGAGAATCAGATTCCACAATGAGATTTTTATGTTGAAGCAAAGTCGCAAGAACAAGTCCTTGACGGATAGCACTAATTTCAGCATGGGTAATATCATGAGCTAAAGTAGGGCCATGAAAACTGGCAATGTGATTACCGTTGTGATCCCTTAGAATGCCACCAATGCTATATCTATCATCCACCTTCGAAGCATCAATGTTTAATTTTAAAAAATCACAACTTTTGGGTTTCGGTTGGAACATTCCTACGTTAATCCCAAGCTCATCTGAACTCTCTTTCGGGTTCATTTTATCTATTTAAGCGGCACTAATTTTTTGTCGGTGCTACTCTAGCCATCGAGCATCAATTTATCTAAGGGTTTCAGATTGGGCTAGAAGTGCCATCTGATCGGGCCTATAGTTCCAAACATGATTTATTTTTTTGAAAACCATTTTATTTTTTGAAATCATTTTTACAAAAATACGATTCTTATAATCCTTTTGTTCAAACTTTCAAGTTCTAATCACTTAACTATTTATAGCCTATAGATCGCATCTATTCCTATCCATATATCTATCACCATTCAATTTTCATAATCAAATTTTCGGAGGCCTCTCATATCATTCTAAGATTAGCTAGTTGTTTTATACTTATCAAAGAATTAAACCCACAATTAAGATTGCATAAGCAAATCAAGCATTTACTTAATACGTTTCATGCAAATCGAGTTATCTATCAAGACTATCAATCATGAGCATCCGATTGGGCACTTATCAAACTAATAATCAGGCTAAACTTTTTGGAAATGTAGCTTATAATTCTCAATTTATTCTAGCTCCAAAACATGTCAAAAATCTATTTTAATTCTATGAGCAATCATGCAACAATTTCAATGTCAATTCATATACAAGTCATCTATCAATCAAGCAATCTAAGACCATCCATTTAATTATGATCAAAACCAGATTATGATGATAAACTTCTAAGATCTCACATGAAAAATTCATCACAGTAAACATATAATCTCATATCAAGATGTCTTTCAAATTTCTATGCAAGAAAATTAAGACTATGTTATACTATACTATGCATTTAATGCCAAGGATGCATCAATAACCATGAGTTGACCTAGAAATCCATGATGATTTTGATGAATTCCAGAAATAAAAAATTTCATTTTGTGACCTACAACACATATTTTTATCATCTACGTAGATCATTTAATCTACTTTGCATAGTATGATCAAAGAAAGTAAAAAATTCAACATTTCTACACATGAGTGTATAGTGATCATTGTTGACCACATCATGACCATTGGATGGCCTTGAATGATCATGTAGATCATATGTATGGCATCCCAGGTCAATGGTCCAACATTTAATTAAAATCCAAGAAAATTCAAGTTTTTTCAAATTTTTGCCTATTTGGTCAATCTAGACTATTGGATGGCCTTGCATGATCATATAGATCACATGCATTTCCTCCAATATCCCAAGTATAATATTCTATTTCATATCTTGCATGAAACTTTAAACAAAAACACATTTCAAACTAGAAAATGCAAGAAAAACTTGTAAGTTCCAAAACTAGAGTGGTCTTGGCCTACATGGTCATTCTAAATCATTGAATGGCTTTAATTTGCATGATCATGTAGATCACATGCATGGCTTTCAACATTCTATCTTTTTTTTTCTTTTTTTTTCACTTATACTTGAAGGAAAAAAAAACTTTTAAGTTTTGTTCTATTTTGTTCAATCTATTGGTTTATAAAAAAACTTTAGGTTAGGTTTTACCTATTTTATACTATTTTGTTCATTAAAATCTTTATCATTAACTTAAAATTCACTATGATTTACGTTTTATATTTTTTTGAATTTTTTATTTTTCCCCATATTTTTGGACTTTGACCGATTTTTTCTCGAGTTAGACCCTTGCCGATTTATTGCCGAATCCCGACTTTGCGACTATGCCCCCTTCAGACAGACACATGATCAAATCTTAAAAAGTGAAGCAAGTACCAACCAAGTCACATGATACTCCACGGTCTTACCTAAAAACTGAAAAACCAAAAACTGATATAACCAAACCGAACCAAAATCGATTTGGGTTCAGTTCAGTATCGATTTTGGGTGCCGAAAACCGAAAATCGAAAACCGATATAGTAGGAAGAGAAAACCGATGAAAATTTTAAAAAAAATGAAAATGCCTTTAAAAAAGAAATAAATAAATAAATAAAATAGGGATAACATAATCGAACCAACTGAAACCGATATGGATCTGTTCGTGATTGGTTATGGATTTTTTGTTATCGGTTTACCAAAACCGATAAGTTTTGGTTCGATTTCGATTTTGGCCAAACTGATACCCAAACCGAAAAATCGGTTTCGGTATACGGATTTGGGTGTTGCACTCGTTGTCTAAGTATGCAAGCTCTGTTAGAATTATAAGCTAGACTGGCCCATTTGACCCATTTTATCTTTTGGGTCATTAGTCCATTTGCAATTATATTGGTCAATCTTGGAACTCTTTTTTGTCATAGGAAATTTGTGTATTTAATGTAGTGTCTTGAGAATATGAAATATACTTTGAGAATCTAATTTTCTATCTTTTTCTAGGTTAGGTTGTTGCCTTGGAAGTGTATGCTTATTCATTCCCAGATTTGTATTTTGGGTTATATTTATCTCTCATGTATTTTCATTTTACAAGTCATATGAATGAAATTTGAAAGGTTCTAAGTAGTATATCACTTTAGTCTTCATTTTTTATGTTTTTCTACACAAGAGAACAACTTTCTTCTCTTTAGAGTGCTATCTTATTCCAATCCTAGTTGGTGTAATCCAACAAAGTGGTATCAGAGCTTGAGATTCATGGTTTCCAATATGTTGCAACCTCAACTTCCTCGTTTCACCGGTAAGAACTACAATCAATGGAGTATTCAAATGAAAGTTTTATATGGGTCTCAAGATTTGTGGGATATTGTTAAAACCGGATATGTAGAATCGGATGATCAAGCGACTCTCACACAAGCTCAACTCAATGAGTTGAAAGAAAATCGCAAGAAGAACAAGAAGGCTTTGTTCTTCATCTATCAAGCTGTGGATGAAATTATTTTTGAAAAAATTTCATCGGTGTCATCGGCAAAGCAAGCATGGGATACTCTCAATACTTCATACAAAGGCGAAGATAAAGTCAAATTTGTGCAGTTCCAAACTCTTCGAAGTGAGTTTGATTCTATAAGAATGAAGGATTCGGAAGCGGTTGAAGATTTTTTCAATCGGGTAATTTCTCTTGTTAATCAATTAAGGATTAATGGTGAAAATCTTCAAGATCAAAGAATTCTAGAAAAAATTCTTAGAAGTTTGACTCGTAAGTTTGAATATATTGTTGTTGCAATTGAAGAATCTAAGGATTTATCTACTTTGTCTTTGGAAAGTTTGTTGGGATCGCTTCAATCCCATAAACTTCGTATGAAGCAATTTGATTCTTCTCCTCTAGAGCAAGCTTCTCAAACTCAAATTTTCTTTAAGGAAAGTTCTAGAGGTGGAAGAGGAAGGCATTCTAATCGCGGACGAGGAAGGCATAATAGAGGAAGAAATCAAGCAAAAGAAAGAGATGAAGATGAGTCATCTTCGTCATCAAGAGGAAGGGGAAGAGGAAGAGGCCGATCTTCTCTTTCTAATGTTCAATGTTATCATTGTCAAAAATATGGTCACACCATAAAATTTTGTAGAAAAAGATTGGCGGAAGAAGAAAAAAATGAATCAAATTTTGTTTAAGAGAACAATCAAAGTAAGGAAGATGATATTCTCTTTCTTGCTTGCAATGTTCAAGAAGTTACATTCAATGAAGATTAGTATCTTGATAGTGGTTGTAGTAACCACATGACGGGCAACAAAGGCGTATTTGTCACTTTGGATGAATCTATTCAAAGTGAAGTAAGGACTAGCGATGATAAACGACTTTCCGTAAAAGGAAAAGGTAATATTCTTGTTCAATCAAAGAAAGGCATCAAACATATCACAAATGTTTTCTATGTACCCGGCCTCAAGTACAATCTTCTAAGTATTGAACAACTCTTTTTGAAATGACACAATGTTTATTTCAAAGAAGATGCATGTGAAATCAAGGATATAAACAACGCTCCCATTACCAAAGTAAAGAAGACTCCAAACAAGATGTTTCCGCTTAAGTTTTAAAATGAAGTTCTTCCTTGCTTCAAGTCCATCATCCAAGATAAATCATGGCTATGGCATCTTCAGTAAGGCCAATTGAGTTTTAGCTCTTTTGACTGTCATATGTAAAAATCACATGATGAGAGGCATGACAAATATTGATCGCAAAGATCAAGTTTGTGAAGGATGCGCACTCAAAAAGCATCAAAGAAATTCTTTTCCTATTGGGAAAGCTTGGAGGGCATCAAATCCTCTTGAGCTTGTTCATTCGGACCTATGCGGGCTTATGCACACAACTTTCATTGGTGGTAATCTTTATTTCCTCATTTTTATTGACGGTTATAGTCGTAAATCTTGGGTTTATTTTCTCAAAGAAAAATCGGAGGTATTCGGTCACTTCAAACATTTAAGGCCTTGGTTGAAAAGCAAAGTGGTTTTATGTTGAAAACTTTGCGTACCGATCAAGGTGGTAAATATGTTTCTCATGATTTAAAATTTTCTTAAAAGATAATAGCATTCGGCATCAATTAACTACTCGGTACACACCTCAGTAAAATGGTGTTGCCGAAAGAAAAAATAGAGCCCTTATGGAATTAGCTAGAAGTATGTTAAAAGCCAAAAGGATGTCAAATATATTTTGGGCCGAAGCCGTTGCATGAGCCAACTATCCTTTGAATCGTGTCTTATCCAAAAGTGTTGAAGGCATGTCACCACAAGAAGCATGGAATGGACACAAACCATTTGTTACACATTTAAGGATATTTGGTAGCATTGCATATTCTCATGCGTTGGATGAAAGAAAAAAAAAAATTAGATGATAAATCTGAAAAAATATATTCTTATTGGTTATAGTGAAACTTCAAAGGTATACAAATTGTTTAATCCCATCACCAAGAAAACTATCACAAGTAGAGATGTAAAATTTAATGAAGAAGAAGTTTGGAATTAAAATTTCCAAGAAAAGACACAAAAGTCTATTTGTGTCAACGAAGAAGAATTGAAAGATGCTCAAAATTGTGAGCATGAAGATGATAGAACTTCCTCTCCATCTTCATCTTCACCATCTTCATCATCATTATTATCATCAAGTTCTAATTCTCCTTCAAAGAAGACCAAAAGCATCAATGAAATTTATGAAGCATCAAGAAGACTTTTTTATGAAGATGAGATTAACTTTGCACTATATGTCGATGTCGATCCAATTTCTTTTGAAGAAGCATCTCAAGAAGAAAAGTGGAAACATGCAATGAATCAAGAAATTGACTCCATAAAAAAAAATGAGACTTGGGAGTTAACGGAACTTTCAAATGGGCACAAATCCATTGATGTGAAATGGATATATAAAACCAAGTTAAATGCAAAAGGTGAAATTGAAAGGCACAAAGCTCGATTAGTGGTGAAAGGCTACAAGCAAGGACATGGCATAGACTTCAATAAAGTTTTTGCTCCCGTTGCTCGGCTTGAGACTATTAGATTGGTCTTAGCATTGGCGGCTCAAAGAAATTGGAGCGTTTATCAAATGGATGTCAAATCAGCATTCTTAAATGGCATTCTTGAAGAAGAAGTTTATGTTGACCAACCTCCCAGGTATGTAGAAAAATGTAAAAAGCTCAAAGTTTGTAGATTGAAGAAAACACTTTACAGTTTAAAGCAAGCACCAAGGGCGTGGTATAGCCGTATTGATAGATTATTCTTGAAAAATGGTTTCAAAAGGCGTCCTTTCGAACACTCTCTCTACATCAAAGAAAACACTCAAGGTGAGTTCTTAGTTGTTTGTTTATATGTTGATGATTTAATCTTCACCGACAATAGTTCAAGCATATGTGATGAATTTAAAAAATTCATGATGCTTGAATTTGAGATGACCGATATGGGTTTGCTACATTTTTTTCTTGGCATTGAAGTAAAGCAATATGAAAATGAGATTTTTATATTTCAAAAGAAGTATGCAACTTTGTTTTGTGAGCGGAGTACATTTCATTAACATTGGTCGGTTGTCAAGTACTTTGGTTAAGATGGGTTTTAGAAGAACTTAAGCATCCATCAATTAAAGTTACAACTCTATTTTGTGATAATCGTTCAACCATTGCACTAACCAAGAATCCCGTTTTTCACTACAAAAGTAAACACATTCGAATTAAGTATCATTTCATCCGTGACTTGATCAATAATGGTGAAATTAATGTGAAACCTTGCAAATCACAAAATCAAATAGCGGATATTTTTACAAAGGCATTGAAGAAAGAAACGTTTATCAAGATCAAAGAAAAGCTCGGCGTTCGATCGGTCTAGCTCAAGGGGGGCTGTTAGAATTATAAGTTAGACCGGCCCATTTGGCCCATTTTGTCTTTTGGGTCATTGGCCCATTTACAATTATATTAGTCAATCTTGAACTCTTTTTTGTCATAGGAAATTGGTATATTTAATGTAGTGTCTTGAGAATATGAAATATACTTTGAGAATGTAATTTTCTATCTTTTTCTAAGCTAGGTTGTTGCCTTGGAAGTGTATGCTTATTCATTTCCGGATTTGTATTTTGGGTTATATTTATCTCTCATGTATTTTCATTTTACAAGTCATATGAATGAAATTTGAAAGGTTCTAAGTAATATATCACTTTAGTCTTCATTTTTTGTATTTTTTTATATAAGAGAACAACTTTCTTCTCTTTAAAGTGCTATCTTATTTCAATCATAATTGGTGTAATCCAACAAGCTCGAGCCTCTGCAGTGGAAGCTCGCAAAAGAGCCATTTCTGTGATTACGATCGGGTGTTTAAATACACACCATCCGCCACTTAAAAAATTACTAATTTTTTATTAAAACATAGAAAATACCACATGAGTATGGGCTGTGATAGAGTTGAGCCAATTCGAAGGCTCGACTTGGCTCACAAAATAATATTGAGCTTTTAGGTTCAAATTTCATGCTTACCTATAAAATAATAATAATAATAAATATTTATAAGAAAATCTGCTTGAAAATGACTCGAGTTTGGTAGAGCAGAGCAAAGCTAGAGCTCGGCTTTTGTATTGGCAATAGCGGTCTCAATGGGCCAGGCCGAGCTCGGACGAGGCCTTAATTAAAGGGGCTAAAATGTTCGGCACATATCCTGTCCATTTATTATTTGGGCCAAGCCGGCTCAAGAAAAACATAATCTAGCTCATACCCGACCCAAGGAATAATCAGCCTGCCATATAATCAGGTTTGGTTCAGACCAGGCCGGGCCAGGCATAAGCCCATCCAAGCCAAAATTCTAATAGGCAGAATTCGGGACGGATATGAGCACATCCGACCCATTAGAGCAAATGTAGTTGAAGTAAATTACCAAGTTTACCTTTGCTTTACAACACATTAAAATTAGGATAATATTATAATTTCACTAATATTGACTAATAAATATAATTAAACGAATGTATACCAACATATTCATACATATGTTTATTCTGGCCGAGCCAGGCCGGGCCTAAATAACTCGATAATATAGCGGGCCGGCAGGCTTCACTCTAAGTGCCCAGGCCCTGCCCATTTATATAATCGGGCTAGCCCGGCCCATTTATATAAACGGACTAGCCAACTCCGTTTATAAAATCGATATAAAAGTTCAGTCCATATCCGGCCTACAGAGGGCCAGGACGGTACAGGCTCAAGTCCGCCCGTTGAGACCCCTAATTGGTAGATCCAAGCTAAAGCCAATTCTGGGTCTATTCAAGCTTAGCTCATGGTTCAAAAGCTCAAAAACTCATCTCGACTTGAAAATCAGTTCTCGAAAATATATATATATATATATATATATATATATATATATATATATATATATATATATATATCGGGTCGACTCAATTCGGCCGAGCTTCGAGTGACTCGATAGAGTTTTCAAATCATAGCTCTAACAAACATATGTACCTAAGATTCATGGCCTGTGGAACCGACTTTCACAAACTTTAATTTAAAGGCCCTAACAATTTTTTAGGTTGACCAACTAATTTTTTAGGTTGACTAAGTTCAACGTCGAGTTAAGATAATCTACTTGCCGTCAAACGTGTCCAAAATTAACGTTTAGCTACTTTGATACTGAAGTGTAACTGTGATCATGGTCCAAATGTCGATCAAGATCCAGCATAAAAGTGAAATAGGAGAGCTTCTTTAACTCCATAACATCCTATAAAATTATGAAAGTCAAGATTCTCCCAAATCAAAAGACTACAGATGTGGTGGGAATTTTTGAGTTTGGCCCGCTAATTTTTAAGGTTGGCTCAGGCACTACGTGAAAATGCAAAAAAAATAACATTAACAAGTATAAAAGAATCACGGCTAAAAACACTTGTAAATAAATCGACACCCTAAAACAGTTGTTTATTGTGTTGTAGTTACTTTCCCGGGTTTTTTCATCGATTTTTGAAAGATTGTAGGAGTAATTTGCGCCATCACGCTCCATGAAAAATAAAAGATAAGTTACTTTTATTTGCATATATTCAATATTTGAGGGCACCTAAGCCAAACAAATATTGACTGTTTTGAATCAAATGGTAGAGATCACGTTTTACCCCAATGTTTCACAGAATGAATCTTGACATCATGCACTTACTATCAGATGGTGCATTTTAAATTTCATATGGCACAAGCTACATGAAAATCACGCTTGAGATTGATATCATGCATGTATCTTTTATTCAAAATTTTTGGATGCGGTCAGCATGGAAATAAAAAATAGACCGTCAGATGGTATTCTTATTATGTCATGATCTAATGAGTTGAAGATGAACCTAAAAAATAATCTCCAACGTTTGATTTAAACCAATCAATGTGTTTGAGCGAAGCTGCCCTCAAAGACTGTTGTTGCAAATAAAAAAAATTTCTAATTAATTAAACAATCCTAACAAACTCTCCCACTCACTGTCGACCTCTTCGACTCCCAGTTTCTCAGAACTCTCGACCTCTTCGACGCCCAACTTCTCCAACTCTCTGGTTCTCTTTCTTCCTCCTTCGAATCCCCATTTGGCAATCTCGGTGCTCTCTCTCTCGTTCTCTTTCCCGCGTTAACGCTCACTCATTTGCGTGCATTCCATTAACAGGTTAATATAGCATATTAAATTTTTGTTTCTAAGGGTTTATTAATCTCTTTTTTCTATCTTCTTCTACCACAAATTTATTTAGGTTTTTTTTTTTTGCTTTGATTTATTTTTATCTTCTCCTCCCCCAAATTTATTTAGGGTTTTTTTTTTGCTTTGATTTATATTCCTATTTTTGTACATTGTTTGCATTCCAAGGTCTCTGCTCAAGCCGGCAATTAGTAAATCAAGGTATGTTTTCTCTGCTCTGATTTATTTTTCCATTTTTGTACTTTATTTGCATTCCAAGGTATGTTTTCTATGATTGCAGGCATTTGATCTATTATAAACCCTTTTTGAATGAACGATTAAAAATTATTTTAGCTTTTGGGGTGTGTTGAATCATAAATTTGGATTTTTTTTTGTATGAGGATTTTGGGATCATTGAATTTGAGTTTAGGGATTGGGCTTGGATCGTTGATGTTATTAGGAATTTTGAATCTTTGTCTTCTTCTTTTTGGATGGTGGGACTTTTTTTATTTATTGAGTTTGGGTATTTGATTAGTTACTTGGTTGGTCTTGAAGTCGCAGGTCATATTAGTTTTCTTAATGGAATTAACCTTTATATGCTAGCAACAAATTTGCAGATTATTACTATTACTTTTATTATTGTGTAAATCTTCTTTAATCACATATCACATTCGATCAGCTTAGTTGCAGATATGCTTTGTGATTGGAATAAGCAATATCAAAATTGACATAATTGAACTAGATTTATTTTATTTTCTTCTTATTAATTTTTTTAACTTTTCCTTTAAATGCTGATACTGAGTGAAGCCCCATCTACTCTTTTATGGATACTAATGGTATATATTAAACAAAGGAGATGAATGTGCAATGTTTCTTCATGAATTCCCTTAGGTCTATTCCCTTGAAGGTCTTATTTCTCCATTTTCTTATCTTGGTGTATTGTTGTGGTTGGGAATCTGGTGTTTTGAACTTTTGTTGTCTGATTGTAGAAAGAATGATGGAAAGAAAGCAATGTGGAAGAAGAACTACATATCTTTGGGAGCGAGAATCATGTTGAGATCAACTTTTTAAGGCCTTCTTATTTTATTTGTCCCTTTTAAGATGCTATGTGCAATAGTCGATAAGTTTGGAGGGGTGCAAAGAGATTTTCTGTGGTAGTGCCCTGTATTGGGCTGATAAACAGCGCCCCCCCCCCCCAAACTGCAACCTCTTTGGCCTGATTTAGTGGTAGTGCCTGTTTTTGGGCTAATCAAATAGATTTCATTATTCGATAATGATTTGCTATTCTCTCTCAGCTCACATGGTCCATCTCGCAATCTTTAGTGGAGTAATCGATCTCGATGCTCTTGCTGGGTGTGCTAATGCCTCGGGATCGTCTAATTTTTTTCCTCATCCTTCTCTGTGTGATCGCCGCGTTTGGATTTGCCTCCATGATGATAAGCTTGGCCTACCTAATGTGTCATTCAAGGTGCAATTTTTAATTTTTGTTCTGCTTTTGGGGTGATGGCATTGCCGAAGCTCCTAAGCAGTCGATCTTTGTTGTTTGTTCTTGTTCTTTTTTTGGTTTTTATCCTATTGCTTATTTAGCAAAAAAAATAATAAACCAATGGCTTGAAAGGAATGATCAACTGCCAGTGGATGGAAAGTATTTACGAGACGGTATCCCTTATATATCATAAACAGATGCCTGAAAGTAGTTACAGTTTCCACAAGTGTTGCTTGCTAGGCCTAGTTATCCTCCGTGATACCTTCCATGGGACAACTTATTTCGGCTAAGAGCAGTAATTTTAAGGGACACCATGCTTGACTTCAACTATGGTGCACTCAAACAGCTGATGTGTTGCTGCACCTAAACATTTGGAGTAGCTACAGACTTGGACCATACAAGCACACAATGCTGAGTAGCAGCCTCACAAGCTGTAGCATTCAAAAAATGCCAAGCTGCACAACAGATGTATTTCCACTTGCAGAGCTACAGCTACCATGGCTCAAACTTGCTGCTGCATGGAGTTTTTGTGAAGACTCATCAAAGTGCAGCAAAGGCACACTCAATCCAGCAACCATTCAAGTCATTGCAGACCTGGCCCCAAGAGATCCACAACATTTCCAGCTGCAAATGCGGTTGTACCAATCAATGGAAGGCTGCTGCAGCACAAGACCAACTGAAGCAACCATACACTTGAGCATAGCATATAAAATAGCTGAGTGCTGCAGCACACTATGTGTTGAGGAGCTGGCCTCCATCTTTTCAAGTTGTGCAGTAGCTTGCCATACATTTAAGCACTTGAGGGTGCAATAGACTAGCGCGAAGCTATCGTAGCAAAGATCTCAGGCACCACTTAATGGAATACAGCAACAAGACCTGAGGCCATTGAGCTACACAAGCTGCAGCACAAGCACAACACCAGCTGCAGTGCAACGCAACCCTCTCTCAGGTAACATTTCGAATTCCTTCTTTTTGCAGATGCGCAACCTTCGTGTTCTGGATTTGTCTCATACCGAGATCGAGTATTTGCCATCACTGTCTGAGTTGGAAAATCTCCGTGCGTTGTTGTTAAATAATTGTGTGAGATTAAGGTACCTTCACTAGCAAAGCTCAAGGAACTAAGAGTGTTGAACCTCAACGAAACAAAAATCGAAGAATTGCCTCAAGGAATGGAAGAAGCACTTAACCTAAGGCGAATTGACTTGGCCAAGACACAGGATCTTTGTCTATTTCCAGCTGGCACATTACCCAAGCTGTCCCTTCTTGAGGACCTTATTATGTTAAATTGTGGATGGAAATGGCAATCAGAGTCAAGTGGAGGAGCAAGTAATAGTAACATCATACTGCCAAGGTTAAGAAGGCTGGAGTTATCACATTTACCTAAGTTAAGGAGAATTTCTAATAGGGAATTGGTTTGTGAATTTCTACACACCATCAAAGTACAAGTTTGCCCACTGTTGAAGGAGCTCCCATTTTCCTTAGAAAACCTACCGCCCTCTCTCAAAGAGATTAATGGGGAGAAGGAATGGTGGGATACATTGGAGTGGGACAATCCAAAGATCAAGATACTCCTTCAGCCCTTCACTTCTTAAACAAAATGATGGGGTGAGTGTGCAAAAAGACAGAATGATATGGTCGTCAAAAGCTACATGAGCATGTGAGTTTGTAAGCTTCCCCACATCTACCACCTCTACTTTTATTCGACAGAACACTTAATGAGTACCTTTAAATTCACCCACTCTGAAACCCATTGACTGCTTTCAATCAGACAATGGAGATCGTTTTTCGTCCCAGTCTTTCACATGATGGATCTTGAGATCATCGGCGTATCATCAGACGGTCAATTTTTTTATTTCACGTGGCACACATCATAAGAAAGTGACCTTAAAATCAGGTTTGAGCGTGATGAGTTCCATGTAATGTTAAGGTCACTCTTCTGGGATGTGTGCCAAATTAAATAAAAAAGCTACCGTCTGATGGTATGCCCATGATCTCAAGATCCATCGTGTGAAAGATTGGGATGAAAAATTATCTCCATCATCTAATGCAAACCAGTCAATGGGTTTTCAACGTGTGTGAACTAAAAGATTCGGTGGATGAATTTAAACATACCGTTCATTTTATAGCTTTTCTTTTATCCATGAATTTAAAGGCACCCTTCATTTTATAACTTTTCTTTTGTCCATATTGTTTAATGTGTCATGTGTGTCAGAGTTCATTACTTATGAAGCATCTATTAGCCATCCGAATCCGATGTATTTTTAAGCCCTTTGATATCTAAGAATTCAGCGTTTAGAAGCATTTGATGGCTAATTACTAAAACGTCATTCATAACATTATGGTGCCTGCGAGGGGAATTATCTTATATTATTTAGGAGAATGACTCTAGTCTTTACTCTATTTCAGAAACCATATAATAGCCTTCTAGCCATAGATTCTGATCAAAGTAGTGTTAGTTTGTTATCTTTGTTTGCTCCTGTTGTAGTCAATCACTGCTCTTCCATTAATCAACATCAGAGTTGTTGGTTGGACGCTCCGATGGAACTTTGATTCACATTCAGGCTGTGATGATATCCAATAAATTCTCATTGTTTCTTTTGCATGAAAGACTCAATTTTTGCTTACTTGAATTGTTTAAGGCTGTGATGACTATGCATTCATACTAATTGTGTCAACAGACTGGGTCAGCTTGCTGAGCTTCTAGGTCGACCTCAAATCAAGCCAGACTTGGGATCCCTACTAGGGAAGTGGCCCAAGCCCAATCCTGAAACTCAATCCCATTTAGTAATCAATTATGATTTGAGCCCACTGTGAGGTATATTAGCCTTATTGGTAGGGCTTAAATCCAGCTTGGGCTTAAGCTCACATAAAATCTGTGTAAATCCAGCTTGGGCTTATTGTGACAGTTGTTATTGAAATGTTTAATGAATATTTATTCTTTGCAGGATGATATTAGAAGAATCATTATGAACGATCCTCTTCTAGGGGATCCTCTTCATTAAACATTTCAATACTAAAATTCTAATATAAAATGAACTAAAATAATAGTCTTACTAGTTGATTGCTCATAGCGGGTAAAGGACAAGTCCCATCTTTCTTGGTATGGGAGGCTATATATATTTGTGTCCTAGTGACTCTACCATCAAAACTCTGCTTTTTCTGTATAATAAAAATTTCATGCAAATATTATTATTTCAAATAATTATATACAAATAGAATATTGGATATATGTTACCAATTCCTCTGCCATGTTAGCTGCTCCTCGCTCACCAGTGTGGGTTTTTCATCTTCTCCTCGGAAGCCTTTTCCTTTTCTATGGATTGCTCTTGTTCCGTTGAACACATATCAACAAAATTTTCTCAGTCTTCTTTCTTCACACGATTTGGTATATCATTTTTTCGTTCCACATTTGTTTGATGTTTATCGTAGTGTATGCGCAGGTCATGTTTCCATTGTTTTCAAGAAGTATTAGCTTTCGATAAGACCATGTTTTTGTGACTTGTTGAAATATCATATTTAGCCTGTGATAATAAAAAAAAGATTAAAAAAATTATTAGTAGAACAATTAAATTAGATTTTAAATGATTTACTTCCACTCACAAAAACTTTACTCGATATTTGCTCTTTCACGACAATTGGTACGCCACGCCTAAGTAATCGTATGTAGGTGGACAATGTGCCTCGCCATTCGGCTCGGCAAATGTGGAGAATTCAATAACCTTCTCCAATAGATTGCCCATATTCATTGAAATAGTTGATTTTTTAGGCTCACCTAAATGAATAATATATTATTAGTATTCTATTCATAATTATTATATAAAAAGAAGAATCAAACTAACTACCTTGAATGTCGCTTGTTCGGTGTCCATTTTCTTGGGTGTCGCTTTGTTCGCACTCCATTTGGTTGAGACTCAAACCCACTTGCTTCATATTCAGATTGTGTCATCGATTCTTTGCTAAAATAAAACAAAAGATCTATTCATTGGTTGCTTACTTCATAGTCGCAACAAACATGACATTTATTGTCTTCACATAAATATTTTAAAAATTACAATTATATTTTTTAATATTGAAAACAATTATATTGAATGATATAAACCCACCAATAAGAAAGATAATTGATTTGAAAGCCAAGTGCTAGAATAAATGGTTACAAGATGTTGGAGCCCTCATAATCTTCATTTCGATTCTCACAAATCTTGTGATAATTGCAAGTACCTCTAAAATCCCCTTTTTCTTTTATGACCAATTCAAAATCAGCAAGTAATTAAATGATGTCCTGATTTTTAAGGGCATAAAATAAAAAAGGGGATGTTCAGAGGTGATCTTCAAATCACAAGATTTGTGAGAATCAATAGATTATGAGGGCTCCCAAAATTTCTCCACTTTCATTCCTTTCAAAATCAATTCAATTTCTCCTATTTTATAGCACCTCCTTCATTTTTACTTAATTATAATTGTAATTCTATGAATAAGAAATAAACCATTTATGTAGCAATCTTATGGTTAGTGCCTCGTGACTTTAACATCAACGAGATCACATGTTTAATCTTTGTTAAGTCACACTATCATGTGTCTTATCTTAGACATCGGTGTTCTCTAATTTGTGGGTGGGTTTGACCATGCCATCAGTCTAAAGTTGACACCGAAAATGAGAATACTACACAAGGACAAGAATGCAGTTTGATTCTTCTTTTTAAAGGTCATGGAGAAGAACAAAGCAAAGTATCTAATAAACCCAATAGTTTTCAAGTGACATATGGGTCAAAATCTCCGCTTGGAGATATATTGGTTAGCTCCAAAATCAATCAATACATATCCACCTACAATAATATAAACGGGTTGATACATTCAATGTATCGAAAGAGCAAATCGACCTTCAAACTAATATGTAGTGTCCAAAATCATTGACCCATGGTTGATATTTCTCTAGAGACATAGAAACTTCAGGTTACGTGCTCAAGCAATAGAATTTCTTAAACACAGAACTACTACTCACCATGTATTAGCATTCTTTAACCCGCCATACATAAATGGATACTAGAACTAACCTCACAAAGCCTAGGCAATCAATGACTTTCATCGACTTCACTGTCACCAGACTTGATTTTGTAATCTCCGAACAATGCACGCCACATAACCATAAGGCTCCAGAAGATGAAAAACCCACACAACTCAAGCATACATCACTTAACAACCACAAAGCTCAACTTTTAACCAATGTTTTTGGAAGTGCTCTAACTGCCCATGTTGTCATTAATCTTCTCTACAAGTCGCTTTTGATGGTAAATTTCTATTGCCAAAATCAGTTTGGTCAACTAAATCATAACAGGGGCACCAAGTGGCCACATCAGGCATTTCAAACTCACAGCTGCCAACCATTTTTTCTGCTTTGCCTTTCAATTCCAAAACCCAATTCTTATGGAAGATGCGATTCAGCTCCAGATGGCAAAGTCCACAGCCACCCATTTCCTTTGGAGGGCAAGGAATGTTGCCATCACTGTTGGCCTTCCATTTACTAAATGGTCCAAGATGATCTGCTGTAATATCCCTGATATTTTGACCTAAATTAATTTACCTCGATAAGCGTGTCCGAAAAATTTTACGGGTTTTGTTTAGTCTATTGGTTAGCTTTGTATTTGATGGGAATGATGGTAAAATAGTATTGTCAATAGATGTGTGTAAGTCATGAAAACGATAACTTACACACTAGGATAGGTGTATGTGTTCAACATGAAATATTTTGCAAAGTTAGAGGATAAGTTGTAAATAAAAGTATCTAGATTTTTGTTTAGAATTTTTTTATCTTATAAGAAAGAGAGAGTGCAAGAGAAGTTTGCTTCTCCCTCTCGTTGGAAATCAAACTTCTAAGGTTTTGCCTCATTGGATCCCAGATCTTGGAAGTTTTAGAGTTCCTCTCTCCATCTCAACCATTGATTAGAGTAGTGCCTGAATTCTGATCAATTTGCATTATTGAAAAAGAAGAGTGATGTGGAGAGGGTGAAAATATGTGTGATCTTGTTGAGTGATGTGGTTGTAACCATTTTTTCTGGACCAATTTGAAGATCTAAAACCCTTGAGCTTGTAGATCTTTTCCGGACGTGAAGCGGTTCAAAGAAAGTAACGGCTTAAACTACAAGAGGTAGACCTTTAAAACATCCTTTTATCTTTTGAATTCAATTTAGGTTTAGAATAGAATGTGGTATGTTTAAAGGAGATCAAAAGCTATGTTTGAAAATGAAGAAAAAGAATCCGGGCATGTTGAGTTAATGACCACGAGCACGGAGAATTATTTGTCGATTTGAAAATCATATCGAAAATAAATCATTGTCGAATTGAAAATCGACAGTCGAAATGAGATTTTAAGCCTAAAACAGGGTTCTAAAATTCGATGGTCGAATTTAAAATCGACCATCGAATTTCAAATTCGACCAACGAATTTGAATTCGATGGTTGAATTCTGTCCAGCTTTTGGCTTTTAAGAGTTTGGTTGGATTTTTATTTTATAAGCCTTTGGGTTGATTTTTGGGTTCTATATTAACACTGAGAGTGTTAATATATGTAGGTTTTGACTATGGGGAGTCCTTGAAGAGGACTTTTTGTGCTAGACGTGAAACTTCTTGGTTAAGGTAGGGGAATCCTAATTATTATTTGCATGAATTTATAAGCATAAACTGTTATAGACCATTTCTTTTAGAAGCATAAAATTTGGAAATTTCGTTGCACACAGTGTAATTAAAACTTTGAACATATGACACAATCCGAAAATTTGTAAACCTTGTCATAAATAAGAATCCTTGGAAATCGAACCTCACTAAATTTTGAATCGTAACCTCGATTAAATTTTGAATCAGAATTTCGAATCAGAACTTTGAAAAATCAGTATATGTTATGAATAATAAGCTTGGATATGTGTTAGCATTTGCATTTGATTTTGGGTTCATAAGCACGATGCCCTAGATTCTACCAACCGTGTTGTGGTAAAACTTTGGCACAAGTTTCCCTCATAGCGAGGGCTTGTTGCATTTTCAAATGGGTTCATGAACGGCGATGGTCGTGAGGGTCTTCCCATCGATCCGTGAGTCGCTGCTCTCATGCTATAGGAAATTTGGGAGATAAAATTAAGTTATAAATTTAAGACAAGAAGCATGCTAAATCGAACATTTTGAACACTTTAGATTATATTATCGGTTTTGACTCAGATTAGGCCGGAGATTTAATTTGAAAAGCATCATTGAAAAACCATATTTGATCCGATTCCGTCTTTTGAAAAACCTTTACTTATAAAGAAATGCAAATAGATCTGTCTTCCTCTATTGAGCTTAGTTGTTAGCTCACCCTCGACTATACGTCACAGGTGCTGAGACTGACCTTGGGTCAGAGGATCCGGAGCACTCCGATTATATTCCCGAGGAGGATTTGGACATACCAGCTGAGGTGTTCTTTTCGTGATCTTAGATTCTGTATTTTTGGTATTTTGTCTGGATATTATTTTTGGATTGATGAGCCTTAGGCTATTATTTTTTATCTTTTGATATCACTCGAGGAACCATTATTGTGAACCTCTATTTTAGGTGATCGGATTGGCCATCACCGGTGGTTCCTTTTGGTTCCTCACATTGATGTATCTAATTTTGTTATATGAAGCTTTTGTTTTTGGATTAATAATGTTGCCTCTGTCTTTAGACCTTTGTTTATGTTGTCGGCTTCTGTTTGTTACGGCTTATTGAGAAATCAATAAGTTGATGAACCGGCTTTTCCTATACCTTAGGGATTGGAAAAGTCGGGTCGTCACAGTTGGTATCAGAGCAAGGCTCTAGGTTCAGAGTCTTAGGACTAGGGGTTAGATTATTCTAACAATTTATTACTGATCAATTGTTATTGTTTGTTTAACAATGACAGATCAGCATGCCTCCACGGTTTAGAGGCAGAGGCCGAGGTATAGAGGGACCTCGTCTTCGCATTGAGGAGATAGATGAGGCGTAGGCACCTCATATGGCGGAGCGAGTTGCTTCTGGCCCTAATGCAGAACCTTTGGGAACTGCTAGGCAAGGCAGAGGGAATGTGGATGAGGTGTTGGGAGCCTTAGCTACTAACATGGCCCAGCTGCGACCATTGGCCAAGCGGAAGAGATGGCAACCGAGACATCGCCGAGGATTCACAGAGTTTAGGAGGATGAGACCTCCTACATTCTCAGGGCAGACGGATCCTATGGGAGCCGAGGCATGGCTGGATGAGATAGAGAAAATATTTGAAGTGTTGGTCCGATGTCGAGAAAGTACGCTGGGCATCTTTCAAGCTTTTGGGCGAGGCCAGCCCGTGGTGGAAGTCTGTTTCCAGGATGAGAGAGCAGGACTACCCCAATACTCCATGGACTTGGGCCGAATTCGTGGAGACGTTCAATGATCAGTACTTCCCGAAGATCATACGTAATCAGTGGGAGGTCCAATTTATCGAATTAAAATAGAATGAGATGTCGGTGCGCAAGTATGGCGCAGAATTTGATAGACTTTCCCGATTTGCACCCCTACATGTGGTCCTTGGTGATGAGAGCTCGAAATTTGAAGAGGTTTGAGGTGAACATTGAGGAGAGGTGTCTATGTGGGAAATGGAGGCGATATCTTTGGCGTGATGTCCAAGGCCCTCATTGCGAGGAAGATATTCAAAAGCAGATACTTGAGGCGAGGCGGTAATAAAAATAGGTTTGGTCAGGGACTGAGTGCTTGAGGCGGGTGAACAAAAGCCGAGGTTCTCTAAACCTCCTCCCTACCCTAGTCGCCATCATATATTCTAGACCATTTGTTGCTTGGGACGGTGGCGTCTTCCTATCGGAGACCTCAGAGTTCATCATCAGACGACCTTTGAGCCGGGAGCACTCTGCGAGTGGAGCTTACGTGGCTCGGGGTTGACGAGAAGATCGATTGTTACTCCTGTTTCTACCCGGTGTGTGCAAGATGTGAAACCACATAAGTCAGAGGATTGCAGGCGGAACACTGGAGGATGCTTCAGGTGTGGACAGGTTGGTCACATGATCAAGGATTGTCCTACTATTGAGAAAGGTGGAATCCACGACCTACGGTTCAAGGTCGGGCTTATGGGATCGCACAGATGCCCAAACGTCGAATGACGTCATTCAAGGTATCATTAAAGTTGAGACGTCAATTATGCATTGATTCAATTATTATTGTTTAAATCTAAATACAAGTCAATTATGTTAAACCACATAGGAATCACTGCATATAATTAACAAACTTTTTAACTAAAGGTACACTTATGATGAGTAGTCGAGACGACGTGGATAAAATTGAAGCACGAGTACTTATAGACCCTGGGTCTACACACTCATTTATTACTCCTTCCTTCTCAGAGAAGTTGGGTATTACTCCCGAACCCCTTGCTTTCATTCTAGATGTCAAGATTCCTACGGGAAGTTCAGTATGTATCTTGTCTGAAAGATGTCGATCTACCATCGTGATGATTGATGAGCACGAGACATTGACCGACATGATTACATTGAGCATGGAAGGGTTCGACATCATTCTCGGAATGGATTGGTTGGCAGCTTATCACGCGAGCGTGGACTGTCTGCGGAAGATAGTGATCTTCCGACCGCCAAAGCGAAAATCCTTTCGATTCTGTGGAGTCAAATCCAAGGTTCTTGCCGTTGGTTTGACCATTAAAGTGGCGTATGATGAAGAATGGTTGCGTGGGTATCGGCCTATTTGCAAGATTCTACCGAGAAGAAGAACGACTTGGCTCTTATCAAGGTGGTCTGCGATTATCGATGTCTTTCGGAGGACTTACGGATTACCACGAGAGATTGAGTTGAGTTCGCGATTGAGCTAGCGCCGCATGTAATCTTATCTAAAGCTCCATATCGGATGGCGCTTTCGAGTTGAAAGAGCTCAAGGAACAGCTGTTAGACAAAGGCTTTATACGACCGAGTGTCTCTCCTTGGGGTGCACCGGTTCTATTTGTGAAAAAGAAGGATGGATCGATGCGTCTGTGTATCGATTATAGGCAGCTCAACAAGATGACGATTAAGAATCGTTATCCTCTTCCGCGGATAGACGACTTGTTTGATCAATTGCAGGGTGCAAGGTTCTTTTCGAAGATTGATCTGAGGTCAGGCTATCACCAGCTCAAGATCAAGGCGGAAGATATATCCAAGACTGCGTTTCAGACGCGTTATGGCCACCATGAGTTTCTAGTGATGCCATTTGGATTGACAAATGCGCCTGCATCTTTCATGGACCTGATGAACAGGGTGTTCAAACCACATCTTGATAAATCTGTGGTAGTTTTCGTAGATGACATCCTCATCTATTCGAAAACCAGAGAGGAGCATCTGCAGCATTTGAAAATGGCTCTTCAAACACTCAGGGGCCATCAGTTGTATGCCAAACTCAGTAAGTGTGAGTTTTGGCTTGAGCAGGTCAGTTTCTTGGGCCACGTAGTCTCTGAAGCGGGTATCTCTGTGGATCCTACAAAGATAGATTCTGTGGTGACATGGGAACAACCTCTGGCGATTCTGAAGGAAAGTTTCCTTGGTTTGGCAGGGAACTATCGGCGATTTGTCGAGGGTTTCTCGAAGATATCGGGTCCACTTACACAGCTCACAAGAAAGAATGCTAAGTTCGACTGGACAGAACAGTGTGAGCAGAGCTTTCAGGATTTAAAGCGTCGCTTGACTACAGCACCAGTGCTTGCTATACCTTCCGGCAGTGGAGGTTTCGCAGTATATAGTGATGCTTCTTATGGCGGATTAGGTTGTGTGCTTAATCAACACGAGCAGGTCATTGCGTATGGTTCTAAACAGTTGAAGGACCATGAAAGAAACTATTCGACACATGACTTAGAGCTAGCAGCAGTTATATTCGCCTTGAAGATCTGGCGACATTACCTTTACGGTGAAATCTTTGATATATTCACCGATCACAAGAGTCTCAAGTACCTCTTCACTCAAAAGGACTTGAATATGCGGCAGCGACGATGGATGGAGTTCTTGAAGGACTACGATTGCTCGATTCAATACCATCCGGGAAAGGCAAATGTCGTTGCGGATTCACTTAGTAGGAGGTCTTCAGCACAGTTGTCACATCTTGTTAGCCGGATTCAGAGATGGAAGCTTTTGGAGGATATGGCTTTGGGCAGCTTAAGGTTCGATGTAAAAGGCTCGGGAGCATTGATGGCTACACTTGTATTACGTCCTCGCTCTTGAGAACATTGAAAGCTTGGATGACCGATGATGAGCTAATGGCAATCGAGATGTCGAGAATGGCGATGAAAGGATTTCTCCATTCGAGCAGATGGGACCTTGCTATTTCACGACCAGGTATGCGTACCGTCGAGTACCGAGCTTCGGGACACCATTCTGGAAGAGGTTCACAAATCCATGTATGCCATACATCCTGGTAGCACCAAGATGTATCAGGACTTGATGAAGAGTTTCTGGTGGCGAGGTTTGAAGCGCGACGTCGCTGAGTACGTATCGCGGTGCTTGGTTTGTCAACAGGTTAAGGTTGATCATCAGAATCCTGCAGGTCTATTGCAGCCTTTACCTGTGCCTGAGTGGAAATGGGAAGCCATTTCGATGGATTTCATACTCGGGTTGCCAAAGACACTGAGGAAGAACAATGCCATCTGGGTTATTGTGGATCGGCTAACCAAGTCTGCTCATTTCTTGCCATACAATACCACGTATACAACCAGTAGACTTGCAGAGTTATACCTAAAGGAGATTGTTAGATTGCATGGAATACCAGTTAGTATTGTGTCTGATCGAGACCCGTTGTTTACTTCACATTTTTGGCAGAGGTTTCAGGAGGGCATGGGTTCTCGACTTGACTTTAGTTCGGCATTTCACCCACAGACGGATGGCCAGACCGAGCGCGTGAACCAGATCATTGAGGACATGTTGAGAGCATGTATGTTGGATTTTCGCGGGTCATGGGACCAACACTTGCCTCTGATAGAGTTCACCTACAATAATAGCTTTCAAGCTAGCATTGGTATGGCTCTGTTCGAGGCTTTATATGGACGGCGGTGTCGATCACCGTTGAATTGGGAACAAGTGGGTGAGAAGCTCATTATTGGACCTGAGATAGTTGAGCGCACTACCGAGACGGTTCGGTTGATACGCGAGCGACTACGAGTAGCTCAGAGTCGCCAGAAGAGCTACGCTGATCTCAAACGGAGACACGTGGATTTTCAGGTAGCTTTTGATATGTCAATGGGTATTTTCTTCACTTGGTATAAATTCCATGTGAAATTGGCACTAATACTTGATTTTTTAGGTCGGCGAGAATGTCTTTGTTCGGATTTCGCCTACCAAGGGTGTTATGCTGTTCGAAAAATGAGGGAAACTGTGTCCTCGGTACGTTGGGCCTTGTGAGATATTAGGCCGAGTCGGCGAAGTTGCATATCGTGTGGCGTTACCGCCGCAATTATCTAGCATGCACAACGTTTTTCATGTGTCGATGCTGCGTCGATACATCCGTGACCCGACTCACGTACTTGATTACCAACCCATTGAGCTTCAGGATGGTTTGAAGGTGGTCGAAGACCCGATTCGCATTTTGGATCGCAAGGAGCAGATCCTACGCACTAAAAGCATTCCTTTAGTCCTCGTGCAATGGCGGAATCATACCCCGGAGGAAGCCACTTGGGAGCGTGAAGCTGAGCTCCGAGACCAATTTCCAAGCCTCTTTGTTTAAATTTTGAGAAATTGTGTGTTGACAGTATGATCCTTGAATTTTTTTTTATGTATTTACTGGTTATATAAATACTTTTGGCGAGATTTTTGGCGGTCCGATATACATTAAATTGTGCTTGTTTATCAAACAATTTTGGGCCTTAGACAAATCCTGGTATGTTACTCCTTATTGGTCTGGTGACCTACTTTTCGGTCTATGGTCAACTACTCACTTCTATATCCATAAGCAATTGGTGTCATGGCCCTATACATATACCAATTATTTTGCCCATATTTTACAGCTTTTATTTGAGTTATGTTGTGGAAATCCTGAAAATTTTGCGAGCCCGACCAAACCCGGACTTATTATTTTCCGAATGGTTATATGAAATAAATTGGCCAAAAGATTTCCTAGCCTATTCTTAAATTTTCTATGCCAATTTCGGCTGTGATAATACGGTCCAAGTCCGAAAAGGTGATGGGAATAAAAAGGGATCAAAGACGGTCCATTTAGACCCAATGGGATGGTTGGAATTCCAAAAATTTTGAAAAATTTTAAAGACAACAGTGTAACAAAAATTCGACTGTCGAAATGCAAAATCGACCATCGAATTTATATGAGCTTTCAAGCCATTTTCAGCCAAAAAAAAACAGAACCTGAGAAATCCTGAGGAAATCGACTGTCGATTTCAAAATCGACCATCGATTTGGAAAATCGACCATCGAATCTGAAATCGATGGTCGAATTTATCGATTTAAGTTAGGGGTCTAAAACTCTTTTGGCATTTCGAGTTCCAAATTTGGGGGTTTTGAGCTTAGGGTTTTGAGGGGTTTTGGCGATTTTGGGGTGTATCATCACTTTTGGCCGATTTCCGGGGAGAGATCCATTGCAAATTGAACAAGGGGCTTCGATTTTACCTTGTGGAAACCAGATTTGGGCTTTTTATAGGTAAACTCTTCCCACAGCTACATTAATTGGGGATTTTTTCATCCTCTTTGTCTGTTGTTTTCTTTTTATGTATATTTTTGTTCAATGGGGCCTAAGAAGCAGACCCCCATTAGGAATCCAACCTCCAAGCGACCAGCTTCTAAAGCTGCGTCTACAAGCCGATCAAAATAGCCCACAGAACCACCACAATCGGTTCCATCACCCACTGTTTCTGCCTTGCCTGAGCAACCCAACGAATTTTGGAGCATTAAAGGCTTCACTACGGAATATTTGTTTCACCCGGAGTTGTTTGATCAACAAACAACCACACAATGGGCGGGTGAATACCTTGAAAAGGCCAAATTAACTTCCCTGTGCACATCTTTTAGTGACCATTTCTATCCCCGACTCGTGCGCCTATTTTATCAGCACATGAGCCGCGAAGACGGGAAAAGAATATATACGGATATTGATGGCCGAGATTATACTTTTGATCTAGAGGACATGGCTGTGGCATTGCGATGCCCTTTAAATCACTCCCAAACCATGGGTTTAGGTCCTCCTTTCCCCAAACCGGTTCGTTTTGAGGATGTGATTACGCAAATGACGCAAGGCCGTCATGGGTCCGGTAAATCCATCGTCACGGTCCATATGTCGGAGACCATGTGGATCTTGGATAAAATTTTTAAGGCCACCCTTTACCCTTTTGGTCATGCCGGTCCCTCCAACAAATTCTATTTGCGGCCTATAAGGAGCGATGGTTTAGTGCTCCTGACGTCCTTTTCAAAGGGATTATCAAAGCCCGAGAGAAAATGGGTAAACATGTGAAGAAACCGTTGAAGACTATGCCCTATGCTCGCTTAATTTCAGTGATGATTGAGAACTACCGAGCGGGCCATGCTTATGATATCCCTCCTACTGAACCCAAATCCACAGCGGGTCGAAAGATTTATAACTTGGTCAATTGGGGTCAAACCTACAGTAGGCTGGTAAAGACTCCAAAGGATGCAGAGGCACCTGATACAGCTAGTGAGGATGATGATAACCCTACTCATTCTATCCCTGACACTGCTACCACTGCACCTCCTCAGCCCCCACAGAGTGACATCCTTACACTCTCCGAGTTCACCCGATAGATGACCGCCATGAGCCATCAGATTCAAGAGCTCACCCACCACACCAGCGCTATGCGTCAGGAGTTGGATGTCCATGGCGATGCTCTCTCTTATCTGATGCAGCACGCGTTTTCAGAGGATTACACTACGTATATGGCCGATATTCGTGCTTCAGTATATCGCCCTTCGACATCGGGCGCTGGTACTAGCATGCCTTCTGCGGCCAGAGCGGATACGGGTGATGATGATGCTGCTGCGGGTGATGGTACTTCGGATCGGGCGGGTCCATCTTCTGCCGGGGATTGTTAGCATGCTTGGAGGGGGGGGGTCCTGGTTTATTTATGGTGGTTATGGTCTGTATTTATTTTACAGCTTGGATTATTTAGGACCTGGTGGTCCTTCTTTTGTTCTATTTTATCTTTTCTGTCTTTGCTTTGCTTTGGATACTCTGCTTATTTTTGTTTGTATATGGTTCAGTTCGATACTTGTTTTTATCTTCTTTATGTGCGTTTTGGATCTCTATGTGAGTTACTTTTGCTGTTATTTTTGGTATATGATTCAGTTAGATGCTTGTGAGGATTTGCTCTCTCTGTCACTTTTGTTCTTCCTCACTGATTTGATGGATTTTTTATTCTCTTTATGGCTTTCATGTGTCACTGTGCATCGGTCTCCCGGCACGTGACACTTGGGGTGTGGGCATCCATGTACGGATGCAATCCACTATGGCCTTTTAATGCCACATGCAGTACATCCATGTTACTACGGATCCCATCCCTTGGCTTGCGTGCCCTGTGGGATCGAAACACGGTGCCCCATATTTTCTATTCTTTTGTTGTCTGGTGTGTGTTATGTTCAATTTTCGCGAACGAAAATTCCTAAGGATGGGTGAATATAATATCCCTGATATTTTGACCTAAATTCATTTACCTCGATAAGCGTGTCCAAAAAATTTTACGGGTTTTGTTTAGACTATTGGTTAGCTTTGTATTTGATGGGAATGATGGTAAAATAGTATTGTCAATAGATGTGTGTAAGTCATGAAAACGATAACTTACACACTAGGATAGGTGTATGTGTTCAACATGAAATATTTTGCAAAGTTAGAGGATAAGTTGTAAATAAAAGTATCTAGATTTTTGTTTAGAATTTTTTTATCTTATAAGAAAGAGAGAGTGCAAGAGAAGTTAGCTTCTCCCTCTCGTTGGAAATCAAACCTCTAAGGTTTTGCCTCATTGGATCCCAGATCTTGGAAGTTTTAGAGTTCCTCTCTCCATCTCAACCATTGATTAGAGTAGTGCCTGAATTCTGATCAGTTTGCATTATTGAAAAAGAAGAGTGATGTGGAGAGGGTGAAAACCTGTGTGATCTTGTTGAGTGATGTGGCTGTAACCATTTTTTCTGGACCGATTTGAAGATCTAAAACCCTTGAGCTTGTAGATCTTTTCCGGACGTGAAGCGGTTCAAAGAAAGCAACGGCTTAAACTACAAGAGGTAGACCTTTAAAACATCCTTTTATCTTTTGAATTCAATTTAGGTTTAGAATAGTATGTGGTATGTTTAAAGGAGATCAAAAGCTATGTTTGAAAATGAAGAAAAAGAATCCGGGCATGTTGAGTTAACAGCCACAGAGCCTGGAGAATTCGACTGTCGATTTGAAAATCGACTGTCGAAAATGGAAATCGACTGTCGAATTGAAAATCGACAGTCGAAATGAGATTTTAAGCCTAAAACAGGGTTCTGAAATTCGATGGTCGAATTCTGTCCAGCTTTTAGCTTTTAAGAGTTTGGTTGGATTTTTATTTTATAAGCCTTTGGGTTGATTTTTGGGTTATATATTAACACTGAGAGTGTTAATATATGTAGGTTTTGACTATGGGGAGTCCTTGAAGAGGACTGTTTGTGCTAGACGTGAAACTTCTTGGTTAAGGTAGGGGAATCCTAATTATTATTTGCATGAATTTATAAGCATAAACTGTTATAGACCATTTCTTTTAGAAGCATAAAATTTAGAAATTTCGTTGCACACAGTATAATTAAAACTTTGAACATATGACACAATCCGAAAATTTTTAAACCTTGTCATAAATAAGAATCCTTGGAAATCAGAACCTCAGTTAAATTTTGAATCAGAATTTCGAATCAGAACTTTGAAAAATCAGTATATGTTATGAATAATAAGCTTGGATATGTGTTAGCATTTGCATTTGATTTTGGGTTCATAAGTACGATGCCCTAGATTCTACCAACCGTGTTGACGGTAAAACTTTGACACAAGTTTCCCTCATAGCGTAGGGGCTTGTTGTATTTTCGAAATGGGTTCATGAACGACGATGGTCAGTAGGGTCTTCCCATCGGTCACGTAGTCTGCTCTCATTCTATAGGAAATTTGGGAGATAAAATTAAGTTATAAATTTAAGACAAGCATGCTAAATCAGAACATTTTGAACACTTTAGATTATATTATCAGTTTTGACTCAGGATTAGAACTGGAGATTTAATTTGAAAAGCATCATTGAAAAACCATATTTGATCCGATTCCGTCTTTTGAAAAACCTTTACTGTAAAGACCCGTATTTTGAACCCGAGTTAGACTGACCCTGTGTGTGTATTCGGCTCGGCAACCGACGTCACCATTTGTTTTAGATTTTTATCTAGATGTGATTGTGCGGACAGATTTTAATTTAGAGCCCATTTGGACCCTCGTGCGAAAGTTGTGCACCGACTTCGGTGTGGCCGCTCAACACCGGACTTGAGTTTTAAAATTAGAAGTGTATAATACATAAGATGTGTGTGTGTGTTTTACTTTGTGAGCAATCCTATTATAAGAAGGAATTGCATTCCCGTATTATACTAGGTTTTGTTAAGAGAGGATAGTTACCCAACCGTGTGAAACTCCGTCTTCTCACTTCTTCAATCATCGTAGGAGATCGGTTTAGAAAACCTCCTTCTCTAGAACCCTTTTTGTTGAAAACACTTAAACCTTAGAAAGAACTTGAATCAACCTTAGATTCGTAGTTGGCTATTGGGAGAGGTTGAGATCATTGGGGGCATGTTGGAGTTGTCTCTGTGAACTCGTGGGATCGATCGCGGCGCGAATCGTTGAGGAAACCCGTCGGTTTCGTTCCGAAGCTCCATTCGCGTGACTCATTTCTAATCTAGGAATCCTTAGATTAAAGGTACGTTTTAATTAAATTTTTTTATTAAATCATTAGATTAGTCATGGGTTTTGCTTTGGGATGTATGGGTTTCGATTCGGGTGAAAACCAGCGAAATCGTGTCGCTGCAAATCGCTCGAGCGAGCTATTATCATCGCTCGAGCGAGGTATCACCGAACTCCGACATTGCCTTAGTATTTTAGTCATAACATTTTATCCCGAACTCCGATTGAGACGATTCATTTTGCGTTGGAAAGCTAATAGAAAAATCTACAACTTTCATGTTTTGCCCAACTCATGGATCAATCGTCTTGATGGTCAAAAATATATGAGAATGTTACATCAAATTGCTCGAGCGAGCTATTATCATCGCTCGAGCGAGGTATCACCGAACTCCGACATTACCTTAGTATTTTAGTCATAACTTTTTATCCCGAACTCCGATTGAGACCATTCATTTTGTGTTAGAAAGCTAATAGAAAAATCTACAACTTTCATGTTTTGACCAACTCATGGATCAATCGTCTTGATGGTTAAAAATATATGAGAATGTTACATCAAATCGCTCGAGTGAGCTATTATCATCGCTCGAGCGAGGTATTGTCGAACTTCAATATTGCCTTGGTATTTTAGTCATAACATTGTTTCCTGAACTCCGATTGAGACGATTCTTTTTGCGTTGGAACGCTAATAGAAGCATCTACAACTTTCATGTTTTGACCAACTTATGGATCAATCGTCTTGATGGTCAACAATATATGAGAATGTTACATCAAATTCTAGGATTGGCGCAACTTGCCTGTTTTGACTTGTTTTTGAGGAAACACTTAAATAGGTCTATATTATTAGTAATTAGAGTTAATTTTAATGCATGAACATATATGGTGATGTAGATTGAGGGCGAGAGGCCATCAATAGGACTTTGCTTGACTTCGCATTACTCCGAGTTTTGGTAGGAGAATCTCATCTTTACAGTATTTTATTTTAATTCGCATGGATATTTTGAATTAAAATCTTTAAACTTGCATATGCCATTGAAATCACATCGAACCGAAATTGATATGAATGACTGAAAATCTAAATCTACCTGAATCCTGAAACCTGAATCTGCTTAAGCTCTGAAAATCTGAAATCAAGAACCTGAACTATGTATAAGAGACTTGCATCTGATTTATATTAGTATCTGCATTTGTTTTATGATTGACCTGAACGACCCCTCAAAAATTCCTGAACAATTTCCTGGCACAAGTTTCCCTCATTACGCAGGGGCTTGTTGCATCCTGAAAAAGGGTTCATGAACGACGATGGTAGGTAGGGGTTCCCATCGGCTATATTCCTGCTCTCGAGATATAGTTTACTCGGGAGGTATTTTAAGTTCAGGATTAAGTCATGAATTACTGAACTTTGCATATAGAAGTTAGAGAAACTAAGACACCGAGACACTGCAGCTGTTCTTGAAACTGTTTTCACACATTTAGAAATAAATCTTACATATGACTTTCGCACCTAAATTCAGTTTATTATCTGCTTATATGTTTGACAGGCTATATTCCGATATTTGTTTTGAAACCATGTTAGTTAAAGTAAAGTGCCGTAGATGTCTTTCTTCTACTGAGCTTTGTTGGTTAGCTCACTCCGACTATACGTCACAGGTTCAGGTCTTGGCGTGGCTATTCGTACGTGAGAATGATCGACTACGTGCGAGGAAGAGCTTGAGGTTCCTCTGAGGAGTTTTCGATAGAACTTACCGATTTTCTTATTTGTGGTGAGAGTTAGACTTGAATTTGCCGGCCCATTTTAGTTGGACATCATAGTTTATACTTGGACGTTGATTTACATTATGAGACATGTTTCCATGATGGTCGGCCATCATCGGTGGTTCTTTACTTTTAATTGCTTTCGTATTTATTTTTGCTATAGATTTTTTTTGCGCTTTACTTTGATATGTCCCCTTTTTGTGCGGTTTATCGTTTTTTTGATAGGTTGGCGAACCCCGCTATCCTATCCCTGAGGGATTGGAAAAGTCGGGTCGTCACAGTTGGTATCGAGAGACATGGTTTTAGATTCTCTAAGGACCCATGAGAACCAACCGTGACCCGCAGATACCATGACGAGTCATGTCGTTAGGTCGAGAATCACTAGTCTTGTTTGTGATTGTCTTTACAATCAATGTTGATGATGTTGTGGTGTTCACAATGATCATGTATGGCCCCAAGATTTAGAGGGGGAGGCAGAGGTAGGACGGTGCCTTTAGAGGACATTCCTGAAGGTGTCGGTACATCAAGGGGAGTTGCCTTCGCATCCGGTTCTAATGCAGTCCCTATAGGAGCCGGAGTTGATAGAGGTCAGGGTGAAAGAATGGAACAAGTGTTGGAAAGTCTGGCCACCAACATTGCTCAGCAGACCGCATCTATGGCTCGTGATGCTACGCCCAAAGAAGCGAGCTGATTCTGGCCGGACAACAACAACAATCATCAGGATTTGCCGAATTCAGGAGGATGAGACCTCCAAATTTTTCTGGACAGACCGACCCGATGGAAGCTGAAGGTTGGTTGGATGAGATGGAAAAGATCTTCGAGGTGCTTCAGTGCACCGATGTCGAGAAGGTTAGATGGGCAACCTTCAAACTGGATGGACAGGCTGGACCATGGTGGAAGTCCGTGGCTAGACACCGGGAGCAGGAGTTTCCCAATACTCCTTGGACATGGGCTGAGTTTATCGAGGCGTTCAACGATCAGTACTTTCCCAAGATCGTTAGGCATCAGATGGAAGTTCAGTTCATCGAGCTGAAGCAGGGGACAATGTCAGTGCGTGAGTATGGAGATGAGTTCACGCGACTTTCAAGGTTTGCACCTCAACATGTGGCCACCGATATGATGAAGGCCAGAAAATTTCAGCTGGGTCTTAGGCCGAGTATCTGAGAGAGCGTGGCTATGTGCGAAATGGAAACATATGGAGGAGTCACAAAGGCCCTCATAGCAGAGGAAGAAATTCAAAAGCGGTTTTTGAGAAGCAGCCAGCCGAACAAGGACAGGGTTGTACAAGGGCAGTCAGGTACTTATGAAAATAAGAGGGCCAAGTTTACAAAGCCGCCAGTGAACCTTATTCAACCTGCATTTTCTAGACCAACATTTTCTTCTGGACCGACCCCTTATCAGAGATTGGCAGCATCATCACTCGCAATCCGCATGCGACCGCCGGGTTCTACGGCTAGTGGAGCTTCAGTGGCACAAGGATCCTCTCGTGCACCATCTTTTGTTTCAGTCACTATGTGCCTAAGGTGCGGGAAACCACACAAGACCGAGGATTGTAGGAGGAACACTGGAGCGTGTTTTCGGTGTGGCGCAATCGGACTCATGGTTAAGGATTATCCTCAGGAGGACAAGGGAAGAACTAGTTCGGCTTCTACTCAGAGATCGACCCGACCTACTGTTCAAGGTCGAGCTTATGCCGTGATGGCTTAAGAAGCCAAAACATCGAACGACGTGATCCAAGGTATTATTAAAAGTTGAGATGTCTTCTTATTTTATGTGTTATATAATTGCTTGATATTTAATAAATTTTGTTAATAAGTTATGGATAAACACACATGCTTAGAAACTTTTAATTGAAACGTTTGTCTAAACTAAGGTACCCTTTTTATGCATCGGGGGAGCGATGTAAGCAAAACCGAAGCGCGAGTGTTGATAGACCCTGGGTCTACACATTCTTTTGTTACTCCATTGTTCGCTGAGAAGTTGGGAACCATTCCCAAGGCCCTTGATTTCATCTTAGCAGTGTCAATTCCTACGGGCAACTCAGTGAGCACCGATACCATGTGTCAATCAGTGATTGTGATGATCAAAGACCACGAGACAGTGGCTGATTTGATCATTTTGAGCATGGAAGGGTTCGACGTGATACTAGGGATGGATTGGTTATCTACTTACCATGCGAGCGTGGATTGTCTTCGAAAGATTGTAACATTCCGCCCGCCGAAGAGAAAATCTTTTCGATTTTATGCGAGTCAAATCTTGTGTGATACTGCTTTATCTACGCCATTCGAAAGGCCAGTATGATGAGGAACGGGTGTTGTGGTTATCGGCCTACTTGCAAGATCATAAGGAGGAGAAGAAAATTTTGCGATATTACGATTTCTTGCGAGTATTGGATGTTTTCACGAAGATCTACGGGATTACCACCGGAGAGAAATTGAGTTTGTGATTGATCTTGAACGATGTCAAAAACTCCGTATCGAATAAGCGCTGCAGAATTGAAAGAGTTGAAGGAGCACTTGAGGCGCTAGATAAGGGCTTTATCGGATCGAGTGTGTCACCACAGGGAGCACCGGTTCTATTTGTAAAGAAGAAAGACGGTTCAATGCGGCTTTGCATCGATTACCGCTTGACTAAATAAGTTGACAATTAAGAACCGTTATCCACTTCCAAGAATTGATGATCCGCTCGATCGTTACAAGGAGCAAGGTTCTTCTCGAAGATCGACTTGAGGTCGCTACCATCGGTTGAAAGTTAAGTGCGAAAACATTGGAAGGCGGCGTTCAACCCGATATGGGCACTACGAGTTCTTGGTCATGCCATTTGGGTTGACAACGACTCGCGTCATTTATGGACTTGATGAACCGGATATTCAAGTCACATTTGGACAAGTCTGTAGTAGTTTTTGTAGATGACATCCTCATCTATTCAAAGAGCGAGAAGAACATGAGCAACATCTGCGAGTGGCTCTACAAACCCTTAGAGACCATCGGTTATATGCAAAACTTAGTAAGTGTGAGTTTTGGCTTGAGCGGTCGATTTCTAGGCCATGTTATCTTTGAGACCGGTATTACATTGTTGACCCAAAGAAAGATTGAGTCGGTTGATGAATTGGGAACTGCCAAAGACCGTTACGAGGTTCGTAGTTTCCTCGGTTTGGCGGGATACTCTGAAGGTTTGTTGAGGGCTTCTCCAAGATATCGTGTCCTCGTACACAACTTATGAAGAAGAATACTAAATTTGATTGGACGAGAAGGTGTGAGCAAAGTTTTCAGAACTCAAGAAAGCGATTGACTCATCGCGCAAGACATATTATACCATCGAGCAAGGGAGGCTTTGCGATTACGATGATGCATCATATGGGGGTTTAGGCTGTGTGCTTAAACAGAATGAGAGAGTCATTGCTTATGGGTCTAGACAGCTAAAAGACCATGAGAAGAATTACCCGATGCATGATCTTGAGTTGGCAGCAGTGATTTTTGCTCTGAAGATCTGGAGGCATTACCTTTATGGGGAGACCTTCGATATATTTACCGATCATAAGAGTCTCAAGTATCTCTTCTCACAAAAGGAGTTGAATATGAGACAGCGTCGATGGATGGAGTTCTTGAAAGATTATGATTGTACCATCCAGTACCACCCCGGGAAAGCGAACGTAGTGGCAGATGCGTTAAGTCGGAAGTTCTCTGCTCAGTTATCACATCTCACCGCAAGGGTGTGAAGATGGCATCTACTGGAAGATATGACTCTAAGTAGCATGAGATTTGACATAAAAGGTTCAGGTGCGTTAATGGCTACACTAGTGATTCGTTCCACCCTCTATGAGAACATTCGCAGACTTCAGATGACGGATGATGAACTTATGGCTATCAGACGGGATGTGATTGGGGGAAGCAAATTAGATTTTTCTTTCAAAGATGATGACACTTTGTTGTTTAGAAACCGGGTATGCGTACCAACTAGTACTGAGCTTCGGGACACTATTTTGGAAGAGGCTCATAAGTCTATGTACGCTATTCACCCTGGCAGTACCAAGATGTATCAGGACTTAAAGAAAAGCTTCTGGTGGAGAGGTTTAAAGAAAGATGTCGCTGTGTATGTCTCGAGATGTCTTGTGTGTCAGCAAGTAAAGGTGGATCATCGAAATCCGGCAGGACTGTTGCAACCACTACCGATACCTGAGTGGAAATGGGAGGCCATTTCTATGGACTTTATTTTGGGATTGCCAAGAACATTAAGAAAATACAATGCCATTTGGGTCATTGTGGATCGATTGACTAAGTCCGCACACTTCCTTCCTTATAATACGTCGTATACCGCCAACAAGCTCGCAGAATTATACATCAAGGAGATAGTTAGGCTGCATGGTATACCGGTCAGTATCGTATCCGATAGAGACCCGATGTACACATCTCAGTTTTGGCAACGATTTCAAGAAGGAATGGGCTCTAGGCTCGATTATAGTACAGCATTCCATCCTCAGACCGATGGGCAGACTGAGAGGGTGAATCAGATTATAGAAGATATGTTACGTACTTGCATGTTGGATTTTTAGGGGTCATGGGACCAACATTTACTGCTGATCGAGTTCGCCTACAATAACAGTTACCAGGCTAGCATCGGCATGGCACCCTACGAAGCTTTGTATGGACGACGGTGCAGGTCTCCGCTTAATTGGGAAGAAGTGGGTGAGAAACTCATTTTAGGTCCCGAGATCGTGGAGAATACAACCGAGACAGTTCGGTTAATCCGTGAGAGTCTACGCATTGCTCAAAGTCGTCAGAAGAGCTACGCTGATCTGAAAAGAAACTATGTTAAGTTTAAGGTGGGAGATAACGTATTTGTCAAAATCTCTCCTACAAAAGGCGTGATGCGTTTTGGGAAGCGTGGGAAGCTGAGTCCGCGCTATGTTGGACCTTTCGAGGTATTGGGCCGAGTCGGCGAGGTTGCCTATCGAGTAGCCTTGCCACCGCAGCTATCGGAAATGCACAACGTGTTTCATGTGTCCATGTTACGAAGATATGTTAAGGACCCGACACACGTATTGGACTACCAGGCCATTGAGCTCCAAGAAGACCTATCCTTGGTTGAGGAACCGATACGAATCTTGGATCGTAAAGAACAAATCTTACGGACAAAGAGCATTCCCTTAGTACTCGTGAAGTGGCGGAACCATTCTTCAGAGGAAGCCACATGGGAGCGTGAAGCGGAGATTCGCGAGCAATTTCCACAACTTTTCGAGTGAAGGTATATTGTAAACTATAGTTATGTCAGATAACCATACGTACTTTCAAATTCTTGAATTTGCTTCTTTAAAAAAAAAAAAAAAAAAAAGGGAGAATTTCTTCAAAGTCTTCAATGTTAAATTGGTTCATAACATCGATGCTTTACATATATATCTATAACGATCACACAATAAAATCTTAAATGTCATATTTATTCATTCTCGGTTAGAACCGTATGTCTATTGGAACCCGTGTCATCAGTTAGAACATGTTACCAGGCATGTGATCATGCTTTTGAATAAGTATTCGATTCTGACATCTGAAATTTCTACTCAAATAATTACCAAAAGGGTGAGGTAGGTGTGTGTGCTAGGTTTGTGTCATGGTGAAGTATGTTTCCAGGCACGTGACACTTGGGAAGGTATGCATCCATGTACGGATGCAATCCTCTATGGCAGTATGGGATGCCACACGCAGTACATCCAAGTTACTACGGATCTCGACCCTTGAAAGCGTGCTTAGTGAAGTCTACCACATCGCGACCAAAGTTCTTTGACTTTAGAATGTTTTGATTTTGCTTTATACTGGTGTTAGGATAAGGACTTACCGCAGTTCGGTTTAGCTATCCGTACATTTTCGAGGACGAAAATTCCTAAGGAGGGTAGAATGTAAAGACCCGTATTTTGAACCCGAGTTAGACTGACCCTGTGTGTGTATTCGGCTCGGCAACCGACGTCACCATTTGTTTTGGATTTTTATCTAGATATATTTGTGCGGACAGATTTTAATTTAGAGCCCATTTGGACCCTCGTGCGAAAGTTGTGCACCGACTTCGGTGTGGCCGCTCAACACCGGACTTGAGTTTTAAAATTAGAAGTGTATAATACATAAGTTGTGTGTGTGTGTTTTACTTTGAGAGCAATCCTATTATAAGAAGGAATTGTATTCCCGTATTATACTAGGTTTTGTTAAGAGAGGATAGTTACCCAACCGTGTGAAACTCCGTCTTCTCTCTTCTTCAATCATCGTAGGAGATCAGTTTAGAAAACCTCCTTCTCTAGAACCCTCTTTGTTGAAAACACTTAAACCTTAGAAAGAACTTGAATCAACCTTGGATTCGTAGTTGGCTATTGGGAGAGGTTGAGATCATTGGGGGCGTATTGGAGTTGTCTCTGTGAACTCGTGGGAACGATCGCGGCGCGAATCGTTGAGGAAACCCGTCGGTTTCGTTCCGAAGCTCCATTCGCGTGACTAATTTCTAATCTAGGAATCCTTAGATTAAAGGTACGTTTTAATTAAAATTTTTGATTAAATCATTAGATTAGCCATGGGTTTTGCTTTGGGATGTATGGGTTTCGATTCGGGTGAAAACCAGCGAAATCGCGTCGCTGCAAATCGCTCGAGCGAGCTATTATCATCGCTCGAGCGAGGTATCATCGAACTCCGATATTGTCTTAGTATTTTAGTCATAACTTTTTATCCCGAACTCCGATTGAGACGATTCTTTTTGCGTTGGAAAGCTAATAGAAAAATCTACAACTTTCATGTTTTGACCAACTCATGGATCAATCGTCGTGATGGTCAACAATATATGAGAATGTTACGTCAAATTGCTCGAGCGAGCTATTATCATCGCTCGAGCGAGGTATCACCGAACTCCGATATTGCCTTAGTATTTTAGTCATAACATTTTATCCCGAACTCTGATTGAGACAATTCATTTTGCGTTGAAAAGCTAATAGAAAAATCTAAAACTTTCATGTTTTGACCAACTCATGGATTAATCGTCTTGATAGTCAAAAATATATGAGAATGTTACATCAAATCGCTCGTGCGAGCTATTATCATCGCTCGAGCGAGGTATTGTCGAACTTCGACATTGCCTTGGTATTTTAGTCATAACGTTTTGTCCCGAACTCCGATTGAGACGATTCTTTTTGCGTTGGAAAGCTAATAGAAAAATCTACAACTTTCAAGTTTTGACCAACTCATGGATCAATCGTCTTGATGGTCAAAAATATATGAGAATATTACATCAAATTCTATGATTGGCGCAACTTGCCTGTTTTGACTTGTTTTTGAGGAAACACTTAAATAGGTCTATATTATTAGTAATTAGAGTTAATTTTAATGCATGAACGTATATTGTGATGTAGATTGAGGGCGAGAGGCCATCAATAGGACTTTGCGCGCATTACTCGAGTTTTGGTAGGAGAATCTCATCTTTACTGAAAGATTTTATTTTAATTCGCATGGATATTTTAAATTAAAATCTTTAAACTTGCATATGCCATTGAAATCACATCTGTAAACTGAAATTGATATGAATGACTGAAAATCTAAATCTACCTGAAACCTGAATCTGCTTAAGCTCTGAAAATCTGAAATCAAGAACCTGAACTATGTATAAGAGACTTGCATCTGATTTATATTAGTATCTGCATTTGTTTTATGATTGACCTGAACGACCCCTCAAAAATTCCTGAATAATTTCCTGGCACAAGTTTCCCTCATTACGCAGGGGCTTGTTGCATCCTGAAAAAGGGTTCATGAACGACGATGGTAGGTAGGGGTTCCCATCGGCTATATTCCTGCTCTCGAGATATAGTTTACTCGGGAGGTATTTTAAGTTGAGGATTAAGTCATGAATTACTAAACTTTGCATATAGAAGTTAGAGAAACTAAGACACTGAAACACTGCAGTTGTTCTTGAAACTGTTTTCACACATTTAGAAATAAATCTTACATATGACTTTCGCACCTAAATTCAGTTTATTATCTGCTTATATGTTTGACAGGCTATATTCCGATATTTGTTTTGAAACCATGTTAGTTAAAGTAAAGTGCCATAGATGTCTTTCTTCTACTGAGCTTTGTTGGTTAGCTCACTCCGACTATACGTCACAGGTTCAGGTACTGACGTGGCTATTCAGGGCTGTGAGACTGATCCTGACTACGTGCCTGAGGAAGAGCTTGAGGTTCCTCCTGAGGAGTTTTTCCCAGTATAGAACTTACTGATTTTCTTATTTGTGATGAGAGTTAGACTTGAATTTGTGGGCCCATTTTAGTTGGATATCATAGTTTATACTTGACGTTGATTTCTGTTATGAGCCATGTTTCGATGATGGTCGGCCATCATCGGTGGTTCTTTACTTTTAATTGCTTCCGCATTTATTTTAGCTATGGATATTTATTACGCTTTACTCTGATATGTGCCCTGTTTGTCCGGCTTATCGTTTATTCGATAGGTTGGCGAACCGGCCTTTCCTATACCTGAGGGATTAGAAAAGTCGGCTCGTCACATTTACTTATAAAGAAATGCAAATAGATCTGTCTTCCTCTATTGAGCTTAGCTGTTAGCTCACCCTCGACTATCGTCACAAGTGTTGAGACTGACCTTGGGTCAGAGGATCCGGAGGACTCCGATTATATTCCCGTGGAGGATTTGGACATACCAGCTGAGGAGTTCTTTCCGTGATCTTAGATTCTGTATTTTTGGTATTTTGTCTGGATATTATTTTTGGATTGATGAGCCTTAGGCTATTATTTTTTATCTTTTGATATCACTCGAGGAATCATTATTGTGAACCTCTATTTTAGGTGATCGGATTGGCCATCACCGGAGGTTCCTTTTGGTTCCTCACAGTGATGTATCTAATTTTGTTATCTGAAGCTTTTGTTTTTGGATTAACAATGTTGCCTCTGTCTTTAGACCTTTGTTTATGTTGTCGGCTTCTGTTTGTTACGGCTTATTGAGAAATCAATAAGTTGATGAACCGGCCTTTCCTATACCTTACGGATTGGAAAAGTCGGGTCGTCACATCAGCTTGGGCTTAAGCTCACATAAAATCTGTGTAAATCCAGCTTGGGCTTATTGTGATAGTTGTGAAACTTCCACTGTTGATCTTCATAGAAGCTGTCCAAGGTGTTCAGCAACTGTAGAAGTCAAAATGAGCACTGCAGATCATCTTGGACCATTTAGTAAATGGAAGGCCAACAGTGATGGCAACATTCCTTGCCCTCCAAAGGAAATGGGTGGCTGTGGACTTTACCATCTGGAGCTGAATCGCATCTTCCATAAGAATTGGGTTTTGGAATTGAAAGGCAAAGTCCACAGCCACCCATTTCCTTTGGAGGGCAAGGAATGTTGCCATCACTGTTGGCCTTCCATTTACTAAATGGTCCAAGATGATCTGCAGTGCTCATTTTGACTTCTACAGTTGCTGAACACCTTGGACAGCTTCTATGAAGATCAACAGTGGAAGTTTCACAACTATCACAATAAGCCCAAGCTGGATTTACACAGATTTTATGTGAGCTTAAGCCCAAGCTGGATTTAAGCCCTACCAATAAGGCTAATATACCTCACAGTGGGCTCAAATCATAATTGATTACTAAATGGGATTGAGTTTCAGGATTGGGCTTGGGCCACTTCCCTAGTAGGGATCCCAAGTCTGGCTTGATTTGAGGTCGACCTAGAAGCTCAGCAAGCTGACCCAGTCTGTTGACACAATTAGTATGAATGCATAGTCATCACAGCCTTAAACAATTCAAGTAAGCAAAAATTGAGTCTTTCATGCAAAAGAAACAATGAGAATTTATTGGATATCATCACAGCCTGAATGTGAATCAAAGTTCCATCGGAGCGTCCAACCAACAACTCTGATGTTGATTAATGGAAGAGCAGTGATTGACTACAACAGGAGCAAACAAAGATAACAAACTAACACTACTTTGATCAGAATCTATGGCTAGAAGGCTATTATATGGTTTCTGAAATAGAGTAAAGACTAGAGTCATTCTCCTAAATAATATAAGATAATTCCCCTCGCAGGCACCATAATGTTATGAATGACGTTTTAGTAATTAGCCATCAAATGCTTCTAAACGCTGAATTCTTAGATATCAAAGGGCTTAAAAATACATCGGATTCGGATGGCTAATAGATGCTTCATAAGTAATGAACTCTGACACACATGACACATTAAACAATATGGACAAAAGAAAAGTTATAAAATGAAGGGTGCCTTTAAATTCATGGATAAAAGAAAAGCTATAAAATGAACGGTATGTTTAAATTCATCCACCGAATCTTTTAGTTCACACACGTTGAAAACCCATTGACTGGTTTGCATTAGATGATGGAGATAATTTTTCATCCCAATCTTTCACACGATGGATCTTGAGATCATGGGCATACCATCAGACGGTAGCTTTTTTATTTAATTTGGCACACATCCCAGAAGAGTGACCTTAACATTACATGGAACTCATCACGCTCAAACCTGATTTTAAGGTCACTTATGATGTGCCACGTGAAATAAAAAAATTGACCGTCTGATGATACGCCGATGATCTCAAGATCCATCATGTGAAAGATTGGGACGAAAAACGATCTCCATTGTCTGATTGAAAGCAGTCAATGGGTTTCAGAGTGGGTGAATTTAAAGGTACTCATTAAGTGTTCTGTCGAATAAAAGTAGAGGTGGTAGATGTGGGGAAGCTTACAAACTCACATGCTCATGTAGCTTTTGACGACCATATCATTCTGTCTTTTTGCACACTCACCCCATCATTTTGTTTAAGAAGTGAAGGGCTGAAGGAGTATCTTGATCTTTGGATTGTCCCACTCCAATGTATCCCACCATTCCTTCTCCCCATTAATCTCTTTGAGAGAGGGCGGTAGGTTTTCTAAGGAAAATGGGAGCTCCTTCAACAGTGGGCAAACTTGTACTTTGATGGTGTGTAGAAATTCACAAACCAATTCCCTATTAGAAATTCTCCTTAACTTAGGTAAATGTGATAACTCCAGCCTTCTTAACCTTGGCAGTATGATGTTACTATTACTTGCTCCTCCACTTGACTCTGATTGCCATTTCCATCCACAATTTAACATAATAAGGTCCTCAAGAAGGGACAGCTTGGGTAATGTGCCAGCTGGAAATAGACAAAGATCCTGTGTCTTGGCCAAGTCAATTCGCCTTAGGTTAAGTGCTTCTTCCATTCCTTGAGGCAATTCTTCGATTTTTGTTTCGTTGAGGTTCAACACTCTTAGTTCCTTGAGCTTTGCTAGTGAAGGTACCTTAATCTCACACAATTATTTAACAACAACGCACGGAGATTTTCCAACTCAGACAGTGATGGCAAATACTCGATCTCGGTATGAGACAAATCCAGAACACGAAGGTTGCGCATCTGCAAAAAGAAGGAATTCGAAATGTTACATGAGAGAGGGTTGCGTTGCACTGCAGCTGGTGTTGTGCTTGTGCTGCAGCTTGTGTAGCTCAATGGCCTCAGGTCTTGTTGCTGTATTCCATTAAGTGGTGCCTGAGATCTTTGCTACGATAGCTTCTCTCTAGTCTATTGCACCCTCAAGTGCTTAAATGTATGGCAGGCTACTGCACAACTTGAAAAGATGGAGGCCAGCTCCTCAACACATAGTGTGCTGCAGCACTCAGCTATTTTATATGCTATGCTCAAGTGTATGGTTGCTTCAGCTGGTCTTGTGCTGCAGCAGCCTTCCATTGATTGGTACAACCACATTTGCAGCTGGAAATGATGTGGATCTCTTGGGGCCAGGTCTGCAATGACTTGAATGGTTGCTGGATTGAGTGTGCCTTTGCTGCACTTTGATGAGTCTTCACAAAAACTCCATGCAGCAGCAAGTTTGAGCCATGGTAGCTGTAGCTCTGCAAGTGGAAATACATCTGTTGTGCAGCTTGGCATTTTTTGAATGCTGCAGCTTGTGAGGCTGCTACTCAGCATTGTGTGCTTGTATGGTCCAAGTCTGTAGCTACTCCAAATGTTTAGGTGCAGCAACACATCAGCTGTTTGAGTGCACCATAGTTGAAGTCAAGCATGGTGTCCCTTAAAATTACTGCTCTTAGCCGAAATAAGTTGTCCCATGGAAGGTATCACGGAGGATAACTAGGCCTAGCAAGCAACACTTGTGGAAACTGTAACTACTTTCAGGCATCTGTTTATGATATATAAGGGATACCGTCTCGTAAATACTTTCCATCCACTGGCAGTTGATCATTCCTTTCAAGCCATTGGTTCATTATTTTTTTTGCTAAATAAGCAATAGGATAAAAACCAAAAAAAGAACAAGAACAAACAACAAAGATCGACTGCTTAGGAGCTTCGGCAATGCCATCACCCCAAAAAGCAGAACAAAAAAATAAAAAATTGCATCTTGAATGACACATTAGGTAGGCCAAGCTTATCATCATGGAGGCAAATCCGAACGCGGCGATCACACAGAGAAGGATGAGGAAAAAAATTAGACGATCCCGAGGCATTAGCACACCCAGCAAGAGCATCAGCAGATCGATTACTCCACTAAAGATTGCGAGATGGACCATGTGAGCTGAGAGAGAATAGCAAATCATTATCGAATAATGAAATCTATTTGATTAGCCCAAAACAGGGCACTACCACTAAATCAGGCCAAAGAGGTTGCAGTTTGGGGGGGGGGGGGCGCTGTTTATCAGCCCAATACAGGGCACTACCACAGAAAATCTCTTTGCACCCCTCCAAACTTATCGACTATTGCACATAGCATCTTAAAAGGGACAAATTAAATAAGAAGGCCTTAAAAAGTTGATCTCAACATGATTCTCGCTCCCAAAGATATGTAGTTCTTCTTCCACATTGCTTTCTTTCCATCATTCTTTCTACAATCAGACAACAAAAGTTCAAAACACCAGATTCCCAACCACAACAGTACACCAAGATAAGAAAATGGAGAAATAAGACCTTCAAGGGAATAGACCTAAGGGAATTCATGAAGAAACATTGCACATTCATCTCCTTTGTTTAATATATACCATTAGTATCCATAAAAGAGTAGATGGGGCTTCACTCAGTATCAGCATTTAAAGGAAAAGTTACAAAAATTAATAAGAAGAAAATAAAATAAATCTAGTTACTGAATTATGTCAATTTTTGACTGTTGCTTATTCCAATCACAAAGCATATCTGCAACTAAGCTGATCGAATGTGATATGTGATTAAAGAAGATTTACACAATAATAAAAGTAATAGTAATAATCTGCAAATTTGTTGCTAGCATATAAAGGTTAATTCCATTAAGAAAACTAATATGACCTGCGACTTCAAGACCAACCAAGTAACTAATCAAATACCCAAACTCAATAAATAAAAAAAGTCCCACCATCCAAAAAGAAGAAGACAAAGATTCAAAATTCCTAATAACATCAACGATCCAAGCCCAATCCCTAAACTCAAATTCAATGATCCCAAAATCCTCATACAAAAAAAAATCCAAATTTATGATTCAACACACCCCAAAAGCTAAAATAATTTTTAATCGTTCATTCAAAAAGGGTTTATAAGAGATCAAATGTCTGCAATCATAGAAAAACCTTGGAATGCAAATAAAGTACAAAAATGGAAAAATAAATCAGAGCAGAGAAAACATACCTTGAATTACTAATTGCCGGCTTGAGCAGAGACCTTGGAATGCAAACAATGTACAAAAATAAGAATATAAATCAAAGCAAAAAAAAAAACCCTAAATAAATTTGGGGGAGGAGAAGATAAAAATAAATCAAAGCAAAAAAAAAAAACCTAAATAAATTTGTGGTAGAAGAAGATAGAAAAAAGAGATTAATAAACCCTTAGAAACAAAATTTTAATATGCTATATTAACCTGTTAATGGAATGCACGCAAATGAGTGAGCGTTAACGCGGGAAAGAGAACGAGAGAGAGAGCACCGAGATTGCCAAATGGGGATTCGAAGGAGGAAGAAAGAGAACCAGAGAGTTGGAGAAGTTGGGCGTCGAAGAGGTCGAGAGTTCTGAGAAACTGGGAGTCGAAGAGGTCGACAGTGAGTGGGAGAGTTTGTTAGGATTGTTTAATTAATTAGAAAATTTTTTTATTTGCAACCACAGTCTTTGAGGGCAGCTTCGCTCAAACACATTGATTGGTTTAAATCAAACGTTGGAGATCATTTTTTAGGTCCATCTTCAACTCATTAGATCATGACATAATAAGAATACCATCTGACGGTCTATTTTTTATTTCCATGCTGACCGCATCCAAAAATTTTGAATAAAAGATACATGCATGATATCAATCTCAAGCGTGATTTTCATGTAGCTTGTGCCATATGAAATTTAAAATGTACCATCTGATAGTAAGTGCATGATGTCAAGATTCATTCTGTGAAACATTGGGGTAAAACGTGATCTCTACCATTTGATTCAAAACAGTCAATATTTGTTTGGCTTAGGTACCCTCAAATATTGAATATATGCAAATAAAAGTAACTTATCTTTTATTTTTCATGGAGCGTGATGGCGCAAATTACTCCTACAATCTTTCAAAAACCGACGAAAAAACCCGGGAAAGTAACTACAACACAATAAACAACTGTTTTAGAGTGTCGATTTATTTACAAGTGTTTTTAGCCGTGGTTCTTTTATACTTGTTAATGCTGTTTTTTTTGCATTTTCACGTAGTGACTCATTCTCAGAAACCCCCAAGAGAAAGAAATATGGAGAGTTGAATCCAGTAATGGCACAGTGGCCTCAGCGGCAATGCTTGATGCCGGAAACTTTGTACTCATAGGCGTCAATAACGATATTAAATGGGCAGTTTCGATAACCCTACAGACACCATCTTGCCAAACCAGATGTTAGAACGCGGCAGCAAGATCTCCTCTCATCTGACCGAGACCGACTACTCCCTCAGAAGGTTCCAGCTTCATATGCATGTTGATGGAAATCTAGTACACCATACCATATCAATCCCAAAAGAGAACACCTACCAAGCCTATTGGTCTAGCAATACCCCAAATTCTGGTGATCAGCTGGTTTTTGACCAGTCAGGCTACATGTACATTGAGCTACGTAATCAAACTTCTGTGAATTTGACATCAGGTAACATGGCTTCGTCGAGAGATCTCTACAACCGGGCGACGCTAGATTCTGATGGAGTTTTCAGACAAGATGTGTACCCAAAGAAGATAGGGCGGAATTGGCCTCAATCATGGTCAGTCCTCTTGTCAATTCCACAGGATCTTTGCACGAAAATACGTGCGGACATTCGCAGCAGAGCCGTTTCAACAGCTATTGCAGGATGGATTTAGACCAAAAGCCTACTTGTGAATGCCCACCTGGTTATTTCTGTTAGGGAAAATTAGAAGAACGACCATCAAAACCAAACCTTTTAGCTCTATATACGGGCTTCAAAAGTTTTAGAGAATCGGGCATTTGGTAATTTCAGAACCTCTGATATCCGTGAGATCTCTCTATAAAAGAAGCTTTTAGGGTTCATTTCCCTTGCAGCAGCCTCTCCACTCTCCCCCGTTTCTCTATCGCCCTCCCTCTTCTGTTGTTGGTTTTCCTGCGCAACTCCCTCTGCTCGAGCGCCTGTTTCTCTATCGCCCTTCTTCCTCTGTCGCGTGTTTTAACTTGTTCATCGCAGCCTGGGGCGAGCAGAGTTTCGTTCAGCATAGCCTTTAGCAAGGGCGGGGCGAGCAGAACGGCTCAGAAGGAGATTTGAAGCAAGGCATCTCTTCGTCCCTTAAGGTATTTTTTACCCCTTTTTTGCAAGAAAAATAGTTTTTACTCTTATTACTATTGATATTCTCCATTTTATTTTTTATTTTTCATGAAAATATGAACCCTTGTGTATCAGTATGAAACCCTTGTTGGATTGGTTTTCTTGAAACCCATGAATATCTGCCCTCTTATTTTTTCCGATGAAACTTAAACTAACATTGAAAATGTGACAGCCCGGATTTCCGCGCTCGGAAATCCATCCCATCAGGATTATACTTTGGATGATCCCCATGACAAATCACGAAGTGTCTGCTCGTATAGCGGAAATCAAGCAGACACTGTCCAACAGTGGTAGATCTAGTCATCTTATAAGGCATTGAAAATAGAAAAAAGCAATAAACCAAACATGTATCTAAATATATAAAAAGGAACCAAGAAGAACCAATGGTGATGGACATCCATCACCTAAACAATGGTTCCTGATAGTAGTTCTTATAGAATGTATAATAATATAATAAAAGAAAAAGATCTACAGAAATAAATACAGAAAGTGGCCACCAGGCACACAATAATCCAAAATATCATACAAAATCTCCAAAAGAATTGACAACTAGTACCCAGACTAAGGATAAAAATTGTCCGCTTGGACATCAGTCTCCTCGTCCTCAGCCTCAGCCTCTAGATCAGGCAGGTAGTCAGGGTCACTCTCGGTGCCTGGAACTCTAGCCTCAGAACCTAAAATGTTAATGAAAACAGGGTGAGCTACATCCTAGCTCAATAGAAGAATACCAACTAAAGTGTATGAATATGCAGGACATGATATTTCAAAACAGGAAATCAAATCAGAATGTATAAACAGGCAAAATCAGATTGAATACTGAGTTTATAAACAAGAAACAGATGTTATGCAAATATATATTCAGTGACTTAAATTGTATTTATTTTCTAACTTAAGAAACTCCCGTGAATATATAACACGGAGTAAACAAGAATTTACCAATAGGAAACCCCAACCAATCGTCGTTCACATGAATAATTTTAGGGTGCAACAATGCCTCATCTATGGAGTGCAAGTGTGCCGAAGGATTACAAGCAGATGCACAAGTGTGTCAGGCACGGATATACCGTCGGGTCGGTGGGGATCATCTGGTTAAATCATCAAATCACATATACAGGTAGACCTCACAGATCAGATAGCAGAAATCAGGAGCAGGTTTCAGAATATAAATCAGAAAACAGAAATCAGAGTTAGCAAGAATTTATGATATACTTACATGCTTGTTAAAACAGAAATCAGGGCGCATATATGAAATAAACATGAAATCATACTCAAAAACAGTTTAGGTTGGCTTTCCCCTACCTTAGGTCAGACCTCTTTCTAAGCAAATCCAAAGCTTTTCAAAGTGTCAAGGTCTGATCCTAGACCATAAATATAGTATACAATGTGTCAGGTATGTCAGAAAGTCAACTAGCTCGGTGTCCAGTAGCATGCAATTTACACAACAAAACAGGACAAAAACAGGGGTGATTGATCGATCAACACCCTTATTGATCGATCAATTCTCCTTGTTGATCGATCAATATCCCCATTGATCGATCAATACACTCAAATCACCTCACAAGTAACAGAGGTAGTTGATCGATCACTAGTCTTTATTGATCGATCAACACCCTTCATTGATCGATCAATACCATAATTGATCGATCAATAACTCCCTTTTCTTCAGACTTTGTCATGGCAAAATTGATTGATCACCAGCTCAGTTGATCGATTAATATGTCTTATTGATCGATCAATGAGCTCATTGATCGATCAATAGCCTAAACTTTTAAATTTTCCTCTTTCTGTTTCCTTTTGCAACTTATACAGATTGATCGATCAATGCCTTCATTGATCGATCAATACACTCAAGTGATCGATCAATACCACTGTTGATCGATCAACACCAGCCATTGATCGATCACTCTCCCCGTGATAGATCAATGCTCATAATTGATCGATCAATTCACTAATTGATCGATCAATACCCCGCGAGCACTTAACTTTCAAAAATTTCAGTGTTTTGTTCTCCTTTTTGTTTTATAGGAATTGATCGATCAATGCATTCATTGATCGATCAACACTAGCCATTGATCGATCACTCTCTCTGTGATAGATCAACCTTCAAAATTGATCGATCAATTCACTAATTGATCGATCAACACCCCTCGAGCATTGAACTTCAAGAGATTTCAAGTCCACAGTTCTTTCTTTAACCTTATATGAATTGATCGATCAATAACTTAATTGATCGATCAATAGCCCCCCATTGATCGATCAATCTAGCATTGATCGATCAATAATGACAACACCTCTGTCATTAATGGAGGTCACCTATTTCTCTTTTATTTGACCTATCCTCATAAATGCTTTCTCATAACCATTAATACACACACATACACATATATAAGGCTCTCATTTTCCCAAATCTAAACGCATTGGCTCACCTTTGCTTAGGCCCTTTCGGGGTCTCGGCAAACGCAATACGGAAAGAGGGTTTGGGATTTAAACTCTCCGATTCGTCGCCATCAAAACCCGAAATAGCAGGTGCTTGGTTCCGCCTCCACTCACAGTGCTAGTTCACGTCCTCTCACGCCAACTCGACGTACCGACGTCGACTCCACGTTTCTTAAATCGAGAAATCTATCATCTAAATCTCTCGCTCAACTATGGCTTCTCACAGAACTGTTATCAACCAAATTTTCCTGCTAGGGTTTCATAGGAACAAGAAGAAGAAGAAGAAGAATAAAGTGACTCCAGCTCTTCCTCTCCTTATAAGCCACCCAAAACTGAAATATCTCTGATATTTCAGTTTAAACTCTAAACTATACTCCGGCGTGAAGCGCGAACACGATCGCTACGGCGTATCGTGCCGCAACGACTTCCTACTCGACTCGGACCTAAGCGAGAATTCACGTGTGAATTCATCTACACAAGGATTAATATTATTTCTTATAATATTAATTTCCAAATTTTTAAATGTCTCAATTTTCGTATCGAGCACGCATATCGAAACAGTCAGGTTCTCGTTCAAAATTTCAGGGTCGTTACAGAAGATGAACCTTCAAAGATGGTATTTTTCCATTTCTTTAATTATAAGCTCTATCCCCTTATATTCATGAAAACTTTCAATTATATATATATATATATATATATATATATTTATACTTCGATTATGGATTCTAAATTATGGAGCTTATTTTTTGTGTTTCTGATAATGAGTTCGAATACCCAAATTAATAATGTAATTTATCGTTATCACCCTTTTATTGTCCTTCTTGATATCTTTTTTGAGATAAATATGATATTTAATTTTTTTTAGGAATATTATGATTTATGAAAGGGTATGGGTATTCAAAAATTGATTCATTTTCGTTTATAAAGCATATGTGTATTTACTGCAAAAACGGGTGAGATTATATGGTTGGATACGGTAGGCTGAAGGCAATTATGAAATAGAAATGGAAGAAGAGGAGTTGATAAGAGCTCTACGATAGAGACACTAATTTTCGGATATTAGGTAGGGGGAGATTCAAATCTAAGGTTTAATTGATAGGAGGGATTGGGGCTTTAGGGTTTATTGATAGGAAGGATTGGGGCTTTGGAAGGGTGTGACGACCCGACTTTTCCAATCCCTTAGGTATAGGAAAGGTCGGTTCACTAACCTATCAAATAAACGATAAGCCGGATAAACAGGACACATATCAGAGTAAAGCGCAATAAATATCCATAGCTAAAATAAATGCGGAAGCAATTAAAAGTAAAGAACCACCAATGATGGCCGACCATCATCGAAACATGGCTCATAACAGAAAATCAAAGTCAAGTATAAAACTATGATATCCAACTAAAATGGGCCCACAAATTCAAGTCTAACTCTCACCACAAGTAAGAAAATCAGTAAGTTCTATACTGAGAAAAACTCCTCAGGAGGAACCTCAGGCTCTTCTTCAGGCAACGTAGTCAGGATCAGTCTCACAGCCCTGAACAGCCACGTCAGTACCTGGACCTATGACTTATAGTCAGAGTGAGCTAACCAACAAAGCTCAGTAGTAGAAAGACATCCACCACATTTTATTTTAACTAATCATGGTTTCAAAACATATATCAGAATATAGCTTGTCAAACATATATGCAGATAATAAACTGAATTAAGTGCGAAAATCATATGTAAGATTTATTTCTAAATGTGGGAAAATAGTTTCAAGAACAGATGCAGTGTTTCAGTGTCTTAGTTTCTCTAACTTCTATATGCAAAGTTCAGCAATTCATTACTTAATCCTCAACTTAAAATACCTCCCGAGTAAACTATATCTCGAGAGCAGGAATATAGCCGATGGGAACCCCTACCTACCATCGTCGTTCATGAACCCTTTTTCAGGATGCAACAAGCCCCTGCGTAATGAGGAAAACTTGTGCCAGGAAGTTGTTCAGGAATTTTTTGAGGGGTCGTTCAAGTCAATCATAAAACAAATGCAGATACTAATATAAATCATATGTAAGTCTCTTATACATAGTTCAGGTTCTTGATTTCATATTTTCAGAGCTTAAGCAGATTCAGGTTTCAGGATTCAAGTAGATTTAGATTTTCAGTCATTCATATCAATTTCAGTTTACAGATATAATTTCAATGGCATATGCAAGTTCAAAGATTTAAATTTAAAATATCCATGCGAATTAAAATAAAATACTGCAAAGATGAGATTCTCCTACCAAAACTCGAAGTTATGCGAAGTCAAGCAAAGTCCTATTGATAGCCTCTCGCCCTCAATCTACATCACAAATATACGTTCATGCGTTAAGATTAACTCTAATCACTAATAATTATAGACCTATTTAAGTGTTTCCTCGAAAACAAGTCGAAATGGACAAGTCACGCCAATCCTAGAATTTGAAGTAACCGTCCTATATATTTTTGACCATCAATACGATCTATTCATAAGTTGATCAAAACATGAACATTGTAGATGTTTCTGTTATCTTTCCAACACAAAAAGAATCGTCTCAATCGGAGTTCAGAGTAAAATGTTATGACTAAAATACCAAGACAGTATCGGAGTTCAGCGATACTTCGCTCAAGCGAGATCCTTCAGAATTTTCTCGCTCGAGCGAGGGCAGGGAACACCTTTTCGAGTATAAGACTTTTAAAGTCAAACTTTTGATGCATCCTCGCTCGAGCGATTAAAATAGCTCGCTCGAGCGAGCTACAGTGACGCGATTTCGCTCGTTTTCACCCGAATCGAATTTCATACATCACAAAATAAAAACCCATGGCCAATCCAACGATCTTAATCAATAAATTTAATCAAAACGTACCTTTAGTCTAAGGATTCCTTGATTAGAAACAAGTCACGCGAACGGAGCTTCGGAACGAAACCGGCGGGTTTCCTCAACGATTTGCGCCACGATCGATCCCACGAGTTCACAGAGACAACTCCAACACGTCCCCAATGATCTCAACCTCTCTCAATAGCCAACTACAAATCCAAGGTTGATTCAAGTTCTTTCTAAGGTTCAAGGGTTTTCAACAAAAGAGGGTTCTAGAGAAGGAGGTTTGTAAACCGATCTCCTACGATGATTGAAGAAGAGAGAAGACAGAGTTTTGCGCGGTTGGGCGACTATCAAATGGCTACGATTCTTCACGCACTCACGTCTCTTCCTCTCTTAACAAAACCTAGTATAATACGGGAATGCAATTCCTTCTTATAATAGGATTGCCCAAAAAAGTTAAGCACGCACACACCTCTTGTGTATTATACACTTCTAATTTTAAAACTCAAGCCCAGTGTTGAGCGGCCACACCGAGGCCGGTGCACAACTTTCGCACGAGGGTTCAAATGGGCTCTAAATCAGAATCTGTCTGCACAATCACATCTAAATAAAAATCCAAAACAAATGACGACGTCAGTCGCCGAGCCGAATACACACACGTGGTTAGTCTAGCTCGGGTTCAAAATACGGGTCTTTACAAAGGGAGATGTAGGTGACTAAGAGAATAAGCACAAAATTTCAGGAGAAAGAGCCTCAACTTATAGAAAAGTAAGTAATTGGATCTCGAAAAGTGTGAAGTGTAAATGTAAACCATCTATTGTTTCTTTTCAAAGCACAAAGATTGTGATTTTTCTCTACTACTGCAACCCTTACATTTTACAAATGTCATTAATCCATGAGTTGTTCTAGGAAGGGAAGGGTAAAATAGTTCGTAAAATAGTGGGTAGATTTTGATAATTTACTAAATTCTATGGTTGGTTTGCAGGGCTAAAAGGGAGTAGTGGAGATTTAAGTGAGATGTAGAAGGAAATGGGTGCAATTTAGGGAAGTACTAGATTGGGTTACACACATACCGAAGTCAACAAGTCAATTGGAATAGACATTGGGATCCAGATCCGTTCCCAATGCTACAAATTTGTGGCGTCTGTATCACTAATGCAAGATTCAACCTTGCGTTTGTATTCATAGGACTCACAATATAAAAGGGGTGCAGTTGAGAGCATCTCTTCTTTGTTTTTTGTAATGGGGTCTAGGATTTGCTTATATCAAGTTAAAGGGTCAACCTTTGAACTTAATTGGATATATATATATATATATATATATCACAAGAAACAAAATTTCTCCTTTGCAGATCCCAAGAAGTTAGAAAATCATAAGAATTCTGCTTTTACTATAAGTTTTTGAAATGGTATAATGCTCTAAAACTTTTCCTTTATAGTACTCATTTAAAAATGGAGGTTTTAGAAAATGAGGATTTAAGATAAAAAGTTGTGAATATTATACAATTCCAATTTTCTTTGAAAAATATGATTTTCACAATTTTTTAGTTTCTTGGGTTTTGCTAAATACAAAATCTTGAATGGATATTCATATTTTGTTAATTTCTAAGTTCTTGTTTGCCAAAGAGAAAATTCTGAACGACCGTTTGCTTTGATAATTTCTTTTGTAGGTGACTTATTATATGTGAGATAAATTTTTTTTGGCCTACCCCAAGAGCTTAGAAAATCGTGAAATTATATACTATTTTTTTTTTTTTGGAAATGATATGGCCATGTTTGACAAATCTGGCCTAAAATGCACTTTCAAAGAAAATATTAGGTGAAAAACATATTTCACCTAAAAACCCAGCAACCTCTAGCTAAAAATGGTGTTGTTGAGAAGCTGCCCCATACTACTTCTAACACAACACCATTTTCAACATGTAATAAACTGCAATACATTTTCAACATTTAATAGACCTATGATACTTAATTCACTCAATCACCCGGCGAATCGCGAATTGCATACAGCGAACTAAATTGGGTATAACAAGCAAATTCTCGAATTAAACCCTGCTAATTGGATTCATTTAAAGCTTTAAAAGCATAAAGAGATGATTCGAGCTTAAATTTTTATGTAATTAACAAATAATTTTAAAACTCATCCTACCTAGCGAATTGGATTCATTTAAAAATAGCGAATTGCGAACCCAAATTTTCAGCGAACTAAGTAACTATGTAATAGACCACAGTAGACCTTTTTAAGAAGTAGCGTTTGAAATGCAACATGTGACATACTCTTTAGAGCACATGATAAGTGCATTTTGGGAAAGGGTTGTGAATGAATTATACTATTCTAATAGTTTTATTGAGTCGTTTTTTTTTCCATTGATAAAAAAGATGATGATATTTATAAACTTTGCTCGTAATCTATAAAATTATCCATAGATGTCATTCCCTTGCAAAAGGTTAATCTGCTAATCACATTGCATTGTGTGCAAGCTTCTTGTTATGTGGATAGAGAAACATTTTTCCATTCAAATTAAAGGTTTATTGGAGTGTTTTTGTTTGTGCCATTTTTAAAATTTTCATGTGAAAGTGCCTTATCAGAGGGTGATTCACAAGACATACCCTTAACTTTTGGTTGAAATTTTTTTTTTTTTCATTTCTAGCATTTATTCTATTTAAAGAGATTAGATTAAGGGTGAACTAAAAATGTCTTAGGATCTAAATTTTGTATTTCGTTTCGATTTCAAGCAGGACCGAAACTGAATTTTTGGCCGATAATATGTATTTGAACCGAAATTTTACCCTCCATACAAATCTAACCGATTATTTGGTTTTCGGATTCAATTCAAGCATGCCCAAAACTGATGTGTTTCGGTCGAAATCTGAAGATTTCGGCCGAAACTTTGATCCATGATATAGATTCTACAAAATATGACATACTTATGTTGGAATACGAAGGATGTCTATAAGAAATGATTCTACAAATACTTTATTTCCATATAATTTGATTGGTCTATCAATTCTCTAAGCCTTAGAAATTGTCTTTGAAATACTAGACATAAAGTATAATAAAAAGTATGAGAATAAAGTCATTATGGACATATAATATAGTTCTCTGTTATGGTTGTAATGAGGTGGTCCATGTGGACGAAATATGTGAATGGAAAGTGCAAATATCTATGGAATTCACATTCTTTCAAGTTTGTATAAGTAATTAGGATTATTTTAAAACCGAAATTTAGTTGTATCTTTCTTTTTCGCTTGGGGTGAGATCAAATTTCAATATTAGGCGACTTTTTTGCAAAATACATTTGGGATTTGGGATAGTTATAGCTGAAACATAGGTTTCTTTCATTTGTGTTTATTTCTCCTTGGTTAACGTTGTTAATTCAATTTATCATTCTCTTTATTTTCATAATTATTTAATGTATGTTTTAATTGCAGTAATATTGGCATATAGGTTGTAATTTTATCTAATTTCAACTGCTAATCCATCCATAGATACCCTTGTGAAAACCCAAGAACCCATCCTCCTTCATGGAATGTCCATGCTCCTTATGTTGATTTTCCAATGCATTTTTGGGGGATGGGCATTGTTGATCGTGGTAAGCATCCATTTTTGGAGTTCTAGAAGGAGAAGTTACACCATTACTCGATCTTCAAAATTGATGACGAGCACAAGGAAGGTTGTTGTGGAGAAGATTGGAGACCTTCTCTGAAAACTTAAGAAATTAAGAAAATTCTGTGTATAACAACAAATTATCATGGTGTAGTATCAGCTGATTGTGGACATCAGCTGTTGTGAATGGCTCTGATTCAAAATATCTGAGCCATTCTTAAGATGGTAAAAAATATGAGATCGTTGACATCGACTGTTTTAAATGGTTGTTGCCCCGAAGAAATCTAAGTCATTCTCAACCAATTTGTAGAAAAGATGCACTAGAAGCCAAAAAGTACAAAATTTGAGACCCATTCTAATGCAAAAAATCTGAGGTCATAAAAGAAGGAGGATTTTTTTCTGTATACGACAGCAAACCATTTTAAGATGGTAAAAAATCTGAGATTGTTGACGTCAGCTTAATTAAATGACTCTGATTCAAGAAATCTGAGTGATTCCCTTTCCAATAAATTTGTATAAAAGGACCTATAAGCCAAAATTAAATAAATTACAATTGAATTGAAAATGCAAAATATGAGAGCTCCCAAAATTATTGAAATTTTGGTCTACTTTGGTTTCTTTGTTTTGGCTTTTTGTGATGGTTTCTGTTATATGATTGGGGAGGGAGGCTAGTCTTCTGATTTCTTTATTTAATTTTAGTCCTTTGACTCGGTCTTCAAATTAGTTCTTGGTATGTTTCATGTTTTGTTATGTTTGAATTGTTTGCTTGATGCTTTTCGATATGTTTGATTTTCTTTATTTGATGTTCTTTTGGTTCTATTGCTTACAATCGGTGTAGGAAAACTTCAAAGGAAACGAATAAGTTAGCACATTCATTCAACCTTTTGGAGTCATCTAACTCACATTCATTCAACCATTTTTTATGGTTAATCTTCTAATTTTAGTCCCGTGTCTCACATTTACAAAGATAAATAAATCTTTGAAGCGAGAAGAAGCAACAAGATCTTGCTCCGAATAGAAGGATCGCTACATAAAATGTGGAGAAACTCAGCTATTATTAATAGATGAGAATTAGATACTTATGAAAGAGTTTAGATCTCAGATATCATGAACAGAGTAGTAGGCCATTAAATTATTTGATGGAGATCGTTTTTGGTCCCAATAATTTACACAATTGATCCGGAGATCATGTATTACAATGAGACGATGAGACATTGATTCCACGTGGCACATATCCCAAAAGAATCATACTTATTGTGGCGCACGTCTAGTATGATTCTTGGATCTCTTTTCATGTTGTGTGTCATGTGGAAAACAAAATCTAACTAAAACCATCGCAAGAGCATAATCTGAAGAAATATTATGTCGATGATTTGGACGTAAAATGATATCCGTTAGACAAAAAGAAAAAATATTTGGTAAATTGTACGACACTGAAGTAGTTAACTTCTGTTAGGACATAGCTAATGAGTAACCCCGCTTATCGATATATTTGATATATGAGCTTCTTTATTTGTGACATGTAATATGTAGGTACAATATAAAGGATGGAAACTGATACAACATCGGTCATTTTTCGTTATGACGGGACACTCACTATTGATCAAGACGTGGCGACCTATCACGAGGGGAAACAAAGAAAAAAATCTATGAGAAGGGACATCTCGTTTCGAGAATTCTTACAAGAGACGTGTGTCATGAGCAATTAGATGGGCGATAAGTCTCTTATAACCCTCAAATATGCATATTACAGTGTAGCTAAGTCGTCACTAGTCTTCGAGTTAGTTGATGAAGGAGATCTTCAGGAGATGTTTACTAGTTTTGGAAAGGAATATGAATATATTATCATATATATAAATAAACCTGTAATCGACCTCCAATTCGGCTGTGGTGTAAACCACAAAGGTAGTTCATCAAAAGTAGATTATAAACTGAACGAGTGCATCAGTACTGGTAATAGTTACGAATCTTTGATAGGGCCTATACTAAAAATTTGTAGGGAATTGATATGACAATGATACTAACTATGAGAATGATATTTTCAGGGGAGTAAACCGCCCTAGATTTGCACCAATAAACTCCGACTACAGTAGTTATGATATGAATCATTCAATCGACAGGTGATGTAAAAACTATGATGAACACACAATCGTTCTACTTATTCATATATCATAATAGCTAATGGGCGTATACTCAAAATCGTAGGGAACTGATATAGCAATAGTACTAACAACAAGAATGATGTTTGCAGGAGGGTAAACCGCCCTAGATTTGCACCAATAAACTCCAGCTACAGTAGCTATGATACGAATCACCCAGTAGACAGGTGATGTAAAAACAACGATAAAGATATAATCATTCTACTTATTCATACATCATAATAGCTATTGGGCCTATACTCAAAATCGTAGGGAATTGATATGGCAATGGTACTAACAACGAGAATGATATTTGCAGGGGGGTAAATCGCCCTAGATTTGCACCAATAAACTCGACTACAGTAGCTATGATACGAATCATCCAGTTGACAGGTTAGTGAAAAATGGATAAAATTTACAATCCTAAAATGTGTCTGTACTAGTGGACACATGTGTTCTATAGTTTTACGATAAACACCAATTTGATGTAGGTTTACAATTTATTAAAGTTATTCAAGTTCAAATTGAAATGATGATTGAGAAATGTATTCTCTAATTTTATGCCCTAAAGTATATATCCGATTAAACTTGATATCACTTTAATGATTGTTCATCGCAGGGCAAAATTATCAAATTATGAATCAAATAATGTCTCCAGAGATGGTCAAAGTATTTCTTTCGACGAGGATGAAACAAGCACAGATGGTGTTGATGATGTTATAGGGGTCGATGAGTTATTTGAAGAATGCAACTTTGAAAGGTGTAAGGTGAAGGAAGGGGTGAAGCGGAATGAAGGGTTAAACAAAAACCCATCATATAATTGGGCGGAGCCGGTGGAGGAGTGTAATGAAACGATATCCTCGAAACGTACGAAGAATGAAAGGGAGGATGGGATAAAGCCGAACGAGGGTCTGAACGAAAGGGTATCCCCAAAATGCACGAAGGGCAAATGTCCTAGCGGGCCGAAGCCAAATAAGGAGCCGAATGAAAGAGTATCTCCAAAAGGCCAAAAGAATGGGCAGTTTAATCATGACCAAGGCTTCTTTTCCCGGCGGACTCCGACCGATTCAATGGGTCCCAAGATTCGGAGTCTCGATTCTTTTTCGATGACGAAAGCAAAGATGACTCTAATAACTTGAGCGTTGGGGCGATATTCCGTTCGAAAGAAGTATTTCATACTTTTTTGAGGGAGTATGCTATAAGAAAGAATTTTATGTTGAAGCCCATAAAGACATATAATACACTTATTACAGCAGGGTGTGCAGGTCCCTCTTGCCCTTGGCGTATACATGCTTCGCAGCAACAGGACGCGTTGGCATTCCAAGTTAGAAGTTATGTACCGCATCATACATGTTTATTTTTGGGGGTTGGTTTAGGTCATCAACAGGCATCAAGTAAATGGATTGCTAGTCAGATTAGTAATCTGGTGCGCAAACATCCTAATATGAGACCCAATGAGATTGCATTCGATTTTGGTGTAGAAGTCAGCTACTTTAAAGCGTGGAAGGGAAAGGAAATCGCTTTCGAACATGCTTTTGGTGGATGGGATGAATCGTATAATTTGCTACCATCTTATTGCATCGAGTTAAAGCGAGTAGATCCAGGAGCCATGTCTATTTTACTCCGGTATCCTGACAATGCTTTCTTTCGATTTTTCTGGGCATTGGGGCCATCGATCTGTAGTTATCGGGAAAAAAAATTATGACGAATTATCTCAATTGATGGGGCTCATCTTAGAGGCAAATATGTCGGTAAACTCTTAATTGCAACAGCAATTGATGGTAACAATGGATTGTTCCCCTTGGCATTTGCAGCGGTTGAGGAAGAAACAAAGGAAGCATGGAGTTGGTTTTTAACTATACTACGTAAGCAGATCATTGTTGATGATGAAACTCCTGTTGTTCTCATTAGTGATCGTAATAAATCTTTGATGGAAGTTTTGAATGTGATTTTTCCGCATGCATACCAAAGTTATTATTTTAAACACTTGTGTGATAACTTTGGTAAGAAATTCAAGCGCAAGTTTATCCAAAGCTGGTTATGGAAAATTGCCCGTAGCTTTATGGTACCGGATTTTGAGGCAGAAATGGATGGGTTGAAGGAAAGCAACCTTGATTGATGGGAATGGTTAAACGGTGTTGATAAATATCTATGGTCTAGAGCCTATTTTCCAGGAAAGCGATATCATTTGTTGACAAGAAATATATCTAAATCTTTGAACTCTGTGTTGAAGTTCGATAGAGCTTTGCCTATCACGTCCATCGTTGAAAAGACGAGTGAAAAGGTAACCGAATATTTCTACCAAAGGTAGCTTGATGGTGCAGCCTTGGGGACGGGTTTAACAGAGTACGCAGAAAAATATTTGTGCCGTCAATACCATTATGCATTGCATATGTGGCCTACTCCGTCCAGCTTGAATGAGTTTAGTGTCAGGACTACTACTCAAAAATTCATTGTTAACCTAGAGTTGAAGACATGTTCTTGCCGCCGATTTGACGTGTTGGGTCTCCCGTGCTCCCATGCATTGGCAGTGATAAAATATCGGCGGGCTGCAGTGTTAGATTATTGTGAAGATTGGTTTAAGGCTGATAGATATCGTGCTACGTACGAGGAAGTTATGCTCCCCACTGCCGATGTTAGTGAGTGGGGTGGTAAATATGAGGGCGCTAAAGTTCTACCGCCACATCCTAGAAACCCTTTCGGTCGCCCCAAAAAAAATTGGTATAGGTCAGTACACGAGACCGATAGGAAAGGTACTTGCAGTGTGTGTAGCGTCAAAGGACACAATCAGAGGGGTTGCCCACAAAAAAAGAGTGGAGCTGCACAAGAGGAATGCTTTTAGAGGCTGGAGGTACCCCTAAAGTAGTATTTGTCACATCATTATTTAATTCTCACAATTTATTTATAAATTTATACGAAGAGATTTGCTTCCATGATTATTTATTTCTCTAAATTGTTTTTCTTTGCTTCCATAATTATTTATTTCTCTAAATTATTTTTCTTTGCTTCCATGATTATTTAATTCTCTCATAGAAGAAAAACTAAATTAATTAATGCAAAGGTAGTAAGCCTTTGGGAGGATTCAATATCTATAAAAATTTAGATTTGTTTTTCCTTATCTGATAATTTCCTACAAATTTTAGCTTGTCTGATTTGACATTTCTACAAATTTCATCATTGGCATCACTGACCTCATTTCCAATGCATGGCCCATTTGATGACACATGAAATTGAGCAATAGTTTTGAGCCTTTGCACTAAAACAGTAAATTCAATAATCCAACAAAGGCAAAACTCTTCACATGTCGAGAAATATTGTTTTCTATCAAAGAGGAAATAAGAACACACACTGTTAGAGGTAACTGCACAACCAGGGGCGAAGCCAAGATTTTTTCATAGGGTGGTCATCTAATCAATTAATGTTAGAAAATTGTATTTTTCTCTAATCAAACACTAAAAAAAAATATATATATATATATACAAACAAAACTAGATACGAAATAAAAGAAAATCATATACATATCGATTAGGTTGTTCCAACAAAATTGGTCTAATTCAAAATTCCATTGAAGAATGACTACAAGGTAGCATCATCCTCGTCGTCATCCTCCAAAGAGTAGGATGATGTGGCAGTACGTTGTAGAGAGCCTGTGAGACCATCGAAGCTATTGAACATATCCCGATGATGAACTGGAAGACCTGACATTTTTTTATTTAATATTTTTATGCCTTTTTTAAATTCTATATGTATTAAGTTTTTTTTGCTCGTTACATGTCTTAGTGAATTGCTCTAGTGGTAGACTTAGTGTTTTGTGAAGGTTAGGTTCTAGGTCCAAACCTTGTTATGTGAAATAAATTACTTAATTTTTTTAAGTAATTATACTAGTGCTTATACACCATAAATGTGAGTATGTAGCTCTACAATATAGTGGAGCCCCTTGTGAGAGAAATCTCTCCGAAAATAAGTCGGAGCACCTAAATAGATGGAGGCTACAACTTGATAAAGAGCCCAGGTAAATATGACCTTGAAAGGGATGAGATCTCGATCATGTGGGATTTTTCCTCATGGTTCGATTATAGATACCATATTTAATGAACTTTCTATTTTATGTTTTCCCCAATTTTGTTACCATGGGATACCCCTGAGAAGTCTATGACCCTGTTTGGAGTGGTTTCTCTGGACCTTGGAATTGCTTTTGATCCCTAAAAATTGATTCTAGGTCCACAACGGTGTTTGGTGCGAAATTAATTATAGCTTATTTTGATTCCTTAGAAGCCAAAAATAATCAATTTCATGTAAGCGGTTGAGAACCGCTTTTCATTTAGTCTTTAAATTTGAAAACAAAAAAGTGGGCAAGTCATTTGTAGTCTACCCTGAATCTCACCTATTTTAGGTAATTGTCTAATTAGTATATAGACAGAGGAAGTCATATGAAAGACATTTATTGGAAATAGATTGGTTCCTGTTGAATAAAATTTGGTAATTGTCCAACCTTTGGTCTAACAGACCCGCCCTTCTATTGTGAATAAACAGGTTGAGGGCTTTGATAACACAAGTGATTCAACCCTAAGGTACTCAATTCTTTGTAGTCGCCCAAAACCTCAAATTTTTTTGTAATGCAATTCATTAGAAATTCCAAAACTCACATCAGGATAAAAATGCTAAGTGAGAAGCTTAGCATAGGAAAAGCATAAGTAAAAAAGGCACATCCAGCCATATGCCAAGACAGGCGGGTTTGACTAGAAGTCAGGTAAGCTCATAAAGCTAAATATCTAATCTCCTTTTCTTTACATTAGTGTGTCGATTCTCTTTTGGTTTAGGTCTAAAAGAACTTTATAAACTGGAAGAGAGAATCTACCTTCCGTGCTAGAAAATGAAAACGAGAACACAAACTAACTTCCGATCACACCAGTAATCTCAAATTGTGTTGAATAAAAAGTGACGAACATGGGTCCAGACTTCACACACACACAAGATTGTTGTAATCTTTTTCTTGATGAAAGTATTTTTCCACACAAGACTCACAACACAAGCGATCAGTGGTTGATCAGTTTTCCCAGGGACAACTACTACTCTTAGTGGTTTATAATCTAATACTAGGCGTAGTTGACTAGTACATTTTCTTGAAAGTGAAATTAGTTATATCCTAATACATCTTCTACGCAAACTAGGCATACGTGACTATTTCAAACGAAACCTACTAAATAAATATTCCAACTAATATAAAAGAGGCCCAACACCTCCTTCAAATGTCACCACTCCCAACAGAAGTATTGATTTCGTTCACATCATCTGAATCGTCACCGTCGACCTCTTCAGTAGAGGAGAAAATGACGATTGGCACAGCTTCCGTCATTCCAGACGGCACCAGAAGAGCTAAATGCTCAATCGGAGGCTCCTCTCTCGCTTTCATCTTCGACTTCAGCTACAACTGCATCAATCGATGGGTAATTTTCGTCGGAGCCCTCCGGTGGGAACTCCGCTTGAAGCTGGCGTGTGATGTAGGCACAGCTACGCTTATAGCGGCTGTATGACGATCGACTATATCCCGGTGGTGGTTGAGAAGGTCGTGGCTTTTTGGGGTTTTCACGCGGGGGCGAATCTAACTCCATACAAGGAGGGGATGGGATAGAGCCGGAGCTATTCTCAGAAGACATTAGTTTTATGCCAAGTAGTGATGTCCCGATGGTGCTTACAAGAGTTATAGTCACTCTATTAATAGCATATTATGTTGAAGTGTCTCCCTTTTCTTTACATTATAATAGTCGCGTGCATTGTTGAGACCCATTGTGCAATTCTAATCTGAAATAATGGCCAGCATACATGATGGGACAGTATAGTGCTGCCCTAGATACGCCAACTCTAGTAGTATACATTTCGAGCATAGCCATCTAATTTGATGTGACTAGACGATGGTACTGGACTTGTTCCTATCAAGTCGCCTCTTCTAGAGTTGCTTTAGTCACATTGCCCTTAATATCGAGACAGTAAATGTACGATATAGACTTTGACCGCGACGTGCTCTTCTGAAATTTTTGACTTCCTCATCGAAGATTACCGAGGTGCACCGCAGAGGGCTGAGATTGGAAGGTGGTTTCTTATTGCGATTTGAGCCCCGCCATCGAACTTGATGTAACTAGATGATATGGATAATCGACGATCTTGGACCATTGTGCTACAGGCCGAAGCCCATGACTAAAAGCGAGGTACAAGCCGAAGCTCATTTGTTTTAAAATAAATAATTTGTATAAAAAACAGTGATCAAAGAATGATCACAATTTATCTTGATAGCAATGTCAATATGTTCTTATGTATGTTCAGTGTCACAAAGGTCTGAAAAATTGGGTGTCCATTTTTCATGGGACATTATCGAGTATACAATATATGGAGTTTAGATCAATTTGTTGCTCTTCCATTGATTTTATATGAATTTATCGAAATTACTTCATTATGAAAATGTATAATAAACAGACTAATTTGCTTTGGAGAGCATAGGATCACCAAATTGGAGAATAAGATTCATTGAAGTGCTTTAATCATGTTTGGACGTGCTTTAATCAAGCCAGGATGAGTTGAAGAAAGCATATAGAAAAGCCTTTATTTCTATTTTCAAGTTTGGGTTGGATGCTTTGGTGGTTATAGAACTGCTGTTTTGCAGCTCTGTATATTTTGTCATGTAAGATTCATGGTTTCCTTTTTTATAATTGGCCTAGTGGGATGTAAATATGGAATTTGATCCATTGATTTGTGTCTTTATAGAGTGAATTGGTCAAGTAACAAGGATGAAAAACGGTCTGATCTCCACTATAGTTTGGTATCTGGGGAAGCCACCATGAAAATGAACCACAAGCCAAAATGCACACTAAGTGACATTCTTGATTGTTGATTGACAGCCTGAAAATCAACAATGAAACAAAATATGGACAATGGATTACATGTGGATTATTTTGGATTACATTTGGATTATTTTATGTTATATTTTGGATTGTGACTTATACATGTGGAGGATTGCTAACAGTCAAGATGTTTTGAGTGATGATCTTGTCTGTCATTTGTGCAGAGATGTCCTATGTACCATCCATGGTATTCACACTGAGTACACTCTGGCTCCTCAAATTAAAGAATATATAATCTATTGTGGAATTATTGGAAATATATTTTGTTTGGTATCAAATGTAGTTGTTGGTGTTATATTCCCTTTGAACTTTTGGAATGTCTTCCTTGTTGCGCTATTTGCAACAAAAGACATTTGAATGTCTTTTTTATAACTTGTGCGTCGGGTCTCTTTGAGCACCCAACTAATCCTAAGGGCACATGCGCACCCGAAGTTAACACGTTCCAGGTCAGCACAGGATATGAATCCGTAGGGTGGCCTCAAGGCGGGATTCAAACTCAGGTCTCCTGCTTCCTGAGGCTAGTTCCCGACCACCACACCAAACTCCTTGAGGTTAATGCAAGAAGTTGGTAGCCAATCCTAAACTAAGCCAGTTCAGTGATTCGGAAAGGTTATCCGTTCTCGTTTTTAACACAACAATTTCATTTTCTGTGTGGATTTGGCCTATAGCCCAATGGAAGGTTAAGAAAATTGCAATCTCTCTTTCGCAGGTTCAGTCCCAGCTTACCTATAAACACGCACTGTTAGAGGATATGAAATTTCTGCTATCTGATTTTAGTGGCTAGGCAATAATCAGTAGTCTCCAGCAATGGAGCTTCAATGCTTATATCATATCCTTGGAGGGTGGCTGATGTGACTGTTTATGCGAGGCAAATCAAGCTGCAGAATGATTAACTTAGGATTGCACATTAGTATAGCTATCAGTCTATTCTACTGCTATCTTCTTACCTACCGTTGGATTGATTTGGGCCTTCTGAAGTATCTAGAGGCCTGCCATATATTCTTTCGCCTATCTTAAATAAGACTTCTACATTAACTATTTAAGTACATAAATAATAAAAAAACTGCAATCCATGATTCTAACAAGTTTTTACCATTTAGAGTTTATATATATGCACTGCAAATATATTGAAATATATTGGTATATATTGATATATTCCATTGAATGCACGGCCGATATATATTGAAATATACCTACCATTGTATCATCCAAAACCGATACATTTCGGTTTTGGAGCTAGCAGATACGTACCGGAAAATCGGGATTTTGAGCCTTGATCCTCAAGTCACTGGTGAAAATATTCATTCGAAAGAAATTAAAAGGAAACGAACAGAAGTTCATGATTTAACTGACAAATGGGAATTAAAAGGCAAACAGAGATCCCCACCATGCATCCATGTATTGTTTACTTTATTCTATAGGAGGTGACTAGTTTATGAACATGGTACTACCTATGTACACTAAAAAATCTTATTAATGGTAGCCCATTTATTTCACTTTTCACCTCCTATTACTGATCAACACTTAATTATTAACAAATATTTTGGATAATTCGATATGGGTATATATCTATGCATTTATTTAAGTGTTTATATGCATATTTCTATACCTTTCCACAATTTGTCCACATGTATCTTGATTGCATGAAAATGACTCAAAAGTACAGTTAAAATTGACCCATTATTTCTCTTTAATTGCAGACCACAACAGAATGGACACAGATTCCCGTTGCCAAGTTAAACCCGAGACAAGTGAGCGAAGAAAAAGCTTTGATCTTTCATAAGTAGCTGATCAACTTGTGGATCACAAAAGTACATTTCAGACCATAGAAGAAAATTGTTTAAAGAAGCTCTTATTGAGTAGCCCATCAGTTGTTAGCGGTGCAGAAGAGCTCTTTGACCTCAACATACACCAACATATAGTTCTACAAAGTGGTGGTGTACAAAAAATTGGAAAAGCAATCCTAATATCTTTGTGGACTCTGCAAATGAGCTCATGGGCCTCAAAATCCTCCAAATGCAGGTTGGGATTCATCCAATTTTGCAGACCGAAGTTTCAGGTCGGAAACTCGGGTTGTCCTTAGATTATTTGGTGGAGGAGTTGAGTGATGAGATTGAGAAGTTGAGTAGTTATGGTAAATTTGGTGACGGTGCTCTTGCTAGTACTGATAGTATTTACAAAATGCTGCAGAGAGATCTTGAAAGTAAGGGAATGGTGGTAGATGGTGTGTGGGATTTAGGTTGGGCTAATGGGGTTTGTGTGGAAGAAATAGGCCATGTTGTAGGTGAAGTGGAGAAGCATGTTTTGACTGATCTAATGGAGGAAGTTATCTTGGACTTTGTGTTGTATTCATAATAAATTACTACCTAATTTGGGAGGACATGTGAGCATTAGGATCTCAACGGTATTTTGGTCATTTCATAACAAAGCGTATGCTGGTAAGACTGCAAACAGGTCGGATTGGGTTCAAATTGGACCTCGAAAGGCCCAAATTTTAATTTGGATTAAAAATTAGGCTTAGCCAGGTTATTAACTGGGCCGAGAAATCAAGACCAGGTCCATCCTGTTTATGTGTAAATGGGCAGGGCTGGCGGTCAAGAACTAGAACAGAACTTCCTTCCTTCTTTTAACACCCCTGTAATAGCTGATCCTATAATGGTCCACTGCATATTTTTATATAAAATCAAGAAAATTAGGAGATATATATAAGTAGGCTAAGTCTGGCATATATTCTTGATTCGTCGAGGCATATGCCAGACTTCCATTGGGCAGCCAAAATTTGGGCCATACCCAACCAGACCAGACCTGTTGACAACCCGAATTTTGACCCGCTCACCATACGCCCACATTGGAGGAATGTACACCAAGTGTTGCAACTGTAAATGAGAAATAGTTAATTGATTGGGCCCCTTGTTGTCCAAGAATATATTGATCTAGCACCTGTGACCCTTGAACATTAAAAATTAGGCTTTTGTAAGATTAAATTGAATTTTTTCATGTTGCAAATAGTGGGAAGAATTGATATTTCAAAGGTGCATCTTAATTGCTTTGCATAGTCAATAAAAATACACGTTGCATTAGAAGAAAAACATAAGGGAAAACGGATTAGCATCTGGGCGTATCCCTAGTCGTCGCCATCATCGCTACCGGCGCCATTCTCTTCATCATCATTTTCCTCAACGTCTCCGTTATTGTCGTTAATGTGCTCATCATCTGTCCTGTGTGGCATAAGTTCTCTGCCAAGGGCAACCATACCGGTCATTGCCTGCAACCATCAATTGTCAGAAATTAATGGAATTTCAGTGATTTTGGAGAAATCATCAAAAGTTCGCGGAAAGATTCGCTCAACCCCTATTTCGGTTAATTTTGAAGAAATTTTGGATAATTTCGAAGAAATTTGTCATTATGACTGAGAATGATATAAACTTAAATCCAAGCATACTATCAATGCATCATTGGTTAGCTACGTTCACTCTTGGGGGGTGTGTCCTATGTATACTAGAAAAATGACCCTACGATGACACGAGCATGATCTATAGAGCAATTGTCAAAAATATGAGGACGAAAAACGATCTCTACCATCTTATAGTCGGTCAATTCACACCGAGGTGGGGTGAATCGACAACTTTGACTCCATTAAATCTGATGATGGAGATCGTTTATCAACACAACCTTTCACACGATGCATCTTGGGATCACGGGCCTACCATCAGACGGTCGATGTTTTGTTTCTAGTGGACGGTAATCGTACTCCTCATAATGATCGGTTCTCTATATGGACATCCTCTTGTCCATTATTGCACGTGATTGCAATAGTAAATATATATCTGTCAAATTGTCTTCTCTTCATGCAAGAGATGAAACGTCTGATGGTACGTTCATGGCGTGAAGATCGTTTCTGTGGAAGATTAAAGTGAAACACAATCTCCACCATCTTCTTAAAGTCGGTCGATTACCAAGGAGGGTTGAGAAAACACATTGCCTTCATTAAATTTGATGATGAAGATTGTTAATCATCACAACCTTTGATAGGATAGATCTTGAGATCATGGGCCTACCATCAGACGGTTCGTGTTTTATTTCTCGTGGCACACATCTCAGAAAAATGACCTTAACATCACGTGCATGCGCAAAATTGATTTTAAGGTGCGTACCACATGAAATAAAAAGGTAACCGTTTGATGGTACGATCACGTACTCAAGATCCATTGTGTTAATGATTGTTTATCATCACAACCTCCATTGTCCTATTCAATATAATCAAGGTAGAAATTCAAGTGAGGCGCCTAGTTATAGAAGAGTGGATAGAAATTCAAGTGAGGCGTACTTCTTGCGATGGCACACATCAGACGGCCCATAGTCCATTTTCACATATCACATGTCCCTAAAACACAAGTTTTTCTTTAAAATCAGTGTAATCAATTAATCACTTCAAAAACGTGTGCAACTAATGGCTCCCATTATTTATTTATTTTCTAATTCTTTGCAAGTAATGGCCCATGTTTTTTTATTAATTCTTTGCACTCACTTCAAAAAGTGACTTGAGGCCTCTATTTGGATTCCCGCCCAACCAATAACCAAACCATGGTTTCAAATTTGGATACGAAACCCCATGGGTCACTTTGATTGGCTACAACCTTTAAACACCTTCTCTCTCTCTCTCTCTCTCTCTCTCTCTCTCCCCCCTATACAAAACCAGTACTCCCCTACTCCTACACCAACAAATCTTACCCTCTCCTCCCCCCATCACAATCTCATAGACATTGCTACCAGGTGCCTGTACAGCTCTCCCTCTCTCCTTTGTCCTCCCTCTCTCTCTCTCTCTCTCATACCAGGTACCAACGCCTCATGCCTCATTGACAGATTCATGTCCTCTCTCTCTCTCTCTCTCTCTCTCTCTCCTACTAGGTACCAACGCCTCATGCCTCATTGACAGATTGTTGTCCTCTCTCTCTCTCTCTCTTTGCTGCGGTTGTTGGCCTTCAAGAAACAGATTCAAGTAGCTTAGCCAACTATACCAAGAAAAAAGCCTCTTCTTATATCAACTAAGTTTCTTATTTTTTTATTTTACTTTAATTTTTTTATGATGAACAACATTTTGACTAAAAGAAAAAAAATGAGTAGAACAAAGGAAACAAAGGAAACAAAGAAGAAGTATAAAGTAAGGGAGGGGGCAAGCCACACCCACTATACACAACTAGTACTCCCTACTCCCCTACTCCTACACCAACGAATCTTACCCTCTCCTCCCCCCATCACAATCTCATAGACATTGCTACCAGGTACCCGTACAGCTCTCCCTCTCTCCCTTCCCCTCTCTCTCTCTCTCTCTTTCTCTCTCTCTCTCTCTCTCTCTCTCCTACCAGGTACCAATGCCTCATGCCTCATTGACAGATTGTTGTCCTCTCTCTCTCTCTCTCTCTCTCTCACTCTCACTCTCTCTTTCCTGCGGTTGCTGGCCTTCAAGAAACAGATTCAAGGAGCTTAGCCAACTATACCAAGAAAAAAGCCTATTCTTATATCAGCTCAGTTTCTTGTTTTTTTATTTTATTTTAATTTTTTTGTGATGAACAACATTTTGACTAAAAGAAAAAAAATGAGTAGAAAAAAGGAAACAGAGAAGAAGTATAAAGAAAGGGAGGGGGCAAGCCACACCCACTACATAGATCCGCTTGATACATCATCTCTTGCTAAGGAATCATCACCATCATCACAACATTGCCTTATCCCATTCTAACCATAGGAGTTAAATAGTTTAACATTTCATCCACTACAATGGGGACTTCAAACTTTTTCTTTATAAATTCAAACTTTTTATGAGAAATACATTCTACTTCATTTAAATATATATCACTTGAACTAAAAAATGTTTTCATGACTACGACTTGAAAATGTTTTCGTAACTAGGACTAAAAATTACGAAACAATCTCCTGACACTTCACCCTATGCATCAACACCTTCCATTCTCGTCCATTTTCTTCGTTCATGATGCAGATGTTGGTACTTCGTTCCTTACATGTGCCATGCGTAATAGCAAGTGTTAGAATCAATTATACGATTTGTCATCCAACCTCGACGATCGGAGAAAAAGATGGTTCACTATCTATTTTGCTTTTTTCATATCAAACTTCGGTACGAGAGAGATACATTTTCCATTTTCACTACTGGCCTACAGTCTGTTTGAAGTGTTATGTGTGAGTTAGCCCTCCCCAATTAAAATCGGGCTTTTAAAGTACCGGCATCAGACCGCCCTGCAATGCCCCTTTCCAATTTTCAGAATTTTCATGCGAAAATGATAAATTAACTTCTAAATAATGTTCATTTTTGTGGATATTTCAGTATGGCGAAATGGAAGTACTATGTTGTTTTTTCCGGGCGACGGCCTGGGATATATGACCGGTGGTGTGACTGTCACTACCAAGTTAATGGTTTTCGAGGAGCTAGTAATAAAGGATACACCAGACTTTCAGAGGCGGAAATGGACTTCCGAAGGTCGACGATGGCTTTAGGAGACTTGGGAAATAGACATCTGGAGGCAGAAATGAACCAAATTCATCGGTCGCATTTTCTCGCCATATCCGTTGTGATCGGATTATTCTCGATCTTTATTTTTCTCTTCTTGGTATTAAATAGTTTCAATAGTCTTGTTTAATTACCAAAATGTACTTGATATATATTTTATAGTGGGGCAGCTTTGAAAATCTGAATGGTCCTTTTTAATCATATATTTTAATGACACTGGATGATGGACTACTCAATGGGATCCTTTCCACTCCTGGTGACTGATATTGTCTCAGAGTCCTTGCCATATCAAAAATCTGTTCATTGAGTTTGCTATTCAAGAATTATTGTGTTCTCTAACATGATACACATCTCTAATTAAGTTGGCTATCCAAAATTTTGACAAATGGTTAGAACCACAAATCTTTTTGACAAATGGTTGAGAAGTTTTTGCATGGGTTCAACTTGAGTGCACCATCGGGTAGGGTCAATTGCACCAACGGGTCGAGCATTTGCGAGTTTCTTATTGGGCAGTCAAATTTTGGACACGACCCAACCCATTGGCACCCTACAAGTTTTTACAAGAACCCAAAAGCGCTGTCACTGGTGCATACGTTTTAGGTTTTATCAATTTTATGCAAAAAACCATGTCCATGGAATCGAACTGAAAAAACCTTCCCAAATCTGCAATCACGCATAGCCCAACGTCCAAACTTTTCCCTATCCAATGTGGTACTATCACACACTAGTATATGGTATATGGGTACTTTACAACTATGCCAATTACTCTTATAATCTCCCAAATGTGACAACCATCATCATTACAAATATCAATTTGCACACCGCAGCCAACAGGGTCCCAAAATTTTGACCACAATTATAAATCCTTAATGCTTTTGAAAGATGTAAAAATATGATTGACAAAAATTGTATATGCTAATAATTCATAAATAATCTTACACCATCGATCCTCAAACACTGCCACTATTGGACTTCGATCACTGATTCACCATGCCCACTCGGCCTCCTGCCGCATAGCAGTCTAAAAAAGGCACATCAATGCCATAAATGGGCACCTGGATGCGAAATTGGAAACAGTGGCAAACACACCTTCGTTTAATTTCGAATAGATTGTGCAATCCTAACCGTCTAATCATCTCCTTCTCTTCCTGCCTTTCCCTAGTTGCCGAGATTTGAAAGCATGCTCTTGTTCCTGCAAGAAAGCCCATATAAATTATTATTCCACAAATACTCATCATACAGTCCATATTACATCCGACAAAATGAAGCAAATTGCATTTATAGAGCCTCTACTTTTGGCCAATTATCCAATGGAAGCTGGTCAATCACCTGATTCTATTGTACTTAGGCTTCAGAGATGGAGCTGTCTGTGAAAAACTGCATGCACCCATGAAAGCAAAGTAAAATCAGGCACTATCAACTTCAAAAATTGCTTCCAAACATTAATCACTCACCTGTTGTAGCCCAGCCAAAGAATTAAAATGGGTTAACACACTGCAACAGAGGTCATAGCTGCTATATATATATATATATATATATATATATATATATATATAATAGTAAATATATATATCAGCAGATGCTCAAGTGCTTGGATTGGATGATGGTTATGTTCTTCGGGCTGAGTGAGGTTAACATGAAAGGGTTCAAACCAATGCACTGTGTTAAAAGCAATCAGCTCCAAAAACACAGAGAGATTGGCCTAATCAATTAGTTAATTCTAGATAGTCAGTTAAAATAAGCAATGCCGCATTGGTCGATGATGAAATCGTTTCCAAATGGAAAATAATTTAGACTGTGGCCCAATAGGAAATGACATGCTGATTAGACAGTTTAGATCATGGTTTAAACTAGGCCCCAGTTCCAGTAGCCTGCACTCTCAATCATCTTATATGCTAAATTCCATGCAATATAAAGAGAGATGTTATGTCCCAGAACTCAGGATCAAACACAGTGGTACTGAGCACCCCAAAATTATGGCCAAAGAAAATAAATCCAACTAGGCACAGATTGATATTCGAAGAAATCAACAGAGATTGCAAGGGAAAAAATAGTGGATTCCAATCACGTATTCTTGTACTAAGAATCCCAAAATCAAAACAAACAAAACCCAGTTGGGAATAACATGATCAAAGTGTTCTTCAAAAAAAAAAAAAAAAAAGAGAAAGATTGCAAGAAAACCAAAATGAGGGCAGAAAGTGAACTGGGTTCTTTCATATAAAGCATCCAAAAACAACAGATAAGCAAACCCAGTTGGAAAAAAAGCCAAAAATTTTTCAAGAATTAGGCAGAAAACCAAAATCAGGCACTATCAACTTCCTACTCATCAATTAAGGTTGCCCGATCAATGGATCACTTGGATAAGAAATGGTCAAAATTTTACTAACTGGACTTTGTGGGAACTACCCTTCAAATAATTGACCATCAATAAGTAGGCAACTGATCAGACCCAATCGGTGTGGATGGTCTCAATTGATGAGCACATTCACTAATTGGGGAGAACCGCTTGGTACGGAGGTGCTAGGCACGACGTTTTAATTCCTCTTCTAGAGTTCCCTTTGATGAAACAAGCCTGTCCAATCAAACCCATCATGATAAAATCGTTCAATGGGCAGCAAATATGAAGCGACTTTTAGCCACAGAATCATGTCTAAAGCTGAATGCCATAGATTTTCAAGAGCATTGAAATCTGTGGAAACCAGTTTGGAAAGTATTCATAACCACATGATGCCAGTGCGAAGAGTCGAGTATCCAAATAAATGGGCAACCCCTGTGCAAGCCAGTATATGACTAGCTAGAATCTAGTCATCCACAACTGCAGATAACTATGTGGGCATTGTCATTTTTCACAAATTCATAAATTCAAAAAAAATCAGAGATTTAATCAGATGGGAAAAGGCAGAGATTTTCGGAGAATCCTTAATAAAATCGGAGACTTCTGTCATAATGATGGAGACTAAATAAGAGGCTATTGGCTGAGATGAATAATAAAGTTCAAATCCTTTGAAGCGGGACAACTTCTTTCGGGTTTCAATTCTTTGTAATGGGGGTTTCTCTTTGTAAACTTTATAGGACAACTCTGAAGGACTCTATCCTAAAACAATGAAATAACGAAAATTGGGCATATAATCAGAATTACCATAGAACCCAAGCAACTAAACTGGCATTTCCGTTCCCCCATTAAAATAGTCGAATTCCAGGCACTTCACAAAAAATCTACTCATTATTCTAAAATGCAGTATGAAACATCCAATCTTCATCGATCCCCATTAAAATAGTCATTTTGGTTTATTACTCTTCTTCTTCAACTCAGATATAGAAATAAGACAAGATAATCATTTAGACAAGGAATAAACTGAGACGATTTTGATTCAATGTCAATACACCAATAGAAAACAATGAAATAACGAAAATTGGGCAAGTCTTCGATGTTTCGGGGTGTACAATTGCATGCAGATGTATAATGTGACTGGGAGTGAAGAGGGGATAGGAGAGAGAGACTACCAATGTCGGTGACGTGATGATCATTGACAATTTCAAAGTTCTTGCAAGTATAACCAACAAAATTCACATCCTTAGAAGAGAGCATCTGTAAAAGTGAAAAGGAAATTATATTAGTCGCTCCAGTTATTAGTATATAAAGCAATTAAAAAGGAAAAGATGATGGCCTAAAGTATAATATAATCCACATGTGAAACTGTTTACAGTATAGGAAGACCATATTGAATGTGAGTAAAAAAATCATTATTATATGTGGTATAATGAATTATGCAACTTCAAAAGAAAACCTGAGTCTGTAAAATCTACCATAAGCATTGACATCTATAGCTAAGACTTTGTATTTTTGCTCTCTCTGCAGCCTAGCACAGGATGTTGTAGACTAGCCAATATGTGATGAACATGAAGAAATCGCAAGAATAAAAATACCCAATAAGTTCTTATTTTCTCTTCAATTCTGTAACTAGTAAGTAATAAAAGTGCCCCTCCAACAAAAGTACCTATGGTAACTAGTACCTATGGTAATAAAAGTACCTTGGTAAAGTATCTATGGTAACAAGTTATGGTGTCAATGCCCCTCCACCAAAGGTAACTAGTAAGTAATAAAAGATGTTGATCTTAAAGTACCTTTGGTAAGGCCTTCTTACGTAGGATTTCCGACGCTATCGTCCTCCTAAACGAATCCATATCATCCTAAACACACATGGAACGATTAACACTATTGCGGAAGTGTGTACAAAAAAAGTGCGGATCAATTTTACCATAGGAAGTACCTTAGTGAAGTTATATGGCAAACCACGAGAGGAATGATCGACATATTTCATCACAAATACACCACAATCAAAACCATTGACTTGCTTCGAAATATCTCCACATTTTTGTATTGGGCAATTAGCGATATCATAAATGTCGACCCCTAATTGCGCGAGTAATCAAGGGAGAAAATTCCTCTGTAAAGTAAAAAAAGTTATAGTTCAAATATGAGTGATTTGAGGAACAAATCAATTGGAAAACATCTACTACCTTAAAATTTTGATGGCTTTGAGAACATATCAGTAACATAATTTGTGATTCATAAAATTGAAGGTTTTGGGAACGTACCAGTAACAAAATCTCGTTATGATACCTCGCCATGAGATCGTTGTAGAACGAGTCCAAAATCTCTACTCTCTTCTCTTGAATATATAAGATAAACAAAGCCCAATGGCCCCCCTTGAATATTGGTAAAAAAATATGTGACAAACTCATATTAAATAATTACAGGATTAGGGACCTTGCACAATTATCGATGACGGACTATTCGTAACGCCTCTACATAAGAATTTGAAGCAAATGTACCTTCTGACAGCTACTGAACTTTTTTTGAGGTCGTACAGGGTCGAGCCATATTTTCATATCATCATTAGGAATATTAAAATGCTTAGGTAGGGGACCATCAAGAACGTCCTACTTTTTGTATTTTCTATTTTCTCTCCACTTACTGTAGGCGTTTGATAATTGCGTCAACAATTCCTACCATGTATCAACAATAAAATATATAAGAAACATATGGGAATCATGACTAGTATTGCCAGGTACAAATAATGGAACTCAGTTTTAGACTTACCAGATAATGCGCAGGGAAGAAATGACATCCAGGAAACACATCTGCATTATGATCCTCTCGTTTCATTAACAAATGAAAATATGTTGTCATCTCCTGTGCCCACATAGATTAAGATAGTATTAAAATTGATAACCGAGTGATAAATATTTAAGGTGACGAATTGAATTTTAGAGCACATTACCGCTCCATCTACCTAGTTTGGCGGTTGAAGCAACTGCAACTGATCAAGGAAGAAAATGCGTACTCCATCTACATTTATCTTTTTACTTCGATATATATCCCGACAAAATAAGGGTATTTAAGTTACAAAAATATATGCTATAAATTTAAATGTGAAGTGGATAAAAGAATTCGCATACTTATTGTCTGGATCGTCCCAATGCGAGACCACCAATTCGTTGTCTTCCTCTAAGAGTGGGTGGTTAACTTGATGGCAAGCCTAATCAATAGACAAAAGCATTAAGCCTAAACCAACTCCGTATTCCTACCTCACATGTAGTCCTTAAGCAAGAATAACTATGAATGTGAATAAAGAGTCAAGGGTTTGCTATTTCCCGGTCAACGGGTTTTCTAATACTGCACTTTTGATGTTTCTTTGACGAAGGGTAAGGATGCTTCAAGTAAGTCATTAGCTTATCAAAATTTTCACCAAAAATCTTTTCCCTAGGATCCTAAACAGAAATTCATAATTGTGAGTATTACCAAATCAGGCGCATTTTAACATGTAATTTTTAGGATGATAAATAATACCTCGTCATCATCCGCCGAATTACTCTCCTCTACATGCACCTAGTTAAACCGTTAAACAAATAAGAAATTGGTGATATTTTATTATACTCATATAATACATTAAATTAATATTACAAATTACCTTATCGGTCATATTCTTCCCTTCGCATGGCTCGATCTCCTTTTTAGTTTTTCTCTTTACCCTAATATCACTCGTGTACAGCGACCTCAAGGACGTCGAAGGATATTTCTTTCTTTGTGGCTTACCAGTAATATTTGTCACCTAGATAAAATAAAATTAAATTGTCAAAAAGCAGGATGGAGATTCACTTATTAATTAGATTTCAATATTCTCACCTTTGGCTCTCTTTTGATAGCTTCTTCCAAAACCTTCTCTCTTAAAAGCTCATCTAAATGAATAATCGGATGTTTTCCCTCTTCATGAGCTTCTATTCCTTCATTTTCCGTTGTACAGTTATGACTTTTGTAGTAAGACTCCTTAGGGGAATGCACTCTTTCTTCTCCCACTTTCATTGATGTGCTCTTCGGTGGCATATTCTTAGGCATGGAATGCCCCTCTTTCTTGTCCTTATTGAGTACAAATCGATAAAATAAAATTAAAAAATTGATAAAATAAGATTAGAGAAGTTGAAGATTTATTCTAGGTAAAATATATTGAAACTCGTTACACTAGAAAAATCAATGCTCTTACTTTAAGGTTTGCAACTTCACGCTCTATCACTTTAACGCGTTCTCTTAGAGCCTCACAAGAATTACATTTACTACCGGACTTTTGGCCCACAGTCGATCGCATATTGTAATCTTCTTTCCCGTGTGACATGGATGAGATATCGAAAATGATCTACAAATATTATCATCAGCTTTTAGCGCATCATGTAAACAATACATGTAACATGATGATAACTACACCTCATACCTTGGGATTTATAAAAGCGGCCTCGTAAAAAGGGCGATTTTGCCTTTGAATCTTTGGATACCTCAAGTATCTTGGGACAACCATTGTAACTTGCGACGAAACTAAGTTTGGGAAATGCTCATAAGCCCATATCTGCGATGATGTCACGAACAATATTATGCTCTTTTTACAATATTGAATTTTAACCATTTGAATTGGATGAAAAACTAGTCACGAGGAAGCTACCTGGAGCGCAAATGCGCACCCTTCGACAGCAGTGTGAGTCTTCGTCAACTTATAGTTCAAAGCGCATTTATTCAAAGACTCCATTAAGAAGTCATAAACTAACTTTTCCCATGCAAATTTATTGAATTTCTGAATGTCCCAAACCATTTCGAAATAATATTATCAACTTTCTTGTCATGGTTGGGAAGCAAAAAGCACGCAATAAAGTACAAAAGCGACAATCGTATAAAATCTTTTTGACTCTGTTGTCAAATCTAATTTAGAAAGTGCCGCCAGGATTTCGTCTCTACCAATATCAAATGCTTTCGCAAAGTGTCTAATAATGAATGTTTTTATCTCGGGGTCATTTGTATTTAAATTTGGTTGACCACCACCGCTCCAACCCTCAAGTTTTAGTCCTATAACTAATTCAATCTCAAATTTTTCAAATCTTATTCTCCTTTCCCCGACTACTAAGACCCCGCTCTCAATTTCAATGTTTTTAATAATCCAAAAAATTAAATTAGGACATATAGGTACTCTAAACAATGCAAGGAGAGGTGAGAATGTTGTGCATTTGATGCCTTCCCTCTCTTGGGTGGATAAGTCACCGAGGAAGTAACTCATCTTCTTCATATTGCATCTCAGGAGATCCTGGAAAGCGGTGAAGAATTATTAACGTACAATGTCATATTTTTACATTATTACACCAAAGATAGTAATTCAAATATTATTGACGGTGACCATACCATTTTCTCTATCTCCAAATTCAAAAAGGTGCAGAATGACAATTGGTGATAATATGCTGTAGCCTACAAAAACTGTAACTTGCAAAATCGAAGCACATAAGAGAATCTAAGAGATCATACGAGTTACGCAAACATAATTTTTAAAGAGAGAATGAGGATACATGACTGATATTGAAAATAACATATACCTACACTTAGCATAGACTAGTAAAAAGGCACATGCAAATGCACGTGTATATTAGGACCTTTAAATGATTAAACTTGGTTTTTAGGCATCTATCGGGTGATTTGAATATAAAAAAAATATAGTATTTCAAGTGTTCGTTACTATAGTTTATAATTTATTATAGACAAAAAAAAAAACACTTATTATTATGTTTCATATGTTTTCATTATGTATAATTTAAAATTATCGAAAAATATAATAAAAAATATAAAAATATAACTTATATTGTAAACTATAGAACATGAAGAAAAAAAGTAAAAACATGCAAATAAGTATAATCTAGAAAAATCAATTAAATCGAAAATGGGTATTTATTCCTTCTCGAATCAAGTGTTTGGTGTGACCTGCCTTCCCTTTACGTGGAGACTTATCCCTTAGAAATGCTCTCTTCTCTTTAATAATTATGATTTTTTTTATTATATATAAAGTCTGATATCCATAGAAAAGTAAATTGATTTGAGTATGGACTTAGTGCTCTAAGCCCGGTCACACCAAAGACTTGGACAAGTTTTGATTAGATCAATAAGTTTTTGAACATTGGATCAGTTCGCTTAAGTAAAGGGAAGGCAGGTCATTCTCATTTTGCTAGTTTGAAATTATAGTTATTGATTTGCAAGGGTTACTTTTTCCAACTGAATGTGAATTATGATCTCTTAGAAGGGATCTTTCAGTAGTTTTAGTATTGTTGATTTTTCATGCAAATGACAAACCCAAAATTCAAAACTCGATTCAGTGGTAAGCTTTAACACCACTGTAAATTAAAAAAGTGTACAATGTCATGTCATGTCAACAAATAACAAATCAACTATAACCGAAGTGGTCCTTATCATGCTAAGTCAACTCATTTTGGTTGGCTCCGAAAACCCTTCTTGGCAAACTTTTAGAAATCACGGGTCTCCATGTGGACCCTGAGCTAGTTAACATAGTTTGCTAAACCCAGTTCAGATCCAGCACAAAATACATGTTGAGACATTTACTATTGAAAGTAGTCGTATGAAGTAGTTTGGTAGCTTTGACCAACGGAGTGGGGATATAGGGACACATTTACAACCCCACCCATCCAAGTTCATCCTTTGATGGATTTATTTTAATATAATTTATCCTTTGAATTGATCGATTGAACACTCCTAAGGCTCAATGGTTAGTGCCTGCGGATTATATAAACGCTTAGTTTATAATTTAAAGATGTCATTTCTAACCTCAAATAAGTTCATATATTTATAATTGTGACAATTTTTTCCGAATTTTCCCCCGAATGCACTAACAATTTACCAAAGGCTTAGTTATAATTAAAGATGTCATTTCTAACCTGAAATAAGTTTATATATTTATAATTCTCGAATTTTCCCCCGATTTCAGCCAAGTTAAACCGAACTGACAAACCCACCTAAATATTTTCGAATCCGAACTTTGTTACTACTGCGATGAGGACTATTATTATAATTTTTTAATGTGAAAAATTGTTGATTTAATGTGAACACGGTCTTTGTGGAACACTATACGACTTTTAGGAGGAGGTGGAAGCAAGGAAGGTTGCAGCTACTACAAGTAGTCGCGAAGCCAAGCGCCAAAATCTAAAATGTGGTGGCAATAATGTAGTAAATGCAAATTCATGATCCATATCGATAACCAGAAATAGGAGCATGAGAAGAAGAGGAACCCCGAGTCAAGCAGAGGATGCGGCATTGGCTCTTCAGATGCAGAGGGAAGAGTTCATGGAAGCTTTTAGGGGAGGCAATGAGCATATAAGTTATATGTCCTCTGCTAGAGAAAATTTGAGAGCCATGGCAGCCAGGGCCCTTCATATTCGCGTTACAAGTCATCGGAGATAACTTAGCGTTCCTTGTATTTTGGTTCGTTTGTTTTTCGGCTTTACTTTTCCGATATTTTTGTTCTGTCTTGCTCTTTGATGTACTAATCTGTCAAGTAGCCTTACTTATTCTATATGACTGAGGAATTGTTTTTTGATAACGGGGTATCCGGCCTCTTAGAGCACCCGACTAAGCCCCCGGGTACGTGCAAAACCCGCACATATGGTTGAGGAATTGTATGACTTTTCAATATACCATCAAGCATTCTGTATTTGTCTAACTTCTGTTAGACAATATCACAATAGGGGAAATTTTCTGTCAAGTGTTTGGAAAACTGCAGAGTTTCTTAATGTCTTTTTCTAAATCAAAGGATATTTGGCAGGCATTTGTTGTATCAATTTGAGACAATCGATATATATATATATATATATATATATATATATATATATATATATATATTAATCTTCTCTTTATGGTCAATATACCCTTATATAATAGCCCAGTCTACCTTTAAACTACACCTTATATACTAATTGCTTACAACTCTTAGTTGAAATATCAACTAAAAGTCCCAATAGGTCTATAACTTTAGAATAGACTCACACCACTCTCCCTCTCATGTTCCTAAATACTAAAAGCCTATACGATAGTTTCAAGTTTCCACGTAAATCTGCAATGGGCAGGTCTAAATTCAGGCCTACCTGATCCCAAATGTTTCAAGGTTCTACATTTAAGCTCAGCTTGATTGTTCTTAACACTTTGGGTTGGGCCTGGGGTTAGTAATGTAGGGCCGAACTAATAAACACGCTATGCTCAAAGTTGCATCATTTGAGGTTTGGTCAAGGTCAGCCCATTTACAAGGGTACATAGCGTAATCAAGACACAATTTCTATTGGGTTAAAACCCAGAATCTTATATGGCGTTCAACCAATTTTAGAACCCTTGAATTTACATGAGCGAGAGTGTCAGACTTTGGAAGTGCCCAATTATTAATAAGCACATAAATTAGCGAAAGTAAACTTTTAATATTTCATTGATTTCGAGCTAAACAATATATATGCATTTCCCAAAATTGTAGAGGGAGATTCAATTAACTATGATAATAGATGAAGGCGTGTATTAAAAAAATTTATATCATACCATGCTTGGAGAGCTTATATATCAGGTAGGCCTGAATTTAGACCTGCCCATTGGGATCAGGTAAGCCTCTCATGTTCCTAATCTATACTTCCACTAAAAGCACAAAAAAAAATTTAAAAATGACAAAAATATTTTTGTCAATATTCAACTTCTCTTTAGGATCAAAAAAACTCTTCTATAGCCAGCCCAATTTACAACCCCACCCACCCTTCTTTTAGGATCAAAATAGAAGTCCCAGTAGGACTAAACCTTTAGACTTTACTCAAAACCATCCCCCTCTTTTATTCCAACTTCTTAAAAACCTATCAAATAATTTTAGGTTTCCGTGTAAGTCTACAACTGTTGGTTCTAAAACCCATCACTCCTTGACTGGAAAATCATGTTGTACTAGAAGTTCTATTGTATACATGTTATATATGTTTTATTTCGAACCATTGAGCCTTAGGAGTGTTCAATCGATCAATTCAAAGGAGAATTTATATTAAAATAAATCCATCAAAGGGGAAATTATATTAAAACTTCTTATCCCATATCAAAATGCATCGCAAATATACATGCATACCGGCTGACACCGATATGTGCAAGGCTATAGAGCCGAATACCATTTCCCCCTATTTTCCCCTGATAAGGATTGGTACTATTGCCGATACGTGCATATATCGGCTGATATCTACTGACCAACGAGAATCAAACAATATCTAGGGGATCCCTAATACACCCAGACCTGGACAAATGGGAATTAGATGATAAGAGTAGCATCGTTGCATGATATGTGGTTTGTTCTCTCTATAAGGTTGGCAGTTTTCTATATTTCTTATGAAGAGAAATATAGCCTAAATTAGCTAACAGGATAAATCAGTTCGTAGCATGTGAGGAATTCTTTATCCTAAATTTATTTGAGTTTGATTTATAGTTTATTTTAATTTTCTTTTATGAATTTTTCTCTCCCATTTCCCGGATTAAATTTTCGTATAGCGAGCCCATTAGTTATATGATTCAATTTTAATCTCCGATATCATATACCTATTTGCGATTTTTTTAAAAAACAAACGGATTTCGAAAAAAATAGCAAACAATTAGTGATTAATGCGCAGAACCTCAAATTCACAAATTATTCACGATTTTTTCAAGAATTAGGAGAATTTAGTGACTATGATCTTAACTAAATGTATTCATCTCTATTTAAAAAGGCTCTTCTCCATTAATGGAACATAGAAAAATCATTGTAAAGATGCAGTATTTTAAAGTTTCTACAAAAGAAAAGATCTGGTGTTGGTAATACACCAATTCCAAGGTTTTAAGCCCCATCCAATTCATGAACGGACGGCCACGAGTTGGGTCAACACATCTTCTACAAACGGACCCACAATTCCTAAAGAGATGGAAATGGATGCTCAGAGACTGATGAAATAATCAACCATTGGCGGGATCCATAGTCATTAATTGTATGTAGTTAAAAGGGATGGAATCCAACCTCCAAATATTTATTGCTTTCAGCAGCTGCAGTGAAGCATGTGCAAAGGAACCTACCCATAAGCTGAAAACAAGACTCTAGCATGTGACAACAGGATTCTTATACAATCAAGGGAAATTGTTTTTTTTTCCACCATTGGCATCCCTAAACCCTAAACCTTAAAACCATAAACCGTTAGATTTGAGGGGTTTCTTGAATCCTTAAGAGAAAAGAAAAAAGAAAAAATAAGAGGGCAGATATTCATGGGTTTCAAGAAAACCAATCCAACAAGGGTTTCATACTGATACACAAGGGTTCATATTTTCATGAAAAAGAAAAAATAAAATAGAGAAATATCAACAGTAATAAGAGTAAAAACTATTTTTCTTGCAAAAAAGGAGTAAAAAATACCTTAAGGGACGAAGCTCTGCTCGCCCCAGGTTGCGATGAACAAGTTAAAACACGCGATAGAGGAAGGAGGGCGATAGAGAAACAGGCGCTCGAGCAGAGGGAGCTGCGCAGGAAAACCGGCGACAGAAGAGGGAGGGCGATAGAGAAACAGGGTAAAGTGGAGAGGCTGCTGCGCAGGAAAATGGACACCAAAAGGTTCTGAAATGCCCTTTATAGAAGGGCATTTCAGTAAACTTCTAAGGATGCAATATCTCTCACGTGAGCCCATTTGAGAGATCTCACGGATATCAGAGGTTCTGAAATTACCAAATGCCCGATTCTCTAAAACGTTTAAAGCATGTATATAGGGCTAAAACGTTTCGTTTTGATGGTCGTTCTTCTAAAGTACCCTTATTCCTACTTGGATCCGAATTACAAGTACAGCAAGGGATGTAAACAAGATTTTGTTCAGCAGAGTTGTGGATTAGAAGATGAAAATTTGTTCCAAATGAGGGAGATGCTTAACACGGATTGGCCTCAATCCAATTTCAATCTGTACACTCCCATAGACGAGGGGTGGTACAGAAATGCTTGTTTGAACGATTGCTTTTGTGCAGTCGCCATTTTCAGAAGCCCAGACTGTTGGAAGAAGAGGCTGCCGCTCTCAAACGAAAGGATGAACCCAGACGTCGGAGGAAAAGCTCTCATCAAAGTATCGAAAGGGAATTCTTCATCACAACCTGATCTCGTTCTTAGGAAGAAAAAAGAAGGAACAACATTCATCCTCGTAGGATCACTGCTCTTAGGCAGCTCTGCATTTTTCTTGAACATTGCGATTTCCGTGGTGATTTTCCACTCGTACAACAGGAAACAACAGAAAGTTCAACCGGGCATGTTCGGAATCAATCTTCGCAATTTTACTTGCAAAGGGATAGAAGAAGCCACTGACGGATTCAAAAATGAATTGGGACAGGGTACATTTGGAACAGTTTATAAAGGGGCTCTAGCGTTGGATTCTACAAATGGCGTTGCAGTTAAGAAGCTACAGAATGAAGTGGGAGAAAGCGAGAAGGAATTCAAAGCTGAAGTGAGCGTAATCGGACGGACCCATCACAAGAATCTAGTCCAATTGCTTGGTTTCAGCCATGATGGGCTACACAGGCTTTTGGTATTTGAATTTATGAGCAACGGGTCTTTGGCAAGCTTCCTGTTTGGAGGCTCAAGACCCATGTGGACCCAAAGAACTAAAATCGTGTTTGGAATCGCAAGAGGGCTCACCTCCTTACACGAAGAGTGCAGCACTCAAATCATCCACTGCGATATAAAGCCCCAAAACATACTTCTCGATGAGAATTTTACTGCCCGGATCTCGGACTTTGGACTGACGAAGCTTTTGAAAGCCGACCAAACTCCAACGAGTACAGGCATCAGAGGAACGAAAGGATATGTTGCTCCAGAATGGTTCAAGAGTATGCCCATCTCAGCCAAGGTGGACGTTTACAGTTTCGGCGTCTTGTTGCTGGAGATCATTTGTTGTAGGAGGAATGTAGAATTGGATCTTGGGAATGAAGATGTTGCGATATTGACAGATTGGGCTTACGATTGCTACAGCGAGGGGAAATTTGATACATTAGTCAACGACGATACAGAGGCAATGAGTGACGGAAAGAGGATGCAATGGATGGTGATGGTAGCTATTTGGTGCATTCAGGAAGAACCGTCACAGAGGCCATCGATGAAGAAGGTGACACAAATGTTAATAGGAGCTGTTGAAGTTTCTGCCCCCCCAAACCCTTCCTCCTTCATAAGTTCAATTGGCTGAAATCTCCTCCATTTCTAGTCTCTACTATGTAGTGTGTAGCCGAAGTACCATAACCATCTAAAAATGAAATTTGTTGCATATGATCTGCATCTCTTCTTAAATAATAATGTCCAATACTTAGTTTTTAGTGGTAGGAAAACTTAGAAGTTGAAAGAGAATAATGAATATGTACATGATTCCTCATTAGAGTTTGTATTAGCAATGTGGATTAGAGTCGGAGCTTCGGTTGAGATCCAGGAAATAAATGGGCTGGGCAAAGAGCTTAATCTTTTGAGTTGGTATATTCGCTCGTAACAATTAAACAGGTCATCATTGATTTTGGACCCTAGTAGCAGGAATCTTCTACTTAGTGTGATGCTCCAGCTTTGGTATCTCAATCCTGCTCCCATTTCCGATCATAAAATAATTCAATCTCAGAGCTTTTGATGATGTTCCCGCTTCTAATCTACTACATGCTTCCTTCCACTTCTAGTAACTGTGTTCTAGACATGTGGCACCACGAAAATGTGGTGCATGGGGCTATCACTCGTTTTCTCCCTAATCTTATTAGCATCTATATTCAGAATTTGTATAAGGAACATGGTTGTTCCAGTCAAATGGGTACTTTCACGGATTTAGAGACTAAACTTTTGTGCACCTCGGAAGAATCGACTGGTTTGGGAGAGTGATTTGAATGATGCATGCCGGTCTCCCCGTTGTACCTTATACCCGCCCGGGACAAAACAGCCCACGATTGTACCACTTTCCATTGCACGGTCGTCAACGCGATTAACGGCCTGTTTGGATAGGGAGAAAGGATCAGAAATGGATGGAAATGAAAAGAAATCTGTTAGAATCCTTCGTTTGGTAACAAACTTATGACGGAAAAGAAACCGGTTACCCTCGCCTTCCGAAAAAACCAAATCCGCCTAAAATAGGAGGATTTTATATTTTTCCTATGGAAAAGGAATCACGGGAATAAGAGCTCCCTCTCTTTTCCTACAAAATCCCTCAGATCTCTTTGATCTCCAAATGAAGGAATTGAAGACCAAAAATCAGACCCCAGATATGCTTTGGATCACCTAATTTTCAGGAATTTTCTCCTTAGCAATGTTTCTCACCGTCTTCTCACCCTCTCCCAGATCGCTTACCCCATCATATTTCGACGGTCAACTTCGATTTCTCTGCCAGTTTCGGGCTTCCAACTTCTTACATTTCAGAAAGTTGCTTGCATACTGCCACGCCAACTTCAACAAGCATTTTACGGGCGGTTTTTGGTCCGACGAGCTGTTTTCCGGCACTTTTGATGGCCAAAAACCGTGTTACTTTAATACAGGGGGTATGGCTATAAATCTGGTGAAATGGAGGAGGTTTGGGCATACGACAAGGATCGAATGGTGGATGGAGATGCAAAAGAACGGTCGGACTTACCAGTTAGGGTCGTTACCAATTTCTGTTATCAGCTATTGGTGAGTCAATTTGTATTTGCAACAAGGTCAGATCACTGTCTTGTTACATGACATGTTAGATTTTATTGAAAATTTAATATACTTTGTGAAAATAAACATCCAACACTCGAAAATCAAAGAATCCTGTGGATTCCTGTAAGACCACAAACTTTGGGAATTCATGGGATTCATAAATCCACATACCATTGCTTTCCACGTCTTTATCCAAATAAACCGTAATTGTTTGATAAATATTGAACTCGTGGACCAAATATATGGCCTTGTTTGACAAAACTCATGGAAAAGGTTGTTTTTTTTTTTAACTGTACCAGGGCTTGTAAATAAAAGAACTCATGGGAAATTTTATTTTAAAATTTTTACATTGGTTTAGTTTTATTTTTTTTCAGTGTTTGGCTCTAGGGTGTAAAATTATTTTCCTAAGGTACCATTATTCACACCATGTGAACCCGTAACCTCACCCCATTTCCTCGAGCCAAAATGCACTAATCGCTTTGAATTAGACCATAAAAATTATTTTTTGTCCTAACGTATTTACAAAATGGGTTTTGAGATCATGGGCATACCCTCAGATAGTTAGTTTTTTATTCAGCGTGCTACACGTCCCAAATAATAACTCTAAACTCGTGAGACATACATCAAGGTCGAATACAAATCACGGGTCATTTTTTGGAATGGGTGCCATATGAAATAAAATAACTGTCTGATGATATACCCATGACCTCAAGATGCATCATGTGGAAGATTGGGATAAAAATAAATCTCTTTTGTCAGATTCAAAGTTGTCAATGCATGTTGGCCGGAGGAGATGAGGTGAGGTTGCGATTTTCTTGTGCAAATAAATTGTATGATTATGAGGTGAGGTTACAATTAAGCTGTTTAATATAAAAGTCATGATCTACAAATCTACAACGCAAAAGAGTGGTGCAAAACTCAATCCCTATCATATGATTAGATACAATCAACAGTTGAATCGGATAATCGCTTTGGAGTGCATTGAGTCATATGATAAAGATTATGCTTTGTGTCAATCTTTTCGCTTATGATCTTTAGATCATGACCTTCAAATTAAGTGGCTTAGATGGTGGGGTTATATTTAAGTCGTCAAATTTGAAAGTCATGATCTAAAGATCTACTACACAAAAGAGTGACAAAACTCGATCTGTATCGTATGATTCAACACAGTCAAGTGTTGAATTAAATACTGATTTTTGAGTGTATTGAATAATATGATGAAAATAATGTTTGATGTCAATCTTTTTCACCTAAGATCTTTAGATCATGAGCTTCAAATCAAACGGTTTAGATAGAGACCTAACATGGCACAAGTTTTACATGCCAATTTTTTCTTTTACACTATGTGCAAGGGCCAACTTCACATGTGCACGTAATAGTTGTCGGAACATTTTACACCATGCTTACCGTCACTTTTGAGGATATGTGTCACGTGAAATTCACAAGTGGTCATCTAGATTTATTGCGCTGAAGAAGGGACGAAAAACGATCCCCATCATCTATATCAAGACAATCAACGCTTTTAATGATGCAAATCTCAAGCTGCATAAACCAATATTTCCATTAGTGTAAGGAGTACCTAGATTTTTTCCCACAACATGGGCTAAAAAAATTGCAGGAAAATTTTCCCTGAAACTTTTATCTGCACTATTTTCACTTTTTTTCCCAAGCAAGTGGGACCCACTGTGTTCCCAAACAGTGGAAAAAATTCAAATCCGTAAAATATAGCTTTCTTGCATTTTATCCCATTTCACCTCATTTTTCTGTCGTAGTTCAAGTAACACTCTGGACCAAAAAGAAAACCATACTTCCGACCAAACTAAAATGCAGCCAGTCTTAAAGAACAAACAACAAAAGAGTACCCGATTGGGTTGAAAGATGCTTGGCTTAAGATGGGCCCAAACTAGCTGTACGTAAATCTTTCATAGATATTCCTGACCGTTTGAAAGGTTTCATCAATAACATGCCGTCGTAAGATTTCAACAGAAAATTCTCCGAGGTAACTTTTGATAAATGAGGAAAACTTTGCAACTGCAACCCCGTAAAGGGCTAAAAGAACATGTCAGAAATTCTAAGCAAGAGCAACAGAAGCTTGAACCAAAACAACAGGGAAATGGAAACGACAAAGATGCACTGAGATCGGTGGAAATTTTATTATTTTTTAATAAGTGATTGGTGGAAAAGATTTGAAAGACTTTTAAAAACCCGAGACTGGATCACTGAAAAATGCTACTCACGGAACCATCATCATGAACACGCCAAATTGTTTCGCCGAGGAGGTCTGCTACCGAGAGTAGAGTCAGTTGGGGGAAGTAGTTTTGCTCTGCTACTGGAATCGTATTTGTAACTATGACTTCTTCAAAGAGGCCTCCCGAGAGTCTCTCAATTGCAGAGGGGCTACAATGATATGACAAGAGTCACTATGTGATCAGAAGCTATGACGGAAGAGTGGCTAGAGGGTAACCGACCCATTCCAAAAGGTGATTTGGAACGGGGCACTTTTTGGAATGTGTGCCATGCAGAGTCACCACGTCTGTGGTTTGATAGTATCCCTATGATCTAAAAAATGGCATTGAAGATTGCATCAAAAAAAAATCTCTATCATGTGATTCAAAACAGCCAAACGCACTTTAAAAGGGATGGCAACCATGTAAATCAATACAATCAGTTCAGCCGTAAAGGGTGTTACTCCTTTGAATCACAGGATGGAGATTTTCCTTGTCCCAATTTCAGCACCATAGATCTTTAGATCATGGGCATACCCTTAAACAGAAGATATGGTGACTATATTGCACACATCCCAAAAAGTGGCCACCCGCTTCAAATCACCATCTGCAATGGGTTGGTTACCTTATACCAACTCATGACGAAAGGGAAAATGGCGAAAAAAGTTGTTTTATACACGACTACAGTGGCGTTCACTCTCATCAATCAAGGTTAATTAAACAATGTTAGGGAATTAATTAAATATAATCATTGGAAAAATAATAGTAATAATAAAATAATGGTAAATACCAAATTGTTTCAGGTAGATTCAACAAGATATATCAGTGCAAAGAAGCATCTTTTCTTTTATCAGATAGCAGTATCAATTAATATTACAAATTGTTCAACATAGACTTAGGTACTATAACAAAGGTGGAAAAAATCATATGCAGAAGCAACACAAATATTTGATTTTAATTTTTTGGCAAATATCATGGCAGCCTTATGTTATGAGGGAATGACATGCTACTAACGATATAAAGTTTGATACCTTGGTGTGCCTGAGGTATGCTAGTGTCAGCAAAATGTTGCGAGAGAAAAGAGTAAAGTGGTTGGATCTTGGAAAAAAGGAAGGAAAGCGATGGTGAAGGGTAATCCGGTGGTACTCCGCGTGGGGGACTGGGCATGCCCGGCCTGTAACAATTTTAACTTCAGACGGCGGATGTGGTGCCATTGCATAGGCTGTAAAGAACCACGTACAGCGGAGGTCACGGTTGTCAACACCGAGCTCCAATTCGTAAGGGGTTCAAATTTAAAGCAGGAGGTCATTAATGGCAATCATGTGCGTGACCTCCAAAATGGGTGGTCGATTGCTGGTAGGCGCTTTCGGTGGACACGTCAAGCGAGGGAGAACGACGGCCCCACCACGGCTCGCGATTTGGTGGGGTTCACCGTGACGTCTCCTATGCTTCGGTCATTGGGAACGACGCGAATCTTGGTGGGTTCTCTCCTAAGGAGCCCTTCACACACAGTCCTGAGGCCAGAAAGATGGAGGAATGGGATAGTCCACCTGTGTTCGTGTGTGAGGGCCCGGAGCTACATTCGCTGGCTATTAATCTATTGTTTTTTTGAGCCCCATTAACTCTCTCATGCCTGTACAAGTATACCAATGGTTACATAGTTGTTGGGCCTGGATTCCATGCCTTGCATTTCTGCATTTGGGCCTACGAGCTACTTAGTTACTTGGTTCGTTTTGATAGCCAGGCGCTTCTGTGAGCAAAAAAACCTTCGAGATTGATGGCGTAATGGTTTCCTTCTGACCCTGGGATGTAAACGCCGGAGATGTTTCTCCTTCCTAGTTTGATGGTGGGAACTGGATTCGAATCTGGGGGCTCCCGTTACACACTTGGTGCCCAGCGGTTTTCGAGGTCGTCCCCTCGCTTTGTGGATCTCTTATCTCCGTCGATTGGAGCACGGTCGACTTGTGGAATACATAATTCGCCCGAATCCCCGTTGCCATTGACCGTATTGACGACATCCCACGTACCTGTGTTATCCGAATCGATGGCCAGTGCGTTCCGATTTTCATAGAAGTAGAGTTGGGTGAGAGGACTCCCCTCTTGAGGCATGCGAAGAAGGAATCGCCGGAGTTCGTCGGAGGTGAGGAATACGTACTCAATCGTTCCGGAGAAGAACTCACACAGTTCATCAAATCAGCTAGGAACAGGGAAGATTTGATTGGGCGGTGGCGAAAAATACCCTCGCAAGGGGATGTGCCCTCGACGGTATCGCTACATCGGGGGACGTCCACGTTGGGTTGGCGAGGGGGCATGCTTTCTCGGCCGACGAGCTAGAAGAAGGCGAACTTGTTCTGGCACCAATGATTTTGGAGACGGGTACTCCAGAGAGCAGGGGAAGTTGTGATTCGTCGGCTTCGGTACGGAGGGATGAGGGAGGCCCGAATACTGTTCACTTGCCTACACCGGCGGCTGATTCAATGGCCACGATACAGCGATCTAAGGACCGATCTCCAATAGACTTATTTTTGAATTGTATACTTCCCTTTTTAAAGGACTAGGCTCATCTACTCGGCGATTTGCTAGTGAGGGCTGATCCCATGCTCCTCCAGGTGTCGTGTGGAGGGGTGGCACCACGTGCCAGAACGTGGGAGGTTAGGAGGGTTGATCAAATACCGTTTAGGGAGGAAGCCCATGGTTTTGAGAAAGGTGGTACGGGGATGGCTACTGAGAAGACCAAAGCGGTTGTTAAGGGCAGACCGACACGTAGCGGGGTATTTCTCAAGGGGGTGGTGAGTCACATGCCATTGACCATCATGGGGACTTTTTCTCTAAGGAAGTCCATTTACCTAGAGATGGTGTGGTTGTAATAGGAAGGGGGAGACACGTGGCAGCTTTCTAGATGACCACAGCCACATCACTTGGGCTATATGGTTAGGGTACTGTGGGCCTAGTTTCCTGACGATAATTGAGGGGGTGGGCTTGGAGAAGACCCGATTGCAGATCCTTTATTTCTCGGGCCTGGGGCCTTCAAGCCTAGAGCTGAGGACACAGAGCCAACTTTACTCGGAGGGCTGGGTTAATCCTGAGGCAACGCACCGTAACCCCTCTGGATCAATTTCGAGCTTTCACGTACCGGATCTGTTCCTGGGTATCGAAGACCTGATACCCTCCAAGTTTACAAGCTCCCAGACGCTTGACAATTCTAAGGTGGTGTGCTCCTCTTACGCTGCTTCTTCTTCGTCTAAGGCGACCCCATTGACTTTGGTTGAGTCCTCGACTGTCGATATCCATCAGATCAGGTCCATGCGTCGGGATGGGAATGGCGGATGGGTTCAATGCTCCTTCACTCAGTCAAGGGGGTGGACAGGTTGATTCGGGTTGGCCGAGAACCGAGAATGTCTTTCCGTGGATCTGATGAGGCCCTGAGGGAGGTTTTCAACTCTATTCTGGCTCAACGTAATTCTTCTGTGAGAAAGAAAAGTCATTTCAAATCGCAGGAATTAGTCAGGCTATAGTTGGGAATGTCGGACGAAAGGGGATTCGGAGGTATCTAGTGCCTTCGGTTCGCAATTTGGGCGAGCCTCAGTTCTTGTTTGGATGAAGATGCTTTCCTAGAATGTTAGAGGAATTTGTGACGTGAATAAACGAGCTGCGGTTAAAAGGGTGATTGCGGTAAATAATCCGGCAGTAATAACGTTTCAAGAAACTAAATGGGGATGTTGTGATCGTCGCAAGGTTGCGTCGGTACTTGGGGGTAACCGGTGGGGATAGAGTGGTGTCAATTCCATTGGGGCTGCCAGGAGAATTTTGGTTGCTTGGAATCAAATATTGTTCGAAAATGTGGATGAAGAGTTGGGCTGTTACTCAGCATCGGTGGTGCTGCGTAACTGAAATTCGGGGAAGATGTGGACATTTTCTTAAATTTACGAGCCCTCTGATGATAATCGTAAGAGAAACTTCTAGTTTGAACTAGCCGCCATCGCAATGTGGTGGAACTTCCCTCATTGTTGGGCGGGCGATTTTAACAGCATCAGATGGGACCATGAGAAACAGGGCGGTCCACCGGATCATGCGGTCATGCAGGATTTCAACGTTTTTATTCATGATGGGGAGCTCGTCGACCTTCCGCTTTCGGGGGGGATGTTCATGTGGTCCAACCTGCAAGAGGTGTTGTCTCTTAGCTGCTTGGACAGATTTCTGGTGTCCTGGGAATAGCTGGATATCTTTTCGGATGCAAGGTTTGTGGGTCTTGCGAGAACGATGTCAAATCACCGCCCCCTGCTGCTTCTTTGTGAATCTCGGGAAAAGGGGCCTTCTCCATTCCGTTTCGAAAATATGTGGCTTCTCGATGCTCAGTTCAATGCGGCAGTCCATGAATGGTGGAATGAATCGATGCCTTCAGGGATAGCTTCCCTCCATTTCATCTGCTGCGATGGCTCAAATGCCGCATTAAAGAATGAAACAAAGAGGTGTTTAGATTGGTACATGTTGCTAAAGAGGATCTGTTGTTGCGCCTAAGGGAGTTAGACGAGATCTTGAGGAGATTCAGGTGTTGACGGAGGCCGAAAGAGTGGAGAGATTGAGGAAGAAAATAGAGTTCAATGATAAGTGTCTCGCCGATGAAGTGTGCTGGAGACAGAAATCTAAAGTGTAGTGGCTGAAAGCAAGGGATAGCAATACTAAATTCTTCCATGCGGTGGCCAATGCTAGAAATAAGATCAACTTTTTAGGACAAATTGTGGTGGAGGGCGAGACGATCTCGGATCCGGATCAGATTAAGAACAATGTGGTTGATTTCTATAAGAACTTGTACACTGATGAGGGTAGGGCAAGGCTGGAACTAGACGGGCTGTTATTTAACACTATATCAAAGGAGGACACAGCTGATATCAAACGACCCTTCGACGAGGACAAAGTTCGGCGTGCCATCAAGTGCGCCGGAAAAAACAAATCGCCCAGGCCTGACGGATTTACATTAGAGTTTTTCTGCCATTTTTAATCTACCATCATTGGAAGTTCGTGCAAGTCACTCAATCACATGGATTGTGGACTGTGATGTCCACTCATGATGAGTGGACAACCATTATAGACTAACTCTTACAGTTTTCACAACAAAAATCGAAACTGAGTCAAACTAAAATCGGTTCAGTTCGGTTTGGTTTTGGTTCGATTCTTTTGGCCAATTTTCAGGGGTGGTTTTAGGGTTTTGGTTTTTTCTTGCATCCCTAGGTGTAGGTTTGCAAAATACTATTTTTTTTTTTAGAATGCAAAATGCCATTTAAGATGGTACTCAATGGTTTTGATAACAGGAGGATAATTCAATTCAATAACTGCACTAAGCCCTACAACCATAGATCAAAATTTAACCTACTGCCATAGCTTTAGGTCTCCAGGCGACTTAAAGCCTAGGCTCTGATACCAACTGTCACAACCCGATTTTTTTCCCACATAGATCTCAGGAAAGACCGGACCGTGAATCCGATATTCAAAGTCCAAATTGAACATTCGGATGCTTTGATACCAACTGTGACGATCCAGAATTTCCACTCATACATAACAGGACCCGACTTTCCAGAGAGGAATTCTAGGAAAACCAAACCATCCAATGCATACCCTCTGATACTAATAGTACCAACCCAACTTTCCAGAGCGGAATTCTAGGAAGGCCAACCATTTGGGTGTTCGGTGCATCCATCCACTAAAGCATTCAAGTAATGTCTATGCAAACGCTAGACAACTACCACATGGCATTCACAGATTCTATACATTCTATACATGGAATCCAAAATACAAAATAAAACATCGATGACGGCCGACTGTCACCTAAACAGTGGTAATATCATCTGTATACAAAAAGATTGTGTCTGTCTAAAATCCATAAAATAAATTATACCAACTTTGTAGGCCAGTCTAAGGATAGAAATTCTTAGAAGGAAGATTTTCGTCTTTCGGTACGTAGTCTGGGTCGTCCTCTTGCTCCTGATCCCAATCTGTCTCTACACCTGTGACGTATAGTCGAGGTGAGCTAACAGTCTAAGCTCAGTAGAAAAATCAATACCAATATACATTTTAGCCGAAATAGAACATAAATTCAATGACAGATTCGATGACGAAGATTCAATGACAAAATTCAATGTAGATTCCTTCCAAACAAAATTTCAAAGGCATATCATATCCAATAAAACCCAGAGATTTTTTATATCAAACAGAATTTCAAAGCATTTCCATTACAATGAAAAAGTTAATGCAATTTTATAATTCGATGCATGACTTAACACATAACTTAACTATCCTTCCAAGCAAATTTAGCATCCGGAGCCGAAGAGTTACCGATGGGAATCCCCTTAACCACCATCATTCAATGAATAATTTCGATATGTACGGATATCCTACCGTACCGGTCGATGTGTACGGATTTCCCGCCATACCGATCGATGTTTAGAGGATTCGATCAATGAAACCTTAAATCAACATGCAATCTAATTCATACTAAAGTGTCAATAATTTATAGCTAAGTTTTATCCCATTTCAAGTTTTGGGATCCAATGATTTCGATATTCCATTTCCAAATTCCAGAGTTTAGATGTCAAAATTCAGATTTAGAATTCATAGGTCAAATGCATATTCGATTTCAGAGTTCTAGAGATTCGATGTATCAAAGAATTCATATTCAAAACAAAAATTCAAAGCATTCATTCAATTATGTCAAAGCAGTTCGGACAAAGTTCTATGCAGAGTTCGATCAAATGTAAATGAGTATTGAATTTCCTTACCTTAATGTCGAACTATTCGGCGAAACGAAGTGCAAATCTCTAACAATGACCTCCAGTCCTTACCCTATAAAGCAATAGAAACATAGCTTAGTGTCAATGACCTTGGCACAGAGTGGTGTTGAAGTCCTCTTAAGTCTTTTCCAAGGAACTAAGGCAGACAGCAAAAGACAAAATCGCGCGAGCGATTTGGTCAGGTTCCCTGTGGCACCTCAAAATTCGTGTGAGCAAATTTGACCCGAGAGTTTTTACCTGTAAAATAGGGTAAAATCGCGAGAGCAATTTTTTTCAAGCACTAATTTAGTGCATTCTGAAGCAAAATCGCATGAGCAATTTTAACAATTTCCAATTTCTCTTCAGAACTTATTCTTCTTCTCAATTTCGATGAAAACAACAATTTTCATCGCATGCACGTCCCCAAATCGCATGCGAATCATAACTAAACTAATTCTATGCTATCGAGTTACGAAGCTCGTGGTACCAGCTGCCCACCCTTCCTCCGCTTTGAGAACCGTGTGAACGGAGAGTGGGCAGAAGGGAAGGAGGTCCTCATACGGAGTCGCACACTTGAGCAGTGCGGGAGACTTGGGAATGGGTCGAGTAAACTCCCCTGGGGCCGAAAAAATCACAGACGAACCCCTTGGAATTTTTTTTCTTAGTGAGTGGAAAGGAGGGCGCCAGGGTATGTTATAGAAAGGGAAGGCAGAGGTAGTACTTCGAATGGAGAAGAGAGGCATCAATGGACTGAAGTCGAGAGGTAGTCGCTGGGCCTAAGGGAAGGAATGGGAAATCGTCAAGGATGACTTCTTTGTTGGCGAAACGAAGGGGGAACCACACGGTGATTCTCTCGAGCAGTCTGGATTTCCAACGCCTCGGGAAACTGGTCGAGATAGATGACAGCACCTTTTTCCCCTCTTCCTTACCGGGAGGGCGATCTTATCTTCTGGCCTTCACCTCCCGCCCAGAAATAGAACCAAGCCCCCCTTCTGATCCATTCATTTCTGCAAGCAGGGGGGATCCAGAGCCAAGCCCCCCTCCTATTCGAGGTCGGGTGGCCTTGCCCTACAAGCACCCAACCTTCCTTTTGGTCTTCCTTCGGTTTGGCTCCACGAACGCACCACCTAGGAGCCCTACTCATATTCAAAAGGCGCTACATCAATTCAAGCGCAAGCCCCCTAGTTGCAAAGTACCAAAGTGGTTGCAGGAACAAGACGCTTTCTTTGACGGTTTATGGATGGATTCAGTCAGCTTCACTCCCGAGGGTTAGGTATTTTCATAAAGTCTAGTCGAAGAAGCAAGGCCCATACAAGCAATACTTAGTATTACTAGTAATGGTATTACTTAGTAATGTAGGGCAGCAAGAAAACGAAGAAGCATAAGCAATACCATTACTAAGTAATACTAAGTATTGATTACTTAGTCATGCAATACTGAGTATTACTTAGTCATGTAGGGCACCAAGAAAATGAAGAAGCATAAGCCCATACAAGCAATACTTAGTATTACTAGTAATGGTATTACTTAGTAATGTAGCGCGCGCAGGAGTTTTCTTGCTGCTCAGCTGTTGCTTGTTCCTTCCCTTATAGTGGCTTTCGCGTATTACTAAGTAAGACCATTACTAAATAATCAAGACCATTACTTAGTAATGGTATTGATTACTTAGTAATGGTCTTGATTAGCGCCATTATGAAGTATGACTTTGCTTCTTCGTTTTCTTGCTCCCTCCAACTCAATCAATATCAACAACATGTCGTGACGCTTTGGTTACCGGCGAACCAAAGGCGACCCTCTCGAGTTTCCGGCTGTTTCCTAGATTGAAGTAGCCTTTTCGCCCTAAGAAAGAAGTCATTATCAAACTGCTCGCCCAACAAGCAAGGTAATACTAAGTCTTACTAAGTAATGGCGCCAATCAAGACCATTACTAAGTAATGCGTTGCTTGTTCCATAAAAGCGTTTTCTTACTCCGCCCGGTTACTAATGAATTGGTTTGCGACTGAAGGAAGTAGGGCTCCTATTGAAACGCTTTCCCTCCCTCAAAAGGCGACCAGCTTTCCATACTACTTATTACGTTAGGCTGCCATTTTTCCAATATCATGGAATAGCATGGCCTAGGGCTAAGGTCACTCAAGTGGGAGAGCCATTTTATGGGTGACCTCATTGCACGGTTCAGAGAGAACTTGTGTATGTGACGCAAGTGAACGTGTACGAAAAAGCTATCGTAAAGTTTCGTTGTTCGTTCTGTCGTCGACCCTATCTATGTTTCTACGATGGCCCAAGAACACGCTCATTCTTCAGCCGTAGAGAGACTTTTGAATTGTGAGGTACCATTACGAGCTCAATATATACGAGTGCTATTCCGTGAAATCACTCGAATTTTAAATCATTCACTTGCTTCAACTACTCATGCTGTGGATGTGGGAGCATCAACTCCGTCCCTATGGGCTTCTTAGGAGCGGGAGAAATTGTTGGAATTCCATGAAAGAGTCCCGAGAGCCAGGATGCATGCCAGTTTCATACGACCAGGTGGAGTGGCACAAGATCTGCCTCTTGGCTCATGTCGAGATATTGATTCCTCAACACAACAATTTGCTTCTCGTATCGACAAATCAGAAGAGATGTCAACCGGCAACCGTATCTGGAAACAACGATTAGTGGATATTGGTACTGTCACTACACAGCAAGCAAAGGATTGGGGATTCAGTGGTGTAATGTTAAGAGGTCGTGCGACATGAAGACATTGATAGCAATATGGGGGAAGTTTCCATCAGGCAACAACGGTTCTGCCTGACCCTACTCAAGCATGCATATTATGTCAGTGAAGACTTGGTGTGAAGCCTTGGAGACGACATACCAGGGGCAAGGGTGAGCTGAGGGGGGACAGCGTAAGTGAGCGAATGTGTGCCCGCCAAACATGATCGTTCTAGGCGGCGGGCCACCCACCTTCGAATGGTGTTATCCTACGGACCGTGAACGGATTCACCGCCTCCGGGCACGTTGGAACCACATGAGTTCACCGGTGGAGCACGGTCCGCCAAAATCGGCATAGGTTAGGTGCTATTGATGGAACATGGTAAGCCCATCTTTCTCCATATGGAAGTCATGCACATAGAGATGTGGGTAGAGGAAGCCTAAAAAGCGAAGGCCGAGAGGTCACGTGACTGCACTAAAAGGTGGTCGATCGGGCTTTCTCGGATCAAAGCATCACTCGCCCCATTGGTCGGTCGAATCAAAGGCCCATACCCGGAGCGTCGAATGAAATAGGTGGTCGGGTTCTCTTTCTACAACCCTATTGATATGATAGGCCCGCCCCTTCCCCTATCCCTTATGTTTAGGAGCGGATCCGCCCAAGAACGACTTGCGTCACGGAAGGCACGGACTCACGAATGTCTCGCGCCCTCGAGAAAGAAAGCCTCAACCGAACCACATTCCTTTTGGGTGCGGATGTAACTAAGTGTTTGACTCTATTGGGCATAGTTCCTCAAGGCAGCGGTGCTCGTTCTTGCGTGAACCAACCCAACAAACAAGGAAAGGATGCCTCTCGGCATCCGAGAATGATTCGAGCCGTATGAAGGGAAACTCCACGTCTGCTTTGTTTTGGGGGAAGGAGCCCAACGGTCCCCCCCCTTGGCCCGCCTAAGTGAAAGTGAAGTGGTGGGCCTACCCATCCCAACCAGGTATCTTTGGGATTCATGAAGAAAGCGGCACCTTCGATGTTCATGACCAATCGGATCTGACGTATCAGAGGTACCAGAGGAGATCGCTATGATCGTTCATCAGATCCGTATCGAAGAGATGCGACAAAGTGTTCGGATCATTGTGCAATGTCCTAATCAAATGCCTAGTGGCATGATCAAAGTCGATGATCGTAAGCTATGTCCTCCATCACGATGTCGAATGAAACTATCCATGGAATCGTGCGCCGTGTGAAACGTAGATCATCGCCGTTCTTAACCGAGACTCAGGTTAAGCTCCGTCTCGGAACCTTGTGGGGTTAGGAGTCAAGCATCCCGAGGTTGGCGCATCTCGTTGGGCGTGGAGAAGCATTGGGAACCCCAATTTCTTTCTTCGGAGCAGTTTCTTTTCCCGTCCCCCCGCCCGGCATAGCGCTTCGCTTCTGGTTCTTCGAAAGAATCAACTGACTTCTCCCTTCTTCATTGATCTGGGGGAAAAGGAACCGTCTACTAGTTGGGAAGCTAGACATCAAGTAAGTGGCTTGATGAGGATAACTAAGCTGACACGCCAGAGTTGGCTGCTGGCACAACAGGGTGGTGCCTTACCGCACTGCAGGCGGACGCGCAGTAGCATTCGTGGTGGTGCTTAAGGATTCCAATGTACTGCGTCCAAGATCAGAACGAGCTTGCCGGCGGACCACTGTCGTCCCATTCTTGAGTGAGCTGGAGCGCAGCCATCTTATCCACTGAACTAGCTAGAAGCTATCGCTTCGGGTCGAAGCACTAAAAGAAAAGGACCGGGAAATGCGGCTGCATAAGAACCACGGGACCCAGGAGGGAGAAAGACGATGTACGATTCTCACCTTCGACCATTTGCATGCAATAAGAACGATGATCGCTACCGAAAAGTATCGACGTTTATGCTTCGTCTCGTCCTATCTTTTAAGATCCTTGCATGCGATCAATACACGTCAGTCGAATCCCATATTTCGAAAATTAACAACTCGCACCTTCGATGTACAATAGTTACCTTTCGATAACGTACGTGGAGTTACGATCATCGATGTCGGAGGAATAGGCGCGAAAGCATCTTATTCTTTCGATGACTCATTTCCTCGCTTTCTCCGATCGCAATGGTGTCGAGATCGAAGTTCTTCAGTGGTCGAAATGAATAGAAATCGTATCGAAGATTAAACGGCTGAAATCTCTTAGAGTGGAGGCAAAGAGAAGAAGAGTGAGAGTTCCCTCTTATTTCGTTCTCTCACAGAATTCCCATGCAAATTTTATTTCTGCTGAAATGTTTGGCTTATATAGACATGGGGGTAGCTCTAGTGTGTAGTGGTACACTCTAGACGGTGTACCGGCTCTTGTGTTAAACTAAAACAATAGCCCAGGCCACTTAACCAGTTTCGGTACCTAGACCTTAGGTTTGCACTACACGTGTGTGGTGCACGTTTCGTCCAATACGAATGTTCAATTAGTGTACCGGGGTTCAGAGATTTTTGAGATATTACAAGGAGCCTTGGGAGGGCGACGTTGTAGGACAGCAGTAGGACTTTGGTGTTGATTTTGACCCGAGTGCAGATTATTGAAGTAGTAGCTTTGGTACCGAGATCGTTTGGTATAATTATTGTTGATTCATAGCCTCGTATATTGGACTTGTTTTTTTTTTTTTTTTTCTTTTGATTGGTGAGTTACTTCGATTTTTATCGCATTTATTCATATTTTTGGCTGTCATTATGTTTTATCCTTATTTGTTGGATTCACGAATTTTGTGGAACCATGTTAGCGTGAGAACTCTGATTATGAATATGTCCGTTTAGCGTATATGAAATACGTGCGGGTCATAACTCGGAATTCTAGGCCCCCGGGATGAGGTAAAATTTCGAGTCAAATTGACAGCCCTACTTAAAAAAGCAACGAAGTTCTTGGCGCTCGAGTATCCATTTTAATGGTTTTGGAAAAAAGAGTTACCATATGGGGTGTGGGTAGCGAGGATCAAAATCTCGATTTTGGTCATGTCTAAAATCGAGATCAACCTGGATTTTGATCAAATTTTCGATAAATTTTCAGTAGAACTTGCCAAAATGGGATAAAGGAAAGCAGATTGTTATATGTTATACCACTTCCTTTGGTAGGTAAGAATGCCACAATAGGAAACTCTTGAAATACTAATCCAGGAATCTTGATAAAGATGCAGAATTTTTTGAACTTTCTCGATACGAAAATTTTCAAAAAATAAATCACAGATATCAAGGGTCATGGTCATAGTAATCTGATGTATGCTTTGGGTGTAGGTAGGGATGCAGATTCGGTCAACCAAACTGAAAGCGAAAATTTTGGTTTTCGGTTCGATTCAACCGGAGCTGAAACCTAACGGAAAAGAATCGGTTCACTTTCAGCTCATTTTTTTTACTCTCTGAAGCTGACTTCGAATCGGTTCGGTTTCTATTTTTTAATTATTTTTTTATATTTTTAAGTTATTTTTTGGTTTTTCAAGTTTTTCGGTTTTCTCATCTTACCTAATTGTTTTTCAGCTTGAGTTAGTCTCCAATGGGTGTCCACTCATCATGAGTGAACATCGCATTCCACATCTCCTTGTGGCTGAGTAACTTACACGGATTTCCATGCATTGGAAGTCCGTGCAAGCCACTCAATCACATGGAATGTGGACTATGATGTCCACTCATGATAAGTGGACAACCATTATAGACTAACTCTTGCAGTTTTCACAACCAAAATCGAAACTGAACCGAACTAAAATCGGTTAAGTTCGGTTTGGTTTTGGTCCAATTATTTTGGCCAATTTTCAGGGGTGGTTTTGGGGTTTTGGTTTTTTCTTGCATCCCTAGGTGCAAGTTTGCAAAATACTATTGTTTTTTTTTTCGAGAATTGCAAAATGCTATTCAAGATGGTACTCAATGGTTTTTATAACAAGAGGATAATTCGATTCAATAAGTGCACTAAGCCCTACAACCATGGATCAAAATTATGGCCGAAACGTTTCGATTTCGGGAAATTTCGGCCGAAACGTTTTGGTTTCGGACATGCCTAAAATCGAAACCGAAATCCAAATTATCGGTAATAAATGTATGGGAGGGGGGGATTTTGGATTTCAGTTTCAGTCATGCGTGAAACCGAAATTCAACCCGAAATTTTGATCCTTGCTTACAACTCTCTTGAGTCTAAAGAAAAAATTGGATTTATATGGTAACCACTAAATTTGGATGGTACTTAGATTGCTTTGACTCAAATAATGGACATAGTTTTTTATCCCAATCTTTAGATCAAAAGTCTCTGATATTTTTAAAAATCGGAAAAAGTTGGCGATTTTGCAATCATACTGACTTTATCACCGATTAATCAACCAAGTCGTAACTCAAGTGATTAATTGGTGTATGTGGTCTGATTTTTTTCTTTTTTTTTCACTTATACTTGAGGGAAAAACAAACCTTTAGATTTTGTTCTATTTTATTCAATCTGTTAACTTGTTCATAAAAAAACTTTAGGTTAGGTTTACTTATTTTATACTATTTTGTTCTTTAAAATTTTTATTATTAACTTAAATTTTATTATGATATACTTTTTATATATTATTTTTCCCGATATTTTTGGACTTTGACCTATTTTTTCTCGACTTGGACCCTTGCCGATTTATTGCCGACTCCCAACTTTTCCACTATGCCCCCATCAACAGACACATGATCAAATCTTAAAAAGTGACGTAAGTGCCAACCACCAAGTCCCATGATCCTCTGCGGTCTTACCTAATACTAACTCTCAGTAGACATGTAGGTAGGGGTGGAAAAAAAGCCATAAAACCAAAAACTGACACAATCGAACCGAACCAAAACCGAGTTGGGTTCGGTTCAGTATCGGTTCTGGGTACCAAAAACCGAAAACCGATATAATAGGAAGAGGAAACCGATGAAAAAATTTTAAAAACTGAAAATCCCTTTCAAAAAGAAATAAATAAAATAGAGAAAACCGAACCGAACCAACTGAAACTGATATGTATCCATTCGGGATTGGTTATTGATTTTTGGTTATCGGTTTATCGAAACCGATAAGTTTCGGTTCGGTGTCAGTTTTGGCCAAACAGATACCCAAACCGAAAAATGGGTTTCGTTATACCGAATCGGGTGTTGCACTCGTTGTGTAAGTATGCAAGCTCGAGCCTCTGCAAAGGAAGCTCGCAAAAGAGCCAATGCTAATGAAAACCCGTATAACAAAAGCCGGCGTGGCCCGTCCATCCTAGAGCCGAACTAGGGGTTTAGACACCTCACACTTGGTTCGGCTCAGCTCAAATACATATTTATATTTAGGTTTTGATCAGGTCCAAATGATTTTAAAACCATTGGATGAAAGGAAATTTTGACTTTAACTTTAATAACTGGCTATTCACCTATGGATCCCTTCCATCCAAAGGTTATAAAATTAGATGTACCCTGGTAAAAGTATAACGATCCCTAGTAAAAGATCAACGGGCTAGACCTGACCAAAACTCATTTATATATGACCCATTTATATATGAAAGAAAGAAATTAAGAAGTTTTTTGTTTTTTTCGATAAAAAAAATTAAGAAGTGTTAACTATTCGGATATATCTAATTTTTTTAGAAGATTAAATGTTTTAACTATTTTGATACATAAATACAAATAGTTTAAAGGGTAACAAAATAAATAAGATAATAAATAAATAATAGGGAGTCATTACTTGCATACGCTTTTTAAGTGATTGAACCGAGGTTAAAGAAAAACTTTGTATTTTAGGGACATGTGGCATGTGAAAACGCAATCTAGGCCGTCTGATTTAAAGTTCATGATCTATAGATTCATAGTGGATAAGATTGGTGCAAAACAAGGTATTTATCATATGATCTATTGTTGTCAATCGTTGAATCAAATAATTGCCTTTGACTATATTTAATCACATGATGAAAATTATATTTCGTGTCAATCATATCAACTAAGGATCTATAGATTATGAACTATAAATCAAACGGCCCAGATTGCGTTTTCACACGTCAAAAGTCCCTAAAATACAAAGTCGTTTTTTCACTTCAGTGCAATCACTTAAAAAGCGAGTGAGTAATGGTTCTCTAAATAATAATATATGTAGTGTTAAGGTTAGAGGTTCAAATCCCATGCTTACCTATAAAATAATAATAATAATAAATATTTATTATAAAATCTATATTAGCTTGAAAAAAACTCGAGCTCGGTAGAATCGGGCTAAAGCCTGAAAGTTTCGGGCTCGAAAAGCCTAGAGCAAAGCTAGAACTCAGCTTTTGTACTGGCAGTAGGAGTCTCAATGAGCCGGGCCAGGCCTTAAACAGGCTAAAATGGTCAGCGCATACCCTGCCCATTTATTATTCTGGCCAGGCCGGGGCTGAGAAAAATATAATCTAGCTACCTCGAGGAATAGTTGGCCCGCCATATAATCGGGTTTGGTTCGGGCCGGGCTGGGCCAGGCATAAGCCCATCCAAGCCAAAATTTTAATATTTTTAGGCCGAATTTGGGACGGATATGAGCCCATCCGACCCATTAGAGCAAATGTAGTTGAAGTAAATTACCAAATATACCTTTGCTTTACAACACTAACGCATTAAAACAAGGATAATATAATACTTTCACTAATATTGACTAATAAATATAATGAAACAGGTGTATACCAACATATTCATACTATATGTTTATTCTGCCCGGGCAGGCCTGGCCGGGCCGGGCCAAAATAGCTCTGTAATATAGCGGGCCGGTGGGCTTAACACTAAGTGCCCAAGCCCGACCCATTTATATAATCGCGCTAGCCCGGCCGGTTTATATAAACGGGCAAGCCCGCCCCGTTTATAAAATTGGTATAAAAGTGCAGTCCATATCTGGCCCATAGAGGGCCAGGACAAGACAAGCTCAAGTCCAGCCAATTGAGACCCCAAATTGGTAGATCCAAGCTAGAGCCAACTCTGGGTCTATTCAAGCTCAGCTCATGGTTCAAAAACCCAAAAACTCATCTCGACTCAAAAATCAGTTGGGTCGAGTATACTTGAAGACTCGAAAAAAATTCGACTCGCAATCCAATTCAACCTGGTTGGAACTGACCATTGCCTGAGCACAAAACCCATTAGCTAAGCGAAGGTTGTGCCCTTAATGAGTATTAGATTCTAATGCATTGATGGATAGATCTAGGGTGCCAATGAGCCTGACTAGGTTATACCCAAGCCCAGCCCTGTAGATTTAAACTCAAACCAAGCCCTGCTCAACCCTGTGGCAGGCTTATGGCGCGATGCCCAAGCCCGGCCCTTACTAAAATTTCAAAGCCCAAGCCCAACGTGGCTCATTTATTTATAAATTACTTATTGATTTGAAAAAATTTAGCTCCATGTTCATAAAAATAGAGAAATTAGTATATTATAAATATTTAATAATAAGATTCATATTTATTTCCAAAAAAGTCTGGAGTTAGAAAATATATAATTCTTTTAAGTTTTTTTATAAACATATTATAAGTAAAACTCAATATACATATCAATTGTTAGAGCCCAACAAGCCTAAGAGCTTAAGTCCAAGTTTAAATTAGCCCAATCTTGGCCCGCAGACTTTATGCTAGGCCCAAACCCTCCTTAAATTTGGTTGGGCCTAACGAGTTGTGTCGAGTTACCCAACCCATTGCCACCCCAAGTAGATCCAACTAGGGCTGTCAAAGGGTCCGTTAGGGTTTAGGGTTTAGGGCCGGGCCAAAATTTTGGTTGTCCATTGGGAAATCTAAAAACCGGACCCAACCCCCGACCCAAAAACCCAACTGAGGAAAAAAAAACGTCACGTCCTCAACTTTGCCCAACGCAACCTGCAAAAAAATAGGGTCAAAACTTGAACCATTGACAGTCCTAGATCCAATAGTCCAACAATGACTCTAGGGAGTTTCTAGTGCATTGGTGAGTACATTAATTAATTGGCCACGTGTCTAAAGATTGAACATAGCTAAAGAGAGAACTGAGAAATCGTAATTTACGATTCTTCAAAAGACATTTCAAACAGAGTGTGGTACTATTGAGAATCACGATCGTTCGTAATAAAGAATCTTTCTAAGAGTTATATACTGAAAAGAGAAAATCGTGATTTACGATTTTACAAGGATGAAGACTCCTATTGATGTTGATCACGTGAACTCTACACCGCCATGCATATAATTAGAAGACATCTTGAATTGGAAGTCTGGCAGGTCACAAATCCGAGAAGATTGATGAAGATAGACTCTTAAAGGACTTTGTTGCTGAAATTAAAGAGAAAGCCCTGAGCGCATCAACTATCCAAAGCAAGGAAGAGTTAGGATTAGAAGTAGAGTTATATTAGAAATTTTTTATTTTCAATAGTTTCTCTTATTAGAATTAAAATAATGTAAGTCGACTCCTTATTATCTATAAATAAGAGAGCCTAGTATAAGAATTATTTATCGAAGGAATTCTCAGCATTAATTGACAACTGAGGTTGGGCTTTCTTCCGATCAACTTTAGAGTAGAATAGTTTAGATGTCCAAGGTTCCTTAATCATAATTGACGACTGAGATTGGGAGCTGGAAGATTAGTGTATATATCCGTAATTTCTCAAAGGCAATTGACGCCTGCAACTGAGGGGTGACTGATATAATTTTGCTACTTTCTAGTTTAGATTTATTTTTATGCACTTTTACTGCTTTGTAAATATCTAAAAAAAATTTATTTGAATTGACGACTCAGATTGAGAATTTACAGATTAGTGTAATGGTTTTACTTTTTCATCTTCAATTTTCTTGAGTTTAATTAACGCCCAAATTTTCAGAGAATTATTTATTAGATTAACTCTGTGTTAAGGAATTTTAGTATTTGATTGACACCCAAATTCTAGAAGAGTGCAATAAGGTGTAACGGTACTTTAACTTTATAAACATCCAAGCACTGAAGGATTGTGATTGACGACCATAATCTGGGAGGAGGAGGATTTAGATTTCTTTTTTGCAAATTAGTCTAAATAACCAATTCTTTTATTTATATTTCTCCAGTAGTTTAGGATCTTAAAAGATAAATATAAGTCTTTAGAATAACAATATAAAAGATAATCACTTCCTCATGTGAACGATCTTATACTAGTGTTGTAATTTCCGTTGTGTGCTTTCAATAGATTAAGACTTTAGAATGATTATACAACAAGTCGAACACTAACCCATCTACCTTTTTTTTAGGTGTCACTCACACAAACAAAGAAGGAATGCACGATTCCTTGGCTATTTTACCCATTTCGCGACTTGCGGTCATTTCCCCATTATCTTTCAAATAACACCCATCCTGCGGAGGCCCCACATAATTCAACCCATAACCTTACAAGCAAAATCACCACCAAGGCAACAAAAGAGGAAGAAGAGGAGCACTCATGAACTATTCAAAGTCAAAATGCATCAAGCATCAATTGATGTCTTATTACACCTCCCATAACATTGAAAGTTTCAGTTCAAAATTCGAAAACAAAAAAGGCAAATGGCGTCTCCTCAGGGAACCCAGGCCCTCAAGCATCCTCCCTCCTCTGTCATCGCGGCACTTGCTAATAGGTAAACCTAGTGGTATCTCCAACCCAAGACCACAGCTGCGCCAGCCGACCCCGAAATGAGCGCGACTCTCTCTCTCTAGCCTCCTGAAAGTATCCCTCAAGACAGTCAGGCAAGGAAGATGTTGGTCCGAAAGAAAATGTACGAAGAAAAATTACACTCACAATCTCAGCCCGTTGGAGGTCGATAATCTGACGATAGTGTTTCGCAAGCTGGATCTTCGATGCATAATCTTGCAAACGAGAGAGTGTAAGCAACTTGAGCAAAAGAGGCAATGCACCAACAAAGCAGAGAAACTCACACCCGGGATCGGCTCAGGAGGGGGTTCCCTAACCGCCTCAACAGATAGACGAGTGCGCTCCTCCATTTCCTGGCACAAACCCGCAAGGAACCCGTCATCAAGGAGCTATGTCTCGGCACCCTAGAAGGCCCTGCACCCGAAGTACCTGAGGGCCCTGCATCTGAGGTCCTGGAAAGCCACGCACCTGTGTCTATGCCAGAGGCCTCCGCCGCCTCAAATTGAAAAGCAAAAGAGCAATTGTCAGAAAATGGTTGTGAGAGCCGAAAAAGAAATGAATAAACAAAAGAGGATTGAGATCACCTGGCTAAGAGGGCCACCGAAGGACCTATAGTTCACACCGAATACAAATCGAGGAAGGATGCATCGATAAGGGAGATCCTCGTACCATCTTGGGTATCCCCCACCAATCTGGACCCTCGGCCCAGACCCCCTAATGACGAAGGTGCTTAATGAGCTCCTCAATCATCCCCTCCGGCGCCATCATGTCACTAGGAGGGTCTAGGGGCACGACAAAATAACCACAATGCTAATGAACAACTCGCTTCCCCAAATAATAAGTGCGGGTCGAAGAGCCATAAAAGAAGAGGACCCGACTGTCCACAAACATATGCGACTGCACAACGACATCCTCAGCCAAGAAGGGCAAACCCGCGTACGGGTCGAACACCACCTACCCAAAGAAAGGGGAATTTCCTTTATCAAATAGTACTTCAAGAAGAAAAACTCAAGAAATAAGGAAACAAAAGGAACAAGGCAAGCCTGCTCTGCGAGCATCAAATCGAATTGGGACCTCCAACCCAGCTCCAAGTGGCTCATCTCCGCGTCCCTACAGTGGGAAGAATGTCAGCGACTCAGCAGAGGATATATGGCATCCCCAGGGAGAAGAAGAGGGCAATCGGATTGGAAGTGAAGATACCCCCAAACCTGAGTAGATAAACAAGAGCAAAAGTCAGAAATAATGAACATAAATGTCTAAAGAATGAAAAGAAAAAGCGCGAGAGCGAAAGGTCGATCACCTCGAGCAGTGGCCAGAAGCCATAAATAGAGGAAAGGCCCTCGACACAGCTCGGGTGAGGTTGTCCATCAGAATGGCGCATCCGGTCCCGCCCCAGTCGACTCGATGCGCATCTCTCCAAATATCCATCAGCAAAAATTGTGCTCCCTCCTCTAGTATCAGCAAAAATCTTCTTGCCCAGCAAGTACAACAAGAATACTCGAGCAAGGATCAATGCACGCTCTGGGGCCATACATATCTCTATGTCGGGCTAACCCTCTGGGTGAAGCTCATTCGGACCAAGAGCTCCTCAAGCCATGACAACTTCACCTTTGCCCTTATCATACAGTTGGTAGGGGGATATGCCCCAATCAAACAAACCACCTCCTCATGCGGCAAGAGTCGGAGGAAGGTCCTCGGCTCCCCTCCCATCGAGATCCCAATAATCATGGCCCAATCCACTGGGTGATGGCCATCTCCGCTACATGTGGAAGGTCATCTTCTCAGGACGAAACCTCTCCAACAAATGCATTATCCCCTCTCATAGCGGGGTAAGAGAGGAAATCCCCAAACCCGACCTACAAAATGGGGATCCTCACTGGGTAGGGAACGCAGACCCAAAGCGGTTGGAGGTCGAACCACCCCCCTCGGAGTGTGATCGAGGGGAGGGGTTGCATGGTCAAAACAAGATCATCAGAACTATGGATGGAAAGGCATAAATAAAAGGCATGAACCATGTAAAATACATTACCTCGCGGGCTATCCCGAAATTTGAAATATGGGTATATTGTTGGTGGAGGTCGCTGCGGGCCTTATCTCCCTGCATCTCCAACCAGTATCTCTCTTATGGCACCTCTGTACGCTGCACAGTATAAAGGCGCACCCTCACCAAGCGCTCACTCCTGCTATTGATGAGCTCATCGACACCCGGCCCAAAACCCTAGTCACCATCACCTCTTCGTCCTCGCGGCTGATCAGTCACATAATTTATCATTTAATCACCCTTAACTTAGTGATGCTAGGACTTAGTTTGCTACTAATAAGCTACCAATGTGTAGATATTAAGGAAAAAAGGTGAAAGAGAGCCAAATTATTAATATTCATCAAAATGAACTCAAAAAGCAGTAAAAAGACGATCAAGCGAAAAAAGACAATTTGTCGTTGCCGAAAGTCAAGAAATCATAATTTACGATTGTGCGCTAAAGCTGAAGACAAGAAAAATAGAAAGATAAGAAATCGTAATTAACAATTCTTCAAAAGACAATTCTTCAGAAATAGACAAAAGGAGTAAAAAGCGATCGCCCATCTTAGGAAATCATCCAAAAAGAAAGCTTAGAAAAATGAGAAATCGTGATTTACGATTCTCCAGAAAAAGAAAGAATAATTGTATTTTACGATTGTGCAAAGCTTTTCTCTCTGCTGTTACTGATCACGTGAAGACTATCACCGCCATGTATTGAATTAGAAGATCTCTGAAATTAAAAGTTTGGTGAATGACGGATCTGAGAAGATTGATGAAGATAAGTTCTTAAAAAATCTCGATTGCTGAAATAAAGGAGAACAATCAGAAGCATATCTACAGTTTGAAAACAAGGAAGAATAAAATTAGGAATTATAGTTGTATTAGGATACTTTTATTAGTAATTTCTTTTATTAGAATTAGATCTCTATAAACTGATCCATTATGATCTATAAATAAGAGGGCTCGGTATCGGAATAAGAATCGAAGAACTTCAGCATCAATTGACGACTAAGGTTGGATTTTCTTCCGATCAGTAGTGTAAATAGTTAGAGTAGATTAGATATCAAAGGTTTTTTAAGAGCAATTGACGACTGTTATTGGGTGCTAAAGATTAGTGTAGATATCCTAATTTCTCATAAGCAATTGACGACTGCGACTGAGGGGTGAAAAATATATTTACTTTGCTTTTTAGATTAGATTTTATTTTCTTTATTTACTGCTTTGTAAACATCTCCAAGTTTTAATTTGAATTGATGACTCGGGTTAGAATTTGTAGATTAGTGTAACGATTTTTACTTTTTTATCTTCAGTTTTCTTGAATTTGATTGACACCCAGATTTTAAGAGACTGTGGATTAGATTAAATATGTGTTGAAGGATTTTAGTTTTTGATTTACGCCCAAATCCTAGAAACTTGTAATACGGTATAATGGTACTGTTTATTTTATAAATATCTGATAGCTGAAGATTAAGATTGACGACCTTAATCTGAAGGAGGATTAGGATTTATTTTATGCACTTTAGATTAAAAATCCTTTCTTTTATTCATATTTCTCCAATAGTTTAGAACCTTAAAAGATAAATATAAACTTTAAAATAAGAATATAAATTCTATATTAAGATAAACTTCTTCGTGGGAACGATCCTATACTAGCTCTACAATTTTCATTGTGCGCTTGCAATAGGTTAAGACTTAATTAGATACACATAGTAAGCCGATCAAGTTTTTGGTCCCGTTGTCGGGAAAGTTTTTATCTTTTTATGTTTATATTTTCATTTTAAAAATAAATATTTATCTTTCTCTTTTCATATTTTTTATTTTTTTTATTTTTTTTTATCACTTCTTAATCTTTTGCAGGTTTATTTGGAGTAGCGAATAAAAAGTTTTCAACTTCTGTTGGCTACGGAAATTAGAAGCTCGGATTTATTTCTCTCCCTGCTTTCTAAAATAAAAATCATATAAAACCAAATCAAAACTAGACATATTGCGTTCTAGCCAACCTGCCTCAATATGAATATGGCAGGAATAAATGAAAGTAAGGCTAAAACGATGGGGGAATATTATGCATTGACACCTCTTAAACTACCCCCATGTATTCAAACCCCTATTGCGGTTATGAGGCTTTCGAAATCACGGCAAATATGCTTCAAATACTTCCTACTTTTCGCGGGTTGATTGAAGAAGACCCCCAATGGCATTTAAATAATTTTATAGAAATGTGTAACATTATTCGAATTAAAGGATTAACAGGAGTATCCATTCGTTTAAGGCTATTCTCGTATTCTCTTACGGACGAGGCAAAGCAGTGGTTACACTCTTTACCCCGAAAATCGATTGCTGATTGGGAAGGATTGAAATGTGAATTCCTTGAGAAGTACTTCCCGGTGTGCAAAATGAATAAAATCTGACTTCTTATTTTAACGTTCCATCAATTTCTAGATTAATCGCTTCAAGAGAGTTGGAGTCGCCTTGAGGATCTTCTCTATATGTGCCCTCATCATGGGGTAGCGAAATGGCAAATAGTGCTCATTTTCTATGAAGGATTAAATGATCAAACTAGGCATAAAATTGATGTTTCCTGTGGTGGTATGTTTTGTAATTTAATAGCAGTGGTATATTTCATAATTTAGCAAGAAAATGATGCAACAACATGCACCGGATGAGATTGATTCAGAGACTTCTAGGAATATACCCCCTATGCAAGGAGGATTATATAAATTAAAGTCAATGATGAAAACTCTTCGAAAGATGAAGCTTTGGAAAGGAAAAATTCAATCTCTAGTGAGTATAAAATCGCACCCAACATCTGGACAAGGTGAAGCTTGTAGTCATAACCATAGCCCAACTCTAACAGTCTCAAAGTGTCCTACCGCTCCTTTTTACCCCACAAAGGCCCGAGACCATACTGATACTAAGGAAGCCCTGCTGCAGATAGCCGAAAGCTGGCTGCAGCATGGCCGAATTCAAACGCAGTTACTCAATAATCTCCTGAAATCCATTACACAGTTAGAAACTCAGGTTGAGCAACTAACAACTTTGTCTAACTCGAGAGAAAGTAACTATTCGTTCTCACCAACAGTTGGTACCCCAAAAGAAAATACTTTTACGGGAGGCACATCAACTCCCCATAATCCTTATTGAATTCCTCATGGACCTGTCGAGCTACCGACTCATCCGTAGCAAAATCTTGTAACATATGTATATCATTATTATTTTTATTCTTTTCAAGACTTTCATACGACCTGCAATGTGAAAAATACATTCAATCGTATGGATATCTCTTTTTTTTATATAATAGTGTTTGAACGTATGGACTTACAAGTAAACCGTGATTAAGAATGTTGAATCGTAGCGAATACGAGTCAACAAGTGAAAAGCCTTTTCAAACGGTTCACTGATAGCTAGAATTGTAAACAACAATTCTAGGGAATAGGCAATTCCAGTGGTTTGTCTTATCAGTTACATTAGAATTCGGACCCATTAAATTCATATGGGAAACAAACAAATTTTACATACAAGACTACCACTTCCCAACTACTCTAGCCTAGAAACCTACACATCGACATTTACTTCGAAGTGACGGTTTAAAGCCAAGTCGTTCCCCTATAAATCCATACCCATCCATAGACTAAAACTAGTTCTAAACCTTTCTTCTTCCTCCGTCCTTAACTCTACATCCAATGACAAAAGAGCATAATCAGAACGATTTCAGTAAGCAACTTGATAGAATCCTCGAGATACACAAGGCTGAACTTCTGGCTGCACAACAGAAAGTAGAAGATCTGAAACGCCAGTGACTTACTTGAGATGCTGAATCGTCCACTAAAACTACCCTTTACCCTAAACCTAACCCAAATCTGAAATCATATACTAAGAACTCATCTTCCCCCACTTCTTAACCTTAACACCATCACAACCCACCTCGAATGCAAACTTCCATATGATGATGGTGGGTTGAGCCATTCCTCGCCACCCTTCTCCATTACTTATCTTCTCCCTTCGCTTGCGCTACATTTCCTGCACATAGTTTTCTCAAATGAGCAGTATAGGCAAAAGATGGATCGGAGAGGAGTTCACTTCCCACTCTTCAAAAGACTTCTACAGTGGCTTATATTTCTTCTCAAAAGGAGAAATATGACGTGCATTGCTTGGCGGGACTTGGAAGACAGAGGGTGCGAGCCTGCCAAGGAGTGGATGCTCCTTTGGTAGGAAGGAATGAGAGACTCTGATTGAAGGTGGTTAGAAGCTGAGGACCAATCTTTATCAAAGACTAACTTCGTTCTCAGATGTTGCTGCCAGTGTATTAGTTTAGTGTGTGTCTAGATTTTTTTTATTTTACTAGGAGTATCTTCTTAATGTAATTAGTCTTTCTTATGATAGTTTTTAATTTTTCTTTATTGTTCACTGTAAATATCCAGTAATATATAAAGTTTTCTTTTCTTTGACTTTCATTTTTTCTAACATTGTGTATTACTAACATTACTAACATTTTTACTAATATTTTTGTTATTGATACTCCGATATCAAGCCGGGGTTATTTTCTCCTAAGTTTAGGGGAGAATATATATCTGATAACAGATTTTTTTTTTTCCGATAAATAATCAGTATATCAATAATTTTTTTTATATGTCCCCTATTTTGCACAATGAGGACATTGTCCTATTTAAGTTTGGAGGGGGATATAGATATCTGTATATATTAGTAGTTAACAAACAGTTTTTATTTTATTTGCTTTTATTTTGAAATTTGCAAAATTTGAAAAAATAATAATAATAATAATTTTTGTAGTTTCTTTGTTTTTAGTTAGAAATAGCAATTTTAGTCTAGAGTTAATCATTATATGCAAAATATGATAGAAAAAAAATTTTGAATCATGAAACCTTTACAATCCATCATAGTAAAAGTTTAACAATCAAAATAAAACAGCTGCAATTCATGTATAGCACCTTTTGAACACTGCATCAGATGAATGTTTGAAACTATACGATTAATTTAAACTGCAATATTTAGATTATAGTTTCAAAATTATAAATCAGTGAGATCTTGAGCTAATATTTCCTCTTTATATTCTAAGAGTGACTGTTTTATTCAAGCTTGAAATTTTTTTTGAACTTTTACTAAGAAATCTCATATTATTGAACTTATAATCAATATATTCTATGATAATGATGATTTGTTTCTTTAGAACTATCTGTTAAATATATCAAAGCAATAAGACATCCATACTTGTAAATCATGAAAAATGATCAAAGGTTATCTTTTGATTAACCAAAGCCAAAAAGCCAAAATCCCATAAAAGAATTTATCCTTTGAACCCATATTAGAAGCCTAAAACCGAATTTTTTTGTACCAAAATTTTATAAACCTTTAATCATATATGCTACCCAAAACTTTCTACCTTTAACCCTTATAATATTTGAGAGTTTAGAATGTAAAAGAAGGGAAGAAAAGGGAGTGGAAGGAGTATATGCTTAAACAGATAAAAGATCTGTTGAAAAGGGTACAACTGAAAAGAAATATAATCGTATAAAAAATGGGAAAGAAAAGGAAAATTGTAAAAAGACGATTTAAAAGAAGAAAAGAAAATTTAGAAGAAATTGTAAAATACAATTCTCTGAACATGGGAGTTACAAAAACAAATAGAAGAGAAAAATAGGAAGAAGTTATTCAAAATATGAATGCTTATTGAGATAGAAAAGAAGCAAAGAAGATAGAGAAGGAAGAACTAAATTCTCAAAAAATATTGAATCATATCTACCTTTCTTTGAAACCTTTTAACCTAAACCCCATTACAAGCCGAAGAAAAGACATTTGTGATTTACGATTTACAAAAGTATAAGTCTAGTAGAGATGTATGAAATAGATACTATGAATGGATGAAAAAATCATAGGAACAGAATTGATTATCCATTCCATGAGATTTACCTTCTTAGTTGATTGTCTTTTGAAATTTATCGTATATATCATAATGAGAGAACCAAAAATTTCAATATCTTTTTGAGAGTATGCCAATAGTGAGGGTTTGGATGAAAATATTTTTTAAATCTGCAGTTTAGAAAAATCTATGATAAATAAACTTTTCACTGATATGCACACACTTCACGCTATATAGAATTGAAATTGTTGAGTTCTAATCAAGGATGATTACCCTGATGAAAAGTAAAGGTGAAAGATTTGGAATTTTTGAAAATCATACTGAATATATGATGATTAATTTAACTAGAAGTATAAATTTTATTTCTGAAAAATATTTTGAAAATTTCAAAAATATTTAAAGTTTGTAGGTAACTTCACTGAAAACCTTCAGGAGACTACAACTCCTCCACTAGGGATCACCTAGGGGTTTAAAGGCTTGTTGCATCTGCTAAATGCAATCATGCTACGAAAGTGGCATTTAAATTCATAGCTTAGATATTTTATGTTTCATTGTTTGCTAGGGACTAGCAAAACTTAAGTTTGGGGGTGTGATCAGTTACATAATTGACCATTTTATCACCCTTAACTTAGTGATGCTAGGACTTAGTTTGCTACTAATAAGCTACCGGTGTGCAGATATTAAGGAAAAACAATGAAAGAGAGTCAAAGTGTTAATATTTATCAAAATGAACTCAAAAAATAGTAAAAAGATGATCAAGCGAAAGAAGACGATTTACCATTATTGAAAGTCAAGAAATCGTAATTTACGATTATGCATTAAAGCTGAAGACAAAAAAAATAGAAAGATAAGAAATCGTAATTAACGATTCTTCAGAAAGCGACAAAAGGAGTAAAAAGCAATACAAGAAAGCGATCATCCGTCTTAGGAAATCATCCAATAAGAAAGCTTGGAAAAATGAGAAATCGTGATTTACGATTCTCCAGAAAAAGAAAGAACAATTGTACTTTACGATTGTACAAAGCTTTTCTCTTTGTTGTTGCTGATCACGTGAGTGAAGACTATCACCACCATGTACTGAATTAGAAGATCTCTGAAATTAGAAGTTTGATGAATCACGAATCTGAGAAGATTGATGAAGATAAGCTTTTAGGAAATCTCGATTGCTAAAATAAAGAAGAACAATCCAAAAGTATATCTACAATTTGAAACAAGGAAGAATAAAATTAGGAATTAGAGTTATATTAGGATACTTTTATTAGTAGTTTCTTTTATTAGAATTAGATCTCTGTAAATTGTCCCATTATGATCTATAAATAAGAGGGCTCGGTATATGAATAAAGTTTGAAAATTTTCAGCATCAATTGACGACTAAGGTTGGATTTTCTTTTGATCAGTAGCGTAAAATAGTTAGAGTATATTAGATATCAGAGGTTTCTCAAGAGTAATTGATGACTGCTATTGGGTGCTAAAGATTAGTGTAGATATCCTACTTTCTCAGAAGCAATTGACGACTGCCGCTGAGGGGTGAAAGATATATTTACTTTGCTTTCTAGATTAGATTTTATTTGCTTTATTTATTGTTTTGTAAACATCTCCAAGTTTTAATTTAAATTGACGACTCGGGATGAAATTTACAAATTAGTGTAACGATTTTACTTTTCCATCTTCAATTTTCTTGAATTTGATTGACGCCCAGATTTTAAGAGATCGTGGATTAGATTAAATCTGTGTTGAAGGATTTTAGTTTTTGATTGACGCCCAAATTTTAGAAACTTGCAATACAGTGTAACGGTACTATTTATTTTATAAATATCCTATAGTTGAAGATTAAGATTGACGACCTTAATCTGAAAAAGGAGGATTAGGATTTATTTTATGCACTTTAGATTAAAAACCCATTCTTCTATTCATATTTCTAGTAGTTTAGAACCTTAAAAGATAAATATAAACTTTAAAATAAGAATATGAAATCTACATTAAGATAAACTTCTTCGTAAGAACGATCTTATACTAACTCTACAATTTCCATTGTGCGCTTGCAATAGGTTAAGACTTAATTAGATATACATAATAAGCCGATCAGCGGCATCCTGAAAAAGGAGGCATCAAACAACAGTAGTTAGAATATAACGACGAGAAAAAAATCAAGTGTTTGGTTGAAAAGTAGAGGCAAAAAGGTAAGTATGCCCTATCATTTCTAAAATTTTCCAAGGAGGGTACATCTCGTCATTTAGTTTCAAGGAAGAAATATAAAAAAAGTAAAAAGAGAGAAATGAAAAAAAGAGAAGAAGAAGAAGAAGAAGAAGAATGTCTTTTTTACCAAGAAAAATGTGCATACAAATATGTACAAACCAAAAAGAAGAAGAAAGAGGAGGGAAGGAAATGCGCCTGTCTAAAGGCACCCATTACCCAGCATTTCGTCCAAACATATAAGTCTCTATCGGTTTCAAAAAGAAAGGGGTGTCAAACAACGAAATCGAGAAAAACCCCGCGTTTCGGTCTAAGAGGGTCGTCAATTTTCAAATTTTGATCGGGATATCCTCAAATTTTTCCCAACCAAAATTCTCATAAAAGCGTGTGTGAGAATCATAAAAGGCGTCCATTAAAGTCTACATTCACAAAAGAATGACATTTCAATACACGGGCCCTAGTGTGTGGAAGAAATTAGAAAATTTTCAAAAAAAGGAGGGGTGCCAAGCGACGAAATTAACAAACCCACGCACTTTGGTCATGAGGAACCACATTTTTTCCAAAGTTTAATCAATTTTTTTTTACCAAAGTTCCCTCGAGGTCTACACACAGATCGAAGAAAAGGATCCGAATGGGTTGCATTCATAGAAAATCACTTTCAAGACAATTCTAAAAAAAAGAAGGGGGGGCACAACTCGGCCGACTTCTCACCAAAATCCAATATATAGACCATAAAATGGGTCAAGGATAATCACATTTTCAAGATAAACCGTCTTTTCACAAAATCCCTAATATATGGGTGAATAAACAAAACAGAAAAAAAAAAAAAAAAAAAAAAAAAAAAAAAAAAACTAGGAGAGGTGCAAATTGGCTAAATTTTCACTAAAATCCATCACAAACACCCATGTAGATCAAGAAATGGTTCACAAATGATAGCATTTACAAGAAATATCACCTTTCTATCGTCTAGAAGCAAGAAATCTATCCACATTGGTGATATAACCAAGAAATTTCAAAAGAAAAGAGTTAAGAAAAAAAAAAGATCACCTTGTTTGGAAAAGAAAAACCCTAGATCTGGCATGGAAATACGTGATTAATCGGTAAGAACGGCACCGACGCAATGTCAAAGTATGAATCGGATCAATAGAAAGAGGAGTGAGGTTTCCAGTTCGGTTTAGAGAGAGAGAGAGAGAGGAAATATTGTTTTGAAATTTGGGTTTGTCTCAGCCCGCAGTCGCCCATTTTAAGTAGCCAGGTGGCTAGGCGTGCACTTTATGCACGCCCAGCTTGGAAAATTCAAAAAAAAAAAAAAAAAAAAAAAAGAGAAAAGAAAGAAAAGAGAATATATATATATATATATATATATATATATATATATATATATATATATATATCGAAAAAATTTCGTCAAGTGGCACACACTCCCCAAAGAGTGTTGCAACATCAATATTCGCTCCGCTCGGTTAGTCGTGCTAAAGTAACTTCAGGATCGATGGGTATGCCCAAAGACCTTGAACCCTACCTCGTGTAGGGGCACCCGTGACCAATCAAAATGGAGCAATCGATGCCTCATGAGATTGAGCACAAACTGTTGGATCTCCTCGTCATTGCTTTACGCCGATCTTTAAGTATGGGTCGATCACCCTCCCACTCGCGGTGCTGTTTTGTTCAAAGTAAAACTCGAACATTATGCACCACACCTTCACAGTCATGTCCAATAATATCGCTAAGTGCTTGGGGATTGATAATCTCGATGAACGGACATTTTCCCAATGATATGGGTTTCCACTACTCTCCATGTTTTTCTTTTACCATTTGATGTTGGAGGTTCACTTTGAAAATGGCGGATCCAAGAGCACTGGCCTTAAACCTCTTCAGATGTTTTATTTTCTTTGGCATATGATCATTAGTGATCGGATACCAAAGAGGGGCATCTGTAGACACCCAAATTTGGCCCAAGGGAACGATCGACACATACTTCGAGAAAGACATACTCCCGAGCTTCTGAAAGCATTTCCCGAACCCCTAGAGCCCATCCCAAACCCTTAGGAAGTCCAACCAGGCCCATAGAACCCATAAAACTTGAACTGGACACATACTGGACCCAGCTCGGGCCCATAAACCACTAATTCTATTTTCAGCCAAAAACTGGCTAGGCGTGCATAATATGCACACCTAGGCAAATTTTGGCTGAATTTGGCTAGGCGTGCATATTGTGCACGCCTAGCTAAAATGGCTCTTCCACAGTTGGGTCCCCCCACGGGTCTTCAACCTCTAGCTTCTAGACCTGGTTTTTAAAACAGGCGTGCATACTATGCACGCCTGCATTAAAAACTGATTTTCTTTAAAAATGGCCGGATTTGATCATCTTGGTTTGACTTGTGGACCACCCCAAAGTTCGGGGTGGGTTTCTTTAATACCCTGGTACCCCCACTAGCTTAAGTTATAACCCTTTTGCCACTTAAACCCTCACCCTATCATCCACCATTAAAACTCAATTCCCACCTATCTAAGCCCTAAGAATCCTAGAAAACCTTAGATTTTCAATTACCTAATTTCTAAACCAATTAGTAATTTAAACCCTCACTAATCACCTCTCCATCTATAAATAGAGAGCCGCCCCCCTTGTTTAAACCACCTTTTGAAATTTCCAAGAGAAAAAACTCTAGCATTTTGTCTCCCCATTAGCCTAGAGTTGAATTTTTTTTAAACTTAAAGCCTTAGCCCATCTCATACCACCACTTCCATCATTACTCCCAAGCTCCTGCCTCCCTAGCCATAGGAAGTTAGAACCATTCTCTAACCTATCGTGTTATCGGACGATCACCGATGTCGCTCTTGCCCGAAGATCCAACAACGATGCTACAAAGGCCCGAGAGCTCCAACTCTCCCCTCTATTTTTCTACCTTCTTTTGTTTTTCCTCTATCCTAAAATTTGAGCCATTACGCAGTCAAAATTTCGATGATTGCCGGGGACTCAAATAGGATCGGAGTGCCTTCGAGCAAGGGGAAGTGTTGCACAATTTTATATTTTTTTATACGAGCAGGTCAATCGGGTGTCTAGCTCATTCCGATTGATAACCGAAGTCCTTACCCAAGAGACTTTGGCGTTGACCGATGATTCAGAGTCATATCTCGCACTTCGGTGCTTACGATAGTGATTTTGGATATCACGGGACACCAAAAGCTCCGGGTGGCGACTTCATCATTGAGCGCAACGTCGCAACGGACCTACAAAGTCCATGGTTGCACAAACATGAAATAATAAAATAAATAATACAAACAAAACATAGAATATATAAACATATGTGATAAAAAAGAATTTTTTTATTCTCTAAAATCCCACCGTCCCACAATGTAACTCAATAAAATATAACGAAAATCACAAAAGGAAAAAATATATATAATAATAAATACATAATAAAATCAAAAGATAAAAATACGGACTCAACTATCTCCTACACAAAGGACCATCCCACCGGCAACAAGCCAGGGAAGTATCATTTCCTTCTACTCGATATTTTGTAAATTTATATAATTAACTAACATTAAGTATCAAATGTTTTCAAAACTTGACTCTCCCGATTCGCGGAACTATTATAGTCCACCCATATGAGACAATCATCAGTATACGCGAGAAGGTTAGAAGGTGTATCCCAACATATCCAGTGTCGTCTTGACAATCAAACAAAGGTCGGGTTCCCAAATCCCATTCCGATGGATCTACTCAGCGAGGTCTCGAGAGCCACGTTTTCCAAAGCTTTTACCGAATCGATCTTAAGTTAAAACCCAATCTTTTAAAACTCTCTATCTATCAATATTTTTATCTCTCACTACCCTAATCCGTTCTTTCTCCTGGGAAATCGAACGCCCAGTATGCTCAACTTTGAAAAATCACAAATGTTTACTGCAAAGGGACCCCTGACGCGTCACTAGTGTGAGCAATGACATGCCCGATCTGACATGATCTGCGAAAACCTTCGCCATCCTATTACACCATTAATTACATTGTATCTTGACATTCGTTTATGCCACCCTTGCTTCGTTTGCGTTTAACCCCTCAGTTTGATTGCGATATACAACAGGTCGCGATATGCGACGGGATGCGACATGCACCCGCGACTGTGGAAACACCTCTCAATTGCTACTAAAAGGCCTCCGAATACTTACCCTTTAGCTTGTGCAGATAGATAAGAAAGTCAAGCATTTCATGTCAGTTCCTCAATTCACACTTGTGATTCTTCAAGGAAACGAGAGAGTACCTTAAAGGGGGTGTCTACTTCTTCAACGCACTCTTGCTCCACAAGAATGTGCCGAAGAGAAGCATCTGTAGACACCCCGTTTTCACCCCCTCGGAGTATACAAGCATGTTCGGTCAACCATTGACCTTGCCCACGACTTCTAGAAAAGTCAGCTCTCTCCAAAAGTCTCTAAAAACTCATACTTTGGGAATTATGCGTGAAAATTTCGGTGCATAATCGATTATACGCATGGCCACATTCACATGATCGCTTAGATGTCCCACTAGGACTCCTTCCCTCAATAACCGACTCCCCCAAATTATGCGATGGATTCCCAGTGCATAATTCGATTATGCGTCAGAATCCTAGCGCATAATCAGTTCAATTTGAATTGGGTTTCTCTTCTTTGACCTTCTCGATTATGCACTCGGATAATGGCGCATAATTGTTGAAAATCCTACTTTGACTCTAACTTGGAATCCATCTAGTCACCCGGTCACTTGACTGAGGCGACTGGTTTGCCACTTGAATTATGCGCTAGGACCATAGCGCACAACTCAATATATGCCAGATGGTATACGTATATTTCGGATAGTGCGCGTACCAGAATGTGCATAATTCGGAATTATGCGCCGACCAAATGGCGTATAATCGGCCGAATACTATAAATAGGGCCCTTGCCCTCCCACTCAACACACCAATTTCTTTGCTTATTCTTTTTAGAAAACTCGAAGTTCGCTCAAAAATTTCAAAAAAAAGGAGTTGAGTTGCACTCTAAGTTTCTGGTCCATAGAACTGCAGACTCTTCTCTAGAAATCTTAAGGGTAATCGATAGAGTGGGGTTGGCCCACTCGCTCTGATTCTCGAGGGAGTAGGAAGAAGAGAAAAGCATAGCCTAGGAAACCCCCACCGAAATTCTTAGCCTAGCACCAATTAGGTCCCTAACCCCTCTCAATGTTTACGAAATTATCAAAGCCTCACTGATTTGCCCAAGGGAGCTAACGAAGGGTACCCGGGAACAAAGCCAATCCTCCTGAGCATAACGAGCCACAACCTCCTTTCTTAGATAGATCCAATAGAAGTAGGAAACCAAACCAAATAACCCTAGGCAACCCATAGCTGCTAAAGTCGGCAAGCCGACACTTAGTACAGGAGTCCAACCCGCAAATCCCTCACCCTATCCAAGCGATCAATGACGTTCTACAGTGTCGATAAATCTGTAGATGGCGATCACAACAGGTATATTAGGATTCGGTTGTAACTAACGATTTCACTGCAGGTGCATCTAAAATTACCTTTCTTTCATTGTATTATTACTTACCGCCCACCTTCGCAAACAAAGTCCATAGTGACCGATTTGGGCCACTTATTTCAGGACCTAAAAGGGACCTAGGAAAAGCACGTACTAACAAATGGTGCACAGTTTTTTGGACTTTCTCAATACGAAAATTTTCAAAAAATTAATCACAGATATCAGGAGTCATGGTCATGGTAATCTAATGCCTGCTTCGGGTGTAGGTAGGGATGCAGATTCGGTCAACCAAACCGAAACCGAAAATTTCGATTTTCGGTTCAATTGAGTCGAAGCCGAAACATAATGGAAACGAATCGGTTCACTTTCAGCTCATTTGTTTTACTTTCTGAAGTCGACTACAAATCGGTTCAATTTTTTCAGTTCGATTTTTATTTTTTAATTATTTTTTTATATTTTTAAGTTATTTTTTTTATTCAAGTTTTTCGGTTTTCTCATCTTACCTAATTGTTTTTCAGCTTGAGTTAGTCTCCAATGGATGTCCCGTCATCATGAGTGAACATCGTATTCGACATTTCCTTGTAACTGAGTGACTTGCACCGAAACTAAACTGAACTAAAATCGGTTCGGTTCTGTTTGGTTTTGGTCCGATTCTTTTGGCCAGTTTTCAAGGGTGGTTTCGGGGTGTTGGGTTTTTCTTGCATGCCTAGGTGTAGGTTGGTAAAATACTTTTTTATTTTTATTTTTTTATTTTTTTGAGAAATGCAAAATGCTATTCAAGATGGTACTCAATGGTTTTGATAACTGGTGGATAATTCAATTCAATAAGTACACTAAGCCCTACAACCATGGATCAAAATTTCAACCAAAACCGAAATCCAAATTATCGGTAATAAATGTATCGGGGGGAGGAGGGGGGATTTCGGATTTGGTCATGCCCGAAACCGAAATTCAACCCGAAATTTTGATCCTTGCCTACAACCCTCTTAAGTCTAAAGGAAAAATTTGATTTATATGGTAACCACTAAATTTGGATGGTACTTAGATTGCTTTGACTCAATTAATGGAGATAGTTTTTTAGCCCAATCTTTTACACCAACGATTTTTAGATCACGGCCCCCCATTCATAGTTTCAAAAGTCTCCGACATTTTCAAAAATTGTAAAAAGTTGGCGATTGTGCAGTCATTCTGACTATATCACCGATTAATCAGCCAAGTCGCAACTCAATTGATTAATTGGCAATGTTTGTATGTAGTCTAATTTTTTTTCTTTTTTTTTTCACTTACACTTCGGGGAAAAAAAAACTTTAGGTTTTGGTCTATTTTATTCAATCTATTGACTTGTTCATAAAAAAACTTTAGGTTAGGTTTTACCTATTTATACTATTTTGTTCATTAAAATCTTTATTATTAACTTAAAATTTATTATGATATACTTTTTATATATTATTTTTCTTAATATTTTTGGACTTTGACCGATTTTTTCTTGACTTAGACACTTGCCGATTTATCGTCGACTCCCGACTTTGCAACTATGCCCCCATCAAGCAGACACATGATCAAATCTTAAAAACAGACGCAAGTACCAACCACCATGTCACATGATACTCCGCGGTCTTACCTAATATTAACTCTCAGCAGATGTGTGGATAGGGGTGGAAAAAAATGGGAAACTAACCAAAGTTTGGAATTTGTTGACGTAGAAATTTACTGACCGTATTAGGTGACTTTAATTTGGTGTGGAATTGGTTGCATTGACGATCTTTTCTTGATCTTTTCTATGTTTGAGCGTATCTTTCTTCCACAGAGTCAATGGAAAGGACTTCAGCAAGAGCTCTGCCACCTCAATTGATTCTAATAAATTTGGAACTAAACCAACCAAAGTTTGCTATCTCGAAGCTTTCAATTTGAAGAACACCCACCATGTGTCTCTCAATGGGTTCTCATCTTCTCCACCTTTTGCTCCTGTTTCTCCCTCTCTCTGCCGTAGCTCAGACGGCATACCGTAATGTAAGCTTGGGATCTTCCCTATCCACTCTAGAGGAGAACACTTCATGGGTGTCGCCCTCCGGCGAATTTGCTTTTGGATTCCATCGCTTCAAAGACTCGAACCTTTTCTCGCTTTCGATTTGGTTCGACAAAATACCCGAAAAAACCATCGTTTGGTCAGCAAACAAAGGTAGTCCAATGGATAGAGGATCGAGAATCGAGCTGAATTCCGAAGGACTCATTCTAAGAAACCTCCAAGGGGGAGAAATATGGAGAGCTGACTCCAGCAATGGCACAGTGGCGTCAGCGGCAATGCTTGATGCCGGAAACTTTGTACTCATAGGAGCCGATAGCGATATCAAATGGGGCAGTTTCGATGACCCTACAGACACCATCTTGCCAAACCAGATATTAGAACGTGGCAGCACGATCTCCTCTCATCTGACCGAGACAGATTACTCCCTCGGAAGGTTCCAGCTTCGTATGCAGGGTGATGGAAATCTAGTACTCTACACCATATCAATCCCAAAGGAGAACACCTACCAAGCCTATTGGTCTAGCCACACCCCAAATTCTGGTGATCAGCTGGTTTTTGACCAGTCGGGCAACATGTACATTGAGCTAAGTAATCAAACTTCTGTGAATTTGACATCAGGTAACATGGCTTCGTCCAGAGATCTCTACAACCGGGCGACGCTAGATTCTGACGGAGTTTTCAGACAATATGTGTACCCAAAGAAGATAGGGGGGAATTGGCCTGGATCATGGTCGGTCCTCTCGTCAATACCACAGGATCTTTGCACAGCAATACGCACGGACATGGGCAGCGGAGCTTGCGGTTTCAACAGCTATTGCAGGATGGATTTAGACCAAAAGCCTACTTGTGAATGCCCACCTGGTTATTCCTACTTGGATCCGAATTACAAGTACAAGGGATGTAAACAAGATTTTGTTCAGCAGAGTTGTGGGTTAGAAGATGAAAATTTGTTCCAGATGAGGGAGATGCTTAACACGGATTGGCCTCTGTCCGATTTTGAACTGTACACTCCGGTGGACGAGGGGTGGTGCAGAAATGCTTGTTTGAACGATTGCTTATGTGCAGTCGCCATTTTCAGAAGCTCAAAATGTTGGAAGAAGAAGCTGCCGCTCTCGAATGGAAGGATGAACCCAGACGTCGGAGGAAAAGCTCTTATCAAAGTATCGAGAGGGAATTCTTCGTCAAGACCTGATCTCGTTCCTGGGAAGAAAAGAGAAGGAACAGTGTTCATCCTCGTAGGATCACTGCTCTTAGGCAGCTCTGCATTTTTCTTGATCTTGGCGATTTCTGTGGTGATTTTCCACTCGTACAACAGGAAACAACAGGAAGTTCAATGGGGCATGTTCGGAATCAATCTTTGCAGTTTTACTTGCAAAGAGCTAGAAGAAGCCACTGACGGATTCAAAAATGAATTGGGCCGGGGTGCATTCGGAACAGTTTATAAAGGGGTTCTAGCGTTGGATTCTACATATGTCGTCGCAGTTAAGAAGCTACAGAACGAAGTAAGAGAAAGTGAGAAGGAATTCAAAGCTGAAGTGAGCGCAATCGGACGGACCCATCACAAGAATCTAGTCCAATTGCTAGGTTTCAGCAACGATGGGCTACACAGGCTTTTGGTATATGAATTTATGAGCAACGGGTCTTTGGCAAGCTTCCTGTTTGGAGGCTCAAGACCCATGTGGACCCAAAGAACTCAAATCGCGTTCGGAATCGCAAGAGGGCTCACCTACTTACATGAAGAGTGCAGCACCCAAATCATCCACTGCGATATAAAGCCCCAAAACATACTTCTCGATGACAATTTTACTGCCCGGATCTCGGACTTTGGACTGGCGAAGCTTTTGAAAGCCGACCAAACTCGAACGAGTACAGGCATCAGAGGAACGAGAGGGTATCTTGCTCCAGAATGGTTCAAGAGTATGCCCATCTCAGCCAAGGTGGACGTTTACAGTTTCGGCGTCTTGTTGCTCGAGATCATTTGTTGTAGGAGGAACATAGAAATGGAGATTGGGAACGAAGATGCTGAGATATTGACAGATTGGGCTTACGATTGCTACAGCGGGGGGAGATTGGATACATTAGTCAGCAACGATACGGAGGCAGTGAGTGACAGAAAGAGGATGCAACGGATGGTGATGGTAGCTATTTGGTGCATTCAGGAAGAACCGTCACTGAGGCCATCGATGAAGAAGGTGGCACAAATGTTAGAAGGAGCTGTTGAAGTTTCTGTCCCCCCAAACCCTTCCTCCTTCATAAGTTCAATTGGCTAAAATCTCCCTCCATTTCTAGCTTCTCTAATATGTAGTGTGTAGCCGAAGTACCATAACCATCTAAAATATGGAATTTGTTGCATATGATCTGCATCTCTTCTTAAATAATAATGTCGAATACTTTGCTTTTAGTGGTAGGAAAATTTAGAAGTTGAAAGAGAATAATGAACATGTACATGATTTCTCATTAGAGTTTGTATTAGGAATGTGGATTAGACTTGGAACTTCGATTGAGATCCAGGAAATAAATGGGCTGGGCAGAGAGCTTAATCTTTTGAGTTGGTATATTCTCTCGTAACAATTAAACAAGTCATTGATTTTGGACCCTAGTAGCAGGAATCGTCTACTTAGTGTGCTGCTCTGTTTTGGTATCTGAATCCTACTCCCGTTTCTAATCATAAAATAGTTCAATCTTGAACTTTTGATTATTGTCTCGCTTCTAATCTACTACATGCTTCCTTCCACTTCTGGTAACTAAGTTCTGGACATGTGGCACCACGAAAATGTGGTGCATGGGGCTATCACTCGTTTTCTGCCTAATCTTATTAGCATCTATATTCTGAGTCTGTATAAGGAACATGGTTGTTCCAGTCAAATGGGTACTTTCACGGATTTAGAGACTAAACTTTTGTGCACCTCCGAAGAATCGACTAGTTTGGGAGAGTGATTTGAATGATGCATGCCCGTCTACCCCTTGTACCTTATACCCGTCCGGGACAAAACAGCCCACGATTGTACCACTTTCCATTGCACGGTCAATCAACATGACTAATGGCCTGTTTGGATAGGGAGGAAGGATCAGAAATGGATGGAAATGAAGAGAAATCTGTTAGAATCCTTCGTTTGGTAACAAACTTAGGGGCCAAGGTCTTTGGTGGAAAAGAAACCAGCCTAAAATATGGAAAAGGAATCACGGGAATAAGAGCTCCCTCTCTTTTCCTACAAAATCCCTCCCTCCCTCAAATCTCTTTGATCTCCAAATGAAGGAATTGAAGACCAAAAATCAGACCCCAGATATGCTTTGGATCACCAAATTTTCAGGATTTTTCTCCTTAGCAATGGTTCTCATCGTCTTCTCACCCTCTCCCAGATCGTTTACCCTGCCGAAGCCAGCAGATCATCATATTCCGACGGCCAACTTCGGTTTCTCTGCCAGTTTCGGGCTTCCAACTTCTTACATTTCAAAAGTTGCCAGCATACTGCCACGCCAACTTCACCAAGCATTTTACAGGCAGTTTTTGGTCCGACAAGCTGTTTTTCGCCACTTTTGATGGCCAGAAACTGTGTTACTTTAATACAGGGTGTGTGGTTATAAATCTGGTGAAATTGAGGAGGTTTGGGTATACGACAAGGATCGAACAGTGGATGGAGAAGCAAAAGAACGGTCGGACTTACGAGTTAGGATCGTTACCAATTTCTGTTATCAGCTATTGGTGAGTCAATTTGTATTTGCAACAAGGTCAGATCACTGTCTTGTTACATGAACATGTTAGATTTTATTGAAAAATTAATGTACTTTGTGAAAATGAACATCCAATACTCGAAAATGAAAGAATCCTGTGGATTCCTTTAAGGCCAGAAACTTTGGGAATTTATGGGATTCATATAACGACCAAATTTTTAGCGCACTTAAATCTCTATATGTGTCGTTCCTTGCGTAGCCACTGTAAGGGCAATATCTTTCAGTCAACACGGATGTCTCTGAAAGACATTATGAGTTATGAGTTGCCGGTCGCTTCTGCGATTGGATAGAATGTATGATATGATATAAAAAGCATTATGATATGATAATATGATACTATGATGACCCTCACATAATAGCTCGAGCAGCGGCTCTGACACAGATCATTTAGGATTTATGAATATGTTAGTTACGTCCATGCGATATACAGACGTATGTGCGAGAATAATAAAATATAGTATGTTACGAGTTATAGTGGTGTACGTTAAGATATGAGTGTCTAGATCATGGTCCTGCATTTATGTTATGATATGAATTCTGCATTATGCCTTGAATTTGTCATGCTCTTTCTGATTTCATTGTTATATTATATTTATCACTCACTTAATACACCCACCATGCATCTGAATAGAATGGGGTGGATTGCTGGTGTATCCACTGAGTTTACGTGACTAAGTAAACTCATCCCACGAAAATCTAAACAACTGCAAGTGATTACGTTAGTGGAGTAAACATCGGCTATTTAGATCCCATTGGCGTTGACTTTGTTGACCCTGTGGACGCTGAGTATCAAGGGCCTTAGGAGGGCGACGCCACTATGTATCAGGAGGACCTTAGTGCTAATTTTGATCCGAGCACCGGTTACTGATAGGTTTAAACTCGGTATCGCATTTCATTTGATACTTTTGTTTTGACTTTATATTTTTTTTTATCAAATTTATCTCCGACTTTTATTTCTCTTTCATTAGTAGTTTACTTTAATTTTATCTCAATTATTCAGTATTTATAACTACTTTATATTTTATCTATATGTGTTGGCATGCACGAATTTCGTAAAATCGGATTGCACAACTCTGATTAAGTGTATGTCCACTTAACATTTCCGGGATATGTGAGTCATAACTTAAAATTTTAGGCCCTCGAAATGAGATAAAATTTCGAGTCGGGGCAATTCATAAATTCACGTACCATTGCTTTCCATGTCTTTATCCAAACAAACCATAATTGTACCACTATTTTATACAAATATTGATCTCATTAATCAAACATATGGCCTTGTTTAACAAAACTCATGGAAAAGATTTTTTTTTTTAACTTTACATGGGCTTGTATATAAAAAAACTCATGGAAAGTTTTATTTTAAAAATTTTACAATGATTTAATTTTATTTTTTTCAATAGTTTGGCTACAGCGTATAAAACTATTTTCCTAAGGTACCATTATTCACACCATGCGAACCTGTAACCTCACCCCATTTCCTGGGGTCAAAATGCATTAATCGCTTTGAATTAGACCATGAAAATTATTTTTTGTCCCAACTGTTTTACAAGATGAGTCTTGAGATCATGGGCATACCCTCATATAGTTAGTTTTTTATTCCGGGTGCTACACATCCCAAATAGTTACTATAAACTCTTGAGACATACATCAAGCTCAAATACAAATCACGGGTCATTTTTTTGAATGGGTGCCACATGAAATAAAAAAAGCGTCTGATGATATACCCATGATCTCAAGATGCATCATGTGGAAGATTGGGATAAAAAACAATCTCTTTTGTCAGATTCAAAGCTGTCAATGCATGTTGGCCAGAAGAGATGGGACGAGATTACGATTTTATAGTACAAATAAATTGTACGATTATGAGGTGAGGTTACATTTAAGCCGTTTGATATAAAAGTCATGATCTACAGATCTACGATGCAAAAGAGGTGCAAAACTCAATCTCTATCATATGATTCGATACAATCAGCAGTTGAATCGGATAATCGCTTTGAAGTGCATTGAGTCATATGATGAAGATTATGCTTTGTGTCAATCTTTTCACTTATGATTTTTAGATCATGACCTTCAAATTAAGTGACTTAGATGGTTGGGTTATATTTAAGTCGTCAGATTTGAAAGTCATGATCTAAAGATCTACTACGCAAAAGAGTGACAAAACTCAATCTGCATCGTATGATTCTACACAGTCAAGTGTTGAATTAAATACTAGTTTTTCAGTGTATTGAATAATATGATGAAAATAATGTTTGGTGTCAATCTTTTTCACCTAAGATCTTTAGATCATGAGCTTCAAATCAAATGGTTTCGATAGAGTCCTAACATAGCACAAGTTTCACATGCCAATTCTTTCTTTTAAACAATGTGCCAGGGCCAACTTTACATGTGCACGTAATAGTTGTCGAAACATTTTACATCATGCTCACCGTCACTTTTGAGGATATGTGCCACGTGGAATTCACATGTAGCCGTCTGATAGGTGAGCCATGATCTCTAGATTTATTGCGCTGAAGAAGGGACGAAAAAGGATCCCCATCATCTATGTCAAGACAATCAACGCTTTTAATAATGCAAATCTCAAGCTGCATAAACCAATATTTCCGTTGGTGTAAGGAGTACCTAGATTTTTTCCACAACATGGGCTAAAAAAATTTCAGGAAAATTTTCCCCGAAACTTTTATCCGGACTATTTTCACTTTTTTTCCCAAGCAAGTGGGACCCACTGTGTTCCCAAACAGTGGAAAACATTCAGGTAAAATATAGCTTTTTTGCATTTTGGAAGCAAAAAATGCAAAAACAATTAAAACACTAAGACAGAATTTTGGAAGCAAAATATACCTCATAAGACAGAATTTTCAGTATCATATTGGGGCGGGGCGGGGCGGGGCGGGGGCGGGGGGGGGGGGGGGGGGGCATTGCAAAACAATTAAAACACTAAATTTACAAGACCATGTTTTTACAAGTAAAATTCTCCCTCTAAACATTTCACAGCAAAAGAAAAGGAGACCCAAAGTCACCCAGCTATTCATGCATCTCTTTTTTATCCCATTTCACCTCATTTTTCTGCCGTAGTTCAAATAACAGAAATAGCACGACAGATTATATGAGAAAACTAAAATCCAAAGTATGCAAGCCACATTCTGGACCAAAAAGAAAACCAAGACGTGGACAATTGATTGTGTCGTCAAATCTGAAACAGCAGGCCCTCTACTTCCGACCAAACTAAAATGCAGCCTAGTCTAAAGAACAAGCAACAAAAGAGTACCCGATTGGGCTGAAAGACGCTTGGCTTAAGATGGGCCCAAACTCACTGTACATAAATCTTTCATAGATATTCCTGACTGTTTTAAAGGTTTCATCAATAACATGCCCTAGTAAGATTTCAACAGAAAAATCTCCGAGCCCAACTTATGGTTAATGAGGAAAATTTTGCAACCACAACCCCGTAAAGGGTTAAAAGAAAATGTCAGAAATTCTAAGCAAGAGCAACGGAAGCTTGAACCAAAACCACAGGGAAATGGAAATAAAAAAGATGCACTGAGATTGGTGGAAATCGGTTTTTTTTTTTTTCGATAGGTGATTGGTGGAAAAGATTTGAAAGACTTTTAAATACCTGAGACTGGATCACTGAAAAATGCTACTCACGGAACCATCATCATGAACACGCCAAATTGTTTCGCCGAGGAGGTTTGCTACCGAGAGTACAGTCAGTTGGGGGAAGTAGTTTTGCTCTGCTACTGGAATCGTATTTGTAACTATGACTTCCTCAAAGAGGCCTCCCGAGAGTCTCTCAATTGCAGGGGGGCTACAATGATATGACAAGAGTAACTATGTGATCAGAAGCTATGACAGAAGAGTGGCTAGAGGGTAACCGACCTGTTCCAGAAGGTGATTTGGAACGGGTCACTTTTTGGAATGTGTGCCATGTGGAGTCACCACGTCTGCCGTTTGATAGTATCCCCATGATCTAAAGATGGCGCTGAAGATTGCATCAAAAAAATAATCTCCATCATGTGATTCAAAACAGTCAACGCCCTTTAAAACGAATGGCAACCATGTAAACGAATGGCAATCAGTTCAGCCGTAAAGGATGTTACTACTTTGAATCACAGGATGGAGATTTTCCTTGTCCCAATTTCAGCACCATAGATCTTTAGATCATGGGCATACCCTCAAACGGAATATACGGTGACTATATTGCACACATCCCAAAAAGTGGCCCGCTTCAAATCACCATCTGGAATGGATCTATACCAACTCATGACGAAAGGGAAAATGGTGAGAAAAGATCTTTTATACACGAACTACAATGACATTCACTCTCAACAATCAAGGTTAATTAAACAATGTTAAGGAATTAATTAAATATAACCACTGGAAAAATAATAGTAATAATAAAATAATGGAAAATACCAAATTGGTTCAGGTAGATTCAACAAGATATATCAGTGCAAAGAAGCCTCTTTTCTTTTATCAGATAGCAGTATCAATTAATATTACAAATTGTTCAACATAGAAATTGGTACTATAATAAAGGCGGAAAAAATCGTATGCAGAAGCAACACATATTTGATTTTAATTTGAGGAAAATATCATGGCAGCCTTATGTTATGAGGGCATGACATGCTACTAATTCAATTCAGTTATAGAAAGCCTTTTTAAACTTTCTTTGTTGAGATGTGAGAAGTGGGAATCCTTTCTCGAGGATAATTTTTAAAGTTGCTCGTCTCTTGAGCCAATTTTTTGTGGATAAAAACATGAACGAGTGCAGAATTGCGCAAGTCATCGAATCATGTGCCTCATGGAATCAAAACTCGGCCGATACTGATACCACCCTGATACAGGTATCGGTATCGGTATCAGTATCATTACCAAGTTGGTATGGGTCAATATCAGCCAATATTGTCTCGATATCAACCTATACAAAAAAAATTCATTCTTTTAAATTTTTTCAAAAAAAAAAAAAAAACAGTGATAAGGTATCGGTCCAAAATGGACTGATACAATAACGGTCCAAGATGGACCAATACCTGATAACGATATTGAGTTTGATACCTTGGTGTGCCTGTGGTATACTAGTGTCAGAAAATGTTGCAAGAGAAAAGAGTAAAGAAAAGGTGGTCCGTGCATATGCTTGGGTATTCTAGGTTCAGATCTGGTTTAAGTGACTCTTCACCTATTTTTTATTTATTTAAGGCATTTATATGTACATCAATATGGGATGTTGTATATTGGTCCCGTCTTTCTTTGATTTGCATCATGTAATTGTTTGTTCTCTGCCTAGTGAAACAATGTGATCTTGCCTTCCGTTGGTTTTTTCTTATTAAGGTTCTCCACATTCAGTCTTCTTTGTAGTGATTGTTTACATTTTTGTTTTGATTTTGATACTTTATTATTTTGCATAGCAAGATCTCTATCGTAGACATTATTAGTAGTGACACCAGTGTAGTTCGATCTTTTCCTTTCTTTTTTATTTAAGACCTGGGTTCCAGGCCTCTTAGAGCACCCGACTAATCCCAGGGGCATGTACGTGCCCCAAGTTACCGCATGCCGGGTCAGTACAGGATATAAATCCTTAAGGTGGATGTAGTTCAATCTATTTCGAACATTATTTTTAACAATTGGTATCAAAGCCTTTGGATTATTGTCTATTATATTTTCTAACATTGACATGGTTGTAAAAGGATCAAGGGAAAACTTTGAGATTGAAAAGTTCAATGTAAAATCAAATTTTGAACTTTAGAAAATCAAGATGTCAGAAATTTTGGTTCGATAGGGGACTGCATAAGGCATTGTGAGGTAAGAATAGCAAACTTAAAATAATTAGAGCAGAATATGAGATGATATCGATGAATGGGCTTAGTGATTATATTTTATTTAACATTGTAAATAAGAAAACTGCAGCTGTGCGTTGGTCAAAATTGGAATGCCGCTATATGACTAAATCATTTGACAAATTGGTAGCAATAGCTTTAGATGAGGGAAGGAACTGACTTTAATGAGAGGCTTTCGTGAACTTTTATGTCAATTGGTCTCAATTAATGTTGAAAACCTCTGATAGATGCCACTAGAGTTTAGGATTGAGTTTTATCATCTAAATCGATCAGAAAACGGTAAAAGGTCTAGGATCTAACCTCTTGGGTGATTCAAAATGGGATAACTCACAAAAATGCCCTGTAGTGTCCCTTCACCGGCACACAATAAACGATTGAACGATTTATAGGAGACCTTTTGCAGATCACGAGGCACTAGAGGATCTCAATTAATTTGTTATTAATCAATCACTAAAATTTACAGCAACTTAAGCCTTCAAATAGGCTTTAATGATATAGAAAGTCCTACTCTTTTACTATTTTCCAAAATAAATAAAAGCATATTTTAGATAACTTTGGAGTGAAAGAAGCCCTACTATCATGTGTAAGCCGCACAACAAACAACTCCTAATCCAAATAAACTTCTAAACAAAAATGACATTAAAATATTGAAAAGTTCACCTAGTCAACTAGATAAAAGCAAATGAAGCTCATCTTGAATCCACCAATCACCTACCTATAAAATAGGAAACGAAAGCCCATAAATTGGGATACTCGCTCATTCAATTAAAAATATAAATTTAACAGATTCTTAGGCCTCTCGTGGCACATGGGGATCCCCCTCCCTCCCTCCCTCCCTCATATTGTAGGTCTTCGTGTTCCTCTTCTTCCAATCTACTTTTCCTTTTCTCAAGCCCTCTTTCTTTTCTCTATTCCTTTCATCTTCTTCTCCTTATCTTTCTCTTGCATGCATCAGATGTTGTGATAGATGAAGAAGATAGGGCCATGCTTTGTTAAATCCCTATGTGTGTGTGTATATATATGGAAGTCAGGAAGATATTCCAGGCAGAGTACCTTCATCGTAAATAACGAGCGAGATTTTTCGTTATTTAGTCATTAATTATTTGCTAGATTTTTAATTATGATTAGTTTGATTAATTTGACTAGTTGTTGCGCATGAATGTAATGCTTACTTTATTTTATAATGACCCGTAATAATTAATTAAGTAATTAATATATCCCAAAATCCTTTAAATATGTGTTGGTAATAATTGGGATGCGTTTAGTAATGTTTAATGAACTTTTAAAATATGTTAGTAAATTAATTAAAGACCTAATAACTAATTAAAGACCGAATAACTAATTAAAAACCCATTAAGTAATTAAAGACCCAACAACTAATTAAAGACCCATTAAGTAATTAAGGACTCATTAAGTAATTAAAGGCCCATAGAATCATTTAAGACCCATGTAGGAAACCTTAAAGTATTTTAAATAGAGTTAGATCTTAAATAGGAAACTTTAAAGTATTCTAAATAAAATTAGATATTAAATAGGAAACCTTAAAGCATTCTAAATAGAATTAGATCTTAAATAGGAAACCATAAAGTATTATAAATATAGAGATTAATTTACAGAATTTTTACATAACTCTTATAACCTAATAACCTCATAGAATTAGAAGAGGAACCCTAGAGTTATGGGTTTGAAGGCTTAGAAGAACGCAAAAGGAGCTTACGACGCGACCGAATTTCGGATTGAATAAAGGGAGAGGAGTTACATAACTATTACACGAAGACTAGAGGTATGGAGAAATCATGTTGAAATTAATCGGAAACATAGATAACACAAAAATAAAGTAGAAATTAGGGTTTATTTCATTTAATGAATATTCTTCATGTTAGATTGTTTAAATTTTTATGCTTAATCGCGAGTTTTCGATGGTACACGGGGTTTCGTGATTGATCACGAAATTCTGTGCAGAATTCAGAATCTATCCAGAATCCAAAATCTGTTTGGAATTCAGAATCTATCCAGAATCCAAAATCTGTTCAAAATCCAGAATCTGTTCAGAGTCCAGAATCTGTTTAGAATCCAGAATTTGTTTGGAATTCAGAATCTATCCAAAATCCAGAATCTGTTCAGAATTCAGAATCTATCCAGAATCTGTTTAGAATTCAGAATCTGTTTGGAATCTAGAATTTGTTCAAAATTTCATAATTTGTCTAGGATGCAAGCAATGAATTTCTATTCAAATATTGTCTATGTTTAATCATCATACTTAAATGTTTATTTATGTTCATCATTGTTTTATTGTTTAGAATCCATGCAACCTAGGATGTTTGATTTACACAACATGAAACAAATAGGAATCGATAAAGATTACATACTTATGATGTGTTAAGCCTAAATAAGTGAAAGAGCTATTGCATGATCGATTGATTTCCAATTTTTCTATGCATGTATATTCATCGCATTCATAAAAGTGAAAAGATACGTTTACGAAATGACACATGAAAACAAAATATTTCTATGATTATGATAGAATTCCTATGGGCTTATGCTAGAGGAATTAACATGAATACGAATGACAAGTAATAAAAGTTATGCATTAATGATAAGACTAAAGAAATGGAGAAGGTCTTTACTTTTAAGCTTACTACTTAACTGAAGAGAAGTTATGTGAAGGTTAACATAGATACTAATCAAAGGATCATAGAAGATTATGATAATGATTAAGAAAGAGATAACCACGTCCATTATGTATGCCGATTCATAAGCATTAAATGCACAATTAAAAATGATCACACATGAAATTAGGGTAGAGACCCAAACCATAATGTTTATTTAAATTTAATGCTATGTTTCAGTTTCATTCTATTGTTTTACTTATTATTTATGTCACGTGTTATATCTCTGTTATTGTTTAATTTTATGAGATGATTTGAGTTATGGGCCTTTTCTATTAGCCTCATCATGTCTGGTCCATACCGGTTTACTTGCTAAATTGATCCATTGTTTGGGATTCCAGGGAGTACAACTATACATTGAGTGGATGAAATAGATGCGTCAATAATTGATGGAAATCCAGATTTGAAAGAAGGATTTGAAGCTTAGTTGATTAGGTTTTTTCTTTATGAATTAGGAAGGATTTTAAGACATTTATTTCAGATTTAATTTTATGAACAAGTACATGTTAATGACGAATTATGCTTGATTTCAGTTTTATTTAATTTAAGGAGTAAGCATACAATTTGGTATAATAGGTTGTTATCTCATAATTTAGTATTGCTCTCATGATGATGATATAAAAATAAAATTTATGCGTGCACTTTTAATAGTTATTTTTCCGTTGTGTTTATATACGGATCTTTATGGATTAATTGATTTATTTAAGATCATGGATCCGTATATAAATGCATGATTATCTCTTTCTTAATCATTATCCTAATCTTCTCTGATCCTTCGATTAGTTTCTACGTTAACCTTCACATAACTTTTCTTCAGTTAAGTAGTAAGCCTAAAATTAAAGACCTTCTCCATCTCTTCAGTCTTATCATTAATGCATAACTTATATTACTTGTCATTCTTATTCATGTTAATTCCTCTAGCATAAACCCATAGAAATTCTATCATAATCATAGAAATATTTTGTTTTCATGTGTTATTTTGTCAACGTATCTTTTCACTTTTATGAATGCGATGAATGTACATGCATAGAAAATTGGAAATCAATCGACCATGCAATAGCTCTTTCACTTATTTACATCATAAATATGTAATCTCTATCGACTCCTACTCGTTTCATGTTGTGTAAATCAAACATCCTAGGTTGCATAGATTCTAAGCAATAAAACAATGATGAACATAAATAAGCATTTAAGCATGATGATTAAATATAGATAATATTTGAATAGAAATTCATTGCTTGCATCCTAGACAAATTATGAAATTCCAAACAAATTTTGGATTTAGGACATATTCTGGATTCCAAACAAATTCTGGATTCTGGATTCTGGATTCTAAACATATTCTGAATTCTGGACAGATTCTGAATTCCAAATAGATTCTGGATTCTAAACAGATTCTGGATTCTAGACAAATTCTGAATTCCAAACAGATTCTGGATTCTAGACAGATTTTGGATTCTGGATGGATTCTGAATTCTGCACGGAATTTCATAATCAATCACGAAACCCCGTGTACCATCGAAACCCCGCGATTAAGCATAAAAATTTAAACAATCTAACATGAAGAATATTCATTAAATGAAATAAACCCTAATTCCTATTTTATTTTTGTGTTATCTATGTTTCCGATTAATCTTAACATGATTTCTCCACACCTCTAGTCTTCGTGTAATATTTATGTAACTCCTCTCCCTTGATCCAATCCGAAATCCGGTCGCGTCGTAAGCTCATCTTGCGTTCTTCTAAGCCTTCAAACCAAAACTCTAGGGTTCCTCTTCTAATTCTCCTTCTTCTCTAAAATTTTCTCTTCCTCTATGAGGTTATTAGGTTATAAGAGTTATGTAAAAATTCTGTAAATTAATCTCTATATTTATAATACTATATGGTTTCCTATTTAAGATCTAATTCTATTTAGAATGTTTTAAGGTTTCCTATTTAATATCTAACGTTATTTAGAATACTTTAAGGTTTCCTATTTAAGATCTAACTCTATTTAGAATACTTTAAGGTTTCCTACATGGGTCTTAAATGATTCTATGGGCCTTTAATTATTTAATGGGTCTTTAATTACTTAATGGGTCTTTAATTAGTTATTGGGTCTTTAATTACTTAATGGGTCTTTAATTAATTTACTAACATATTTTAAAAGTTCATTAAATATTACTAAATGCACTCAATTATTACTAACACATATTTAAAAGATTTTAGGGTATATTAATTAGATTAATTAATTATTGCGGGTCATTATAAAATAAAGTAAGCATTACATTCATGTGCAACAACTAATCAAATCAATCAAACTAATCATAATTACAAATCTAGCAAATAATTAAGGACTAAATAACGAAAAATCTCGATCGTTACACCGTACTCCAACATCCATATGGAGGTCCATGTGGCAGTCAAAGCACATTTTGGGTGCCACGTGGAGCAAGGTAGCATTGTTTAGATCATTCCTTTAATCACAATCAAAATTTGACTTTTAATTTTAAAATTAGGTTGAATTCACTGTTTTTAAATTGATCTACACAGGCTGCTAAAGCCCCATGTGGCACCAAAACAGTATTTGGGTGGCCACGTGGACCTTCATCTGGATGTTGGAGTACAATGAGGGTCCACCTGGATTACCTTTACCTTTCCCTATATATATATATATATATATATATATATATATATATATATATATATATATATATATATACACACACACACACACACACACACACACACACACACACACAGAAAGAGAGGATCAGGAGTATGGAATCAAACCTAGCTTGGGGTGTTGGGTTCCACTTGGCACCCAAGCCAAGGATCAGGTGCCCCATGCAGTTGCCAAGGTCAATCTATGACTATCTAAAAAAAATGTTTTTACACTGTTGATTTTGTGGTCAAAGGTCAAATTTTTCAATGGTAAAATTTTTGGGTGGAAAAATCTTATATTTGACCCGTGAAATGAAGGGGAAAAAAGTCCCATTTTTTTCTAAAACCCTAGAGGGACTAGCGTTCAAATCACATGCCCAATGGCATGTGATCTAGCGTTCAAACCCAGCGCCCAGGAATGAAATTGAAACCATCTTCCCAATTCTCATATTGGAAGGCTGGGACCATCAAGTTGATGGAACATGGTAGCAATGACACAACAAATGACCTAGGTTCGTAAAGGTCGTAAGAACTAATCAAAGACCTATATGCCTTAACAGATGCCTACAGAGAGGTTGTTTATTACACCATCAAACAATTGAGAGATTCCTTAGCATGAGTAGAATTCAAGAATGACTATAATCTCATGGTTGTTAGCTATGGTACATGGGCATTCCAATGCCTAATGGTGTGAGCAGGTGGGTGTCACATGGCCCTATTGCAAGAAACAAGGTGATGGGTGGGATATCTAAAGGGGCTAAACGCCTAAACTATATGCCATGGACCAAGTTGTCAAGAGACAAAACTTTGTTAGTTTAGTATACTTGTACAATACATTTGAGGTTGTCTCAAACAAGGCATCAAACTCGATATTGGTATCAGGTATCAGTCTTGGCCGATACGGATATGGTATCGTCAATCCAGATACAGCATCGTTGATACCATATCGGGCAATATTTTCTTCTTTATGAAAAAAAGCAAAAAAATAGAAAAAGCATGTTTGTATCAGTCAGTATCGGCTGATACCGAGGCAGTATCAACCAATAGCGAGACAGTATCGGCCGATATTGACCTGCATCAATCTGATACCAATACCGAGACCGATACCTATATCGAGGTGGTATCGGTTCTCGACGAAATTGATACGTATCGCCAATACATATCGGCATTGGTCGAGTTTTGATACGATGGTCTCAATACTTTTCAAGGTTGGGTTATAAACATATGCATCCAAGGGATATGTAGTAATCATGGATCAAAATATCGTCCGATACCGATACGTATCGGACGATACGTATCGGTATCGGACGTGAACGATACGGTACATTAAATGTACCGTATCGTTCATTTGTATTGCTAATACCGGACGATACATTGAATGTATCGTCCGGTACATTACTGTTCCGGTACGTATCGTCCGGTACGTACCGGTTTTTTGACCGGACGATACGTACCGGTTTTCCGGCATTTTGATCCATGGTAGTAATAACGGGATGTCCAGTCATCCATGAGATATCTACTAACAACGGGATATCCAATCTAGCATCTTGGAGAGGGAACATGCGGTTCCTTGGTCTTTAGATGGCTCAAATAATGTTAGGCATGTGGCATGCATAAGGGAAGGTTACATAGTTACAGACCGATTTTCATATGGGTGTTCATTAATCTCCTAAGGCGTGCCATAGGGAAAAAGCTGAACATGTTAGGTGGGTTGGCATTGCGCATTGTTACTGGGATTGGATGGCAATTTTGATAAGATGAAGCTATATAATTACAGCTAGGGGTGACGAGGAACGTCAAGATCGAGAGCATTAAAGTTGAACCGCAACAGAATTTCAACTTGAGGAAAAAAAAAAAAAAAAATATTGTTCACAGTGAGCAGTGATAGACGTCCGTGAATAGTGATGAACGTCCGTGATGAACAATACCGGATATCCATGAAACAGTGACGGTCGTCCGTGATTTTGCCCCCTCACTGTCCGTAGGTCACGGACGTCCGTGAGGCACTACGGACGTCCGTAGACGTCGTGACGAGATTTCTAATTTTGAGTTTTTTGTTGCGAAAATTTTCCTTTTTAGTGTTTTATTAGTATTAGGACTCTTTATTTCAAATTTAATTATTGGTGGCCTATATATTGAGGCTTGTAAAGACTTTTAATTAGTTGATTGAATATTTTGAATGCTTTTATGCTTGAATATTCTTTGCCTGAGATGAGTTTGGTGTGAGGCCAAGTGAGTGATTCCCAAAAACTATTTTTATCTTTCCTATTATCTATCACTGTCTTCTTTGTATATTTTACCTTATTGATCCATGCCTGCTTTCTAAACCCCAATCCATTCATTTCGATCCCAAAACTCTAAACCTTTTCTGAACCCTAAATCCATCTGAGCCAGAGCCCTTTTCGAACCCATAACCTAAAACCAAACCATAAGCCTATACAAACCATAAATCCCTTTCACAACCCTATTTGGAAACCGTGAATCTACATCGGATTGAAGACGAGTACCTAAGCCTGGAAAAGCCAGAGTTCTATCTCTAAGCTGATCTCGCCTCAAATCTAAAAGTACTTGCGCATCGGATTGGACCCTATTCGGATCTCGTGTGATCTACTCATCACAATTCTTCAAACCCTAAGGTATTTAGGATAATTTTGCGATTAAACTTGAATTAATTTATTTAATTTCGGTAAAATCTGCATCAAAATCATATTCATGCATTTTAGGGTCGTTGTCCCGCGTCAATTTTGGTATCAGAGCCAAGTTTTCTAGGTTAGGGCATATTGTGTGACATTTTAATTTATTGCATTTTATTTCAGTTTTGTTTGTGCACATCTAGTGTTCGATAAAATTCTTCTTCCATTGTAGTTCATGTTTGCATGTCATTTAGCACCTGTGTTAGTAAGTCGTGTTCACCATGAGCATGAGCGAGATTGTCGATGCCCTTGGGACATTAAAGCCCAAATGTGTGCAATTAATAAAAGGAGCTACTACACACCAAATTTTTGGCAATGTCTCAACAGTCGTGATGAAACTAGAGTCAGGGGATACCCTCATCATCGTGAACCCGAGTACGATCATGCCGATAGGTTTCTAAAATCTATTCGGAATGAGGTCTAAGATTTTGAGGGTACGACGAACCCTAAAACCTTCATGGAGTGGTTGTCTAGTGTGGAAGAGTATTTTGATTGGTATGGCGTACCGAATGAATACAAAGTTAGGTTAGTGAAAACAAAGTTAGAGGGTAATGCTAAATTTTTTTGGACTCGCTTAGAACGTCGCACTGAGTCTCTTCGGAATAAAGTCATCTCCACATGGGAAGACATGAAGGTGGAACTTATCGAACAATATGTTCCTTTTCACACACGGTCACCTTTTACAGAGTTTGAGAACCAAGACAAATAAGTGTCCTAATTGTCTTAAGTATCAAGGGTTCGGACACTTTGCATACCAATGCCCCACAAAATTTCTCACTCTGAATTTATTGACTGAAAGCGAAAGTTCTAAGGAGCTGAAAAATATGAAAGTAGAAGAGGAAGTGTATGACCCTAGAACTGTGATAAGTGAAGAGGAGATGGAAGAAGTTGACGAAAGTCTAATTTGTGTTGAAACAACTTCTATTTCCCTTGTGAGTAGTGATGTTGAGTCTCACGTGAGTCAACCGAGTCACCCACACAAGAATCTACTGAGTCACATACACAGGATTTGTTGGTGCCCGTAGAACCCGTTGTGCACGAGTCCTTGTCGGTGGTAGAGTCGTGTGCACTTGAATCTTTGAAGTTGATCGAACCGAGCATACATGAGCCATTAGTGTCCTTTGATTCAATCACGCATGAGCTGACAGTGCCCACAGAGTCGGTTGTGCCTAAGTCGTTGATGTTAGTAGAGTCAAGAGCACTTGAGTCGGTTACATGTGAGTCATTAGAGTCGCATGCACATGAGAGTATCGAGTCCATAGATACACATACACATCATACTCTCGAGTTGCATTCCACTTCACATTCCGACTCTTGTTGTGAGTCAAGTTTTGAGTCTCATTCTGCATTGCATGCCAAAATTAAATACAAGATTAATTCAAGCAGCAATCACTACAAATTATTTGTTAATACTTTGACTACCGAGATTACAAGGGCCAATGATGAAAGAGCTTGCCGCTTGAGTTCCCGTATTTCCGACCGATATCGCAATCACACTTCATCGGGGATGAATTTCTTCAGGTCCGGGAGAGTTGATGAGAAGCTTCAAAAATAGAGTTGATTGAATATTTTGAATGCTTTTATGCTTGAATATTCTTTGCCTGAGATGGGTTCAGTGTGACGCCAAGGGAGTGATTCCTAAAAGCTATTTTTATCTTTCCTATTATCTATCACTATCTTCTTTGTATCTTTTACCTTATTGATCCCTGCCCGCTTTCTAAACCCCAATCCATTGATTTCGATCCTAAAACTCTAAACCTTTTCTGAATCCTAAATCCATCAAAGTCAAAGCCCTTTTCGAACCCATAACATAAACCAAACCATAAGCCTATTACAAACCATAAATCCCTTTCACAACCCTATTTGGAAACCGTAAATCTACATCGGATTGAAGACGAGCGCCTAAGCCTAGAAAAGCCAGAGTTCTATCTCTAGGTCAATCTCACCTCAAATCTAAAAGTACTAGCGCATCAGACTGGACTCTATTCGGATCTCGTGTGATCTACTCATCACAATTCTCCAAACCCTAAGGTATTTAAGATAATTTTGCGATTAAATTTGAATTAAGTTATTTAATTTTGGCAAAATCTGCATCAAAATCATGTTCGCGCATTTTAGGGTCGTTGTCCCGCGTCAAGGGGTCTCAACAAATGGGTCGAGTATGGGATGAGGTAGGTAGCCCCGAATAAAAAATAGGTCTGGCCCGGCCCGGACCGATTAGTAATTGGGTCGGGTATGGACTAGTTCCAAACGCCTGATTAAAAAATGACCCATTTAAGCCCGGCCCGAACCCAGTCATCTGAGATAATTTCTCTAGAAATTGGTGGGCGATCCATGTCCAGCTCGGAACTGGGCCGGGTATGGGATGAGGTAGGTAGGCCCGAATAAGAAATAGGCACAGCCCATCCCTATTGGTAATCGGATATGTATGGGCCAGTTCCAAGAGGCCCGATTATGATCGGCCAGTTTAAGGCCCGGCCCGGCCCATTGAGACCCCTAATTGCAGCTTGGGTGGGACACAGTTCATTATGAATTTAGACCTATGGGGACAAAAATGGCCACACACAAGGAGGATTGATCATTTGGTGATGGAGTAGGAGCTGGAGCCTTGCACATTGAATGTGCCACTTTGTAGGATAAGCTAATCTGCATGAAATAATTGACCTTGGTGTGCAACGTTCCCCATTACAGAGAATTTTTGCTAGGGAAGACTCTCACCCATGACAGCAAGTTGACCTGAGGTCGAGCACACAACCAAAACCTATTGTGAAGTTGGAAAAACTAAACAAAAATAGACAGCGAGCACTAGCTGACAAATGATAAGAAAAGATCAAATGGAGTAATAACGCATAGACACAGATAGATTCGTAAACAAGGAAAAGAATGAAACAAACGAGATCTACATTGCTTTGACATCATGATGGCAAAAAATAGAAAACCCAAACATAAACAAAAGCAAAATAAATATTTGACCTTAAACTAAAATGATTCCTTAAAAAAATCATCAAATTGACTCGAATTGGGCTGAACCAAACAACAATTTCTAAAAAAATGAGTTCTTGATCAAAGATTTCCAGATTTTTTACAATAATAAATTTTTTATCCTTGGATTTTCGTATCGTTTTTTATACTACAATTTGACTCATTTAGTCGTCCAATCATATCATTCACCTGGCTGAATCGACTAGCGCAGACCTCAGCACAATCTGTTGGTCAAATCTGCATATGAGATGCTGAACCAAGAGAACATAGTTCCTTCGAAATATAGACAATAAATAATTTTAAGAAACTTCCATAGTGAGACCCCAAATATGCCCCCCAAAAAAGAGCAATAAAAACATTGTAAAATGAAGCCTACGAACTTATTGTGCTTGTATATCCAACAGTTGCAAAAAATTAGATGCAAATCCCACTAAAAGAATCAACAATAAATCATATAAAAGTAGACCTAAGGACTTATAAATTGAGTTTTATCCTCAACAAGTGCAGAGAATTATAAGCAAAATCCAATAAAAGATCAACAACAGGCTCATAAATTGGTTACATAAAGTACTAAACTAATGAGCTATCAATCAAAAGGGTCCTTTAAACCCTTCATTTGAGATTATGGGATATGGTGGGCATACAACGTCAAGAGTTAATTCCATTACGACCAAATACCTAATAACGGAGATTTCTAATTTCCAAAATACTAGACTAGTCTACCAAGCAACAATCTTTCAATTAAGAGCCAAGTCATTATATCAAGGCACTTATGCATAATGCTGGTTTAGTGCCGATAAAAGGCCAAAGGCATCCCATGGATCTCAGATTTTAGTACAAGTGGATTCCAAGGTTAGATAACATAGCTCAAACAGGATCCATGGATATTACAATCCTTTTCTAAGATTTTGGAGTAATTTACTGAATATTTAGAAAGGGGTAACGGCTCCTGAACGACATTTAAACACCAAAATGGTGTTGAAAAGATCTTACACGGTCGAAATTATAATTTTTATTTCACACTATTAAATTGTGATTTATCATTTGTCATGTCGCGCACATCTTTGACCAATCTAAATTTTCCAAGTGACAATCCATCATTGGAAGAGATCTCAGCCCAAAGAAACATGCCTATAAGTGGATGTGAACCATCTGATTGATGAACTTTAATATCAGCTATTAAAACAAATAATGACAGTTGATATCATAGTCAGCAGATCGGATGATTTAAATCTCCTTAAAACACCATTTTTGGGCCTGTTGCATTTGAATCTATGATCTGTCACTTTGACAGTACGGATCACCAACATCTCAAAACATTCATTTAAACACCGTGTTGGTGTTTAAATGACGGTCAGGAGAGTCAGGTCCATTTAGAAATCGTTTTGACAATTTCAAGAGAACAAAGGATATCTTTTAGCTTAGCTTGCTACGAGCATAATACAAGTATGCAAAGAGGAAGAGAACAATACCTAAAAACAGCATGCGTACAGCAGGCATAAACTGCCCGTGCCCCCTCTTGGTGCAATAAAGCTGCGGCACTAGCAATAGTCCCTGTGTTGATCATAATGTTAACAAATATTCGAAGAAAAGATATAAGACTATAATAAGTAAAAGCAGTAACTCTTGAAGTAGCTTTGATGAATTGGAATAAACCAATGAAATTGGAGTAAACCAATGACATCAGCTCACCAGCAGTATCAATCATGTCATCCACCAAGACTGCAACCTTTCCCTTGACATCACCAATCAAATTCATAACCTGCGTAAAATAACTAATTTGACTCAAAAACTTTCACAAAATTTGAGCTACAAAGCGAGATCTTTCCCAGAGAAAACCGTGTTAGATAAATCCTTAAGCTTCGTAACTGAAGCTATGGATAGGATTTTTTTTTTTCGAAGGTATGAGAACATTTCACTACTACATTTCAACTTTGTTTGGTTTAATTAACAGTCATGTAAGTTCACTCACCTCCTAACTACCAAAACAGTACACAATAAATTTAGGGTTTTTTGCATTTACCCTGAGATATGACTTACTTGGACTCCGCCCTGTGTTTCATCTATTTACACTGTGGCCCTTGAGTGACCGACTCTCTAACAAAATAACCTTTTGACTGCTTTAGATCAAACGATGGAGACGGTTTTTCGCCCATCTTTGACCTAATGGATATTAAAATCATGACCCTACAATCAAACGGTCAGATTTTGATTCACGAGGCACACACCTTGAAAAGTGATCCAAGAACCATGTTTGATGTACACCCATGATCATGTTCACTTTTTGGGTTGTTTGTCATGTGGAATCCAAACATTCCTGCGTGACTGTAGGCTCCTGATCTCAAGATTCGTTGGGCAAGATTTTGGTGAAAAACTCTCTCCATCATCTGATTCAAAGCAGTCAAAGGTTAGTTCTGTAACAGTCAATGGCTGACCCATCACTGTAGGGGGTAATAAGTAAAGGAAACACAAAAGCAAGGACCGCAATGTAAATAGATGAAACACAGGGGGTGGAGTGTCAATAAGACATATATCAGGGTGATAAATGCAAAAAACCCACAAATATACCGGACATCCACAAAATGACTTATTTTAATAAAGCTAAATCACAATCTATGAAAAAAAGTGTACCTACCTCTGAAACATTATGTCCTTGGCGTCTTTTATCCACAATAGCTAAAGGTGCATCAGATAACTTTTTTGCAAAGCCACGTGCTCGAGCAACACCTCCCACATCGGGAGATACGACTACTAAATCATTTGAAGAAATCATCTTACTAGCCAAGTAATCCAGTATCACGGGCTGGAGATATAAAAAAGTTTCTAAAATTCAGTCACTGGATGATAAAAAAGTATCAGGATATATATATATATATATATATATATATATATATATATATATATATATATATATATATATATGTGTGTGTGTGTGTGTGTGTGTGTGTGTGTGTGTGTGAATATGTGCAAAAATCCAGTAAGAGGACTCAATCTGTGGCCAAATAATTAAAGTGTCAGACACTTTACCAGAGCTCCTCTATGCAACTATTGTTCAACTAACATACAATTTATATTTAGATATCTAAAATTTATACAATAATAATAATTAATTTTAAAATTTACCAAAATATTTTTTATTTTAATTTAAAACTCATCCGACCCCTAGCGAACAGGGTTCACTTGGAATTAATGAATCACGAACCCGAATTCGAACCCAGCGAACCAGCAAATGAGGTAAATTGGGAAAAACGATTATATTCCACACCAAGATCTGAAATAAATACCTCACCAAATACATGGTCAAATGGAATATCAAAATATCCCATCGCCTGCCCAGAATGAAGATCACAAGCAAGAACGCGGCCAGTACCTGCTCCTGTAATCATGTTCGCAACAAGTTTGGCGGAAATGGACTCACGTCCTTGAGTCTGAAAATGTAAATAAATCAGAATAAGAATCAAGAGCAAGAGAGATCCTCAAAAGAGAAGTAACATAATCATTCTTTTAAGGGAATAGGGAGTGCGCACCCGGTTGCACCAGATGACCAGTGCAACCGATTGCATTTTCACATGCCACATGGCATGATAAACCCAAAACAACTCCCGTTTTGGGTTTGATCAGCCATGGGACATGTGGTTTTTAAAAAGAAAATTACATTTTTTTTATTGTTTGACCTCCATTTGATGGATCAAAGATAACGCCCGAAAAATTTGGGGCATTGAGTTTATTGAACTTTGACCACATTTTTAACGGTGGATATAAAGATGATAAGAGAGTACAGTTTTCAATTTAAAACATTGCATATACAGAGACCTCTCAGAGCATAATAAATTAGCAGCAGAGAGCTATACCTTTCGGTCTGCTCTGGCATAACCAAAATACGGAATCACAGCTGTAATACTTCTGGCTGATGCCCTTCGACATGCATCTATCATTATTAATAGCTCCATGAGATTCTCATTTGCGGGGGGGCATGTCGGCTGCACCAGGTATACATCACAGCCCCTTACACTTTCTTGAAATTGGACATAAATCTCACCATCAGCAAACCGTTTTATCTTTATTTTCCCGAGGTCCAGGCCCATGTAATGAGCGATTTCCTAGGTGCAAAAAAAAACAGTAGAAAGAAGGTAAGTCAATGTAAGCCAGCATACCATTTTTAGAATACTCGCAGGAGAAAGAAACCAATCAAAGTAAGCTGTAATCCAACGTAAAATTTTCAGCAGACTTACGGGAACAACCTAAAGCCATTATGTATTGAGGTCAATCAATGAATTTGTTCATTAGAAGATAGTAATAGATGCCTTCAGAGTTCTTGTATTGTCTGTTGATTTTTTTATTTTATTTTTATAGGTATAATTTACCATGGCTAACACAATATAAATGGCACAACATAGTAGAGATGATGATGATGTGGAACAACCTAAAGCCATTATGTAGTTAGGGCCAATCAATGAATTAGTTCATTAGAAGATAGTAATAGATGCATTCAGAGTTCACATATTGCATGTTGATTTTTTTATTTTAATTTTATGGGTGTTTTTTTTTTTTAACAAAGACTCATATATATAAAAAGAAGAGTTACAAAACGAAGAAAAAGAAGAACACACCTTGGCGGGTAGGGGTGTCAACGGGCTTCGGCCCGGGCCTGGCCCAGATGGGCCGGGTTCGAGCCCAGTTTTTTTAGGTATTTAATAAACAGGCCGGGCCGGGCCCGGATAATAAAGGGGTTCAGGTTCGGACTGCAAAGTGTAAGGCCCAGCCCGGTAAAAAGAGATCCTTATTAAAAAAAACTCTTAAATAAACATTTAAAAAATACTAGAAACCCGGCCCGGCCCAGATAACTAATCGGGCTGGGTTCTGGCTACAATATTTTAAAATCGGGCTGAGCCCGGCCCGGTCCAAATAGCTATTCGGGCCGGACCGGGCCCAAATTATATCTTTAAAAAACAGGCCGAGTGAAAAACCCAGCCTGGCCCGGCCCGTTGACAGCCCTATTGGCGAGTAGTAAGATGCTACCCGAACAAAACATTCACAAAACAAACAGCCGAGCCCCCCTAAAAGAAACTCACCCCCGTGGCCATAGCAGGGCCAACGATGCAAGCCAGGACCCCATCACCGCTGAGGACTCAAGCACAGCAGTCTTCCCAAGGTGAGGAAGTGTAGCAGGCTGTCGTTGAACATCGCAATCTTGGTGGCGTTCCACAAATTTGATATTCATACGAGTTGCAATCACTAACCCAAAGAACGATTCCGGATTATGACACCCGAAATATTCATCTACAACGACTCATTTACCGAATCTGAATTGTGCCCCGAAATTATAGTTTCCCTCGCGATTCGGATCATCACGCCCTCAAATGAGGGTTTGAACCTCAACCTCGAGAACGGAAATTCTTTCACGGTGGACTCGTTGACTTTTGGTCAAACGATCATAATGTGAGATCGTAACGAGATCCAACGGTAGATTTATTCCATATTGACCAGATCTTGTGATTCTTGTCAAATCTAACGGTGGACTCATTGACTTTTGGTCAAACAATCATAATGTGAGATCGTAACGAGATCCAACGGTGGATTTATTACATATTGACCAGATCTTGTGATTCTGGTCAAATCTAGCAGTGAACTCGTTGACTTTTGGTCAAACAATCATAATGTGAGATCGTAACGAGATCCAACGGTGGATTTATTACATATTAACCAGATCTTGTGATTCTGGTCAAATCTAGCGGTGGACTCGTTGACTTTTGGTCAAACAATCATAATGTGAGATCGTAACGAGATCCAACGGTAGATTTATTACATATTGACCAGATCTTGTGATTTTGGTCAAATCTAACTGTGTATTCGTTGACTTTTGGTCAAACGATCATAATGTGAGATCGTAACATGATCCAATAGTAAAATTACCACATATTGATTAAAACATAAGACATTGGTTAAGTCCAATGGTAAAATCATTGCAAAAGACAATCTATGGTCACCAAATTCTAAGGAATTTGGCGATATCTAACTCATTTAAATACTCTATCACTGAAAGTATTTTTGGCGACAATCTATGGTCACCTAGGTAAATGAGTCGTCGTAGATGAATATTTCGGGTACCATAGTCCGGAATCATTCTTTGGGTTAGTGATTGCAACCCGTATGAATATCAAATTTGTGGTTGCAATCCGAGTGTACTAGGAGTTATGCCCAGGGTCGTACCCACATGGCTTAACTATTTCTAAGTACACAAGAAATTGGGTACGAGTCGTAACGCGTAATCCCAAATTTCAACCATAAATTCTAATTAGGTAAGAGTCGTAGCTCTTATCCTAAGCGTATCACTTTTAGGTAAGGGTCATAGCCCTTATCCTAAGTGTCTTAACCCCGACTTATTCCTCCCGTCAACTTTTAAAAATAAAAAAATAAAATAAGAAAGGAAAAGAAAGAATCTTGAAGATACCCTAAAGTCTTTTGTCAGAAGAGTCGGAGATATTTTCGGCAGAGGTTTCGTGTCAGAATTTTCGGATCGAGCTTCGAATTTAAAACTCATTGGATGGCCTGATAAAATTTACATGAGATCTGACCGGCTGTCCGAATCAAAATTTGAGATGGTCTTCGATGATAAAATCGATCGGAGGATCAAATTAATATTTTTTTTAAATTCAACTAAAATATTTACGTTGAATTTTGATCGGGCTTCGAGTTTAAAACTCATCGGATGACCCGATTAAATTTACATGAGATCTGACCGGCTATCCGAATGAAGATCTGAGACGGTCTCTGATGATAACGTCAATCGGAAGACCAAATTAACATTTTTAGAAATTCAACTAAAAATATGAAGGTTGAATTTTGATCGGGCTTTGAGTATAAAATTCGATCGGGCTATCTGATATAGAATTTTAACAGGTACCAAGTCGAAAACTTATCGGATGACCCGGTATGTAGCTTTTTGCAAAATTTGAATTAAATAATTAAGTCAAAATTTGGTGGCTCTGTAATTTTAGCAAATTCTGATTGGAATATCTAACTCAGAATTTTGACAGACTCTGTATTATGTAGCCCGATTTATTTTAGCAAAATCTGATCAAAGTACCTGACTCAATTTTGACGGACTCTGTATTAGGTAGCCCGATTTATTTTAACATATTAGGATGGTCAGAATGACTAACTAGAAATGTGACAACTGCGCTATGCAGACTTTTGTTGAGTCACTTGATTCTTAAATATAAAATTTGATCGAAATAACTGATTCAAGATTTTGACAGGTATCAAGGTACCCAATTTATTTCACAAGTTGCAATCACATATTTCTCACACTTCATTCTTGTGTGAATAATCGAGATTAGATATGGCATACATGTGTATGCTCTTTCACAATTTATTCTTGTATGAGTAGAGAGATACATACAACATAACTGCCTACATATCCTATGCAGTTTATCCTTGTGCACGTAGGAGGTTACACAATGACGTACCTATGTACATACCTTACACAGTTTATCCTCATGCGAGTAGGAGGTAACATATAAACGTACCTACGTTGTTTACATTAACAATGCACCTAAGTACAAGTCTTACGCAGTTTATCCTCATGCGAGTAGGAGGTAACATATAAACATACTTACGTTGTTTACATTAATAATGCACCTGAGTACAAGCCTTATGCAGTTTATCCTCATGCAAGTAGGAGATTACATGATGATGATGATGACGATGCACTTATGTACATATCTTGTGCAGGTTAGGCTCATGCGAGTAGGAGGTTAAATATAATAGAATGTACCTATGTACATTACCTTACACAGTTTAGACTCGTGCGAATAGGAGATTACATGATAGTGATGATGGTGATGATGTACCTATGTACATATCTTATGCAGTTTAGCCTCATGCAAGTAGGAGGTTACAGATAACATACCTACATATGTTCTCACGTAGTTTATTCTCATACGAGGGGGAGAAAATGAACAAAGCAACTATCGATAAGTGGTAACTCATTTTCTTCTACAGATGTGAACCATTTGAATGGAATGCATATATAGTCTTTTCCACTCAGGTTTGAGCTCCTGAGCGTTTTCAAGTGACGATCATATGGTGTTAAACAATGAAGACCTCATGGTCTGTTGGAAACTTTAGCTGATAACTAAAGTTTGTATATGCACGCACGCACACACACACACACACACACACACACACACACACATATATATATATATATATATATATATATATATATATATATATATATATTCATTTTTGAAGCATTAGATAAGAAACCTTTCAAGATCCGTAGCTCGTGAAGATAATTCTTCAAGCGTTTTCAGAGCCTTTCCATGAAGAGGTATACTTATATCCTTCTTCAAACCACTGAGGCACATTTGAATTGCCTCCGATTCTGAAATCTTTGATGAACAAAGAAGAATAGCATCTCTCCATCTCGTGATATAATCGGCAACCCTTTCGTGTGATTGTTGCTCCATTTGTGATAACTCTGCAATCCCTACAGATCTCTTCCATTGAAACGGGTGAATTTTGGTTGTTGGAAGTCGGTCGGAAATGGAACATCATCGATTTCTGGTGGGTAAGGCTTTCTGTAAGACTTAGAAGTCCTTTGAAAGTCTTTAAGATTTTCGGTTATCATATGTTGAACTTGATCCATTTATAAGATATCATTCATTTCTTTGCTTTGCTTTTCTCTCTCGAGAAGTGCAGCCATTTCAATGTCCTAAATACTGATAGCGTGACGCAACTCTTGAATTTGCTCTAAAAGAGACAGATTGTCTTCACTAGAAATCATCATGACTAACATGGCAATAGGAGGTGTCATCATTATAGCTTCTACCAAGTCTTTGTTTGAAGAAAACTTATCATCAAGTTTCAAAGATGAAATGATCATCTTGTTTGCCCCCGGACGAGGTGAGTTGAATGATGATGAGTCATCGATTGCCTCCTGATGAGGCAAAGTTTCATTACCAAATGAAATGATCATCTCATTTTGACGGGGGCGCCGACATCATAGACATTGGATACGGACCATATCGTGTGTACCGACGTCGGAAGAAGCAGAAAGGAAACCAGAACCTGGCTTAAAGGAGCAGAATTAGTGTGTTGGAGCAATGCCTAGTCGATTGATCGACCATTCAATCGATCGATCGATTGTGGTCAGTTAAAAAAAAATTGCTACGGTGCTACAGTAACTCAATTGATCGAGCTATAGTACTACAGTAACTCGATTGATTGAGCTACAATGCGAATTTTAAAGAATTTAAGTTTTGAGGGCATACTTGTCTTTTTTTTATTTGTTTTAGGGTTTTCTTATGTTTTAGAGGCCTCCTATATAAGGTCTTTTAATAAACAATGTAATTAGTTTTTGATTAATGAATGAAAGAGCTTTTGCTTTTGGAACTTGAGATGAGTTTCTTTGAAGAGTGAATCTTCGCTTCCCGAGAAGGGTTTGGTGTGAAGCCAAGGGTGTGAAGCCCAAAATCTATCTTCTACCTATTTCTTCAATTTTTATTTTTCTTTCTCTGCTTTCTTTTGATCCCATAAATCATAAATTCAGCCATCATCCTTTTAAATATCCTGAAAATCATCAGCCCCAGCCGTCATCTAAACCATTAAATCAATTGATCCAATACACCTTAAATCTCACATTATCCATAATCCATTCCGCATCCAAAACCCCAGAGAAAACCAGCGATCCCATCATTGAACTATGAGCGCCCTAATCTAGAAGCGGCTAGAGTTCTATCTCTAGGATCTTCCTTCCGCAAGGCTAAAGGATCTAGCGCACGAACTGGACCCTACTCGAATCAAGCGCGATCTTCCAATGGAAAACTACGAAACCCTAAGGTATCCGCATTAATTTCATGGTTTATTGCTTAATTAATTTAGTTTAATTTCGGCAATTAATTAAATCATGGCATTCACGTAGTGTAGGGTTCTTGTCTCGCATCAGTTTTGGTATCAAAGCCTAAGTTCTAGGTTAGGGCATATCGTGCGGCATATTCATTGTTTCTGTGTTAATCGATTGAGTATCCTTATTCAATCGATTGATTCAGTTTGAATCTGTTTGTTTATCCCGACAGTGCACTCAATATCGATCGATCGACTGATATTCATTGGTTTATTGTATTCCATTTTTTTCTTTGCATATTATTTCTATTGTGTTCAAAAGTGTGCACGTCTTGCGTTCAATAAAATCCCGCTTTCATTGTGGTCCATATTTACATGCTCATTTAGAACTCGTCATAGTAGTTGTGATCACCATGGACATGAATGGGATTGTCAATGCTCTTAACGGCATGAGATCCGAATTGAAAGCAATCATTGATCGAATGACTGCCATGGAGCAAGCCCAAAGGAACCTCGAAACCTCCAATGAAAGGTTGTTTGACCAAGTCAATCAGTTAGATGGAGATGACGAATACATTGAGCAGCATCGTGAACGTGATGGCCCACGTTTTGAACGCAATGGTTACCAACATGATCGAAACCGGAATCATAGGATGAATCATCGTGGAGATGACCACGACCCGGATGGGAAACTCCTAAAAAACGTCCGAGTTGAGTTCCCAACGTTCGATGGAAGACTGGACCTTCAAATCTTCCTCGATTGGTTATCCGATATGGATCAGCACTTTGAGTGGTTTGGCATGAGCGATGAGAGATGTGTTAGACTTGCCAAAATGAAGCTCATTGGCCAAGCCCGACTCTTTTGGGTCAACGTTGAGCGCATCAGAACGAATGCGGGTTGTACTCCCATTACCCATTGGGAGGACATGAAGGAATGACTTACAGAGAAGTACATTCCTTCCTCATACTACCATCGTCTCCTCGATCAATGGCAAAATCTACACCAAGGTAGTATGCCCGTAGCGAATTACATTGGCAAATTTGAAGAATTCATGAGGAGAGCCAAAGTGTCCGAAGACCCTCAAGTCACTCTATCCAGAATTCGCACCGGATTGAGGCTCGACTTACAAAAAGAGTTAGTCTCTCACCCTGTTGAGACTCACGCTGAATGCTACACCGTCGTTCAGGACCTTGAACGATATTTGAAAATGACGATGGTTAGGCGATCTGATTTTCACACCGGTCAACCTCGTACAGGCGACGTGAGACTTAGTGTTGGAAACCCGCCTCTCAAACCCACACAATCCACATCTGGCAATGTGCGATTTGACAAAGGCAAGGGTGTAATAGGAGAGTCCTCGAATAGTGGGTCTCATGTCAAGTGTTATAAATGTCAAGGTTTGGGACACTTTGCCGCTCAATGCCCCACGAGCAAGGGTCAAAATACCGGATTTCCGGTATGTATCGTCCTGACCTCCAGGACAATACGTACCGGGTATCGTCCGATACATTCAATGTATCGGCGATACATTGAATGTATCGGTTTGATACATTCAAAAAACCGGTATTTTGAAAAAAAAATCCCAAAAAATCTGAAAATTTATATTTATTTATTTTATATTTATTTCAACTATTTTTGCTTTTATTTTTTACTTATTTGATGCATTATTTAGATGAATATATAAGTAAGATGCCTATTTTGTAACTTAACCCAAGTCACATGCCTAGTTTGTAACTTATTTTTGTCTTAAGATCACATTTTTGACTTAATGTAATAGATCTTCTAACATTATGTTCGACCAGCTGATCACATGCCTATTTTATTAACAATATTTCATAATTTGATCGACGCAGACACGCAGTCACGCATAAAGTAAATTACAATGTATATTGACAAAAATAAATTATATATTGTTAAAAATAATAGCTATGTTGATAAAAATAAATTTAATTGTACATGAAAAACTTACTTTAGAGCCACATTGAATTTCGTGGTGGTTCTTGGCCCTCATGATCATCGTCATCATCGGTGCGCGAGCTTTCCTTGCCTATAATGTTGCCCATATTGATACCCATGATTATATGTGCCCTCAAATCGAGGCTCAGTAGTACATAAAGGCCGTTCCTCCAAAAATCACCAACGAAGTCATATGACAGCCGATAGATTTGTTGTGGCTGGTAGTATGGGTTACTAGTTGCTGAATCTTCGGTATTTTGCAAACTGAATCCCCCGAAGCTAGAAGTCATATAACCCATATCCGTATCATCTTGTGGTGGTGGTGGTGGTGGTGTTTGATATGATCCCGACGCTCCTCTTCCTTCAACCCTCCCATTCTAAATGTAGAGTGTCGAACCGTGTTAACGGCGTGAGTCATCGCCCCATGCCGCCATATCTCTATAAGGATCGAGAGTACCAGCTTCCTCCCTCCACCGCTAGTGCCAACGTCCCCTCCACCATCATGCCCTACACCATCATCCTCACCACTCCCATCATCACTACCGGGCTGCGTTCCGCCATCAGATCCAACCACTGAATGACGATTCAATCTTCTTTTCCGCCTTGGTGGTTGGGAAGCTTCTTCCGCTACTCTCTTTCAAAGATTGTCCACCATTCGGTGTTCTCATTATCCAAGACGCTCTTCTCTCTTCGATCCATTCATTCCAACGGTCATCCTCCTCCAATATATAATCCAACCGGATGGGATCAAAATAATCACCGCTAAGGTAGAATATGATAGATGAATTAGTATAATATGTAAGTAAGACTTCATATAATTGAGGATCTGAGACTTCATGTAATTGCTTATCGCGGTTAGTCGGCTGTATATTCCTGGCCCGTAATCGCATGTTGTAGTGGCAGTAGGCTAGGTATTCCAATCAGTCCATAGTTAGGCTATTGCTTGTCTTAGTTTGAATCGGAGAGAAAGTGCTCCAATTCCGCCGTAGCTGACGAGGAACACGCTTACATAATACCTCATTGCTACCCGCCTCAATATCTGACCATCACCTCCATAATGCATCCACCAATCAAGTTTGTCGTATTTAATTTGTCCTCCAAATGACCCATGTCTCTTGCGAAACATGTCAATCTATAAAGATAAAACACAGTAAGGCACATATCAATAAATAGATGATAATATCACATGACATTTGACTTATTACTTATAAGGTATGTTACTATGATCACTCACATCTCTTATGGCTTGGCCTTGGTCCGCCAACTCAGGGAGCATTCTTTGGATTACATTGAGCAAACCGGTATACACTTCATCAGTGTCGCCACCGGCGTCAGCGTATAATCGGAAGGCTGGATTCAAGTAGTGTGCTACACATCAAATATGAGCAATTTCATCAGTATATGAAAATAATGAATAAATAAATAAATATCACTACATAATTGTGCAACATGTTATACCTGCTGCATGCAAGTACTGGTGAAATTGTGCATCCCACCTCTTGTCGATAATCGCCCAGTATCGTTTATATTTTATAGGGCATTTGATTTTTATAGCCAATTTTGCCTTAACCATTGACTCATAAACGCATTCCCCATCGTTGGTTTGTCATCACCATCAACCAATCTCAACACTTGCACCAACGGTAGTGATTACGATCGTGGTCGACATACGCCCAAAATCGTCTTGTAGATCAGTCAACTTCAACGAGAGTCCTATTTCATGTTGATTCCATTCTTGACAACACCATGCTTTTCACACACCTATATCTAGCCAAACTCAGAGGGCTAAGAATGTATTCAAAACGTAATCGCAGGTCCTGAGCAACTCATTGTTCGTGAAGGCTCTCATTAAATTGACCACTTGTCATCAGGTATGCAGGAAGTAATCGTTCTTCCCTTTTGAATAGTTGCTGTGCCTTGCTTCTCTTTCCTAAATCCTCAAGAATGAGGTCCACATGATGTGCGGCACACGGGTCCAAAGACAGGTGGCGTCTCTTCGCCATTAGTTTTAATCCAAATGACTTTGTAGTTCGCATTATCTTACCACTGCACAACCCGCTCTCCAACCTCATGAACTACCATATCCATTAGTTTAAAGAGGTAGTCAGCAGTCTTTCCGTGTCTAGAAGCATCAACTGATTTCAAAAATACTGTCCCGGCATCGCTGTAAACCAAAAAGTTTATCAAACTCTTCTTTGTGGGATCAGTCCATCCATCACACATAATTGTGCAACTCTCTCATCCCATACATCCTCAAAGCTACATAGGCGTTATCTCAACAGACTCATCTCATAGTAAGGGCCCATGGAGAAGGCTTTTTAACTCCTTGACCAACTTCGCACTTGTATCAAACATGCTTTTGAATGCCATGAGCTGCTACTTGGCTCTGGAATGTGGTTGTATATAAAAACTTGGCAATGGATTTTCCAAGCTTCTTCCCCATTTTGCAAGTGAGATTGCACTCAATTTGGTTTGTTTTGAGCTTTAGGTATACATGAATGGATCCATGGGGTGTAGTACTACCTCTAGTAGATTTTACCTATAATCCTCCCCCATCAACATCAACAACATGTGGCCTATGACTAGATCCACCACCGGTAGCAGGCATGGATGGGCCCCTCAACCTGGACCGAAACCGATAATCGGCTTCTTCCTGATCTCGCCGCTGTTGTGCTTCCCTAGCACTCTCTCCCATAGCTCTCGCTATCTGTTCATCCTCATCCTCATCCTCATCATCCTCAGGTGCACCTGATGTAAACTCTGGATCTGGCCTCCTGATTCTCTCATACATTTCTCTATCACGATCGGCTTCAGCTTTTTTCTTTCCCTTTGCCGCTTGTAAACTAGCTCTGATATTTTCTTTTACCTCTTTGGGTACACTGGGACACCCTCTTGTCTCTCCCTTTACATGAGCCAGATGCTCCTTTAATCGTGTGATACCTCCTCCCAGCAGTTTTTTTCCACAAAGCTTACATTGAATCTGGAGTTTATTACCATCTATCATTGCACTATATTGCCAATACTGGATCTGCTTAACGCATCATATTTATTTATTTCACCTGCATGAATGAGCAAACAATTGCATTAGAGTAAACATCTAATTTACACTTGAAAATAAAATTTATTTTTTAATTATTGCTATTTTAAAAATATTAGATTATATTTTATTAAATTTATTTGATATTATTCTAATTTTTATAAATTTTAGATTACATTTGAATTTTTATTTTATATTATTCTAATTTTTAAAAGATTTGATTATATTTTATCAAATTTATTTGATATTATTATAATTTTTGAATATTTATTTGATATTATTATAATTTATGAATGTTTATTTGATATTATTTTAATTTATGAATATTTATTTGATATTATTATAATTTATGAATGTTTATTTGATATTATTATAATTTTTGAATATTTATTTGATATCATTATAATTTATGAATGTTTATTTGATATTATTTTAATTTATGAATATTTATTTGATATTATTATAATTTATGAATGTTTATTTGATATTATTATAATTTTTGAATGTTTATTTCATATTATTTTAATTTTTGAATATTCATTTGATATTATTTTAATTTATGAATATTTATTTGAAATTTATTCCATATTATTCTAATATTTTATGGGACATATCCCATAATATTAATTATTTTAATTATATGTGACGGTCACATATAATCAATATGGGTCACATATAATTAAATTTATTATTAAAATTAATATGGGTCACATATAATTTAATATGTGACCCATAAATTTAATTATATGTGACCCATATTAATTTTAAGTTTAAATTATATGTGACCCATATTGACCCCATTATTTTATTAATTATATGTGACCCATATTATATGTGACCCATATTGATTACAGGTGACCCTTAATTATAATTATTTATATTATTTTTGACCCATCAATTTAAATATTTTAAATGGGGTCACATATAATTATTTTTGACCCATCATATTATTTTTGACCCATTATTTATATTATTTTTAATTATTTTAAATATTTTAAATTATTTTTTCTCTCTTCTTAATTTAAATATTTTAATTATTTTAAATAATATTAATTATTTTAAATAATATTAATTATTTTAAATATTTTAAATAATTTAAATAATTAATATTATAGGTAAATGATAAATTTTAAAGGTAGATCTACCTAATTTAAGGGTAAATCTACACTTATATAAGGTAGATCTACCCTTAAATAAGGTAGATCTACACTTATTTAGTGTAGATCTACCCTTATTTAAGGTAGATCTACCCTTATTTAAGGTAGATCTATACTTATTTAGTGTAGATCTACCTTAAATAAGGGTAGATCTACATTATTTTAGTATTTAAAATGAAATAAAACGATAGTAAAATGATAAACACGTACCTTCCACGTTGATCCCGTGATTTTTTGTGCGATTTGGCGCCGATTTAGGGTGTAGATAATCGAAAAATGAGAGGAAGAAGAAGGAAGAAGAGAGGAAGAAGGAAATGGGGAAAAAAAGGGGTTACCCGACTAAAGAGTCGGGTCTATGGGTGGGGCCCACCAAAATTTCAAATTATCGGATGATAATTTGAAATTATCGTCCGATAATTTCAAATTATCGTCCGATACGAACAATAATTTGAAATTATCGTTCGTATCAGACGATAATTTCAACTGTTTACTTTTTTTAAAATTTCAGCCAAATTATCGTCCGATACGGACGATATTTTGTCCGTATCGGACGATAATTTAGTCATTTTAAGCAGGGTACGATACATAGGGTATGTATCGTACCGCTGACCTCTAAAACCGATACGTATCGTCCGATACGTATCGGTGTCGGACGATATTTTGACCCATGCCCACGAGAGACCCACAAAGGAATCTCTTCATCGAAGGAGGAGAAGAGAGTGAGAGAATTTATGAAGAGATCTTTGAGCCGAATGCCACACCTAGTGACGAGGAAGGTGATGACATGGGTTGTGCTCTAGTCGTGAGGTGTGCCTTTGCACAACCTCAACGAAATGAAAAAGAGGATTGGTGGAGGGAGAACATTTTTCACACCTTTGCCACATGTGGGACTAAGAGTTGTAAGGTTATCGTGGATAGCAAAAGTTGCACCAATGTGGTGTCAGAACATACCGTCACCCACTTAGGGCCTACACCCGAAACCCACCCGAGACCTTACAAAGTCGTATGGGTTGACTCCTCATCCATTCCCGTGCCACAGAGGTGTCGTGTACCCATACAATTGGGTTCATACTCAGACACCTTATGGTGCGATGTGGTGCCGATGGATGTGGGTCACATCATCTTAGGGAGGCCATGGCTTTATGACTTGAACGTGACCAGTTTTTGTCGATCTAATATTTGCACGTTCAATTATAAGGGCAAGAAAATCACTCTCAACCCTTTGGCTCCCAAAGCACCATCAGTCAATAGAGTTGAAAAGAATGGAGGTCAGTCCAAGACCATTAACATTGTGAGTCCTTCAAAGTTCGAAAAGGGTATCATTAGATGAGAGTGTGGTGTACGTAGTTATCACCATTGAGAGTGCTCCTGAGTCTGTAAGCAAGTACCCCAAGGAGGTCGAGCCGATCATGAATGAATTTGAGAATGTCTTCCCCGAAGACTTACCCAATGAGCTTCCTCCCATGCGTGACATTCAACATGCGATCGATTTGGTTCCCGGATCTACCCTACCAAACCTACCCCATTACAGGTTAAATCCGGTTGAGCACACCGAATTGACTCGGCAAGTCAATAGCTCCTTCAGAAGGGGTTCATCCAAAAGAGTCTGAGCATGTGTGTCGTACCCGCCCTACTCACTCCTAATATAGATGGTACATGGCGCATGTGTGTGGATAGCCGTGCGATTAATAAGATTACAGTTAAGTACCGGTTTCCCATATCGAGGCTCGACGATATGCTTGATATGATGGTTGGCGCCACTATCTTTTCCAAGATAGACCTTAAAAGTGGCTACCATCAAGTTCGCATTCGCCCTGGCAATGAATGGAAAACCGCCTTCAAGACCAAGGATGATCTCTATGAGTGGATGGTCTTGCCTTTTGGGTTATCGAATGCCCTGAGCACATTCATGAGGCTCATGACTCAAGTATTGAGGTCGTTTCTCGGTAAATTCCTTGTCGCATACTTTGACGACATCTTGATTTACAGCCATGATAAAGAGCAACACATTATCCACCTAAGGTTGGTTTGTGAAACCTTGAGGGGAGATAGGTTATATGCGAATCTCAAGAAATACACATTCATACAATAATCCGTTGTATTCTTGGGATTCATTGTCTCGGCTGATGGGATGGCTGCGGACCCCGAGAAGGTTAAGGCCATTGTGGAGTGGCCCGAGCCTAGGAATATTCATGATGTCCATAGCTTCCATGGATTGGCCACATTCTATCATCGCTTCATCCGAAACTTTAGCACCATTACAGCTCTTATGACCGATTGTATGCGAAAAGTGGAGTTTCAATGGGGCAGAGCCGCGATGAAGGCCTTTGCCGAGATAAAGGATAAGACGTCTAGTGCACCCGTCATGCGCCTACCGGACTTTTCTAAAGTCTTTAAAGTAGCCTGTGACGCGTCGGGTGTGGGAATAAGCGGAGTGCTTAGCCAAGAGGGCCACCCAGTGGCCTATTTTAGTGAGAAACTTAATGAAGCAAAGCAAAAATACTCCACCTATGGCAAAGAGTATTATGCGGTCGTCCAATCTCTTTGGTATTGTAAGCATTACCTTAGACCGCAGGAATTTGTGTTGTTTTCTGACTATGAAGCCTTACGCTTCCTTGCTTCACAGAAAAAGTTGAACCCGAGGCACGCAAAGTGAGTTGAGTATCTTCAAGGATTCGCATTCATGTTAAAGCATAAGGCTGGTGCTGAGAACAAGGAAGCTGATGTACTTAGTCGACAGGTGTTGACTTTGCGCACCATGAGCACCAAAGTCATCAGATTTGAGCAGTTGAAACAAGAATATCCTGAGTGCCCAAATTTCGAGGCGGAATACACTGCTCTCCTGGAAAATCCGAACAACATCAATTCCAATTATACCCAGCAAGACGGGTATTTGTTCAAAGGAAATCGCCTATGCATCCCTTGCACCTCATTGCGTGACTTTCTCATTTGGGAGTTACATGCCGGAGGGATTGCAGGACATTTCGAGCGCAACAAGACCATTGCTCTCGTTGAAGATAGGTTTTATTGCCCTAGCCTTATGAGGGATGTTTCACGGGTCGTAAACAATGTTGTACATGCCAAGTAGCCAAACAAAGTAAACAAAATACTGGTTTGTACACCCCGTTACCCGTGCCACACACCCCATGGCAAAACATCTCTATGGATTGCGTGCTCCGACTTCCCAAGACCCAACGGCAGCACGATTCTATTTTTGTGGTGGTGGACCGCTTCTCTAAGATGGCCCACTTCATCCCTTGCTTTAAAACCTCCGATGCGGCTCACATAGCCAAATTCTTTTTCGGGGAGGTTGTGCGTCTCCATGGGTTATCCAAAACCATTGTGTCGAATCGGGACGTGAAGTTCACCAATTACTTCTAGAAAACTTTATGACACATGATGGGTACCATGCTCCAGTTTTCTTCGGCCTATCATCCTCAAACCGATGGCCAAACGGAAGTCACCAATAGAAGTCTAGGTAATCTCTTTCGTTGTCTAGTCGGTGATCATATTAGGACCTGGGATTCTACGTTACCAATAGCCAAGTTCACATACAACAACTCTGTCAATAGGTCCCTAGGCATAGTTTGTTTAAGGTCGTACATGGGCATAGACCAGGGACACCATTAGATTTAATCCCCATGTCTGCATCATATCGAGTGTCTGAGTCCACGGACGCATTTGCACAACACATTCATAGCTTGCACGCCAAAATTAGACAAAAAATTAATTCAAGCAATGAACATTACAAGATAACTGCAGATGCGCATAGGCGCTTCGAAGAATTCCAAGTGGGGGATCATGTGATGGTTCGGTTTAGGCCTGAAAGATTACCATCGGGAGTCGCAAAAAAGCTCCAAGCCCTCGGCACTGGGGCTTTTAGAATTGTGGCAAGGAGCGGGCCTAATGCGTATGTTCTCGAACTTCCGTCGGATATTGGGGTTAGCTCTACATTCAATGTGGAGGACCTAGTAACTTCTTTGGGCTCAACCCCACCCCCTACTGACCCTTTCCAAGCAGCCCAAATCCCAACCCCACCCTGCAACCTCTACCATTCCCTTCCCCACGCAGGCAGAAGAGAAATGAAACTGAAGGGATACTTGATGATTTTGTGGTATCCACCCATGGTGGAGGGTTTCAGAAATACTTGGTTAAGTGGATAGGAAAGTCGGACTTCGAGAACACCTGGTTAACTGAAGACGAGGTGCGACGCCTGGACCCCGACTTGCTCGATCGCTATCACCATGTCGCTTCATCGGTGATGAAACCTTTTCGGGCTGGGAGAATTGACGGGGACACCGACATCGTAGACATCGGATACGGACCATATCGTGTGTACTGACGTCGGAAGAAGCGGAACGGAAACCATAACCAGGCTTAAAGGAACAGAATTAGTGTGTTGGAGCAATGCCCAGTCGATTGATTGAGCATTCAATCGATCGATTGATTGTAGTCGGTTAAAAAATAATAATAATAAAATAAAAATAAAAAATGCTACAGTGCTACAGTACCTCGATTGATTGAGCTACAGTGCGAATTTTGAAGAATTTAAGTTTTGAGAGCATACTTGTCTTTTTTTATTTGTTTTAGGGTTTTCTTATGTTTTAGAGACCTCCTATATAAGGTCTTTTAATAAACAATGTAATTAGTTTTTGATTAATGAATGAAAGAGCTTTTGCTTTTGGAACTTGAGATGAGTTTCTTTGAGAGTGAATCTTCGCTTCCCGAGAAGGGTTTGGTGTGAAGCCAAGGGTGTGAAGCCCAAAATCTATCTTCTACCTATTTCTTCAATTTTTATTTTTATTTCTCTGCTTTCTTTTGATCCCATAAATCCTAAATTCAGCCATCATCCTTTTAAATATCCCGAAAATCATCAGCCCCGGCCGTCATCTAAACCGTTAAATCAATTGATCCAATACATCTTAAATCTCACATTAACCATAATCCATTCTGCATCCAAAACCCCAGAAAAAACCAGTGATCCCATCATTGAACTATGAGCACCCTAATCTAGAAGCGGCTAGAGTTCTATCTCTAGGATCTTCCTTTCGCAAAGCTAACGGATCTAGCGCACAAACTGGGCACTACTCGAATCAAGCGCGATCTTCCAATGGAAAACTAAGAAACCCTAAGGTGCCTGCATTAATTTAATGGTCTATTGCTTAATTAATTTAGTTTAATTTTGGCAATTAATTAAATCATGGCATTCACGTAGTTTAGGGTTTTTATCCCGCATCACATTTGCCTTCAGAAGAGATGAATTAAATGGCGATGAGTCATCAATTGCCTCCAAATGAGGTGAAGCAAGTGCACTAATAATTTTTAGTATTCCTGTAGGGCTTGCCGAGTTTGATCGGGGTGATTTTGCTTATGGAGTTTCAAGAGATTCATCCTTTGAGAAGAGGGAATCGAAATCTCCATACAGTGGGTTCTCAGTCGAAGTGAACAAATTAGGAGATATTGGTTCCTCCATATGAGAACGTTCTTCTGCTATTGTGGCGTGAGCCATGAGGCTGGTTGTGTATCGGAGTGTTGCCTCCTCAGTTTGAGGGCATGCCCTCTCCACATGTTGATTGTTAACGGAAGAGGATGTAATGCTCTTTCCATAAGCCATTGAGTTGATTGGTAAGTTGAAAAAATCTACTGCATCGAATAACCAACGATTAATTGAATGTATGCATGGAATAACCAATGATCAATTATTCATCATATTCAACTCATTTTCTGAGAATTCGTTTCATTTTGTAGCTTAAAGATAAGAGAAGAAGTGTATCCCACCGGGCGTGCCAGAAATTAGAGTTTCCCTCGCGGTTCGGATCATCAATTCGCCGTCCCCACCCAAAATGCGTCATGACATATAGCGTCTGCAATCATATATAGCCCAGGGCCAAGACTTTTCCCTATCTGATGTGGGACTATTACAATCCCCCCACCTTATAGAAGAGTCGTCCTCGGCTCTGATACCATTCTGTGACGACCCAGACCCACATGTCACAATATTGTCTGGTTCTGGGCTTAGGTCCCCGCCCCAGTTTTGTTTCTGGCATGGGTGTTATGTTTCGCCGTCCCCGCCCAAAACGCGTATCATGATCAAAATGTAAGTACAAAATCATCACACGGATTATCGTTATGTTCACACACACACACACACACACACACACACACACACACACACACACACACATATATATATATATATATATATATATATATATATATATTTATTTATTTATTTATTTATTTGTTTACATAACAACAATATAAATATAGCATAGGGGAGTTAATAGTGTGTTGGATCGCTTATTATCATGACATACGGCTGTCATGGGCGATTTAGTTATCAATTTCTTACCGTTTGGATACATGAGTTTAACATTTATGGCATTTGATTCAAAAAAAAAAATTGGCCACCTTTTTCATGTATCGTTATAATTATCGCTGCCTCACTATCATGATACGTAAGTGATGACTTGAGATCCCCAATTATGCTTGAAAGGGATTTTGAGTTGTTTAACATTTATGGCATGGGCGTTACGTTTCGCCGTCCCCACCCAAAACGCATCATGACATATAGTGTCACGACCCAGACCCACATGTCACAATATTGTCCGGTTCTGGGCTTACGTCCCCGCCCCGGTTTTGTTTCTGCCATGGGCGTTACGTTTCGCCGTCCCCACACAAAACACGTCATGACATATAGTGTCTGCATTCACATATAGCCCAGGGTCGGGATTTTCCCAATCCGATGTGGGACTATTACAATCCCCCCACCTTATAGAAGAGTCGTCCTCGGCTCTGATACCATTCTGTGACGACCCAGACCCACATGTCACAATATTGTCCGGCTCTGGGCTTACGTCCCTGCCCCGATTTTGTTTCTGGCATGGGCGTTACATTTCGTTGTCCCCACCCAAAACGCGTCATGACATATAGCGTCTGCAATCACATAAAGCCCAGGGTCTGTGACGACCCAGACCCACATGTCACAATATTGTCTGGTTCTGGGTTTAGGTCCCCGCCCCGGTTTTGTTTCTAGCATGGGCATTACGTTTCGCCGTCCCTACCCAAAACGCGTCATGACATATAGCGTCTACAATCACATATAACCCAGGATCAGGACTTTTCCCTATCCGATGTGGCACTATTACATTGGTACTACGGCCTGGTTCTATTGATCCAATTCTAGCTCACAGTACCTGTGAAGGGTGTTGCGAGGGCTTAGTTACACCAACTAGTGCTTCTAAAGTCTCCTTATTCCTATAATTTGGGCAACGATAATGCCACAAGGGTTGACGTTGCACAGGGGTGCATAAGGCAAGGCTTCTAGTTGGAACCGTGTGGGACAACAGTGCTTTAACTTAGGCAAGTCATAGAAACTATCCGATTAGAGGTAAGGTGGACTGGTCGCAGTTTAGTGGGCAAGCCAGCAAAAGATAGTTTCCTAGAACAGTATTGAGAGAGAGAAGGCCGACCTAGTAAAGTCTGGTGCTACGTGTTGACGAGGTGTAAGGCTCAATCGAGTCAACCCATGATAAAGCGCACAACTTCATTAAGTAATAGCTCTGCCCAATGGTTGATGTAAGGAGTGGAATCTTCCATCATTGAACAATGCCCTATCTGTATAGTCTTCAGCCCAAAAATATTTTGAATTTTTTATTAAGGCACCCCATAAGACTCAAATGTGCAACAATGAATTCACACGGTACATAATTTCCCCTCCTTAGGTGCCCATGCATGGTGGTCTTTGAGCTTCGTGGCCAAGGTGTCCATCTCCTTGTGTAAATTTCATATTATTCTTATTTGTAAACTCTTTGTGCTTGTTTAAAAAATGGTTTCCCCTATTCCTAACCCTGTTTGTACAAACAAATAATGTAGACCGACCACAGCAGATGGTGAAAAGAAAAATATATATTGTCAGACATCTAGGGGAAAGAAAGGGCCCACAGAGAAAAGATGATAAAGAAAAGGAATGCATAAAAATCTAAGTGAGTGGGTGCCTATATACTATATAGCTATTATCATTAAACTCAAAATGAAGTCATCTAACGGTGGCACGCCAAATGTGGTCTTAATATGAGTAAGCAAAGGAAAGGATCGAGTGTGGCCTGGATAGGGAAGGTTGGGTTAGCTTGGGTGAACAAAAGGACTAGAGGGAAAAGGGTGGTTAGTGCTAAAACAAATGAGAATCAAGCAAACCTGAGCATAGTTGAGGGATTACGTTCTGCAAAGATAAACGGACGAGGGAGTATTAGGTAAGGTGCATGGAAATATAGGCTTGAAGGGAAACTCGAGGAGGGAGGCCTACCGTCCATGGAAAGATGGAGTCAGATAGAGTAAAGGGGCATTTGGCCCTCTTCAAGTGGCAAGCTCTCCTCATAGTTGAGGCAACTATCATAGAAGCATTTGATTTTGCCAACTTAGGAATGGCAAGCCAGGGCTAATGAGCTAACTATCTTAAGGCAGCAAGCCCAGGCTGACAATGTTGCATATGGGCATGGAAATTTTAGGTTAGTGGGCAAGGTCTACAAATTCGCCACCTTCAGATGGCTACCCCACATTGTAGTCAAGCTTATGTGTTTTTTAGCTTTGACTTATACAGCTTCAACGATTGAGAGTGTTCTCCTCAAGTGATGAAGTGGGTGGAAATATGGTTGGATTTGTGGTGATGAATGAGCCAAAAGGCGAGCCATCCAATTGTTGAAGCTTACATTCTAAGCCAATCTCAATAGCCATGGCTACATGTTCAATTGGTTATTGTTGTTGTTGTTAAGGGGGACTTCTAAATGCGCGTTGCATGCCTCGATGAACTGGCACATATTGACTTTGGTGACACTGTCCGAGGGTAACGAATGTCAAACTTTTAGACATGCAAGAACCCCAATCTTTCTCAAAAAATCAAAAATAAACTATTACCAGAGGTTTCCGATGGATGGTACACCAAGAGAGACAGACTACAAGATAAGCCCTAAAAACCTTCAGTATATATATTTTCGTGATATCCTCTCACAAAAGATTTCCTAGCACCAATACCATAATAGTAAACTCCTTGGCTTGTAGATTTTAAGCTGTGATAAGCACTAGAAGATGGTGAAATCACGCCCTAGGTTTTTCTTGGAAGAGATATATCACAAAAAAAATCATATAAAAGTGTTGGAATGATATGTGAGTTTCACGTTTGGTCCCAAGGACACCCTTTGAATACACATTGAAGTAAAATTTACGATATGACCAGTATACTCTTTCTTACTATTATGCACATATCAAACTACTCTTTATTTGTATCTATTGCATAGCCCCATTATACATACAGAAGGATAGAAATAACCCTTCTATTACTCTTTATTATGAATTCAGGTCCCTTTCATGCAAGAGGGAGGATTATATGGAGGTCACTCCCATTTGCGACTGTGATGAAAGAGCGAAATAGAAGAAGTTTTTTTGGCACAAAGATAGGAATGAGGGAAGAATTTTGTAGCATGTTAAAGCTTTGTTATGATTCACACGTCAGAATCTAAAGTTTTCTTCAGTACCAGTCATCAAGTGTTTTCAGAGAATTTGAAGCACACCAATGGGAGCAGCAAAAAATGGGAGGGTTTTGTTGAGACATAAACCTCCTCCAGCAGGACACTTAAGCTTAATTTTAATGGCAGTTTGCTTGGGAAACCACGACCCAAACATCATTATCAGTTTGCTTGAGAAACATGACCCAAACGACATTGGTGGAAATTTTTTAAGCTGAAGAGGGGTGTCAATATTAGAGCCCGGTTGTAAGCGAAGACTTGAAGCAGAAGCAAGAGCTCTCCTCAAATATCTTAAAATTTTAACTATGCGCCTTCAAGGAACTTTTATGGGAAGGAATATCTAAAAAGATATAGTTTTGGGCTAAGAAAAAAATAGCCCTTGAGGCTAACATCCAAAGCGGATGAGTTCATGATCTAATTGATCACTCTATTCATCAAAAAAAAAATAGATTTTGAAAGTAATTTAGTGATTACCTGGTCAATGGCCTATACCCTAGACGCCAAGGTGGTAGGGTCATCTAGTTAACAGCCTTTTTCCTGCCCATTCAGATTTTGGACTGCACTTACTCAGCAGCAGATAAACAAGCTACTTCTACCTATTACACATTTGTTATAGGAAATTAAGGACCTAAAAAGGCAAATTGAGTATGACTATATCCAAATTTTAAGGATGAGTCATGGATGCAAGTTAATTGGGTCAGGGGAATAACGCCTGAAGTTGGTGTCTAGATTCAACTCGAAAAAGAATGTGGACTGCAACAACCCGAAGGTTATTTATAGTTCCTCCAACTAAATGCTTTTTGAAAGAACCAAACATTTTAAAACAAATTAACGTATTATGCCAAAGAATGTGCATGCCCCACCTGTATCCCTATCGTATTTGTGTTGGGTGTCATAAGGATTTCTACTTCAAGAGAAAGACCACTAAATAGAAACATTCAGTCTCTGTCGAATCAGAAGATCGATTGACTAGGTTTTATTTGTTAAGCTTGGATGGTTAATATTTGTGTACCAGATAAAAGGGTAATGTTCAGAAATCTTATGTCCAACCGTAGATGTATACTGTAGCTCCGAAATATGATAGGGGGTACTCAAGTTGAAGCTATTCCACAGGGTTACTGAAAGCACCTACTTTGGCAACCCACTGAAACCCGTTGACTTCTTGGAATCAGACGATTGAGATTGTTTTTCACCCCAATCCTCGACACAATGGATCTTGAGACCATGATCTTATCATCAGACGGTTTTGATTCCATAGAACATATCGCAAAAAAAATGCCCCTAAAATCACCTTTGAGTGTGGTGCGCCATGTGATTTTACTAAAGTCATGTTTGAGTGTGATGTGTGGCATGTGATTATAGGGCCGCTTTTTGGGGATATGTTCCTTGTTAAATCACATACTGGTCATCTGATGATACGCTCATGGTCTCAAGATCCATTGTGTTGGAGACTGGGGTGAAAAACAATCTCAATCGTTTGATTCCACGCAGTCAACTGCTTTAAGTGGGTTTCAGGCGTTGGAGCTTCCTGTAGGTGCAAACAGAGGTACCCTTAAACAAATTGCTAGACAGCTTCATTGTTTAAATATATGATCTAAAGACAGAAAGAACAGCTACCTGACTGCAGTGACCAAGTTTAAATCAGCACAAACTCTTCCAATGTCCACAATTATTTTAGTTGATTGAGGACTTCAAAATAATGGTTGAAGAAAGAATTATTAAGACCTGCGAAAGTGACGGATTTGCCGAGCCTGAAAAAATGCGCAATCTTATATCAGGTTTCGAAACCATTTCCTGCTCAAGCCGTGTACCTAGAAAGTCAGCTACAGAGTGACTATCTTTTAACATCGGTGTGCACAGTCTTCCATTAGTAAACTTAGATGGTTTTGCCAATTTCGCCTTCTGCCAAAAACAAGAAATCATAAGAGACATGAAGAAGGGTGAATTTATAAAAGTTCAAGGAATTAAAATAAAGACGTGAGCAATCACTGTAATCTTATTGATTGAACATCTATCAGTATCAAATATAAGAAATCCATGCAGCGAGGTATGTCTACTACTATGTTACTTTATTCGCAATTCGCTCCATTCGAATTCGAGTTCGCAATTCGCTACTTTCATGCGAACCCAATTCGCTAAGGGTAGGATGAGTTTTTATTTTTTATTTTTTATGTAGTACTTTTTTCATTAAGCAAGAATTAGAAGTATAACTATTAAAGTTTACTTATTGCTCTAAGGATTGTTAGCTTAGTTGACAAGGTAGTTTTAACATTGGACCCAAGGTCATGGGTGCAACTCCTCACCTTTCCTTAAGAATTTTTACCTTTTAACCCACTTAAATGCAATTCGCTCATCACCACCGAATTGAATGGTGAATTGGTTCGGAGTGAACCAATTCGCCATTCAATGGTAAAAGGAGTGCATTAAGTAGCGTAGGTCTTCTAGAATATACCAATAACTCAATCTCAAGAATGTATATCCACATTCTGGACAGTAAGAGATGTGCAACACAGTATTATATTAATTGCATAAACCACGCCAATGGTTCTCTTTAACTATAATGTATATCAAACAATGTAACAGTGAGAGTTTTTTTTTTGGAATAAGACATGTGCAAATAAATATGAAAAAAAAAAAAAAAAAAAGACCCTAAGCTGGGTCCAAAATTCAAACTTTAAAGGTATAGTCACTTCCATACATCAAAAGGATCCTGAGAAATATGACCTATTATGTTCTCGTTATTAAAATAACTGACACCATTGCACTTTCTCCGTTACGAAGGTGGTTGAGATGCGAAAAAATAAAGAACAATATAGCTTACAATTTTTTTTACAACAGAAACAAGGTAAGTTGGACCAATTTATTACACTTTTGGGGTTGATCCAAAAAATGCAAGATGTCAAACACATAACTCAGAGCCACCAGATCTCAATCTGAACCATTGGAAAGGTAGAGATCTGAGGAGAGGTGGTGGTATGGCCGAGAAATGTTTGTTTGAGGCTGGCGTGATGTTGATAAAAGGCTTAGATAGAGTATGCGAAGATAAAGGCTAACAGTTAGAGAAGATGGGTTTTTGTGATGGAAGCTAAGTGTTTAGAGAGGCTGGAGCTAAGGTTTTATAGGTAGTTTTTGAGTTAAAGATCCAAGGCTAAGAACTAAGGTTTTTTGCTACAGAACAACTCATTTTAAACTAATTTTACTTTTTTGTATGTTATTCAACAAGGAAATGCATGATCTACTAGTCGTGCATCTTCTCGAAGAAAAATTCGAACATATGCACTTATTTTTTCATTGAATAGGTAATTTCTAGCGTCTTTTAAATGAAAACTATGCAGTGCTTATTAATATATATATATATAAAGGAAGTAAACGAAAACATATTTGTAAATCGACAACTAGTATGCTAGAGACTTGATAATAAACTATAATAAATAAATAAACTATAATATTTTGACCTTTTTCTTGTATTTCTACAGATTATTCACATCATCTAATGTATAAGATATGTTTTTGATTGCCCAAGAAAAAAAAAAATAAATAAATAACTTCATAATAGAGTTTCATATATACAATTTATCATTCATTACACTGTGTTGTCTTATCTTAGCATAATTTATTTATTTTTAAACAAATAAACTATAACAATTCATTATTAAATGCATTTTGTATCCAATAAATAAACTAAATTTTCCATAATGCAACAATCAAATAAATGACCAACCAAAATCCCAGCTGAGGCATCCTAGCGAGAAATATGAATAAAACTCTGAGTTCAATCATAACCCCTAAAAGTTCGCAGTTTTTCCCAAATACACATATTTTTCCATCCCAAAACCCCTTAAAAAGCTTGAAATATAGCAAACAATCAACTCAAGCACCACACAAGAAACAACAAAACTCTTTAAATAAAAATGATCACCACTACTAATGCATTAAAAAACCTCCCAAATATCAATTCCATTAACAAAAAAACATAATTAAAAACATCAAGCAGTCCACATTCAATCGAGAATAATTATATAACAAACAAAACTATGAGCTCAATAACAAACCCTAAAAGTTTGCAGTTTTTCCCTAATACGCATATTTTTCCATCCCAAAATCCTTAAAAAAGCTTAGCAACATACAACTCAAGTGTTGAAGATAGTAATATATGTATGGTGGGTAAGAGCAATAGTGCTAAGTATGGAGTGTGGTGTCCACATAAAAGTAAATGGGTGCCATTAGTTATGTGTGGGGTGTCTTTTCTTTTAATGAACTTGGTATTTTGGAGAGTTTTTTAATGCATTAACGGTGGAGTTTTTTTTTTCTTTTTTAAAGAGTTATGTCGATTTTGGCGTGGTGCTTGAGTTATATGTTTTTTATATTTCAAGCTTTGCTCAAGGGTTTTGGGATGGAGAACTGTGTATTTGGACAAAACTGCAAACTTTTAGGGTTTATAATTTAACTCCGAGTTTTATTTTTATATGATGTTCTCGATTGATTGTGGAAATGGTGTTGTTTTGATGTTTTTAATTGTTTCTATTTTTGTTAGTGGAATTGATATTTGGGAGGGTTTTTTGTGCATTAGCGGTAGAGGTATTTTTTTATTATTTTGAGTTTTGATGATTTTTCCGACGCGTTTGATGTTAATCTAACAAGGATAATAAAATAAAGACAAAGATAAGAAATACCCATGAAGGGATTAGTAGAGAAAGAGGAAGAAGGAGAGAGAACAATGAACACCAAAGACTTCATTGTTACGATTGAGGTGTCCAATGAATTACAAGAGGTGGTCTCCTTATATATTGGGGCCACTTACATTCACTAAGGACCCCACCCATAACTAATGACAACCACTTATTTTTATGTGGACAGTACACTTTATACTTAACACTATTGTTTCCTACAAATCATACATATATTACTATCTCCAATACTCCCCCTAAAGTTTGATCATCCATGACATGGATGTCCAACTTGCCCACAAATACATAATAAAAGATGCATCGTTATACTATCATCTCTCTCTGACTTGATACAGTCAACAACTAAAGGTATCCAAGAATCAACTATCAATGTGGTGCAACAACCTGCACTCACCAACAACTTGGTGCACTACCACACTCAAGTGGCCATGTGGTATACATCACGGTCCCTTTAACAACTTGGTGCAACACTACACTCAAGTGGCCATGTGGTACACACTATGGTCCAATAACATTATTCTTGGTACTATCCAATTGGCTCTATGGCCTACATCAATGACCTAAAATATAATCTAAGGCATTTTGATAGTATGCAACCACAATAAAAACTCAAAAAAGTAACGGTACTGGGGACACCAATCACCTCCAATAGCAACCAACACATCTCAATCTATGATAAGATTCCTGATTTAATGGATTTCACAGATTTCATAACAGTGATCAGCAGGAATTTCTAAACATACATAACAATAGTCTTCACTCTTCACGGATCTCAAGACAGCATATAAATAATAAAATCTCCAACAAAAGCAACACAAAAGATCAATCGATAGAGATCAAGGTATAACATTAACAAATAGCATCATTGACCTTTATCATAACAGATTGATAACCGTCAATCTGTAACCAGAATCAATACAGTGTCTTTGATATATACGTCTTCATGAATGTCCACATTCCATCCCTACCAATCATTATATCAACCAAAGAAGGATAAATCCAGTCACAGAAATTGGACAATTGGTGGATAAAATCTGGTTGTACTACCAAGTACCAATAGAATCGGTCTCAAACAACCATCAAGAATATGATGTAAGTATCACTCATCATCCACAACCTTAGTAGATACCAGTAGCAACCAGAACAACAATAAATCAAACTCAAATACACTTAAAAAACCTTATACATAACAATTTTCAAAGTTGGCATTTAACTGGTCACATGATCCCCCACCATACACAGTAACCCTATGCTTAAAAAATAAATTTTTGTATAGCCAAATCAGTAACAAATATCACACCAAATGACACTTAAATCAGCCATCAACACCCAGAAGAGCCAGAAATCACAAACTATGCACCACTAGTGTGCAAGAAACTCAAAAAGTGACCTGAAGGCATTTCACCAAACACCTGCTGGGCATCTTTTTAATACATTGTCATTTTTCTTTCTTCTTCAATGGCTGATACAATAGTCGTTTTCTTCTTTTTTTTCTCTTCCCAATTCCCACTCTATTCCTCCTCTTTCTTTCTTCATTTTTTTCGTCTTCCTTGGGTGCTACAACCTACAACAACCCCTACTTCATCCTTTTTTTTAATGTTGATTTTACAGCAACCCACCCTTTTTTCTTGTCTTCAATGACTCCTACAGAACAGCCTCTTCTTCTTTTTTCTTCTCCTTCTATCCCCTCCCCCCCCCCCTCCCCCCCACCCCACCCCACCCTAAAAAAGGTCAAAATGACAAAGAACATCGAGAAGGAAGACGACTAACATAAAATGGATGATGGATGGCTGCAATGACACCAACTTTGAACCTTAGATGGAGGTAAAAGTATGTTGGAGAAACCATAAACTAAACGAACGTGTGACACAAACCCACTCTGATATCATGTTAAAATAAATATACTTATAATCTAGCAAGGATACTAAATTAAAGAAATACTCATTAAGGGTTTATTATAGAAAGAGGAAGGAAAGAGACCAACGAACACAAAAGACTACCTTGTTATTGTTGAGGTGTCAAATGAATCATAAGAGGTGGTCTCCTTATATAGAGGAGCCACTTACATTCACTAAGATCACAACAACTAATCGTCCACATTCCATCGAAAAACATCATATAAAATAAAACTCTGAGTTCAATCATAATCCCTATAAGTTCGCAGTTTTTCTCAAATACATATATATCTCCATCCCAAAACCCTTAACAAAGATTGAAACATAGATTACATACAACTCAAGCGCCACGCAAAAATCAACATAACTCCTTTAAAAAAAAAAACTACCACTAATGCATTTAAAAAACTTCCAAATATCAATTCCACTACCAAAAAACAATAAAAAATTTCAAAAACAACACAACGTCCATTTCCAATCAAGAAGCATCAAATACACATAAAACTCTGAGCTCAATCATAAACCCAAAACGTTTGCATTTTTGCCCAAATAAACATATTTCACCATCCCAAAACCCTTAAAAAAGCTTAAAATATAACAAACATACAACTCGATCACCGAGCAAAAATCAATATAACTCCAAAAAAATAAAAGCATTTAAACCAAAACAGAACGTTAAATTATCTCCACCTATTAAAAAAAACCTCCCAAATATCAATTCCATGAAAAAAACAATAAAAACATGCACAACGTCCACATTCAATCGAGAAACATCGTATAACAGCAAACTCTGAGCTCAGCGATGAACCCTAAAAGTACTCATTTTTTCCCAAAAACACATATTTTTCCATCCCAAAAACCCTTTAAAAAGCTTGAAATACCTCAATCATACAACTCAAGCACCACGCAAAAATCAATATAACTCTTCAAAAGAAAATGAAAAATCATTCAAACCAAACCAGAACATTAAATTACCTCCACCAGTAAAGCATTAAAAACCTCCAAGTATCAATTCCATATATATATATATATATATATATATATATATATATATATATATATATATATATATATATATATATATATATATATATATATATAAAAACAATTAAAAGCTTATATATATTAAAAAAACAATTAAAATCATCAAAACAACACAACCTCCACATTCAATCGAGAAACATCATATATTAAATTAAATAGAATAAAAAAAACACTAACAGTTAAAGCAACCCGCGAGGTTCTGCAACTCAGAGGGGTTGAGGTCGTTCGATTCTTCACAGTTTTTCCGAGCAATGGTGATGGAGTTGGAGACTGCGAAGACGCAAATGAAGAAATCGCCTTGGCGGCCATTTTTATTTATGTCTTCTGCAAACAAAGATTAATAAAGAGAGCGAATAAATTAAGGTTTTGGATATTTTTATAGGTAGGAGAGAGAGAGTGAGAGAGAGAGAGAAAGAGCGAGAGTTATAGGTAGGAGAGAGAGACGAATCTCGGTTTGAGCTTCTCTCTCTCTTTCTCCGCTCGGATATTATTACAAATGGCAAAACCAAAATCCAAACGTTCCCACCACAGGTGCCTCTGTGTTTATTTTCGGCAATTTAGGCGGTTCTTTTCCATCTTTCCATGGGAAATTACTCATTTACCCTCATTTTTTAAAATCTTATCAATTTTAATAGAAAAATTATAAACTTAAGACTGATTTGATTAGCTGCAAGCAATTGATCTGGCGCAAAAAGATTGAGATTGGCTGCAACAACTTATAGTAATTAAGGCCTACGTCACTTGAAGCCAATTTTATCGCGTCACATTAGTCGACTGCACTTTGTCTATATAAAATTTATCCTACTTATAAAATGTTTATATTTAATAGGATAAAAGTTGCCTTACCGAATACTCACAGGAAGAAGCGGGTCGATGATCACACTTGTTATAAAATAAAAATATGTAAAATTGTATAGCTAACGGTGTCAATTGTGTGAAATTTTGAATAGTCAAACTAAATGTGATTTTGACTTTCATATTTTATGCTTTTGACACTTATCGAATACATGGTTTTATATTGGTTAATTTGATTTTTTTTTTTCTCATCTAATTGCTCATTTACGTGGGACGAGATAGGTCACATAGTCCCTTAGTACCAGACTACCTCTACCCATATTAATATACACTTGTCAGGCACCAAGTAACACCTATCACGAGGATCGAGTATCTAATAACTTGGATAAGATCAATTAAGTACCATTCAAAAATTTAAGCATAATCTTTATTAAAATATCAATAAAATGCTTTAAGTGGCCTATAAGTATAAGTTCAAATTAGGGTTGTCAATATGTGCCCGTCCAAAGTTTCTAACTAGGTTGTGCCTGAGGCACCCGATCGTGTCAGGTCGACCCAATTGGTTGTCACATGCATATATACAAGGTCAATCAACAACTGTACAAAAAAAATAGAAAAAAAAAATACACATGTAGGGTCTACTTTAGTTGTAGAGTTCCAAATCTATATTCGAGTTGTACCACATCCTCGAATGGTTCACAATTTCCTTTAAGATTTTAAAATATTAAAATTAATTTTTTTGCCTTTCATTCCACCGTGCAAAATATATGGGTTATTTTTATTTTTTTGAAAAAAATATATGGGTTTTTAACTTAAAAAATTTGCACTTTTTAAATCTTTGACCACAAATCAACAATGTAAAGACATTTTTTTCTTCTCTATTTTGGGATTGTTGTTGATCACCCAAGCTAAATAACCGAGTAGAGAGTTCTATAACTCAACTCTAGGGTCACGTGACATCCAAATAATGTTTCAGGTGTCACGTGGAGCTCTACGTGAGACCTTAGAGGACAGTCAATGTGAAGACCCAGAGACACATGCCACAATATTGTCCGGTTTTGGGTTTAGGTTCCCGCTCCGATTTTATTTTTGGCGTGGGCTTAAGTCCCCACCCAAAACGTGTAATCACATGTAGCGTCCGCAATCACATATAACTCAGGGTCAAGACTTTTCCCTATCTGATGTGGGACTATTACAATCTCCCCACCTTATAGAAGAGTCGTCCTCGGCTCTAATACCATTCTGTGAAGATTCAGACCCACATACTATAATATTGTCTGGTTCTGAGCTTAGGTTCCCTCCCTGATTTTGTTTCTGATATAGGCTTAAGTCCCCACCCAAAACGCGTCATGACATGTAGCATCCGCATTCACATATAGCCCAGGATCAGGACTTTTCCCTATCTGATGTGGGACTATTATAGTCACCACCCCTCAATTACTTATAAAGCGTGTCATATAAAGTGCATAAATCTTAATATATTAGTAACATAATGAAGGCAATAGCACCCATAGGGATTAGTCCAACCACAAACTTGGGACGCAATGTTATAAATAAATAATAAAAAGAAAGTATACAATAACCTTGATACAAATGTGTTTTCTTAGGCATCTTTCACTATCCCTCAGCGTATTTTTCTCTCTCAATGAGTTGATGATTTTCTAAAACAGGTTATTAGCACATGTTTTATAATAGTTTTTATATCTAGAAAACTACCTATCTAATTAATAATGGCAAACCCATTCAATGTGTTAAGAGGTACACCATTTAGCCACCCAATCTGCCATTAAGCTCTTTTTCCATTTATTCTCAATGGATGTGCTTTAGGTAAACTACGTTGATAGGCTTGCATGTTATTAATTTGTTGGTTCCTAAAGGTAAGTGTTACTCTCGCACTAACCTTTTTTTACAGTCACACTACTTAGAAAAATATTGGTAACACACCACTCTTTTTCTACCTACACACCAATTAAATAAATTAAGGAGACTAACATTGGTGCTCCCGCTGAATAGCTACAACTATTCAAGTCGTCTCCTATACTGGATGGAGGTAGGGACTCGCGATTCTACTTCTTACGAAGTGCAGAGACTAGGGACTTAAAGTCCGATATATATCGGTATATTCCCTGCGGTCCCAGGCCTATACATATCCAACGTATTTGATAAATATCGGCCAAACATGCCGATATTCAAGCACCTTTTTTAATTTATATATTAAATATATTAAAAAATTACAACAAAAAGTTTTTTTGACAAATTTTCTAATTTATATCCAATAAAGATGACCCTATACGGGCCGATATGGTCCAATATTTGACCTCACACATCAAGAGGGGTGTTAGGCCGTCAACTCTTTCATTTTTAGAAATGAAAAAAAAAATTAATTGACATGTGTTGAAATTCAATTTAAGTGAAAGAATGAGTTAGATTAAATTTAAATGCCCCAATAGTCTCATATGAGACCGATCAGTCCACTATAAGACCGATGGTGTCGGTCTTATAATGGATTGAACGGGTCGCATATTGGACTGATTGGTCTCATGTGGGACAAATGATCGCATATGGACCCGATCGGTCTATTACAAGGCGGATTGGTCTAAAATGAGAATGACTCAATCGGTCTTATAGTGCTCTCATGTGAGTCCGATTGATTAGTCTCATCTGAAACCATAGAGGAATTTTCAATTAAAAATCGTTTTAGAAATTTTGCATTTTCAGCCCTATAAATTTGCTTATTTGTAGAAATTGCCCTATAGATTTAAACATCGCATAATAGCCTACTTCCAAGCTAAATTGATTCCACGTAAGCACCGACCTATTTTTTTTATTATACATGTATATATATTATATGGAAAAGGCCTCCGTCCTTCACGGGAGGACGGTCACCGTCCTCCAATCTTCCACGTGGCACTCAAAACACTTTTTGGGTGCCACATGGACCTTGGGTGCATTGCTTAGATCATCTTTGAAAAAAAAACAAAATTAACTCATCTTCACCGTGTAACCGTGTATATTTTGAACCGTGAAATGTGGACCAATGAAAATCGTCCAACTTTGACTTGTGGGTTTAAAATTTATTTTTCGAATTTATTTTTTTAATATTGATCTAAATTATCCACCTATGCTCTACGTGGCACCCAAAAAGTGTTTTGGGTGCCACGTGGAGCTCCACGTGAATCCTGGAGGACGGTCACCGTCCTCCATTGGAGGACCTAACTGCTTCCCACTGGAGGACGGTCACCGCCCTCCAGACTTCTTCCTCACTAAAAGGTTTCTCCAAGTCAGAGCTCTCAGCATCATAGATGTGAGTGAGAGATAAGCCATCCAAAGCTGGGCGGATCAATCCAACGTCGAAGTATAACTTGGAATAAAAATTCACCACATTGTGGCGAATCTGCTCCAACTCCGAATACCTGACCCCGTCAACGACAATGCTACTCATGTAATTGGCTTTATTCTGAGCATTCGCGACCGCATGAAAATACCGCGTATTTTGATTCCCTCCTGCAGCCATCAAACTTTCAAATTTTGTCTCCAATGCACCTCCTCAGCTATGCACTTATCGCTGAACTCCAACTTCTTACGCTCCCTCTCTGATTTTTCCTCCTCTGACAGGGCCCTCATCTCCTCGAGATTGTCTATCTCTCTCAACCAACGGAGTAAAGCCTCTTTCGCCACCCGCACCAGCCCGTATACCATGGGTCAAAATTTCGTCCGATACCGATACGTATTGGACGATACGTATCGGTTTTGGACTGGGACGATACGGTACATTCAATGTACTGTATCGTCCATTTTGTATACATATGCCCGGACGATACATTCAATGTATCATCCGGTATTTTACTATTCCGATACGTATCATCCGATACGTATCGGTTTTGAGCTCAGACGATACGTATCGGATACCCGGCATTTTGACCCATGCCGTATACTTCTCTATTCCAAGTTTTGATGCACCCCTTAAGAATTTGAAGCTTGGAAGTAAAAAGGAATACATCAGAACCCGTCAGCACCGGCTCGCTCCACCATTGCGGAACCAACCGTTTAAATTGATCGTCCAATAGCCACATATTTTCGAAGCAAAACGGAGCCGAACCTCTCCCCCTCGTCTCACAAGTCAACAAAATAGGACGGTGGTCCGACACCACCCTGGGAAGGCCGTCAAGTTTGGCCACCGAAAATACCTCCATCCATTTCGTAGTACAAAGAAACCTGTCCAATCGACTTAAAGAAGGAACCTCCTGCATATTTGACCAGATAAAATTTGCTCCCCTAAGAGGCAAATCCATCAGGTTCTAATCTGAAATGAAAGAATTAAATTCTCTCATCACCCCCTATCGAGCGGCCCACCACATTTCTCATGTGGCCATCTAATAGCATTGAAGTCCCCCCCTAAGCAATGAGGGTGCTCCCATCTAGCCGAGATGGCAGCCAGTTCAAACCAGAACTTGTCCCGCTAACTACCATTTGATGGCCCATATATACAAAAGAAAGACCAAAGCTTGCCAGTGTCCCTACTCCGAAGCACTACCGAGGCCGAAAAGCTACCAAACTCGTCATCCACTTTATCGAATGATGCAAAATCCCAAGCTACTTGGATACCGCCTGAGGCTCCAACCTAGTTGACTCCTATCCAATCCCAGCGATTCCCTCCGACCACCGATGCAACTTTTGCATTATCGCAGCTTCCCCATTTTGTTTCTTGAATAGTAATGATCGACGGGTTAATGATCGAGAGGACTTATTTAATCGTTGCCTGCTCGAGTCCATCACTGATGCCTCATACATTCCAAGACATAATCTTCATCGAAAAACAAAGCTAAGCTCGCCCACATAGCCGTAGGGCATTATCCACCCCCACCCCCCTTCCCATCTGACATCCCCCACTGTAGCCACACAAGCTCTCTTGGGATTTTACGACACATTTTCTTATTACATCTGCACCGGCTAGCAATAATGGACCGGAAAACATCCCTGAGAGTCTCTTCTGGGCCGTCGAAAGACATCCCCAAGGCACCCCCAACTTCAATCAAGCGATTGACGTCATCTAGGTCCCCATGGCCTTCAACAATCTCAGAAGCCTAGAATCGCCTATAAGATCATCAGTCCCAGTATTAATTAAGTGCTCCTCCAGCAGGAGGTTGGAGGTAAACTGATGAGATGAGTCCCCCCTCCGCCAAGTAGTATCCTGCCGGGTAACACCAGCCTGGCCAAGTACCCAGGACCCTAAGAAAGACGGGAACCAAAATTTCACAACGTGGGTCGTAATGGGTCCACCCCCCACAGACACACGAAATTCCCCAACACCCGACCCAACGTCAATCCACCTAGAACCCTCCACCAGCTGTCTTCCATTACAAAAGTAGTGGACACGTGTCTCCAGCTGCAAGAAGCACTTGGTAGCCCTAGTTAAAGGCGGATCAAGAGAATCGCCACACGTCAAAACGTCTGAGGCCCCCCAAGTCGAGGTTTGCCACGTGTTGGTATGAGATTTGCCATTTGTCGACAATCTAAGACCATTTGCAAGCCTTTGCTGAGGACCCAGGAATTCATATCCGGCAACCAAGGGATAGTTCGAAAACCCTGCCAGAGATCCACGTGGCACCATCTCGAAATGCCTCGAAACCCTCCGCCCTCTATGTCTCCATCTCTTTCTATAAAAGACCAGACACTTCTTAGTGTTTCCAGCCACCACCTTCCTCTTTAGGCAAGACAACCTCTCAGCTTCCATCGGATCCCACCAACAGAAATCCTCATTATCCCTCACCACAGGTAGCCAAGTCAGCCCCACCGCCACTACAGATGTTGGATGACAGACGCCGAGGGGTACCCGCTTTCTTTTCTTAATAGTTCCTTCTAGTTTTTGTCATAAAAATCAATGACTTTGTACTAGGAATAGACTCACAAACTACTAGTTCATTTGTTCTGTCCAAATATCTACTCTTTGGGACTCAATTTTCCAACCACTTGAGTGAAGTCTCCCATGGAAAGTCATGAATCAGATCACTGAATTTTAAAATGTTGTTGCATTATTACATGTTGGGTGTAGAAGAAACAAAACTCAATGCCCATATATAAATATATAAGCATGCAATTTAAACTAGAAAGTCACTTGGAGGGTGTTCAAGCACCCCAGAAGGCCCTATAAAATGATTTTTGAACTATTTAAGAATCAAACTTTGCCTTATTATTGGTGATAGAGTAGTCAATTTCATCACAAACATGATATCAATAAAAGATTTTAGTTCAGGAAGTTGCAAAGGAGCGAACAGGTGCCCACGAATGACAACAAAAAAAAAAAATGGGATCACATATCAAAGTTATAATTCTTCTCAAAAGAGTGTTCTCAAGACAAATTTCACTGGTGTTGATGGAAGCAAGGTATCAAACTCACATTCGGTATTGGGTATCGGTCCATGGAGAACATATATGTATCACCGATACATATAGGTCTTGGCCGATACGCTGATACGGCGTATTTTTTATTTTATTTTATTTAAAACAAATCTCAAAAATGTTAGAAAAAGGGATGTGTTATAGTCTTAAAAGTATCATAAAAGACCTATCAATAAACTACTATATTTGTAATAAAAATGAAACATTTTCAAAAAAAAATAAAATTTGGAAGGTCTCGACCGATAATGAGACATACTGACCTATACAATGTTGTATCAGCCTATACCTGATACTGATACCAAACCGATACTGGGATCAGGGTGGCATCGATGTCGGTTTGCAAAAAATCAATATGTATTGTCGATATGTATTTGTATCGGCCGATACTTGATAGCATGGATGGAAGAGAATTCTCTAGCAAAATTTTATGTTAGGGAGTGCACTTTTTGATATATTGTTCAAAGTGGTGAATTTTCCTTCGTAATTCCCACCCTTTTAATTGTGGTGTTACTTATCAAAGAAAATCTGATTCTAACTTTCTTGTATTCATATGTACCTGTAAGCCTTTTGTTCACAAAGACAAATGTTGCATGTCCCTGACTTTCAACATGTAGAAATGCTTGTTAGAAGTTTCTATTTTGGTGGCCATCACTATGGTCGACCCGTTGACCGGTGAATGGTATAAGATCAACCTTGAGATGTGTAGTTGCTATTCCGGTGAGTTTGAAGAGAATAGACAACTAATTAGTAAGTATTTTAGTTGTAGTATGATTGTGATTTCTAATCATAATATAATTAGTATTTTCAGTCCTTAATGGGAAATGACTCTTTGGCTATAAATATAAGGGGTGTCTGGTCCCAACGATTGCTCGACACAATTCAATCCTCCCTATTAGCTAAAGCATCCCCATTGTGCTAGGAGATTTTGAATGTGAGAAGATCGTTGAAGATAGGCAACCTACTATTAATGGCTCACACTCAAGGTGTGCATATTTACTTAGTTATGGATTATGTGTTTGTTGTTTTCGATTGATCATGCGCCTAGACCTACGGCTAAATTTGGATGGATGGATCGATGGATCCATATCAAGTTTTCATCAATTGGTATCAGAGCCAAATCGGTGCATGGTCGATTGAAACATCGATGCTTGAGTTTGATGTTTTTGGAATGCAAAACAAAAAAAAAAAAAAATTGGCCGTCCGGCATCGAGGTTTTCGCCATCGGAGACCGTGGCAGACGGCGCGTCGAGGCCGACTAGGATTGCACCGCATCCGTTAGGGTCCGTCACCGATGAGGGCGGGGACGGTCACGATGCGCTGCAACCACAATCAAAAAAATCCTTCACTGTTGGGATCCGTGGCTACCGGTGGGGATTTTTACCATCGGATCGCACCGCCACCCACCGACCACTGGTCACCGGACCATCGGCGTTGGTCACCGGTGAGGGGGCGCGGATCAGCCCCTAACCACGGCTGTTGTTGCATCTTACAACTCTGTCAAAAAAAAATAAGTTGAAGAAGATGAACAGTGAAGGGGGGGGGAGGTTTAGGGATTTTCGGACCTGATCGGGTCCGACCATAGCTCGCTCGGCCCTTTCAGCCCACTCGGCCTTTTGGTTGTTGGCCCGACCCACCACCCGGTCCGCCTGGCCTTTTGGCCCTTGGCCCAACCCACTGGGCCCCTAGCCCACTTGGTAGTTGGCTCGACCCGCCGCCCAACCCACTGGGCCCCTGGCCCACTCGGCCATTGGCCCATGGCCCGACTCGCAAGGCCCTAGCGCACTTGGTTGTTGGCCCATGGCCCGACCCGTATGGCCCCTGGCCCGTTCAGCCACTAAGGCCCATGGCCCGGCCCGAAACCCGGCCCACTTATGACCTTTGAATTTCTTAGTCTTCTCAGGCCTTTTCTGGGCCATTTACAGGTCTGATTTTCGGACATTATATATGTATTTTGACTTTCTCGGGCATTTTGGATCTATTTTTTAGGTCTATTTTTGAAAATAAGCTCTTTGTTGTGATATATTCATGACCTGATGTTATTTTTTCAAATTTTTATTGGGTAATCAATTTTTTTTTTAGTACCATTAATTAGAGTTGGGTAGTGGAGGTTGTGCTCCACCACCATGACTGGTACTTCCACATTATAATACTCGATTATTGTTAATTTTGACACTTACTCATAACACGAGTTGGACTTGGCTTATTTTTTTTTAATATCACTTTTGTGATCATCTAAAATATTATCAAACCTAAATTGAAAGCATGGCTTGAAAAGATTCTTCTGCCCAACGGTGATGATCTTTTCTAGTGTCGTGGTTTTCATAGTGAGGTTTAATTTTGTCCAAGTCCTGTTACAAATTCAGTGAAAGTGTGTAGTGATCGTTGACGTCATAGCATAAGGGATTCTTCTGCCCAATGGTGATGAATCACTTATTATTTTATGATGGTTGTGCTTCACTATTTATTAATTTTATGTGTGGGTACTGCTAGCGTGTTGTGACTCGACCCAACGGAGGGTCATAACGACGCAATTAGTACTATAATCATTAACAGAGATTGAGGAAGCAGCTAGTGTGTTATGACTCGACCCAACGGAGGGTTATAATGACACAAATTATTTCTCAATAAAACTACATTGGTTTTCATTTTTATATTCCTTGACATATTTTAACTCTTACGTCACACACTATAATTATAACCTTGTGGAATTAATAGTTACTTCAATTGTATGTGGGCATAATAAATTTCTTAATTATTGTACAACATTAAACCCGTCTTCTATAACTAATATGATTGGTGGAATTGAACTTCTGAGTGGCTCAAATTATGGCAAATGGAAGGAACAAGTTGCCATTATTCTAAGCTGTATGAATCTTGACTATGCTATATGATCTGATAAACCCAAGGTGCTCACCGCTGATGCCTCAGCTGAGGATCTGGCAGTGAACAATATGGATTTGGAAAAATGGGATAGATCAAATCGCATGAGCCTCATGATCATAAAGAGTTCCATTACTGATGCGATTCAGGGAGGTATTCTTGACTCGTACAATGCAAAGGAATATATGCAAGCTATTAAGGAACAATTTCAAGGGACTTTTAAAGCACTTGCCAATAGCCTAATTGTTAAAATGGGAACTATGAAATATAATGGTCATAGTGGCGTACGGGAGCACATTATGAGAATGAGTGGCATGGCAACTCAATTGAAAGAAATGGACATGAGTTTTTCTGAGGGTTATCTTGTTCACTTCATTTTGACTTTTCTTAATAATTTGACTCATTCAAGATCAATTATAACACGCAGAAAGAGAAATGGAAGATGAACGAGCTAATCGCTCACTGTGTCCAAGAAGAAGAAAGACTTCAAGCTGAAAAACCTGAAAGTGCCCATTACGCCGCTCTTGGATCATCAAAAGAACGTGAAAGCTCCTCCACCGAAAACCAAATAAGGAGAAGCTAACACATCTATTTCTTGCATCAAGTGCCACTTCTATAAAAAGAAGGGACACATTAAGAAGAATTGTCAGAAATATAGAGATTGGCTAGTTAAGAAAGGTAAAGACCTAGCCTTTGTGTGTTTTGAATCACTTTATGCTGATGCTCCATGCAATACTTGGTGGATAGATTCTGGTGCAACTATTCACATAAGTAATTCAATACAGGGATTTCGATCCAGCAGGAAGCTAAGTAAAGGCGAACGTACCATCAAACTCGAAAATGGAGTAGAAGCAGACGTGGAGGCCATTGGGACTCTCCGTCTCATTTGAGATAGTGGTTTCATTTTGGATTTAGTTGATACTATTTACGTTCCAAGTATCACTAGAAACCTTATCTCAATTTCTAAATTGGATTCATTAGGTTTTGAATTTAAATTTGGACATAAAATTTTCACTCTATTATTTGATTCCAATATTATTGGTGGTGGCTCATTAGTGGGCAATCTTTATTAGTTGAACTTGGATTCATCTTACGCCCAATCTTTAGTTTCTATGCATGTGAATGATCAAATTAGTAAGAAACGAAATCGAGCAATCGACAACTCCTCCATTTTATGACATAAACGATTAGATCATATATCTAAGGATAGAATGGAGAGGTTAATTAAAGATGATATAATCGATGCACTCGATTTCTCTGATTTCCATACTTGTGTAGATTGCGTTAAAAGGAAACTCACAAAAGCTAATAAGAAAGGAGCCATCAAGAGCATGAGTTTGCTATAAATAGTCTACACTGATATTTGTGGACCGTTGTTGCGTGATCTCTCAGTTGCTGTGCTTTATTGGTTGGTGGTAAAAGTCATTTAAAAATCAAAGAAAGAGTAAAACAAGGGATGGAATCAGCACAACTAAGAAATCCTAGACCTGCAAGATACAGGGTCCATTGTAGCAAGTTTTGATAAGTAAGAGTTTGCCCCACAGGGAAAGGTGATCTACAGCTCCAAAGGAGCCATCTCTAGTAGTCCCTCCAGATCTGACTACAGATCTGGCAGTCCTAAGAAGAGGGGAGTTTAAGGTCACTTATTCAAAGTATTCTAAGGTACTCTAATGTCTAAACTACAGAAGGGGTTGAGAGGATGGATCGAGTGTGGAAAATAAATATAAAAGGGTGAGAAGTATGTTATTGAGCCCAGATCAGAGGAGTTTTATAACTCAGATTCAGATCTGATGTTATAGAAATCCTGTCCAATGGCTATATTATCACCACTGAGGAGAAAGGATTCAACCCATCACTCTGCCATGACTCAACCCTTAAGGTTATAACCTGTCCACTCAAATGGTCACAGACTATCCCATAGGGGAACCACAATTCAAGGATGGGTCAAAACACAACAAGTAAATCATTGCAGGCACTATTTCATCCAGGCTACCAGCTCAAGAATCCATAGGCAACCTCAACCTCTAAAGCTCTATGTGTGGGGCTAAGGCTGTATAGGACCATGATAGCCCAGACACATAGAACCAGCAAGCGATTAAGTACAACCTTCGATCTAGCTGTCCATTGCTTGAGTGAGGCTACAATGGTCCAGTCATAAGCCTACAATCTCTATGACCAGATCAGATCCAACATCTGATGGCGAATCTATATCAGTACAGGGGAGTCTGCCTCTGTACAATCTCCCACCAGGCTTCTATAAGCTCAGGTGCAAAGAAGAAGGACCCATCTTGGATCGGTGGATTAGAATCACCCTAAGGCTATAACCTGTCCACTTGAATGGTCACAGACTATCCCAGAGGCTATCCTCCTCACGGATCTCGAGATAAAATAAGAATATTGCTGCCACCACCATGGTTACCAGGCTATCAGCTCAAGCTCCCATGAGGATTTCAGATCTAGTGGGTCCTGTGGTGGGGCTAAGGTTGTATAGGACCATGATAGCCCAGACACACAGGTCACTTGGATCTAAATGACCCTTAGAATCAGTCCTCCATTGCTTTGAAATACAGCCAAAGCAATGGCGGATCACAAGGCAGCAGCCTTGCACAGAGCATCTCACATTCAAACACAAATCCCACAAAGTACAGATCCTATTACAGAACTTCCATTAATCTAGTTCAAAATGCATACAAAGACATAGCCAGCAAGTGTTGGACTATGGAGGGAAGGAAAAAGAAAAGAAAAACTACTTACAACTATAAAAAGAAAAATAAAACGATCTCAGATCAAGTCTCCAAGAAATGAGACATGTTCCCAGCTATTCCAGGATGTAGAAAGAAAAGAAAGTCTAAGATCCCTTAAACCTAAGCTAAGTGTGGGTACTTATAGCAGTGGTGTGGCGGCACATTAGGGTTAGGAAACCCTAATTTTAACAATGTCACGTGGCCGAATAGTGATCCTTCGATGCCTTGGAGTGCGTGCATGAAGATTTGAGCGTGGGAGTGCGTGCCCTAATCGCTGGAAATTCCTAGAAAGTCCTCTGCTAAAGAGATGAAAGTTTGAGGTTCAGAGCTTCACTAGGTAGCCATTGTTTCCCAGACTTGTCGTGTGGTAGCTCTTGCTCTTTGCGACGATGGTTTGACATTGAAGCTTCAGCCGTCGCGAGGTTGGCTTGGTTTGCTCTTCAGGCAGTCGCGAGGTTGAGTAGACATCAGAGCCTCAGATGTCACGGGGTTGGAGCTCGAGCAGTTGCGAGGTAGCTGCGCGATCGCTGGGTTGATCTTCGCGAGGATAGATTTGAATAGTGCGAGAACTTCTCTTTACTGGCCTTCGCGAGGTACCTCGCGAGGCTATAATGGGTTCTGAACTGCGCGAGGTTCCAGGTCTTAACTGATCTTCGCGAGGATGGCATTGCCTTCGCAAGGATGCTTTCTTCTTGAATGGCGCGAGAACTGCGAGAGGAGTTCTCTTATGATAATTGCATCTCGCGGCCACCGCGCGACAGCTGCGCCAGGAGTCTTCTGAAGCTCTCTCTTCTCAGCCGTTGTGAGCGAACTGTGCGAGGTTGAGAGAGGTCTGCTTTGAACTGCGCGAGACTGCGCGATATGTTCTACTCTTGAGCTTCGCGAGAGTTGTGCGAGTTTATGTTTCTGAAGCTCTTTAGTCAATCAACTGCACGAGAAGTTGTTGTAAAGTCTTGGGAAGCTCAGCTGGACTGCGCGAGGCTCATTTCAGGTCTGGATTCAGAGTCCATCCTTCTGAGGGACTTCTGGTGCCAAAACAGGCTCTTTAGCAGGATTCTTGGCCTTATTTCACTGCTGGTTATTACCTACATAAAACACTTAAGAAGGACTTATTAGGTGGCTATGGGTCTAATCAAAGGTTAAGTTAAGGGGTGTAAAGTGATACTTTTCAGGTCTTATCAACCGTTTCCAACTCCTGCTATTGGTGATTAAAAGTATTTTATTACCTTCACTGATGATTATTCTCGTTTTAGTTATATATTTTTCATTCATGAGAAATCCGAGGCCCTGGATATGTTTAAAATCTATAAAGCTGAAGTTGAGTTACAACTCAATTTGAAGATTAAAATTGTGAGATCTAATAAAGGCAGAGAGTACTATGGTAGATAATCTGAAACAGGTCGCAATTCAGGACCATTCGCCCTATATCTACAAGAGCATGACATTATCGCTCAATACACTATGCCGGGAACACCTGAACAGAATGGTGTAGTTGAGCGACGAAATCGTACTCTTATAGATATTGTGAGAAGCATGTTATGCAACTCTAAGTTGTCTATGTTCTTGTGGGAAGAAGCCTTGAAAACAGCAGTGCATATCCTGAATAGAGTTCCTAGTAAGGCGGTTTCCAAAATTCCTTATGAGCTATGGGTAGGAAGAAAACCGACTTTAGGATATTTACACAATTGGGGTTGTTTGGCTGAAGCAAAGGTGTACAACCCATAATTAAAAAAATTAGATCCTAAAACTATAAGTTGTCATTTCATTGGTTACCCTGATAGGTCAAAAGGCTACCGATTTTATTATCCCACTCATAGTACCCGGATTGTTGAGACTAGATATGCCAAATTCTTTGAGGATTGTGAGAACAGTGGGAGTGTTGAGCCTAGGAAATTCACTTTTGAGAAAAATCGGGTTATAATTCCTATCTCTTTTATCCAAGAAAAAGTGGCACCAACACCAGTTATTCAAACAAATATTGATGCCCCTAAGGCTATGCCTAATGCAACACCCCATATTGAGGAGGTTCTTGATATGAAACAAAGAATTTTTTATCAAAGAGTTTTGATATGAAAGATCTTGGTGAAGCTTCCTACATGATAGGAATTGAGATTCATCGAGATAGAGCCCGTGACATATTGGGATTGTCTCAAAGAGCTTATATTGATAAAGTTCTTAAAAGGATTAATATGTATAATTATTCAGCTATTGTTGCCCCTGTCATTAAGGGTGATAAATTTAGTCTACTTCAGAGTCCCAAGATCGATCTGGAGAGAAAGCAAATGGAGACAATTTCCTATGCATCGGCAGTTGGGAGTCTCATGTATGCACAAGTTTGTACTCGTCCGGACATAGCGTATATAGTTGGCATGCTTGGTAGGTACCAATGTAATCCTGATTTGGATCACTGGAAAGCAGCCAAGAAGGTTTTTTACTATTTACAAGGAACTAAGGGACACATACTCACATACAAAACGTCGAATAACCTTAAAGTTGTTGGTTATTCAGATGCTGACTATGCTGGGTGTCAAGACACTCGTAGGTCCACATCGAGTTATATTTTTATGCTTGCAGGTGAACCTATATCTTGGAAGAACATTAAACAAACGCTGACTACTTCGTCCACTATGGAAGCAGAATTTATTGCATGTTTTGAGGCAACATGTGAGGCGATATGGTTGAGGAATTTTATCTCAGGGCTTCAAGTTGTTGATAATATTTCAAGGCCACTGAGAATCTTATGTGATAATTTCGCTGCTATAGCTATCTCCAATAACAACAAGACTAGTGGGGGGTTCCAAAAATATTAATATAAAATATCTTGTTGTAAGGGAGAAAGTTCAAAATGAAATTATATCTGTTGAAAAGATTAGTACGACACTCATGTTGGCTGACCCTCTCACTGAAGGCTTACCTCCCAAGCTCTTTTTGAAGCATGTTGCGCGCATGAGATTAACGGATAATTTTGATAGCCTTTGAGAATGGATATCTAAGAGTGAATATATTTGCTTAATTGATTCAAAAATAAAGCTTATTTATTTGCTTTTCCATTTTAATGCAAATAAAACTTTGGAACATATGGTGTCAGTAGATGGCAATAAAGTAGGACCAATAATAGATTGAGTTTACATGTAATCACCATTCAGTTTGTAACATTGCAATCTATGAGAATTCATATTAGTTGGAATCCATTTCGGTGACGACTTCCAATACGGTAACTAATGACCAGTCATGTATCGATGACATGATATATTGACTACATTGATTCTGTGTTGAAATTCTCACTGGACCGGACTGATAATAAAGACTTCGATTAGATTGATTATGACTTACCATTTAAAGAAAGTTAGCTAACATTTGATAATCGGAGTTTATTGACATAGTTTGGCCAAGTGGGAGACTGTTAAAAGTTTCTATTTTGGTGGCTATCACTATGGTCGATCCGTTGACCGGTGAATGGTATAAGATCAACCTTGAGATGTGTAGTTGATATTCCGATGAGTTTGAAGAGAATAGGCAACTAATTAGTAAGTCTTTTAGTTGTAGTATGATTGTGATTTCTAATCACAATATAATTAGTATTTTCAGTCCTTAATGGGAAATGACTCTTTGACTATAAATATAAGGGGTGCCTGGTCCCAACGATTGCTCGACACAATTCAATCCTCCCTATTAGGGAAAGCATCCCCATTGTGCTAGGAGATTTTGAAGGTGAAAAGATCGTTGACGATTGGCAACCTACAATTAATGGCTCACACTCAAGGTGCACATATTTACTTAGTTATGGATTATGTGTTTAATATTTTCGATTGATCATGCGCCTAGATCCTACGACTTAATTTGGATGGATGGATCGATGGATCCATATCAAGTTTCCATCAATGCTTTCTTCTCTTTGTCGGGGGAAGTTTCTCATTCACAACAATATTGTCAAAATAAAGAAGCATGACCTTATATGAGGACCTCAAATATATTAAAGCATGCATCTTCTTATAAGATTATAAAGTACCAAAGATTTAAAATATATCTATCTATCTATCTATATATATATATATATATATATATATATATATATATATATATATATATATATATATATATATATATATATATAATGCTGAGAAACTTTATCATCATCAATCCTCTTTTTGAAAAGTGCTTATGTATATATATATATATATATATATATATATATATATATATATATATATAACCTATAAAAAATGCAAAGCTAAAAGACAAATTCTCCCTTTAGGTTTTTGGGTTCTACCACTACAAGACAAAATGGGAAAATACCAAAAGACCAACCGTATGGATAAGGAAGACAAAGAGACCCTTTAGTTCTATCTAAAAATACCAAAAGACCAACCGTCTCTTCTCCCTTTAGGTTTTTGGGTTCTATCACTACAAGACAAAATGGGAAAATACCAAAAGACCAACCGTATGGATGAGGAAGACAAAGAGACCCTTTATTTCTATCTAAAAATACCAAAAGACCAACCGTCTCTATGGACAAAGAAGACAAAGAGACCCTTTGGTTCTATCTAATCAATAGAAGATTTTAAAGGAGCGAGATGAGTTATTGAAACAGAAAGAGGAAGAACTCGAAAAACCGTGATAAAGCACAAGAGAAGCTCCAGTTGGAACTAAAGAAGTTGCAGAAATTGAAGGAGTTCAAACCCACGGTTTACTATATTTTTCCCCTTTCTCGAGCTTTCTTCTTCAGATTTTATTTTTGAATTAATATGATCTTTAGTTTTTGTTCTTTTTTTTCTATTGTGTAGAGTTTCCCTCTTGTTCAGTCTCTAAGAGAAAAGGAGCAAGAGAAGAGAGAGAAGAAAAAGGAGAAGCAGGGGTCCAGTTGAAACAAGTTTGAATAAGCCCAGTTTCTATATGAATCTTTGGAGCTTTTCCATTTTTCACATGAAAAAAAGACTTCTTTTTTTTAGTAGGAAGTAGAAAAGGGAAACAAGAAAATCAAGAAAAAAAGAGATCCTTTGCAACCTAACTATGGTAAAAAACTTCTTGTTGATTTTTTTACTGATCAATTTTGATGGGTTTTTGGTGGTTTCTTATGTTTTTTTTTTTCAAATCAATTTTGATGGGTGTTCTGAATTTTTTAGGGTTTTTTATGGTTATTTTTTTATTGATTTTGATTTTTTTGGGAATTTTTCTTTTTTGAGGCATCGTAAAAAACTTCTTTCTGGGTTTTTTCTGATCGATTTTTTTACTCTCTACTTCTTCTGAAGCTTTTTTTTGTTTTAAATTTTTTCATTTTAAAATTTGGGTTAGGGTTTTTTCGTGAGTTTGGGTTTTTCTTTTGCAGAGATATTAGAGTTTCAAATCTTTTGGAGAGAATTGATTTAAAATGGGGTTTGATTTATCTATTTTTATTTTTTAGGAGTATCTATCTATTAATTCTTTTTACTATTGGTTTTTTTCTTTTCCATGACAATACCAAAAAACCTTAGGCTGTCATGTCGGTTTTCCTGAAATTCTGGATAAAATTTGTTGAGCATTCACGATGTTGGATGGGTTGGCCAGTAAGTATTTTTTTCTTATTTCTTTCTACTTTTTGGATCATCTTTATTTTATTTATTTACTACTTTTTTCAGTCGTTGTGTCTTAATATGCTCTGAGATGATGTTTAGCAGCCATGTATCAGAGACCCTTTTATGACTATGGGTCTTTAATGTTTGTATATTACACATACATATTGCAATTTGTATGCCATAATTTGATTCGATTTTTATGTTTGGGTGGTGTTTATTATGAGCATTTATTGAAAAAATAACACTTATATATAATTTTTGTTTCAATTAAAATTTTATTATAGTGTTATTTTAACCCATGTTGCATCAAAGATGTGTTCTTGTTGATTGTTTGGTTTTTAAAAAACGCATAACTAACTGACACAATTCTACCCTTTCGGTCCTATCTCTACCCTTTCGGTTCTATCTAATAAAACAAAACACCTAAATTATCTTCTTTTGATTCTATCACCCTTCGATTCTATCTATCTATCTTCGGTTTTAAATTATTAGCTGATTTGTTAAGATATATTTTAATCTATAAAATCTGTTTGATTGTGATCTTTGTGATGATAGGTTGAAGGTTTTTCGGGTCTCATCAAATTTGAAGAAGGCATTTAGATTGGGAAGAGGGTATTTGGGGATAGGTTTTGAGCTTGATATGAGTTTTGGTTGAAATGGGTTATAGCTTTGTGGGGTTTATTTATTTTTATCAAATTTGCAGTCATGGGTTCAGTTGAGATTGAAAAAAGAGGGTATTTGAGACAGGTTTTGAGTTTTTGAGACTGACTTCACTTTCTCTTTGCTTGTTTTGATTCTTATTTATTATTATTATTATTGTTATTCTTCTTCTTCTAATTTAAGTTTTTTAGTGATGGGCTTGCCTCAATTATGTAGAAATTGTGGTTTTGATTTATCTTAGTAGCCTTTTTTTTGTTTGATGTTGTTCAGTTTTTTTGGTCGAATCCCTTGAAAACAACCTCTCACAAGCACTTAATTCATAGAGTAAATAACGTATGGATTGCACTTGCACATTGATGCTTTTGATTGAACAACTAAGGTTTCTGAATGAATCACAATTACAAATCAACAAAACCTCTCTTTCACTCATTTTACTTGCACCTTTTCCTAACATATGGACGTGGATAGGTGAAACTCAGAAAATTGTACTACTAATTTAGGGCTATCAATGGGCGGGCCGGACTTAGAATGAACCCATCCCATATCAGAGTTGAGCTTAAATAAAAAGATAGCAATCAACAAAGATTTGTTCTTCACTTTAGTGATAAATTGATCAACCTCTTTGTGAAACTTTTAAGTAAGTTTTTGTGATGGGTTGACATCAAATTGCATTGACTAATTTTTTGAAATCTATCAAAATAGAAGGCAAACAAGGATAAATTATATATAATCACTTATTTTATATCATATCGTTCACTTGAATTGTTTCAAAATTTAGGTATTTTTTAAGTTTCAACTTCTTCTGAAGGTGTTTTTTGTTTAAATGTTTTCTTTTTAGGATTTGGGTTAGGGTTCTTTCGTGATTTTGGAGTTCTTTTTTGTAGAGATATTAGGGTTTCAAATCTTTTGGGGAGAATTGATTAGCTATTTGGGATTTTGGGTTTTGGAGGTTGGGATATTTATTTATTTTGTTTGTTTGTTTATTTATTTATCGATTTTGTTTAAAATGGGGTTTGATATAGCTTATTATTTTTTTTGGAGTATCTATTGATTTTTTCTTTTTCTGTTTTAGGAATTTAGTTTCCTAGTTTCTATGATTTTAAAATATCCATCACAGTTATCCTTGGATCACTTGATCTCATATTTTTTTGGACTGCACTAATGCCAAAGATAATTTGCCCCTTGGATAGCTTGGAACGATGAAAACTCAGATGGCCCAGATTATTTTTATTCAAGATTATGTTTATTTTGTTTGCTATAATTTTTGCAATTCATTATTTGTTCTCAACACCCATGCTGTGTGAACTCCCTATTACTTATATTATTTTCTCTTTTTAGCGACTATTATCGGCCGTTAGCATTAAAATTGTTTTAGCTGCAACCAACTAAATCGTTAGCAACAACAGGTTTACCATAGGTTTGTTGGCTGCTGGTAAATGTAAGTAGCACCTTTGTTTTTTGAAATTTTTTTTTCTTGAATTTAGGGAGAAAAAGAGGCGGGTGTGTTGCGATTCTGAGTTAAAAGTTCAATTTTAGGGAAATATGGTTGTGGGTCTTGATACTGGAGTGCTATGGGTCGTGAAAATAGGATGATGCCCCTGATGTTGTTGTAAGTGCTTCCATGCTTCCTTCTCTTTGATTTTATTGTACTTAGCTAAAATTAAAATTATATCTTGTTTCAAACCCACGATTTTATATAATGATGAATTTGTTCAAGGGAGTTCATATTCCTATCAACATCAAAATTTATTATTATCTAGTGTCTTCTGGATTGTTTGATTCCCCTGTTATCTTTTATTGATATTTCAATAAATAGGCAGTGTGATTGATTCTCACTCAATAAATCATATAAATCCCGATAAAAAACTAGACTGGCTGGTATTAGATATTTGTTAATCCTTAATTTTGTTCAATGTTAATATTAGATGAACTTTTTGCTTTTGATTAGAAGAAATCAGTTCGTTATCTCATGCCGATTAATTCTCTCTTCATGGTCCCAATGAACTAGTTCCACTGATACTTCAGTTTTATCCAATACTTTCGGTTAAAAAAAAAATACAGAATGGTTTGAATCATTTGGGATCTCTTCTTATTACTTCATCACATGATACTAAATGATCTTTGATCAAATAATCTTACACCATTTACATCGGTCCTTAAGATCATTTTATTTATCTTCTGTTAAGTTCGTTCTCATAAGAATTAGAATTATGAATAAGTTGTCCGTACGTACAGGGCTCACTAGTATATATATATATATATATATATATATATGTTTATTTTCTATTATTTTTTGTCATCGTTTTTTCAGTTCCAAGGGAGGAGAAAGTGCGCGAATCTGCCATCAACGCCTCCAACCAAAAGCGATGGGCAACATGTAACCAACTCCATAACAGTTGGTTTACTCATGCCCAATTTTTCATCTGTTCCGAGTTTCGAATCCAATAACCCAAAATCATATATGAAAATTTCCATCTCTTCCTTATACATCTAACCAATCTTGATACGGGGAATTCCATAATTACACAAAGCGTGAACGTTTTTGAGCAAAATTTCATCGTCGCTAAGAAAAAACAAATTGTGAGGGAGAAGGGGAGAAATCTCGGATGGTTTCAAACCCAAGCTCTCAAAAAACGGTTCGAATTCGTTTATGGGGGTTGTAGCGAAGGAACCTGGTTAACGAATGCCTGATATTGTGCTCGGTGCCGGCTTTTGTGAGGAGATTTTGAAGGAAATTAGGGCAGTTCTTGCTCAGGTGTTCTGCATTTGTGGGAGCTAAGCTTCTAGTGCCGTGAAGGTAGTCGAAGAGAGCATCTTGTGCCTCAGTTCTTGCTACACGGGATATTCGGATCCCAGTCTGCGATTCAGACGATGGATTCTTCTCCGAATTCAGGGGAGAGATAGGGCATTTTTTCTCGCAATCGGGTTGCATCGGAAGGCAATTTTTGCAATGTGGGAAGATCTAGAACTGAAAAAAGATCGGCTTTTTGGCGAATTCAGCAATGTTTCAGAAAAAAAATCCTTTAACAAATTTGCAATTTATCATGTCAGAATCCGGAAAAAGGAGAATTTAGTTTAAGATTTAAACTGAAAATTTTCGATTTACATGCCAGAATCAGTTAAAACAGTAGCTTTGGACGAATGACTTGGACAAAAAAGGTAAAATTAGTCTTTAGAATGATAGATCAAAAAGTTTAATATAATGCAAGAATAGGTACAAAAAATAATCATCAACTTAGGTCTCTTCATTCTCATCTATTAGAGTAATCAACAGGTGGATTTATATCGATAAAAAAAACAAAATATATAGGGGAAAAAAAGAGAGAAAACAATCGATTTAAGTTACTTGATTTCAATCATTTAAAACTATTAAAATTAACTAAAAAAAACCTTAGGTCTCTTAGATTTTTTGGGTTTCTTCAAATTTTCTTCTGTGAGTAAAAAGCATAGAGATATCATTTGGGTTTCTACAGAGCTTTTAAAACCCTCTAGGGTTTTGGTAGTGCAGCAAATGAAGATGGTATTAAGTACACGGGCTGTGTACTACACGGGTCAATCAGGTCAACAGTTGGATGCGACGTTGGGATTTCATATGACTAGGTTGTAAATAGGTCGGGTCGGGCAAAAGTTTAGCTGCCCAACCTGTTCCGACAGTGCACCTAACCAACCCAACCATTAGGGCTGCCAACGGTCGGCCCGTGACCCGGCCCGATTTTTAAAAAAAAATTTGGGCATGCCCGTTTAGCTATCCGGGCCGGGCCGGGCTCAGCCCATTTTTAGAATTTTCCGACTAGAACCCAGCCCGATTAGCTATCTGGGCCGGGCTGATTGGGGCCGAATTTGTCACCTTTTTTTTTAAAAAAAATATAGTTTTTTTTTTAAGGATCTCAGCTAAACGGGCCGGGACTTACACTTTAAAGCCCGAACTTGGGCCCGTTTCTTATCCAGGCCGGGCTAGGCTTGGCCGGTTTAATATAAACTGAAAATATTGGGTGAAGCCCGGCCCGTTGACAGCCCTACCAACCATGGTTCAAAATTTCAGCCGAAATGTTTTTAGTTTTGGTCCCCACCAAAACCGAAACGATAACTATAATTTTCGGGTTTTTTCTATGGTGTTGAAGTTTTCGGCCACAATTCAAACTTTTGGTTTCGGTCCCCACCGAAACTGAAACAAAAATTGAAATTTTGATCCTTGAACCCAACTGACTCATTTTTCGTCCCAATCTTCCTCTAATGGATCTCTAGATCATCCTACCATTAGACAATCAATTTTTTATTACATGCGGTACACATCTCAAAATGTGATCCAAAAAACATGCTTGAGTGTAATGTGTGTCATACGATTTATGAGTTACTTTTCTTGGGATTTGTGTTATGTGTAATAAAAAATTGATCGTCTGATAATAGACGCGTGATCTTTATATTTATCGTGCAAAAGATGCAGACAAAAAATATCACCATCGTCTGTTTCAAAGGCAGCCTTTTGTAGTAAGTATGATGGCACCCTATAAAATATCATGTCTACCAAATTTGCTAAACTGATCGACCTTTGAATCCACTTAACCTTGATGCTTTATACCAGACTTGACCCACTAGGTCAAGCTTATGTGCCCAACTCGATCAAAAATTAGGTTAGGTAACAGGTCAACTAGACCAATTAACGACTTTAGATTCGAGGAGTTGGCATTAGAAAATGAAGACAAGTGTCAGCCTTAGCATACATGACATCTTATTTTATCTAAGTGTTTTACGTGATTTGAAGACAGTAATAAAAAAATATAATATGTGAAAGATTTAACGGAAAAAATATTTTTATAATAAGATTAGTGTGATTTATTATGGTCTAAACCTTTTAAAACTAATGGCTACCATCTATATGTCCAAAATAGTTTTAGCTGCCTTTTTAGGCAGAGACTTGATACATCAAACAACTAAACACTCTGAAAATTCAAGTGGGCTAATTTTAGTTAATTAATGCTAAAATTATTTTGAAGGATCTATTCATTTTGAAAATATTTGACTATTTTGAATTAATAGATAGAAATGTTACTTTTCTATGGTGATCTCTAAGGGTACGTTTGGTTCATTATAATTGGTTCTATGTAAAAATTATTTTACTTGTAAAATGATGCTAATTAAATTATATATAGATTTTACTTTTTCTCATGTGAAATACATATTTGTTTCATCATAAAATTTTGGTGTAAAATTCATTTTTTATAAAAAATAGAGCCTTTGAAGTTTGTTTTTTACTTTTGCAAGTAATATTTTAATATTATGAGCCATTACCCTTGTAAGTCAAAAAAATTATAGGTAATTTTCATAGCACAATTCACGAGAAATTACGATGAAGCAAACGACTATTGGTGTAAAAAATAGAACTGTTGAGGAGATATTACAAGTTTTATATGTAATATCCCCTCTTTACATTGAAACGAACGTACCCTAAATCACATGTCTTGTGAACCAAGTCAATTGCACTTGCTGCTTTGCTCTGATATAGTGTGGATGCCTACTCCTCGCTAGAGCATATAATAGGTAGAAAGTAATTTTATCACTTAAAGCAGCTCTTCTTATGAGCAATTGGGTGAAGAACATTAATATCAAATCAAGAAATGATTTTCCGCAGGAGCCGAGAACGAAAGAGCCGCTCTTTGGCCGGAAAGGTGTAGCCCAATTGTTTTTGTGAATCTCTATTGGTGCCCACTTATTTACTGAAAGCGCATCAATGAAAGTGTAGGCTGACGCCCTCCACATGGTAGTGAGAGTTTTCAGTAAATAGTTGGGTGCAAATAGAGTTTCCTTGTTCTTTTTCGACGTGGGTGAAGAGAAAAGTGGTGTGCTCATAGCAGCACTCTAGACCTATATCTGAAACGATAAAGCCCTTCTCCTCACTTCTTCAAAGCTAGCGAAGCTCCTCTAAAGGCTGCCTCTGTAGAAACAAAGAAAAGGATCATGAAGCCCAGTCTCATCACGAATTCAACCTTCTCTGATTACACAAAATAGGCACAAAACCCTCAAATTCTAAGGTAATTAATACTCAAAATAATTTCATTTTATTTTTTTCATTGTTCTTAATTAGTCTTTCTCCTTGAGAAACTCTTCAAACTAGGCATGAATCATGACCCCTACTTAGTTAAACTCAAAAATCTCAAACGGGTTTCTTCAAAAATGTCAGATAAACAACTTACATCGTTAAAAACCCTATTCATTGAAGGTAAAAATCAATCAAAAGAAGATCTTTTTCAGTTCTCTGGACGTTTTTCTTGTTCTATAATCATCTCTACTCAAATGGTTCCTTCTAAAACTGTAGAAAAGCACTTTATTTAAGGTAAAACAAAAAACCTTCTATTTAGTATTTATATTTGCTTCTCTGGATCAAATCTCATCCAAGTAGCCAGAATAGCTATGACCCGTTTGAAGAAACTCATGAATCCATCTTTTCTCAAATGGGCATCTTCAAAACTATCAGAAAAACACCTTAAATCATCCAAAAACTCATTTTTTCACACTAGTGGAACTCTTCACAGTGCAGAAACCCCATTTTTACACATCACTAGGCCTCTTTGTACTGCAAAACAAAAACCCGAATCTCGATACATAAATTTACTCACCCCTACTAGCAGACCTAAAGCCCAAGCTGCCCTGTTGGACTACCTATACTCCACAAGAAGCTTGTCGTTCACTGACGCCGAATACATGAGCAGGAATTCCCCGCTTTTCCTTGCGAAACTTCTTACAAAAATGAAAAGCGAGCAAGGAATGAGAAATTCATTGACAATGTTCCTTCGCTACCACCCCATTAACGAATTTGAGCCGTTTTTTGAGAGCTTGGGTTTGAAACCGTTGGAGTATTCTCCATTTCTCCCGCGAGATTTGATGTTTCTTAGTGAGGACGATTTATTGCTTGAGAATTTTCATGTTCTATGTAATTATGGATTCGCTCGTGGCAAGATAGGAAAGGTGTACAAGGAAGCAAAGGACGTATTTGGGTATGACTATGGGTTGATGGATCGAAAGCTAGGGGCTTACGAAGAACTGGGTTTGAGCAAAACTAGTGTAATTAAGCTTGTTGCTTCTAGTCCTTCGCTTTTGATCGGGAACACTAACGAGGATTTTGTTAAGTTATTAGAGGAGTTGAAGGGTTTGGGGTTTGAATGTGATTGGATTGGGTGGTGTTTGTCAGAAAAGAATTCGTATAATTGGTCCAAAATGCTTGAATTGCTGCAATTTTTGAGAGAAAAGTGGTGCAGTGAGGAAGAACTACATAGATTTCTGAGTAAGAATCCCGGGTTTTTATTAGAGAGTTCAGGGAAGGAGACGGTTTTGCTGATCGGGCTTTTGTTGAAATTGGGTCTCGCTACGAGTGAAATTGTGAGCTTGTTTTTGGAGTTCCCTCAAATTCAAGTTGGTAATTTTGTGAAAAATTTGCACTACGGTTTGGTGTTTCTTGTTGAGATTGAAATGCCGGCCAAAGACATCGGAAAGATCTTGCGAGCCCACCCGAAAGTTTTGGGATCGTGTTATCTGAAGAAAGCAAACACTTTGCTTTCGGAATTGAACGTTGGGAAGAAGCGTTTGTGTGGGATTATAAAGGACGATCCAAATCAGTTGGCAAATTGGTTTCTCGGATCTAAACTTGCGGCTTTGCCGAGCTCTGTCGAGGACCAAACATCACTTATACAGAAGACCGTGTTCTTGTCGAATTTGGGTTTTGTTGAGAACTCGGACGAGATGAAGAAAGCAATTAAGGTGTTTCGAGGGAAAGGCACCGAGCTTCAGGAGAGATTTGATTGTTTTGTGAAAGCCGGGTTTGACCGGGACGATGTTTCAAAAATGATGAAAGTAGCTCCACAGATTCTTAACCAAAAGCAAGAGGTGATCGAGAAGAAGCTCGATTTTCTGGTAAACAATTTGGGATATCCCTTAGATTCATTATTGGCATTCCCTGCATATATTTCTTACACAACTGAGAGGAGCAAACTTAGGTTTTCAATATACAATTTTCTCGTGGGCGAAGGGCTAGCAAGTCCCATGTTGGCGTTGAGTACTGTTCTTGCATGTTCCGATAATGTGTTTATAAAAACCTTTGTAAATCGTCATCCGAAAGGTCCCGAACTTTGGGAAAAGTCCAAGAAAGCACTATTATCTTCATGATAAATCAAATTTACCAGCTTAATCAAAATTTGGTATTTTCTTTCGATGGGTTTAGTTGAGCTAATTATTGCCTGGTTGCTTTTGATTTACCTGTTAACTTAATAAGGTGGGCATATATATATATATATATATATATATATATATATATAGGGAGCCGGTTTCGTCCTCCATGTCGTGGAGCTCCATGTGGCATCCAAAACACTCTTTGGATGCCATGTGGAGCATTGGGGGTGGGTTGTTAGATCAACTTTAAAAAAAAAATCAATTTTTTTTTTATGGCCTCTATCAAAGTTTGACTGATTTCAACGGTTCAAAGTTCAAGGCTCAAAAAAGACATGGTGGAGACGAGTTTTTGATTTAAAAAAAAATAAATGATCTAAGCAATGCACCCGTGCTTTGTGTCATCAATTTGGTGTCATGCTGCCAATTGGTGGTTTTCCCTAATCTTGGAGGATGCTAGAGAGTCCTCCAATGGTTGACAAAGCCTTTTCCACACACACACACACACACACACACACACATATATATATATATATATATATATATATATATATATATATATATATATATATATATAAAATTTATTGAAATCTGAGCCCGCCTCTAATTTGATTAAACAAAAAGAATTGTTTAAATTTCTGTTATTAGGCATCTGATTCTAACGCCTTACTTCTTCATGCTTAACCTTTTTTATGGGTAAGCTGGAATTGAACCTGCGACCCGAAGGTTATTGTTATGCTAAATCAAATTTCAATACTTTCTTTCTATAGTTTAGCTGAGCTAGTAAGTGCCTGGTTGATTTTAATTTACCTGTTAACCTATTAAGATATATGTATTGAATTCCCTATTTATATTCCATTTCTATAATAAAATTATGGCTCTAATTTGATAAAAAAAAAGAGAGAAAAAGAATTGTTTAAATTTCCATTATTAGGCGTCGGATTCTGGCGACTTACTTCTTCATGCTTTGAACCTGCGATCTCAAGGTTATTCTTATGCTAAACCAAATTTATTAGCTTAATCAAAGTTCGATACTTTGTTTTATGGTTTATCTGAGCTAGTTATTCCCTGGTTGATTTTGATTTAGCTGTTAACTTATTACGAAGATATCGAATTAGCTGTCTATATTTCTGTAATTGAGTACCGGTTTCCGACCACTTCTTGCAAATTGAGCGCTGATTTAGCCAATAATTGTCGATTCGGACTAATTCTTCGATTTAGCCAGTTATTGTCAGTTGTGGCTAAATTCAATATTTCATTGGAGGTAAAACCGAACAATGGCCTATTATATCATTTTCATATCTTGTTCCTGTCATTTTAATAGCAGGTGTTTGAATTCAATTTGTTATCTGGTTGGGCTGATGTTTTTTATTGTTTTTTGGCGGGTAACAAAAAAAACATTAAAAAACAAAGAGAAGGAAGCAAATCTGGGACGAGGCGAAGAGCCAACTCTTCCCCAGAAGCAAGCTATCCCATTCATCCAGAAAGCAGAGATCGCTATCATTCATTTCATATTAGAATGGGTTGGAATTCGTATTGTTTAATCTGATTGGGCATCTCCTGTTTTTATTGCCTTTATCATTTTTCACATTTGATTGGTTTGGGCGTACTTATCGAATTTCCATATGCTTTAATTTTCTTTGATCAAATGGAGAAAAGGAGAGAGAAATCACAAAAAAAAAAAAAAAAAAGGTTTCAATGTCCTCTTGTGGAGTGCATGGCATGAGCTGTGCATTAGAGTGCTAGATTACGTGCCATGTGATCGCAAATAGCTCCCTTTTTCTTGCTGCCTTAATATAATACACTGAAAATTTTCACCTTAATGGAAAATCACTTTTCTTAGCTAGTAGCTGATCAACCTTGGGCATGTTGATGTGACAACCGACTCTGGATTTCGGCCCCACGTAGCACCCAGCTGGATCGAATTCACTGTGCAGATATGTATTCGAATGCATAGTCCCGAGACTCCTACATAGCCTATTTACTATATTTTATGTTGCAAACGAGCAACAAATAGCAAATAAGTGCATGTGGCAGCCATTTATGACATTGTACATGTGGCTAACTGTCAGTTTAGATAAAATTCGGCCTAGAATTGCATCTTTGAACAATCTCTATGAATGCTTTTAATAGTGAGAAGTGCATAGCGTACTGGTAGACCCCTCCTCGAGGCGAGACGTAAGCCTTACGCAGTACATTTTTTAAAATTTTGAAATATATGAATATATAATAAACAAATATTTTTGAAAAAAAGTATGCAAATTTCCTAAAATTTTCCTAAACCAAAATATATAATATATAGTTTGCCCAAAACAAAAGTGCACAACATATAAGGTTGTGAGCTTCTCTTTCGATTTTTTTTGTCTCATTGTTATTTATTTAGTTTGTTTTTTTCACTCACTATTTGAGATTCCTCTTGGAGAATCCCTGTGGGTTATAAAACTCGAGTCTCTCCTCCTAACTGAAGTAAGTTTTGAAGCCCTTTGATTTTAAATTTAGGGGCAGTTTTGTAAACAAAAAACAAAAATCCTTTAAATTAATATACTATAGCATATGCTATATACATACAGTCACGCTATACAGGCTGAAAGCTATTGGGTGCGCTACTATGTGTTTATGGTGCCCTACACTACCAGGGGCTAGGCATGATACGCTATTTAAAACCTTGATCCCTACCATCCCATCAAGTGCCTATGATGTAAAATGGACAGTTAAAGCAGGCATGAACAATGGTAATGGTAGAAATTTAGGCTGCGTATGGCAACACTACGTGGCGCCGCGAAGCGGCTCTTGGTCGCAGAGCGCGATTGGTACAACAAGCTTCTAGCTCCCTGGTAGAGACACAACACCATATTTAAGGTTTGCAAGGAGTGGAAGAAAGCAGCTCTATGGTTGCGACCTTCGAGGAGCATTTGCGGAAGTAAAAATGTCCCATAAACTTTTGCAAATATCGAAAATGCTCTCTTATATTCATCAAACCTAATTTCCAAACCCACGGGCTCCTCTTCTCTAGCTGAAGACATCGTCCCTAAGCTCGTCTTCTCGAGGCCAACCCTAATGGTGATTTCCTGGTTTCGCACTGCGTTTTCGAGCTTATAAATGAAGGGGGTTACTTGATCTAAGAGTTTGAAGGTGTGTTTTTAATTTTTTCAAAATTTTCATTCGATTTCCTGGTTTTTCATTCGATTTTCTTGTTGATGTTGGGGTTAGTCAAATTGGAGGAACTTTTTCTTAATCGAACTCAAATCATAGCATTTTTTCGTTCGATCTGTGCTCTAACAAAGGAATTTTGGCTTTTCCAATACATTTTTCCTAGATTTTATCAAAACACAAGGAATCACTCGATTTTTTAAAACGATGTGTTTTCTCGGATTTTAATGAAAAAATGGAGGTGTTATATTTTTTCTATTCGAGTTCTCAGTTGGGGTTTTGCTGTTTTATGTGGCTAATTTTAGCCAGGGATGAGTTTTATAATCTGCTATTTTAATTTTAGCTAGGGATGATTATCTTCATCATCAGTTCTTGTAGCTTTTAATGCTTTTATAATATGCTATTTTAATCTACAAGATGAGCTTATTGTTTCTAATTTTACAGATTTTTTGCCTTTTGCATTGGTTGGAGTTGGAGGTCATCATCGGGCGAATGGGTAAGCTCTCTCTAACTCTAACTAATTAGTATGGTTTTGAGCCTAAATTTTCTAAATATTTATTAGAATGCTTAATGTGTTTGATGAAATGCCCCACTGACATGTTGAAGTTCAGAGTTTTGGTTTTGTTGTTTTCGATTTGTCCATGTACTACCTAAATGTTTGATTTAGATGCCCCATGTTGAGGCGGGCTTTTGTTATAATAGACTCACTTATTATAAATGAGAGAGAAATATGGGTAGGGACATGAAACTCGAAGCCGCTACTATATACATGTATCACATATATAGAAGTTGCTATAGATTATAAGAGCTGCTATAAAACTATATGTATATGTAGGTGTATAGCAGCTGCTATAAAACTATATGTATAGGTGTATAGCCGATCAACAATTCATAAATTGGTTGAACAAGTCTGAACTGTTTAGGGTTTAGAGATAGGTAAGTGGGGATTGAACTTGTAACCTTAAGATGGCTTCATTGTGCACCTTCCATTGATCTCTTAAAAATTGTGTTAGAACTGGTTCAGAGAAGTTTCTAAATAGGTTCATGAATAGGTTTAGAGCAATTTCATGATGTGGGACAAGGACCCTAACCTACGTGAATGCTATGATTTAGTTAATTGCCGAAATTAAACTAAATTAATTAAGCAATAAACCTGAAAATAATGCGGATACCTTCCAGTTTCATAGTTTTCCATTGGAAGATCGCGCTAGATTCGAGTAGGATCCGGTCCGTGCACTAGATCTGTTAGATTCGCGGTGTGGATCGGTCTAGAGGTAGAACTCTAGCTTTTCCAGATTAAGACGCTACTCGTGGTTCAATGATGGAATCACAAGTTCTCTAAGGGTTCTGATTCGGGTGGTTTAATGGCTCGGATGAAATTTGGGCTTGAATTGGATCGATTCGGGGACTAAGATGGGATCTAGGATTTATAAACTTCGGGGTATTTAAAGGTTGGATGGTTGATTTAGGATTTTGAGATTAGTTCGAATCAATGGTGCAGATTTAGGAATTTTGGAAAAAGATCACGACTGGATTTGCAGTTTATGGGATCAAAACAAGCTGAGAAAGAAAATTAAAAAAAGAAAAAAAAGAAAATGATAGATTGGGGGCTTCACACCCTTGGCTTCACACCAAACCCTTATCGGGAAGCGAAGAAGAATCACTCTTCAACAATGACTCATCTCAAACACACAAGCAATAACTTTCATTCATAATCAATAACTAATTACAAAGGGTGCGTTTGGGTTAGCTCTTTTGAAGCAAAGAGCAACTCTCTGCTCTTTTATAGAGCAATTTAACAAAGGAGCCTGTTTGGTTGTAGGTGCTCTCTACTCTTTCAGAGAGTGAAAGAGCTGATTTGTTATCTCTTTAAAAGAGCAGTTTTCAGCTGCTCTTTCAAGTGGGCGATGCGAGAGCAATGGCGGGGAGCAGTTGACGCTAATTTCATTTGTTGCGGGGACTAAAATAGCCCCACTCTTTTATCCTAATACCAAAAATACCCATATAAGAAAGAGCAAATTTTCCTCTCACGTTCTAGGGTTCAGAAGAAGACGAGAAGTTATCGAGCAAAGAAGAAGAAGAAGAAGGAGAAGATTGTTGCTTATAAGGGTAATTTTTTTTCTCTCTCTCCTCTCTCTTAATTGATCAATCGATTGCCAAACCAATTATTGTTTAATCCATGAATTCAGTTTCTTAGGGTTTTTAAATGAGAGTTGGATCTCTAATTGAATCGCTCCCCCACTTTGATCCATCCACACTTGATCAATTGTTGTAATCTGGGAAGTGAGAGTAAATGAGTAATGCTTCAATGTACTTATGTCACATTTTCTGTGTATATTGCTATCTTTGAACATCTTCTACTTATATTGAAAATTTTAATTTGGTTTTACTACCTCAGACATTCATATATAAGTAGGTGAGGTTGTCTGATCTATGCGTATGCAGATGGAACATGTGATAGAACTTAGAGCTTAAATGATTGGGAAACCACTCTTGGTTCTCTCTGTTTTTGTAACTTAAAAACCTAAGAAGCCTCCATCTTTTACACATTTTAGTTGAAACCAGGATGTGGTCTAAGACAGTTTTATTCTTGCTCATACTTGTGGGAGAGGAGATGAATGCAATAAATGCATTGAAATGGAAGATATTTATTTATATTATTGTCATCATCATAGTCTTATCCCATCTATATGGCATTGGCTTTGCGAGTCCTACTTCTCCACTCGTTTATGCTCGACATTAATCTCTATAGGGTGTATTGTTGCATACCAAAATAATCAAATTATCACCACTTAATATGCAATATCCTGCCTTCGGGCCCTCCCCATCTTGATACCCAGCACAATTTTCTTTAAGAGTAACTACAACATTGATGTACCATAAGATACTCTTGCCATAAAATGTTGATTGATGGGCTTCTGCCTAAATTGACCAAGTTTACATAAAAAAGTGATGCCCATCTGAGTGGCTGCAGGATGCTTTAGATTGCAGAGCTCCACCAAAACTTTTAATCATTTGAAGGATCATCCATTGTTGTGTCATCATCGCAGAGGAACTAAGCCCAATAGAATTTCAGTAAGCTTACAATCAATCAAACCCCAACATAAGATACTAGAGAGGGTATATGTCCTTCAAGCATGAAGTACCCTGCTCTACTGTAGGGAGACGACCAAAGTCAGAATTTGTATAGAAATACTATTGTGATATTGTCAGAATTTGAATTAGAGCATTTGTATAGAAATACTATTGTGATATTGTCAGTTAGAATGAAGTCATTCGTAAAAAATAACTAAATAAATATATACATAATATGTAAACAGATCTCACCCTTGCCTAATGCTTGTTTTAATAGCTTTAAATAGATTTAATGGTTGCTCCTTTTGTTTGTCTAGTTTTTCATTGTTGGTTTAGTGTACTACAGTAGCTACAAGTCCAGTGCACATTTTTTTTGCACTGGAATAAATGGTTATTGAAATCATTTCCTCATAGCTTAAATGTAAATGCAGGGTACTCGCCTTGGAAGTTCAGACCTCAAGGGATGTTTTAGTAAGCAATTGTGTTTACTATATATTGCATGCATTTTGTAATACCTGAATTTCTTTGGTTTTATAATTTAGCTTAACATGGAGCAGATTTGGGGAGAATGCAACATGAAAATTAGAAGAGAAGTTGGGTACAAAAATACTTAATGGACATTTAATTGAAAACTTAATAGACAACAATGTCCAGTGTTCATCGTCAACTAGTTGAACACTTATGAATCAAATTATCTCATGGATTCAACTACTAGAACATGTTTGGTCCCATGGAGGCTAGAACCTAGTTAGTTACTTTAAAGAATTTTTTTCATTATAGATTCTTGTTTCCAAAACCAGCTTGTTGCACCATTTACATAGAACGGTAACAATTTTGGTTCCAGCTCTTTAATAGCCCAACATTTGTTGTCATTTTCTTGGATCACATATGAATATTTTGGATATCGAGTGTTAGGGTTTTCAAATCCCTTTTGTGCAGCTTGTCAGTCCTTCGAGCTGACTCTTTATCATGGCCCACTGATCATGGTTCTTCGCCTTTTGATTTGGGCTATATCAGTCCAACTTTTGTGTGCTTTGGTCCTCTACTGTGTTTTTGTCTAATATAATAGCTCAATAAACTTATGTAAAAAGGAAGCTTTGTATGTGATCCAAAACAAGATAACAATAAGGAAGTAAAAGAAAAAAACTTCCAAGTTGTTTTAAGGGCTTTCACAAATGCTAAAACAACTTTAATAAATTATACTAATGGACAAGCAGAATGGGATTTTTGGTACATGGATATTTATGCATGAATTTCTGGGTGTACGGATTTTTGGATGTATATATTTTTCTTAATGGATTTTTAGGCATATATTTTTGTCCACAAAAACCTTAGAATACAATTAGTTTTATGAAATCCAATTTTTAAAAATTAATTATAATTTGATTTTAAAAATTGATTAAACACGAATAGTAGGTTTACTTAAATGCCATAAGCCCCTAACAAAAAGAGTAGGTTTACTTATAGTTAATCTTCTTCTCTTGGTATTCTACTTTCTTCCTTAAGTATTCTACTATCTTCCTTAAGTCCATATCCTCTCCATTTTTCCTCCAATGCTTTTTTTTTTTATTGGCTTCCTCCAATGTTGTCTCTCTAAAAGTGACTCTTAAGAAGTATTTAAGGAGAGTACTCCAAACTCCAATAGGATTAGAAAACCCTACTAGGCTATGGCTAAGCATATATAGCCTATACACCTTATGGTTCATGGTTGGACTGGGATCTAACCACATGATTGTGACTCTGACAGATGTTGTTTCAAACTTGTCATTATACTAAGAGTGCATACTAGTTGAGAATTTAAATTTTTTCTTTGTTTTTTTTTCTAAACTAATCTAATGAAGCATTTATAAATCCTATGGATCAGTTTAAATACAATCTTTAAACATCCAAACAAGGGATTTTCAAATCCAAATACTTTAAAATCTGGAATTGAAATGTCTTAGATTTGAAATGATTGGATTTAAATTTCTCAAATTCAAATTCTTGTTCCCAAACGCAACCAGGGTATTTGGTGTATTTGGTTTTTGGTGTTTTCGGGTGGGAAATCTTTATATTCAAACCACACCCCATCACTCAAAAACTCCATTGCTCTGTCTTTCCCACTGTCATTTACCTTCTTTTTTGGTAAGCATGTACATTTGAAACTTGAAAGGCCCTAGACTCGTAGATCACATCTACTCAGAAATTTAACAAATGAGAAGGCAATGGTCAGGTTGGACTGGTTGAACTGGATTTCAGGTTCAACCAGATTTAGTCCTTAATTATAGGAAAATCTTGACTGCACATTATCCTATAAAAACAAAAATTATAAAAGTCAAGATTCTCTACTATCCAAGGGTTGTAAATTTGGTTGAACCTGAAATCCAGTTCAACTAATTGGACCTGACCATACCTGAGAAGTGATAGTAAGATAGATGGGCTCAAGTCAAAAAAATTTGTATTGAGAGTTTTAGGCTCTTGTAGGTTGCATTATTTGCATACACAAAATTGGCCGGGGCAAACAAAGGACATCATTATGGTTTTTAAAGTGGTTTTGACACCCGGACCTTTTAAAGGGCGAACTGCAACCAGGTTTCCTTTTCACCATAATCAGACATCTAATCCAGCAAAGCTGGGTTTGGAGTTACTTTCAAAAAGTTCAACTATATAATTGATCTTGAAGCTGCTGTCAAGGTTTAGTTTCGTCCAACCATGCCCGATGGTATGCAAATGTACAAAAATCCTTGAAAATAGAGCTAACATTAGCTCTCTATGCTACTTCATACGCAATTTCCTGACTCTATAGGTGTCTACACCGAATAATGAGGCAATATGAAGCAGAGGAAACAAAGTTCCAATGGAAGGGATACATTTCAAGCATCCCAACTTATGTTCTATTTGAGTCTCCATCGCGAAACCTAAGGAGGTCGTGGTGTATGGCTCTCAGAGAAAGATGGGTATTCATTAATTTTATTCAAAATGTCTATATAGGTTGCCTCCTTATGATGAATATTTAATTTGATCAATACTTTTTTATTTTATTTTTATTTTGCCCAGTAAAAAGAATAAAACTCTTTATGCATGTTCACTCAGGAATTTCTATTCCCAATGCAAGTATGTGTTGCACTTGTGTGTGTGTGTGTGCATATTTCTAATTAATTGCGAGTTAACTATGTGCCACGTGTTTATGATGTATTTTTAATAGCAGTAAAATGAAAAAAAGAGATAAAAAAAGTGAATATTTGGTCAGAGCCAATTGGCCAACTCATGCTCATAAAGCGTTCATTGAGATATGTGTTGATCTTGTAAAAAAGGGGCCCAGCACTCATCTCGACAAGGCAGGATATGAGATATTGTGCAATGAATTTAGGAAGAAAACTGGATTGGAGTATAATAAGAATCAATTTAAGAACCATTGGGATAAACAAAAAGATATATGGAAAAGATGGGACAAATTGAGGAGTAACACTGGTTTGGGATGGGACAATCAGAGAAAGATAGTTTCGGCGGATCAAGAATGGTGGGATGAGTGGAACAAGGTATTATAAGAGCTATTTTAATTTTTGTTTTAAAAACATTCTCTATGTCCTTATAACAAAATGCTATTTAAATTGTAGAAAAATCCAGCAGATGCTAAATGGCAATATGAAGGATTAGAATTTGCTGAAGAGATGGATATTATGTATGGTGGGGTGACGACCAATGGTCCTCTAGGATGGGCACCCTCGCAAGGATCAATTCCAGATGAAACACTACACTCAGTTGAGAGAGGAGAATCTTCTTTTATAGACATCGGAGATGACACCAATGATTATAATGTTGATGGTGTTACACAACCACGACCAGATCTTAGTAATGAGGGGATTGAGGAAATTAATCCTACGATCAATGGGGAAGAGTTTGGGGCTACGATGGCCACTAAACGGGTTTCGAGTTCTCGTCATAGAGTTGAAACTCAATCGGAACCTCTACCGCAACGTCGAAAGGTCTCGGGCGCAACCATGCTCGATAGACAACTCAAGGGTATTCGTGAGGCCATTGGGAATAGAAGAATGACATCGAACACTCATCATGGGCATACCACAATGAAAGAGTGAATGGACCTGTTGAAATAGATGACAGATGTCCCAAAAGGAAGCCCCTTATATCACTTTGCATTGGATGAGTTCTTAAAAAAAGATTGTCGAGACCTATTCGCTAATCTTGATGATCATGAAAGCCGCCTAGCCTGGTTACAACATCGATCGGATCGCGCTAGCCGTGGTGGGATGGTGTAGACATTTTTATTTTGTTCTTTTTGAGTGCTGGCCTTCTTCCCTTTTTGAGTGTTGGGCCTTCTTTCCTTCTTGAGTTCTTTTTTATGGATTAACAGTATGAGATAGTAGTTTATGACTATGCACTCTTATGTTGCTGATTATTTACTTCACTATCGTTATAGACATGGTTGTTATATATTTATGTGGTTATCATTGTAGTTATTTTTATTTCTGTTAATAATTAGAAATGTTCATTTGATGTAGATGTGGATGTGATTGATACATATATTTTTTTATATTTCTAGTGATTATTACAGAAAATGAGTTTTGGTGACGAAATTAGTATTGCATATGGTACAAGCTCTGATGAAGAAAATAGCCTTACAGATTCGGACGACGAAATCGAGATTTTAGCTCTTACTGGTGCAACGATAGCTGTACATTACTATAATTTTTTTGTATCAAAAGAACCTCGCAGGGATTGTATTTTTAAAGGTATGGACTAGATCATGCACATTTTGAGGCATCCTATTGTAGTTTTCGAGCAATTTCGAATGGAGAGACATGTTTTTTTAAGGTTGTGTGAGACTTTAAAGGAAAGAGGATTACTTCAAGATACACGAAATTTATCAATGGAAGAGCAACTAGCCATGTTTCTTGTGACACTTGGTCATAATGAACGAAATCGAATGATTTCAGAATGCTTTCAACACTCACCAGAAACAGTATCTCGTCAATTTCATCGAGTATTGATGGCAATAGTACAACTGTCAATGTCACTTATCGTACCCCCATCATTTGAGACGGTTCCTACTCATATTAGTATGAATTCGAAATACATGCCATGGTTCAAGGTAAATAACGATTTCAAACATTAATATAAAATTTATTTTCGTTGAACTCATTATCATATGTAACACATACTAATAATCTATTTATTTTTTAAATATTATAGGATTGTGTTGGAGCAATTGATGGCACACATATTGATGCCTATGTACTAGTAGCGCAACAAATTTCATACAGAAGTAATTGAAAAGGGATAACTCAAAACGTGATGGCAGCATGTTCATTTGACATGAGGTTCACATTTGCATATGTTGGGTGGGAAGGCATAGCCAGCGATTCTCGCATTCTTCATGAGGCCATTACCAATTCTGACTTAAATTTTTCACATGCTCCACATCGTGCGTATCTTTATCTTCAATATTTAATATATTTTAAAATTTTAAAATGACTAACTTTTATTTTTCCACAGGTAAGTACTACGTTGTAGATGGTGGATATGCTAATATGAAGGAGTTCTTAGCACCATATCGAAAGACTCGTTATCATATTCTAGCCTTTCGAAATGGTCCACGACCAAGAGGGAAGAAAGAATTATTCAATCACGCGCACTCGTCTTTGCGGAACGTTATTGAACGTTGTTTTGGAGTTCTGAAGAAAAAATGATCAATTTTATCAAAAATGCCTCCATATTCATTAAAGACACAGGTTTATTGTGGTCGCATGTATGAAGATTCATAATTTCATAAGACAAGAGGAAATTGCTGATAAACATTTTCAAAAATATGGAAATGATGAATATGTCAAAGACGGGCCGAGAGATCCTGATGACGATGTTGAACACGAAGGTTCTTCCCAAAGTATGAGGGAAATGGAAATTATTCGAGATGCGATAGCTGATGCTATATTCGATAGCCACGGTGGCAATGTTAGAGACTTAAATTAAGTGTTATTAAATATTTAATATTTTGTTCCTTCTTAAGAGATTTCGTCACATGTTAAATTTTGTTGATAACGTATATGTTAATTTTCGTTTTGAATGAATGACGTATAATACAATATCATAAATTACTAGTTTATATGTAATAAGTTTTTAAATTGTTCTCTGAACACTTTCAGGGTCATTTTGGTAAACTAATTGTAATATTCTACATAGAAGTTGTTTTTACCAAACAACAACTTTTATGGGAGTAGCTTTAAAACTGCTCTCTCAAGATTGTTACCAAACAATAAATCCAGCAAGAAAACTCTCTGAAAGATTACTCTCAAAAGAGCTGCTCTTATTAGAGCTGCTCTTAGCTCTAGGGAGCTAACCCAAACACACCCAAAGTTTATTTAGAGACCTTATATAGGAGGCCTCACAAAAAATAAAATAAAACCCTAAAACAAAAATAAACAAAGACAAGTATGCCCTTAAAATTCACATTCGAATTTTGGTCACAGCACAGTCAATCGATCGATTGACTTATATATATATATATATATATATATATATATATAAGTCGCCATATTTAGTCTCTCATAGGCCACAGCCAATCGATTGAATTCCCAGAGTTGATCGATTGACTGACATTGCTCCAACACGCTGATTTTGCTCCTTTAAGCCTGGTTCTGATTTCTTTTTTGTTTCTTCTTGCATTAGAAATCTGTTGCGACCCAACTCCAAGGCTATTAATCTTGGCGTTCCCCGTCATTCTCCCCGACTGAAAATGTTTCATTGCCGATGAAACATGCATGTAGTACGGATCAAGTGTATGGGGACTCGAAATGTGGAACTCCTCGCAACGAACCCAAACAATCTCGGCATCTGATAACGTGCGAATATCATCTCGATCGATTGTATCGAAGCGCACACTGTAAACCGCTCCTCGACGTACCAAATAACCCGGCTCACCAACCAACTCTATCAAATATTTTTGAAGCTTCTCATCAACTCTCCCGAACCCGAAAGTCTTCATCACCGATGAAATGTGATTGCGATATCGGTCGGAAATACTGCAACTCAAGCGACGAACTTTCTCATGATTGGCCCATGCACTCTCGATAGTCAACTCACCAACCCTCTGCATCTCATAAACCAGAAACTCTTTGCCGCAAGTGAATGCCACAATACCATCTAAAATTCTTCTAATTACCTCATTTCTCTGCTTGTTTAGGAAGGGAAGGGGTATTGACTGCAAAGTTGGGATGAGATTGTAAATATGGGTTGTTTAAAACGGACTACAAGGAGGTGGGGTTGAGCTCAAAGAAGGAACTAGGTCCTCCACATTGAACGTAGAGCTAAATTCGATATCTGAAGGAAGTTCGAGATCGTACGCATTAGGTCCGCTCCTTGCCACAATTCTAATGGGCCCAGCGCCGCGGGCTTGGAGTTTCTTTGCGACTCCAGAGGGAAATCATTCAGGCCCAATCCAAACCATAGTGTGATCATTTGATTGGAACTCCCTAAAAGCCTTAGGTAACTGCATTTATACTTTGAGAGTTTCATTGCATAAATTAATTTTAAGCTTAATTTCGGCATGCAATGTGAAATGAGACTCAAGAGTTGACTCACCATAAGACTCAGAATGTGAAGCGATATGCGACTCGAGACTAATGTGTATGCGTATCTATGGACTCGATACTCTCATGTGCATGCGACACTAACGACTCACGTGCAGTGGCCTCTATCAGCACTAGTGACTCATGTGTAGTGGACTCTACAAACACTAGTGACTCATGTGTGATCGAATCAAGGGACATTAATGACTCATGTACGCTCGGCTCGATTAACTCGTGTGTGCTCGTGTCAACCAAAACCAAAGGTTTGAGTGTACTCGACTCTACCACCAACAAGGACTCGTGCACAACGGATTCTACGGGCACCAACAAATCCTGCGTATGTGACTCAGTAGATTCTTGTGTGGGTGACTCGGTTGACTCACGTGTGGGCGACTCAACATCACTACTCACAAGGGAAATAGAATCCTCTTTACTACAAGCTAGACTCTCATCAACTTCTTCTATTTCCTCCTCACTCATCATGGTTCTAGGGTCATATACTTCCTCTTCTACTTTCATATTTTTCGGCTCCTTAGAACTTTCGCTTTTAGTCAATAAATTTGGAGTGGGAAGTTTTATGGAGCATTGGTAAGCAAAGTGTCCGAACCCTTGACACTTAAGACAATCAGGACACTTATTTGTCTTGGTTCTCAAACTCCGTAGAAGGTGACGGTGTGTCAAAGGAACATACTTTTCAATAAGTGTCACTTTCATATCCTCCCATATAGAGCCAATTGGATAGTATCGAGAATAATGTTATTGGACCATAGTGTGTACCACATGGCCACTTGAGTGTAGTGTTGCACCAAGTTGTTAAAGGGACCGCGATGTATACCACATGGCCACTTGAGTGCGGTAGTGCACCAAGTTGTTGGTGAGTGCAGGTAGTTGCACCACATTGATAATTGATTCTTGGATACCTTTAGTTGTTGACTGTATCAAGTCAGAGAGAGATAAAAGTGTAACGATGCATCTTTTATTATGTATTTGTGGGCAAGTTGGACATGCATGTCATGGATGATCGAACTTTAGGGGGAGTATTGGAGATAGTAATATATGTATGATTTGTAGGAAACAATAGTGTTAAGTATGAAGTGTACTGTCCACATAAAAATAAGTGGTTGTCATTAGTTATGGGTGGGGTCCTTAGTGAATGTAAGTAGCCCCTATATATAAGAAGACTACCTCTTGTAATTCATTGGACACCTCAATCGTAACAATGAAGTCTTTGGTGTTCATTGTTCTCTCTCCTTCCTCTTTCTCTACTAATCACTTTATGGGTATTTCTTATCTTTGTCTTTATTTTATTATCCTTGTTAGATTAACATCAAATGCGACAGAAAAATCATCAAAGCTCAAAATAATAAAAAAATACCTCTACCGCTAATGCACAAAAAACCCTCTCAAATATCAATTCCACTAACAAAAATAAAAACAATTAAAAACATCAAAACAACACCATTTCCACATTCAATCGAGAACATCATGTAAAAATAAAACTCGGAGTTAAATTATAAACCCTAAAAGTTTGCAGTTTTGTCCAAATACACAGTTCTCCATCCCAAAACCCTTAAGCAAAGCTTGAAATATAAAAAACATATAACTCAAGCACCACGCCAAAATCGACATAACTCTTAAAAAAAAAAAAAAAAAACTCCACCGTTAATGCATTAAAAAACTCTCCAAAATACCAAGTTCATTAAAAGAAAAGACACCCCACACAGAACTAATGGCACCCACTTACTTTTATGTGGACACCACACTCCATACTTAGCACTATTGCTCTTACCCACCATACATATATTACTATCTTCAACACTTGAGTTGTATGTTGCTAAGCTTTTTTAAGGATTTTGGGATGGAAAAATATGCGTATTTGGGAAAAACTGCAAACTTTTAGGGTTTGTTATTGAGCTCATAGTTTTGTTTGTTATATAATGTTTCTTGATTGAATGTGGACTGCTTGATGTTTTTAATTATTTTTTTTTGTTAATGGAATTGATATTTGGGAGGTTTTTTAATGCATTAGTAGTGGCGATCATTTTTATTTAAAGAGTTTTGTTGTTTCTTGCGTGGTGCTTGAGTTGATTGTTTGCTATATTTCAAGCTTATTTAGGGGTTTTGGGATGGAAAAATATGTGTATTTGGGAAAAACTGCGAACTTTTAGGGGTTATGATTGAACTCAGAGTTTTATTCATATTTCTCGCTAGAATGCCTCAGCTGGGATTTTGGTTGGTCATTTATTTGATTGTTGCATTATGGAAAATTTAGTTTATTTATCGGATACAAAATGCATTTAATAATGAATTATTATAGTTTGTTTGCTTAAAAATAAATAAATTATGCTAAGATAAGACAACACAGTGTAATGAATGATAAATTGTATATATCAAACTCTATTATGAAGTTATTTATTTATTTATTTTTTTCTTGGGCAATCAAAAACATATCTTATACATTAGATGATATGAATAGTTTGTAGAAATACAAGAAAAAGGTCAAAATATAGAGAAAGATGATTCTCTCAAGTCTCTAGCATACTAGTTGCAGATCTACAAATATGTTTTCGTTTACTTTCTTTATATATATATATATCTATACCTTTATATAAAAGTGAGAAGGGTATCTTGGTTGGATTCCTTCCTATCACTAAAGACAAAAGAGCTACTATTGGTTTTGGTTTCTTTAAATTCACCCACCGAATAGTTGAGTTTACCCAAGCTGAAATACATGGGCTGCGTTGAATTAGACGATGGACATCGTTTATCTTCTCAATCTTTCGCATGATGGCTCTTGAGATCATGCGAGTACTATCGGCCGATCAGTGTTTTATTTCACAAAATACACATCTTTGAAAAAGTGGCCTGTACATCATGTGCACGCTCAAAATTGATCTTAAGGTTACTTTTTTGAGTGTGTCACATAAATTTCCACCGAAATTTTGGTGTCCTATGAATTTTTTTTTAAACTCAAAATTATCGGTTAATAATTTGAACTTATCGGCCGATCATTTGCTAATTATCAAATTATCGGCCAATATAATGAGATCAGCCGATAATATTGAGTTTTTTTTTTCGATCGATAATTTTGGATTTAAAAAAAAATAAACTTTGGACATCAAAATTTTGACCTGGACCACAAGATTTCAGTCGAAATTTTGTCCGGGATTTTCGGCCGATATCCCGAAATTTTGGATAAAAAATCATGGCTTTCAAATTCTCGGTCAATAATTTGAAGTTATCGGCTAATAATTTGCTAATCATCAAATTATCAGTCGAAATCTTGTCATCCAGACCGAAATTTCGGTGCCCAAATTGTCTTTTTTAAAAAACCCAAAATTATCGGCCCACTAATTTGAAGTTATCAACCGAAATTTTGATCTATGACCCCAACTAAAATAAAGTGTTTATCGTTTGGGATCGAGGTGCCAAACTCGATATCGGGTATCAATCCAGGGAGGACCGATATGAATTGGCCTATACGTATTGGCCCTTGTGAAAAAAAAAACCAAGGTCTTGGCGCAAACCGATACATATCGGCTGATACGGGCTTGTATCAGCCGATACTGAACCGAGTTGGAGGACCAAGAAGTATCAGAACCGATACATATCGGTTTATTGAAAAACCGATACGTATCGCCATTATGTATCAGTATCGCCCAAGATGCCATACCTTACAACAAGGATCAAAATTTCGGAAGAAACGAATCAGTTTCGAACCCCACCGAAATGTCGAGATTTCGGCCGAAAATCCGAGACGATATTTCAGCCGAAATCTTGTGGTCCAGGCTTAAATTTCAAGGCCAATTTTTTAAAAAAAAACCCACAATTATCAGTCGATAATATATATGATGATTTAATATCGACCGATAATTTGATGATTAGCAAATCATCAGCAAATAACTTCAAATTATCGATCGGTATCGGCTGATACAGGTCCGTATCGGTCAATACATATTGATTTGTTCCGAGACCTTGCGCTTTTAATTTTCTTTTAAAAAGGGCCAATACGTATTGGCTGATTCTCATCACAAATGATAAAGACTTCATTTTAGTTGGGGTCAAGGATCAAAATTTCGGTCGAAACACATCAATTTCGAACCGCACCAAAATAAAATCTCGAAAATTTCGGTCAAAAATTGTGGCCTTCAAATTCATGACTGATAATTTGAAGCTATCAGTCGATAATTTGCTAATCAACAAATTATTGACCAATATTTTAAAGGCCGATAATTTTTTGTTTTAAAACAAAAAAAAGAAAAGTATGAGCACCGAAACTTCGGCCTGGCCCACCACATTTTGGTTGAAATTTCATCCGAGATGTTCAGCCAAAATCCCGAAATTTCAGTGAACATACCAGATTCGGTTTGTTAGCCAAATTATTGGCTAATATTTTGAAAGCCGATAATTTTTTGTTTTAAAACAAAACAAAAAAAAAATATGAGCACCGAAACTTCGGCTTGGCCCACCACATTTCGGTCGAAATTTCATCCGAGATGTTTAGCCGAAATCGCGAAATTTCAGTGAGCATACCAGATTCGGTTTGTTGGCTAAATTATTGGCTAATATTTTGAAGGCCGATAATTTTTTTGTTTTAAAACAAAAAAAAGTATGAGCACCGAAACTTCGGCCTGCCTCACCCCATTTTAGCTGAAATTTCGTCCAGGATGTTCAGCCGAAATCCCGAAATTTTTATGAACATACCGGATTTGGTTTCAGTCCTAACCAAACCAAAATTTCGGTGCCCAATAATTTTTTTTTAAAATACAAATATATTTTTAAAATTTATATTGTAACGATTCATTCTCCAAATAAACTGCTCTCACGTGCATTTGCACGTGCAGGGTCCACTAGTATATATATATATATATATATATATATATATATATATATATATATATAAGCACTGCATAGTTTTCATTTAAAAGACACTAAAAATTACCTATTCAATGAAAAAATAAGTGCATATGTTCGAATTTTTCTTCGAGAAGATGCACGACTAGTAGATCATGCATTTCCTTGTTGAATAACATACAAAAACGTAAAATAGTTTAAATTGAGTTGTTCTGTAGTAAAAAACCTTAGGTCTTAGCCTTGGATCTTTAACTCAAAACTACCTATAAAACCTTAGCTCCAGCCTCTCTAAATACTTAGCTTCCATCACAAAAACCCATCTTCTCTAACTGTAAGCCTTTATGTTCGCATACTCTATCTAAGCCCTTTATCAACATCACGCCAGCCTCAAACAAACATTTCTCAGCCATACCACCACATCTCCTCAGCTCTCTACCTTTCCAATGGTTTAGATTGAGATCTGGTGGCTCTGAGTTATGTGTTCGACATCTTGAATTTTTTGGATCAACCCCAAAAGTGCAATAAATTGGTCCAACTTATAAGTAAACTTTAATAGTTATACTTGTAATTCTTGCTTAATGAAAAAAGTACTACATAAAAAATAAAAAATAAAAACTCATCCTACCCTTAGCGAATTGGGTTCGCATGAAAGTAGCGAATTGCGAACTCGAATTCAAATGGAGCGAATTGCGAATAAAGTGACATAGTAGTAGACATACCTCGCTGCATGGATTTCTTATATTTGATACTGATAGATGTTCAATCAATAAGATTACAGTGATTGCTCACGTCTTTATTTTAATTCCTTGAACTTTTATAAATTCACCCTTCTTCATGTCTCTTATGATTTCTTGTTTTTGGCAGAAGGAGAAATTGGCAAAACCATCTAGGTTTACTAATGGAAGACTGTGCACACCGATGCTAAAAGATAGTCACTCTGTAGCTGACTTTCTAGGTACACGTCTTGAGGAGGAAATGGTTTCGAAACCTGATATAAGATTGCGCATTTTTTCAGGCTCGGCAAATCCGTCACTTTCACAGGTCTTAATAATTCGTTCTTCAACCATGATTTTTAAATCCTAAATCAACTAAAATAATTCTGGACATTGGAAGAGTTTGTGCTGATTTAAACTTGGTCACTGCAGTCAGGTAGCTGTTCTTTCTGTCTTTAGATCATATATTTAAACAATGAAGCTGTCTAGCAATTTGTTTAAGGGTACCTCTGTTTGCACCTACAGGATTAGTGAAAGCTCCAACGCCTGAAACCCACTTAAAGTAGTTGACTGCGTGGAATCAAATGATTGAGATTGTTTTTCACCCCAGTCTCCAACACAATGGATCTTGAGACCATGAGTGTATCATCAGATGACCAGTATGTGATTTAACAAGGAACATATCCCCAAAAAGCGGCCCTATAATCACATGCCACACATCACACTCAAACATGACTTTAGTAAAATCACATGGCGCACCACACTCAAAGGTGATTTTAGGGGCATTTTTTTGAGATATGTTCTATGGAATCAAAACCATCTGATGATAAGATCATGGTCTCAAGATCCATTGTGTCGAGGATTGGGGTGATAAACAATCTCAATCTTCTGATTCCAAGAAGTCAACGGGTTTCAGTGGGTTGCCAAAGTAGGTGCTTTCAGTAACCCTGTGGAATAGCTTCAACTTGAGTACCCCCTATCATATTTCGGAGCTACAGTATACATCTACGGTTGGACATAAGATTTCTGAACATTACCCTTTTATCTGGTACACAAATATTAACCATCCAAGCTTAACAAATAAAACCTAGTCAATCGATCTTCTGATTCGACAGAGACTGAATGTTTCTATTTAGTGGTCTTTCTCTTGAAGTAGAAATCCTTATGACACCCAACACAAATACGATAGGGATACAGGTGGGGCATGCACATTCTTTGGCATAATACGTTAATTTGTTTTAAAATGTTTGGTTCTTTCAAAAAGCATTTAGTTGGAGGAACTATAAATAACCTTCGGGTTGTTGCAGTCCACATTCTTTTTCGAGTTGAATCTAGACACCAACTTCAGGCGTTAGTCCCCTGACCCAATTAACTTGCATCCATGACTCATCCTTAAAATTTGGATATAGTCATACTCAATTTGCCTTTTTAGGTCCTTAATTTCCAATAACAAATGTGTAATAGGTAGAAGTAGCTTGTTTATCTGCTGCTGAGTAAGTGCAGTCCAAAATCTGAATGGGCAGGAAAAAGGCTGTTAACTAGGTGACCCTACCACCTTGGCGTCTAGGGTATAGCCCATTGACCAGGTAATCACTAAATTACTTTCAAAATCTATTTTTCTTTTGATGAATAGAGTGATCAATTAGATCATGAACTCATCCGCTTTGGATGTTAGCCTCAAGGGCTAATTTTTTCTTAGCCCAAAACTATATCTTTTTAGATATTCCTTCCCATAAAAGTTCCTTGAAGGCACATAGTTAAAATTTTAAGATATTTGAGGAGAGCTCTTGCTTCTGCTTCAAGTCTTCGCTTACAACCGGGCTCTAATTTTGACACCCCTCTTCAGCTTAAAAAATTTCCACCAATGTCGTTTGGGTCATGTTTCTCAAGCAAACTGATAATGATGTTTGGGTCGTGGTTTCCCAAGCAAACTCCCATTAAAATTAAGCTTAAGTGTCCTGCTGGAGGAGGCTTATGTCTCAACAAAACCCTCCCATTTTTTGCTGCTCCCATTGGTGTGCTTCAAATTCTCTGAAAACACTTGATGACTGGTACTGAAGAAAACTTTAGATTCTGACGTGTGAATCATAACAAAGCTTTAACATGCTACAAAATTCTTCCCTCATTCCTATCTTTGTGCCAAAAAAACTTCTTCCATTTCGCTCCTTACATCAACCATTGGGCAGAGCTATTACTTAATGAAGTTGTGCGCTTTATCATGGGTTGACTCGATTGAGCTTTACACCTCGTCAACACGTAGCACCAGACTTTACTAGGTCGGCCTTCTCTCTCTCAATACTGTTCTAGGAAACTATCTTTTGCTGGCTTGCCCACTAAACTGCGACCAGTCCACCTTACCTCTAATCGGATAGTTTCTATGACTTGCCTAAGTTAAAGCACTATTGTCCCACACGGTTCCAACTAGAAGCCTTGCCTTATGCACCCCTGTGCAACGCCAACCCTTGTGGCATTATCGTTGCCCAAATTATAGGAATAAGGAGACTTTAGAAGCACTAGTTGGTGTAACTAAGCCCTCGCAACACCCCTCACAAGTACTTTGAGCTAGAATTGGATCAATAGAACCAGGCCGTAACTAGGGCTACCAAGTGCTTCCTGCAGCTGGAGACACGTGTCCACTACTTTTGTAATGGAAGACAGCTAGTGGAGATTTCTCGGTGGATTGACGTTGGGTCGGGTGTTGGAGAATTTTGTGTGGCTGTGGGGGGTGGACCCATTACGACCCACGTTGTGAAATTTTGGGGCCCGCCTTTCTTAGGGTCCTGGGTACTTGGCCAGGTTGGTGTTACCCGGCAGGATACTACTTGGCGGAGGGGGGACTCGTCTCATCAGTTTACCTCCAACCTCCTGCTGGAGGAGCACTTAATTAATATTGGGACTGATGATCTTATAGGTGGTTCTAGGGCTTCCGAGATTGCTGAAGGCCATGGGGACCTAGATGACGTCGATCGCTTTATTGAAGTTGGGGGTGCCTTGGGGATGTCTTTCGACGGCTCAGAAGAGACTCTCAGGGATGTTTTTCGGTCCATTATTGCTAGCCGGTGCAGATGTAATAAGAAGAGGAGTCGTGAAATCCCAAGAGAGCTTGCGTGGCTATAGTGGGGGATGTCAGACGGGAAAGGGGGTGGGGGTGGATAATGCCCTATAGTTGTGCGGGCGGGCTTAGCTTTGTTTTTCGATGAAGATTATGTCTTGGAATGTACGAGGCATCAGTGATGGACTCAAGCGGGCAACGATTAAACAAGTCCTCTCGATCATTATCCTGTCGATCATTACTATTCAAGAAACAAAATGGGGAAGCTGCGATAATGCTATAGTCGCATCGGTGGTTGGAGGGAATCGCTGGGATTGGATAGGAGTTGACTCGGTTGAAGCCTCGGGCGGTATCCTGGTAGCTTGGGATTCTGCACTGTTCGATAAAGTGGATGATGAGTTCGGCAGCTTTTCGGCCTCGGTAGTGCTTCGGAGTAGGGACACTGGCAAGCTCTGGTCTTTCTTTGGTATATATAGGCCTTCAAATGGTAGTCAGCGGGACGAGTTCTGGTTTGAACTGATTGCCATCTCGGCTAGATGGGAGCACCCTCATTGCTTAGGAGGGGACTTCAATGCTATTAGATGGCCGCATGAGAAATGTGGTGGGCCGCCCGATAGGGGGTGATGAAAGAATTTAATTCTTTCATTTCAGATTGGGACCTGATGGATTTGCCTCTTAGGGGAGCAAATTTTATCTGGTCAAATATGTAGGAGGTTCCTTCTTTAAGCCGATTGGACCGGTTTCTTTGTACTACGGAATGGATAGAGGAATTTCCGACGGCCAGACTTGATGGCCTTGCCAGGGTGGTGTCGGACCACCGTTCTATTTTGCTGACTTGTGAGACGAGGGGGAGAGGTTCGGCTCCGTTTTGCTTCTAAAATATGTGGCTATTGGACGATCAATTTAAACGGCTGGTTCTGCAATGGTGGAGCAAGCCGGTGCTGACGGGTTCTGTTGTATTCCTTTTTACTTCCAAGCTTCAAATCCTTAAGGGGCGCATCAAAACTTGGAATAGAGAAGTATACAGGTTGGTGCGGGTGGCGAAAGAGGTTTTACTCCGTTGGTTGAGAGAGATAGACAATCTCGAGGAGATGAGGGCCCTGCCAGAGGAGGAAAAATTGGAGAGGGAGCGTACGAAGTTGGAGTTCAGCGATAAGTGCATAGCTGAGGAGGTGCATTGGAGACAAAAATTGAAAGTTTGATGGCTGCGGGAGGGAATCAAAATATGCGGTATTTCCATGCGGTCGCGAATGCTTGGAACAAAGCCAATTACATGAGCAGCATTGTCGTTGACGGGGTCAGGTATTCGGAGTTGGAGCAGATTCGCCACAATGTGGTGAATTTTTATTCCAAGTTATACTTGGACGATGGATTGATCCCCCCGGCTTTGGATGGCTTATCTCTCACTCACGTCTCTGATGCTGAGAGCTCTGACTTGGAGAAGCCTTTTAGTGAGGAAGAAGTCTGGAGGGCTATTAGGTTCGGTGGGAAAAATAAATCCCCGAGCCCAAATGGGTTCACGTTCAAATTTTATCGTGCTTTCTGGCCGATGCTGAAATCGGAGATGATAGGTATTTCGATGAATTCCATGCCTTTGGGGTCATTGGGCGTTGCCTGAATTCCACTTTCATCACTCTGATTCCGAAAAATAGGGGGCTGAGAACATTTTCGACTACAGGCCGATTAGTCTCCTCAACTGTCTTTATAAAATTATTTCCAAAGTCCTAGCCAACAGATTAAAATCAATTATGGGTAAGATCATTTCGGATACACAGGGTGCTTTTGTGCAGGGAAGACAAATGATCAATCTGGTTGCGGTGGCACATGAAGTGATCCATTCGGCGTATATATCTCGCCGCCCTACTGCCTTATGGAAGGTGGACATGGAGAAAGCCTACGATCGAGTCAGCTGAGACTGCCTTGAATATCTGCTCGGTAGATTTGGGTTTGGGTTGAAATGGAGGAAATTGATGCGAGCTTGCTTTTCTTCGGTTTGGTTCTCTGTCCTAATCAATGGCACGCCATCGGGGTATTTCAACAGCTCTAGAGGCCTCCGCTAGGGAGACCCACTGTTCCCACTTCTATTCAATATGGTGGGTGAAGCCCTAGCTGGTCTTATAGAGCATGCGAGGGAGATTTAGTTCATATCGAGTATTCAGGTGGGATCTTAGGGCCGGGCTATCTCGCATCTGCAGTCCGCGGACGACACCATTTTGTTTGGGTATGCTGATGCTGTTGAGTTAAATAACCTCTATGATATCCTAGCAGTTTATGAGGTAGTCTCAGGACAACGTGTTAACTTTCACAAGTTAGTTATTGCGGGTATTGGTACTGTAGACGAACAGCTGGAAGAGATATCCGATACTGTCAGCTGTGCTACTGAAAAGCTTCCTATTAAGTACCTAGGGATGCCTCTCGACATCAAAAGGCTATCTGTTCGGGCATGGGATCCGGTAATCCAGCGGTTCGAGCAACTACTGTTTATGTGGAAGGGTAAATTGTTAAGTAGTGAGGGTCGGAGTCTGTTAGTAAAATCTGTACTTTCAAGCATGCCTATCTTCTTCATGTCTATGTTCCTCTGTTCGGCTGGGGTTATACATCGCCTCGAACAAATTCAGCGCAATTTTCTTTAGGAAAGTTCGGGTCTTGGCAATCGCTACCACCTGGTGAACTGGGAGTCTCGTCAGCTCCCATTGTCTTTCGGAGGTCTGGGTATCAGAAGCTTGAAGGAGTCCAATGTCGCTCTTCTTGGGAAGTGGTTATGGCGTGCAAGTCTCGAGAGTGAAAGAGGAAGTCTCTGGAGAGTTGTGCTGGCTGAGAAATATGGGTACTTAAGCTGGAATTGGGGAATCAATATTACCATACACAGGGGTACTTCGGTTTGGTGGAAGGCCATATTTGCCAAGTGGTCGTCCTACGCTAAATGGATTAGGTTCAGGTGGGGCTGTGGCTCTCGGACTCGATTTTGGGAAGATAACTGGTTGGAAGGGGTCTGTCTTAAAATGGCTTTCCCGGACGTCTATGCCATTTCCACCAATCGGGGGGAGCATTAATGACTTTGTCTCCCAAACTGGTGGTGGTAGGGTATGGGAGTTTTCAACTCATAGATCTCTAAGGAATGAGGAGATTGTTTCCTTCACCAACCTGCTGACACTGCTTTACTCTAGCTCTCCGACTGTGCAACGACAAGACCAGAGGTTGTGGGCTTTAAGCAAAGACGACAACTTCAGTGTGAAGTCTTATTATCGGATGCTCACTTGTCCTCTTCTCAAATTTCAAGTAGCTAATCTATGGAAAACCGGTATCCCTCCTAAGGTTAGATTCTTTGTTTGGACTCTTTTTAAAGGAAAAGTCCTAACCATCGACCAGCTCATTTGTCGGGGGCAGGTGGGTACTAATCAATGCGCCCTGTGTCAGTAGCAGGAGGAGTCAGCTGTGCACTTATTTTTACACTGTCAGATGACTTACAAGGTCTGGGGGGCGATCCTTAGTTTTTTTTATATGGCCTGGGTGATCCCTCCTACTACTGGTCAACATTTCTTGGCTTGGAATTTAGTCAGGTTTGAGGGTCAGCTTCGGGACTACTGGAAGGTGGCGTTTTACGCTGTCTGTTGGAGTATCTGGCTCGAAAGGAATGCTAGAATATTTTAGAAGAAAATGCGTCCGATGGGGATGGTCATTAAGTCTGTCAGGGATTATATGTACTTGTGGATTTTCAGGTCTAATGATGCTGTTGGGGACAACCCTGTTCCTTGGGACCCAGGTTAGGTTCTAGTCGGTCCAACCCTTTTCTTGGGGCTGTGCTCCCTGTTTGACTTTGTACTTTTGCTTTTGGTTATTGCTTTTTTGAGCCGGTGTAATTTTTTCAGTGCGTTGCTGTTTATAATATATATATCTTACTGATAAAAAAAAAAAGAGAAAAAAAAGAAGAAAGGAAGCGGGTTTGCTTCACTGACTCCTAGGTTGTAAACAATGAATTTGTGGAAAAAGATACAACTCAAGGGCATGTATCACCTAATTTCTTTGACTTAGAGTACTAATTTCTTTGTTGTTCGTCAGTTGTACATTGTGCATTTATCATATACATATATCGGTTTTGATACGACATTGTTCGATATTACTGTTGGATTTGTCTCACATCGGCTGTGGGCTGGCCTTTGGGCTCTTTATATAATGTGGGCACTACTCACCTTATAAGCCGGTTTTGTGAGGTTGAGTTAGGCCCATGGAATTCTATATGGTATCAAAGTCGTTCTTTCTCCCCACGTCACCCATTTCTTGCCCACGCGCGGGGGCGTGCTGGATTTATCCCACATCGGCTGTGGGCTGGCCCTTCTTGGACTCTTTATATAATATGAGCACTCCTCACCTTATAAGCCGGTTTTGTGAGGTTGAGTTAGGCCCATGAAATTCTACAATTACCACGTGCTTATGAAATTAGAGGTGCATTTTGTAGAATTTTCAGGATATAGCATATCAAATTGGTAGGTGAAACTAATCATTAGCAGTATCTATTATGGTCCTTAGCATCATCTATTATGTATTACTTATATATTTTGATGGTATTATACTTTTATGGCAGTGTAATGGAAGAAAGAAAAGCCAAGTATAAGGCTAAATCAAAAGCTCATTGGCTGCCTTATGCTCATAAAACATTCATAGACATATGTCTCGAGCTTGTCAAAAAAGGAAGAAGGCTAGGAATTTGCATTGATAAGGCAGGGTATGAGATAATGGTCAATGAATTTTCTAAGAGAATTGGGATGGAGTACGACAGACACCAATTGAAGAATCATTGAGATAAAACCAAAGATAAATTGTTAAGATGGAATAAGCTAAGGGCGAATATGGGTTTGGGATGGGATTCCACTAAGAATACAGTTGTTGCTGATGAAGCATGGTGGGATGAATGGCTAGAGGTATTACTCATTCAACTATTATTTTTTAATTGTATTATAATTTATTTTCATTTTGTGGGGATGGATTAATTGCAGAAATACCCTAACGATAAAGATTGGCAATACGAGGGACTTGAATATGCCGAAGAATTGAACATCATATATGGTGGGACACATATGATTGGTGGATTGGGCTGGGCACCTTCGCAAGGGTCGATACCTAATGAGGGGCTAAACACAACATCGAGAGTCAAAACATCCTCTTCTATGAACATTGAGGAGCATAATGACCGTGATAATCACCAAGCAGCCCCGACCCCACTAGAAGCTGATATTGAAGAGGTTGATAAAATTGATCTTACTAGGGTTGAGAGAGAAGAGATGAGAGACAACAAGCATATTTCTGGTTCACGACGAAGATCAGTAGGAGGACAGGAACCTACACCGCAGCGTAAAAAATTATCAGGTGCTGCTAGACTTGACAACCATATCAATCGTATATGTAAGTTGTTGAGACTAGAAGCACGACATGGAGCACCCTTCATGCTCAAGGCACTAACATTCAAGAGTGTATCAACCTACTAGATCAGATGATTGAGATTCCTAGGCTGCACAATTTATTCCTGTTTGATGTTGATATTGATATGTTTGAGAAGAAAGAATTTCGAGAGATTACTCTCCGAGATCCAGAAGCCAGTCGAGTGTGATTGCAACATCGGATGGTTCGAGCAAGTGACTTTGGCACACACTAAACTCTCATAACTTGATGATTTTCTTCACTTCCATAGTTGTTTCTTATATACATATACTTTTATGTATGTAGTTATTTTTATGCACTTTAATATTTGCGGTTGTTAGTATGCCATTTTATGATACTTTCATATAGTCTATAATGAGTTTAATCGTTAATATATACTTCCATAACTTTTTTTACAATTTATAATGATTGTGATTATTAGTATGGACTTTTTATGGTTGTGGTTGTGATGGGGACATCCGATTCAAGCAGCCACTCGTAACGTATTGAAGGCGAAGGAAGAACGTCAAAGTAGTTCGAAAGAATAACTGGGCAGATTCGTGGAACTGAGAACTATTTTGGGTCAATCGATCAATCCCACATAGTCAATCAATCGATTGATGACAAAAAACATATTATTGTGGGCGCAATTATTCTTCTCAGTCGAACGATCGATTTCGACTGGTTGATTGATTGAATGTGGATAGAGCCTTTGGGCAATTTTAATTTACCATCAGTTGATAAATCGACCCCAAAATCGATCGATCGACTGATTGCGCGAGATATGAAAGGATTTTTTTTTTTGGCAAAACTTGTCGTTTTAAGTATTTTAAGTTTTTAGGAATGCTTTATTTCGAGTTAGGGTTTGGTTAGCTTATTTAAAGACTTGTAAAAACAACTTTGGAATTAATTATTGGTCTATGAAAATTGTTTTTGTAATTTTGAGAGTTTTGTGATTGACTTTCTAAGAGGGTGTGAATCTCTCAAACCAAAGAGCGATTCTTCATCTCGCGTGCGGTTTGATTCTCTCAAAAAATGAATTAATGTGAACAATGAACGATACAAAATTTTTGCAGATTCTCATAGAAGGTCCAAAGAATTTCAGGATGATGATTCTGTGATGGTTCAGAATAGACTTAAGCGATTCCCTCAAGGAGTTACGAAGAAGTTACAAGCTTGTAGTGCTGGACCATATAGGATTTTGAAGCGTGTCGATTCTAACGCTTACATCCTAGATTTACCGCTAGAATTGGGGAATAGCACAACTTTCAACGTGGGGGATCTCATTCTGTTCCATGGCTATTCAACCATCCCACCCAACCCATTTGAGCCTTCCACATCCGATGTTACCACTATTCCCCTCCCTACGCCATTACCTCCACCTACACGACCATCTCGTGAGATTATTTTAAGATATTTTAGAGAATCAGATTGTGTCCACCAACCAAGGGGGACTTCAGAAGTACTTGGTCAAGTGAAAGAATTAAGTTGATTCAGAGAATACGTGGATAACAATGGAAGAGTTTCAACAAATTGATTAGGATCTTCTCGACCTCTATCACAACCAATATTCACCGGGGATGAAGCCTTCTAACCCAGAGAGAATTGATGGGGACATCTGATTCAACCAGTCGCCCGTAATATATCGAAGGCGAAAGAAGAACGTCAAAGTGGTCCGAAAGAACTGCACAGATTTGCGAAACAAAAAATATCTTGGGCTCGATCAGTCGATCGATCGAGTGAGGACAAAAAGCATATTATTGTGGGCGCAATTATTCTTCTCAGTCGATCGATTGATTCTGACTGGTCAATCGATCGAATGTGGACAGAGCCTTTAGGCAATTTTAATTTTTCAACAGTCAATTGATCGACCTCAGAATCGATAGATCGACCGATCGCATGTGATATGATGAAATTTTATTTTATTTTCTGCAAAACTTGTCGTTTTAAGGATTTTAAGTTTTTAGGAATGCTTTATTTCGAGTTAAGGTTTGTTTAGCCTATTTAAGGGTTTCTAAAAACAACTTTGGAATTAATTATTGGTTTATAAAAATTACTTTTGCAACTTTGAGAGTTTTATGATTGACTATCTGTGAGGGTGTGATTCTCTCAAATCGAAGAGCGATTCTTCGTCCCGCCTGCGGTTTGGTGCAAGGCCAAATTTTCCTCCTTTATCTTCTTATGTTCTACGAGTTGCGTAAGTAGTGTAACCCTAATCTATCTATTTCACTATTAAAATCCAAGTTTAACCTATCATTTTCACCATTAAAATCATTATTTGCTTTGTTTTCGCTCGGTATCGAAAGAACCCGCTTGCGAGTTCATTTGACGCCCTAAAATTATTGGAGATTTAACCATTCGCTAAGAACCCTAATCTTCTAGATTCGAAAGGGAACGAACGCAAAAATAATACTATTTTGGGCTGAAATTAAATTGTTCCATTGAGTCTTTTGATATTTTATGTGATAATTTGTTAAGAAAAATTGTATTTTAATTTTTTAAATTAATTCTATATTTCATCACAGCCCTAGCATTGCATGTGTTAGTTTCCGCATCAGGTTGCTTCGTAGATATATGCATTTTATGGTTGTGGTTGTTAATATAAGTTTTGTGGTTGTAGTTAGTATGCACTTTTATGGTTGTGGTGTAATAATTATGGCTGTTATGTAATTGCCAAACACCTATAGCTATTTAATTGCAAGATATTTTTTTTGCAAATCTTCAAAATATTTGTTGGTTTATGTAAAATATGCAGTCTGATGACGAAAAAGGAAGTACACATGAGCAATATTCTGATGAAGAATATAACAACGCACAATCGGACGATGAGTTCAACCTCCTAGCTCTTGCTGATGTTCAGGCAACCGTAATATGCTTCAATCGCTATATTGCAAAACAACCCCAAAGTGATTGTGACTTCAAAGGTATGAATTGGATTATGCACATACTTAGCACATCCTATTGTATGCTATGAGCAATTTTGAATGGAGAAGCGTGTATTTAGGAGGTTGTGTGACACTTTAAGGAATATAGAATTATTATGAGATACAAGATATGTATGCGTTGTAGAGCAATTAACTATGTTCCTAGTGACGCTTGGTCATAATGAACGTAATAGGATGATTGTTGAATGCTTCCAATACTCTCCTGAAATTGTCTCCAGTAATTTTCACAATGAGTTAAAGGCATTCATATGTTTTTCAATGTCTATTATCGTTCCGCCGTCATTTGAATCAGTCTCTGGTCATAGTCGTAGGAATCTCAATTATTAGCCATTCTTCAAGGTAAACACGAGTTTGATATTTACTATGAAATCATTTCATTAATATTTACTATGAAATTATTATCAAATAAATTAGGCTAATACTTTATTTTTGGTTTAAACAAAAAGAATTGTATAGGGGCAATTGATGGTACACATATTAATGCTCACGTTCTAGCAGGGCAGTAGATCCCCTATAGAAGTACTCGAAAAGGGCTAACGCAGAATGTGATGGCTGCATGTTCATTTAACATGCAATTCACTTTTGTTTATGTTAGGTGGGAGGGAGCAATTAATGATTCTCGTATACTCAATGAGGCTATTAATACACCAGAGAAAAATTTTCCTCATGTTCCTCAAGGTGTGTACGAGTCATTGAAAGTTTTTATATATTTTGAATGCTTGAAATTGAATAATTTCTTTTTTCAGGTAAATACTATGTCGTTGATGGTGGTTATGCTAATACGATAAGGTTGCTAGCACCATTCCGTAAGACTCGTTACCATCTTCCATCCTTTCAGAATGGTCAGCGACCAAGAGGGCGTAAAGAATTATTCAACCACGCTTATTCATCTTTGCGAAACGTGATTGAGCATTGTTTTGGAGTTTTAAAGAAGAAATGATCTATTTTAGAAAAAATGACACCATATTCGATAGAGACACAACGATTTATTGTGGTCGCATGTATGATAATTAATAGTTTCATCAGGCAAGAAAGCATAGCCGATTAAAGACTGAGAAATATGATGTCGACGGATATTTTTAAGAGGACCCAATAGAATCAGATGCCCTATTGAATGTGAGGGTTCTTCTCATGGTTGGAGGGAGATGGAGATGGTTCGTGATTCAATAGCTGATGCTATTTTAGCTAGTCGAGGTGGTCGTGTTGTAAATTAAGTGTTATAAAATTTCACGAGTTGTGCGTGTTTGACAAAATTCAGATTAAACACTTTAGGATGATTTAAATGAAGCCCTACTATCATCCCTTTCTTGAGATCGAGATAATTTTGTAGTGTTATGTTTGCAGTCTATATAGATTTTGGGCTTTTGTTCTTTTTATTTTTAGGCAAACATTTTTTTGTTTTTTTATGCAAACTGTTCTAGCTATTGAATATATGCATGTTTGGTTGACCCATCTGGGTAGGATTTTTGTCCTTGTATTGTGGGAAACACGTGATATTTATTCTTTAAACTAAAATATCATGTGTTTTCCACTAAGACACTAAAATGGTCTTAATCTTAGTGTGGTTTTATATACTGTTGCCTCTCGCCTCTTTAATCTATATAATCTCTCTTGTTTGTTTTTTGCCCCACTGAGCAGCTTCTTGCTCTCTCTCTCTTAAGAAAAAATGCATTATATCATAGAAAGCCATGGAAATAGCTTCAATTCTACGAGTGTACTTTTTAATGGAGTTTGTAACTGCTCTTTTGGATTCAGACAAAATCACAAACTTGCTTGGGCATCCTGTTAGCTTCCAACAGTATACAGGCTACATTACAGTGGACCAAAAAACTAAAGGTGCTCTCTTCTACTACTTTGCTGAAGATCCTTCTTCAAAGCCTCTTGTTGTCTGGTTAAATGGAGGTCTCTAACTCTCTCTCTCTATAGAAAAGATTCAAACATCTTTCCTAGGTCTTTGAATATTAATTATTTTTTGATATTAATATACATTCACCCACATATATTATCTTCTTTTATAGGGCCTGAGAGTTCTGTTGGAGTTGACGCATTATCTGAAAAGAGCCTTTCAGACCAAGTGGAGAGGTCTTAGTGAGAAATGATCATAGCTGGAGCATAGGTTATTTTTATTTTGTAAAATGAAGAAATGGGTTATTTAAAATCAACTGGTCAGCCAAATATATAGATAATTTTTATTTATTTTGATCCTGTGACTTGCAGAAGTAAATATGCTAGCAAATATGTTATACTTGGAGACGCCAGAAATTTAGGATTCAATAGGTGATGAGGCTAAAAGTATAAGTACCTTTAAATCCACCTACCGAATCTTTGAGTTCACGCACGTAGAAACTCATTGATTGCTTTAAATCTGACGATGGATATCCTTCTTTATCCCAATCTTTCACATGATAGATCTTGAGATCATCGGCGTACCATTAGACGACCAATTTTTGGTTTCACATGGTACACTTCCCAAGAAATGACCTTACTTGAGATCAGTTCTACAGTGGTGTTAAGGTCACTATTTTGAAATGTGTGCTATGTGAAATAAAAATTGATGGGTGGATGGTACATCCATGATCTTAAGATCTATCGTGTGAAAGATTGGGATGAAAAAAGAGCTTTTTATGTGATTTTCTAACATTGGTATTTATTTTTGTATGGATTGCTTAGAGATCTCATTATTGTGAGCTTGTGACATTGTTGCAGAAGGTGAGTCAAAGAGGACTATCAAATGCAAAGAATAGCGTCACATGCATGTGGTCTTCCACGAAAGAGTCAGTATTTTGGTGGCATGTTTCATGAGGAGACTAAGCCCTCTAAATTTGAGCAACCATGATCTATGACATTTCATGGGAAAATGAAATTTGAGCAACCATGATCTATGACATTTCATTAATGTAAACTCTTTATATGGGTTTGCTTTAATGCAATGATATTTGATGTGAATGAAAAATGTTATGCAAAGGTGAACAAGAATATGCAGGTGATAGATGTCATCTTGCGTCATTGATCTTCCTAACTTGATACTCTTTTCACACCCAATTGCAATGATAGGAATGTGGATGCTATGATCTGTAAGGAAATCCAACAATTATGATGGTAATGGAGACTATTGAGATGATCAAGAATCATTTGATGATTATCACGTTGTTAGGCGTCATCATGATTCTTGCTTCCTCAACTAAAAAATTTGGAGCATTTTCTTATAACAGTCTTGAGATTTTGCACCCCGACCAGCAGGCACTACGTGGCATATATTACAGGGATCGGGTATCATGACAACTTGGTTAATATCGATTAGGTGCCATAAAAAATTTGGGCATGATTCAATACATATCGACTGTATAAAATATGGTCAAAGGTGCACAAGATAAGTGCATCAAGTTTTTGGGGCATCACCTTAATTTTGACCCATCAAACAGAGGCTAAAAATGTTAAAAATCTATATTTTTTAATCACTCGCCAAATGATTGGTTCATATAAAATGGGTAGTATTTTGGGTCGATCATGTGGTTTAGGTACTCGGATGCAACCCTCTTAGGCTCCAGACTCATTTCCTCTCCCTTCTTATTATAAATCATTATTTTAAAGTATAAATTATACAAATCTTTTAAGTTGGTTAAGGACATTTTAATCATTAAGCTAAAATCTTATATGCATTAGTTATTTTATCAACCAATAACTCATATAGCACTACTTCTCCAGCTGCTCTCCAAAGACAATTACCAAACATCATCGCTCGTTACAAACACTAAGCAAGAGGCAATTTACACATAATGATTTGAAGTCTAGTGAGCATGGTGCTTGGGTTGAGCCTTGTTTAGATTTTATAGCTACGTGTAATATTTTCACCTGACGGGTTGGAGCTGGGCTAATTTTGGGCCCGATTTGTAGGTCCGAATGATAAATATACTTGGATTTGGTATTTAGGCTCTATTAAAAAATTGGGGACTTTAGAAACAAGTTCCTTAGCATTTAGGGCTGCGGACGATTAGGGTCGAGGCCAACCCAATTACAGCCTATCTCAACCTAAACCTGACCAGATTAGGCAACCTTGGGTTGGGCTCGGCTTAGCATACGAGACGAGGAGGTGAGTTGGGTCGTCAATAAAATAAGACCCAAACTTGACCTGGTTAATAAATGAGTCGGGATTTCTGACAGCACGACCATTTTAGGGCTTAGGCCCATATCTTTTCCGTTTTCTTTTTTTAAGCGCCAAAGATTTTTAAGTTATCAACTAAAATAAATAGTAAAAAATAATCATTACTTATTTAAAAAAGAGGGTGGGGATATGCGCCCGGGTGTAGAGATATCTCTACACCAATTGATATGAGTGCGACACATAACGCCTTCTTTGTGAAGTGATGGGTAACACAGGGCCCACTATACTAATTAGGATTACACTTTTAAAAGTTAAATACCCTTTTAGCTATTATTCTTGACTTTTTTAAAGTCTTTATTTTCTCTATTTTTTTTAAGAAACTATCAGACTTACTTTTTCATGCATATTTTACTCAAAAAATGTGGCGCCCAATAACGAAGCACTAACACCTCAGGAGCGAAGCGCCAACACTCTAAAACGAAGCGCTGGCGCCCTTAAAACAAAACGTCGACAATTCGTTTAGGGGCGTAGCATTTGCCGAGTGGGCCCCAGAGCATTTGTCAAATAGGCAAATCGTCAAGTCCAACTAAGTTGAACCGGATTTCAAGTTCAACCACATCTACAGCCCTCGGACATGAAAGAATCTTGACTTTCATGATTTTTATGTTTTATAGGATAAAGTGCAATCAAGATTCTCCTATTTCCAATGAATGCAAATGTGCTTGAACTTGAACTCCCGTTCAACCTGGTTGGACCTGACCATTGCCCGATTTCTAAGGAATGCAAATGTGCTTGAACTCGAAATCCGATGCACCAGGTTGAACCTGACCATTGCCCACTGTCAAACAATTGAGGAATTTTCAGGACAAATGAGCCATTTTCCTTATCACCAAAGGAGCCCGAGCAGCGAAGATTCTGTATGAGTGACTACCTGGCCTGAGAGAAATAAGTCTAAAAGAAGGGAAATGAAAGATGACGGACCTGATCGCCCACCGGCACACATCACCCACCTCGTGAGACCTTGAGATGCATGGACATCGGCACAGTGCATGGCTGGCATACCATGTGGCAGTGATCTAGTTGATCGCATTATAAAGGCTTGTTTAAGAGAAATACAGCCTACAAATTCCAGATGAAGACATTGCTAGCATGGGAAAAACACATCTACAATTACCACACCTTCATGACAGTGACCCAATTTTCTTTCATGCTGTTAATAAGATTGGGGATTCAACTTTTGACACTTTAAAGTTACAAAAGATGGAATTGACTCAAATGGACATAAATTTGATATAGGAACTAGAAGAATTACTAATCAATTTAAACCCATTTGATTGTGGTATGAAGCTGATTCAAAAGGCAAGATCTGACTCTGGTCGCCTTCAGGCTGAGATAAGCCCCTTAATATCCCCATTTTAAGGCGACATAATGTCATATGGTGCACATTATTGATTAAACGAGTCGTTCAAATGGTAAAACATTATATGAACTGAACCTAAGATACATGCCCCATCAGAGAATTCATGTCATCCAATTTGAGCACTTCAACATTAGTCAGTTTAGAGGAATAGGGCTATATACATTATTTGTAGACAATTAAGGGCTATATTATGGAAGTTATACAACTTAATTGTAGATTCCAATTCTAAACTACCCTCTCCATTGACAGATTTTGAATGTACAAGTTTAAGGCTTCCCACCATTTTACAACCAAATAGAGTAAACCCATCACCAATCAAGGTATCTGAGAAGCATTTCATGTTATAAATTAGCTTTAGATTTGTGATTTCCTTTTTCTCAGATATAAAAAATTATGATCTGAAGCATTATACAAACTAATTTTTTTATATGCTTGTGGCAAGTGGAATGCCGGGATCTGTCTGAAGATTCAAATCCAATCAGATGCATTTCTCTGGTTTAAAGAAGCTCACAGCCCGTTGTTAGGCCAAGTATGGAGGATGCAATATCTGCCATACGATCAATATAGACGCTTTGGCCATAGCACGACAATGAATACGGATCAGATCATCAATGAGAACAGTATGTTACTTGGGTTCAGCATTTCCTGTTGCATTATCGTCCAAAGCTGGGTTAAGTATAGTATCTATGACTCTTGCTCCACAGATTCAAGAGCATGCTCCGTACCGTCATCGTTGAAACACGTTTCTTTTGGCAGCATAAAGCTCAAACAAAACATTGCCTGCAACACAAAAACCGTGGAGTTATTTACAATAGGCACGTTATAGAACAACACAAAATAAAGAGGGCTGATTCCGTAGACGGCATTATTATGGCAGTGTGCAGATTCAGACACCTGCAGATCTCATATGCAATGGAATTCGAATCATAGGCCATGCAGGTCTCCTGTAACCTAAAGGTCAATGATTATCCTATATATATATATATATATATATATATATATATGAGGGCTGGGACTATACGTCCAGACCAGCTGGGTATCATGTGGCACCCATCATGAGGATCAGGTGCCACGGAATCTTGGATAATATCGATCAAGTGGCACTCAAAAAATTTGGGCACCATCCAATACATATACACTGTTGAAAATGTGATTAAATTTGGGAACCATCCTATGTATAAGAGAGATATTCATTAGATGATGACATTGTAGCAGTTCAAAGTTCAAACGACGTCGGATGTGGGATTTGCGGCAAAAACTAGTAGGCTTGCCATGATAATGTAGACTGCCTCTGCTACCTTAGTTTTCCCCTAGAATGAAATCTCATTAAAAAAGTGCACATCTAACATTAACTTCATTACCCATCCACCAACCATCATTTAAACCCTTTCCATCCACACACAGGTGATTGATCAACACGGACATCTGATGGTTTAAGTTTTCAACGATAATCAATTTGAGAAGTAGCTCGTCGGGTGGCCCAGATCTACGAGCATGAGCACTGATGTGGGCCATCCATGGGTTAATTTCTCAGAAAAACGATATGTATCGTCCAGCCCCAAAACCGATACGTATCGGTATCGGACGATACATTCCAATGTATCGTCCGAAATTTTGGATTTTTGTATGAGAGGCACCGATACGGTACCTTGAATGTACCGTATTAGTGAGGTCCAAAACCAATACGTATCGGTATCGAACGATATTTTGACCCATGGGGCGGTCAATTAGTTGAAACATGAAATATTATAGTGAAGCCAAATTTAATTTCTATGGTAATTGAGAATAAAATGTTGCATCATATAATCTCATGAAAGATCTAACGGGGCCCATGGTTGATCTTTCATCCAAAGTCAGTAAAATAGGAGGCACCACATAATATGGTGATGATCATAAACAAGGGATGACTCCCTTCAGATCAAACTGTAACAAAGGAAAATAGATCTCAGGTGAGTTCGCACCTTATTTGGAGCAACATCCCTAACCCTGTGAAAAATAGGGTCGTGTATTTTAGCATTCAAAGAGCCCCTGCCTCCTGCATGGATATGAGAAAACCGGTAAAAGCAGCTCAGATACTACATTCAGTGCGAGTAAATCTATGAATAAATGGCTTTCTACCATTGAATCTACGGAACTCTTTGATTCCTTGAAGGGAACCGCTCTTCGTGCCCACATAATTAATTACTGAAAGCGCTCACCACCACACGGCCGGACATCATTGAGTGGGCGCCTTATTAAACAGGTGGGCACGAATAGAGGTTCACTTCCTTGAGTCCCAACAACTTATTAGCCCAGCTGAGCCAATCTTGGAGGCTCAGTGACAAACTATTGAGACTTGCAGAGTCAAAATACTTCCATCAATCTCAAAAAGATTACTATGAGATCCATGACTTACTAAGAGTTATCTGCAAAAGATAGCTTCGTTCTTAAAAATGCGAACATCTCAAGGATAAGAAACAAGATTTCACATATATAGGAAAAAGGGTTCCGTGGTACAAAGGACCACCTATAGCTGGCCCAACCCTCCATAACAGTCCACGTGGCACCAAAACATAGATTGGGTGCCATGTAGAGTAAGGGGTGATTGCATAGATCACCTTGAAAACAAAATTTGGACGTTGATCTCGATTCAAATTTTGACTAGAATTCAATAGTCCATTTTCAAATGGTAAAAATCACATGGTGGAGATCCTTATTTGAATTTTTTTTCAAAAGATGATCTATGCAATACTCCCTTGCTCCAGGTAGCACCCAAGATATGTTTGGGTGCTAGGGTGCCAGGTTCGGACCAGCTATATAGGTGGTCTTTTGGGCCATGAAACCCTCCTTCCCTCCCTCCCTACATATATATGTCTATATAAAATACTTTTTCAAAACCCGTACTTACAGCAATGATTGATTCTTTCGTTTCATTGGATCTCATAAAACAATAGCAATGAATCCAAGGCAAAGGTCCCTTCCAGTACTTTCTTTGGAGAAGACCCTTAAAAACATCTGTTCAATTCATTTATCAAGAATTTATCACGAGCACTACAGAAAAGACGTAACTAATCAAACTTCAGACGCAGTTACGTAGAATAAATTACTTGCAATACCATGAGAAAAAAAAAACAAAAGAACATTATTTTTTTTTGAAAGCAACAAAACTAATTCAATACCCAGTAATACAATAGATGTCAACTGCTATAATCTAGTTGGAAATGAGATCTCCCCGTGTAAGAGAATAAAGAAACAAAATCCTACTTTAAAATGGGACCAGGGCCGGCCCTAGGGGGTGTCAAGTGGGGCGGCGGGCATAGGCCCCTGATCTGCTTAGGCCAGCAGGATGGGACACAGGCCCTTGATCCGCAGGACACACATTACCGATAAAACGATCTGATCGTCTAATAGATGCACCGTGGTCTGTTGGAAGCAGAAATCCAAAGTGCACTGGATGATAGAGGGGGACAACAATACTAAGTTCTTCCACTCGGTGGCCAATGCTAGGGGGAATAGGAAATTTTTGGGGAGAGTCTCGGTTGATGGCTCCGTTTTTGCTGATCAACACCTGATTAAGAACGAGATCATTGGATATTATCAAAGGTTGCATACGGATGAGGGACGGTCCCGCCCTCAATTGGATGGCCTTCAGTTTACCTATCTTTCGGCAAAAAATTGGGCTGGTATTGAATGTCCCTTTGAGGAAGGAGAGATCTGGTCCGCTATAAAATATGACAGGAAAAATAAAGCTCCGGAGGCCCGATGGCTTCACGCTGGAATTTTTCAGATCGTTTTGGGCCCTTCTCAAGAATGAGCTCTCAGATTTCTTTTCGGAGTTCCATGATAAGGCCTTCATCGGTAGAAGCGTCAATTCCACCTTCTTATCGCTTATTCCGAAGGATGGTGCGGAGGACCTCAAAGACTTCCGCCCTATTAGTCTTCTCAATAGCTTGTTTAAGATCGTCTTGAAGGTGCTTGCCAATTGGCTCAAGCCCTTCTGGGTGGGCTGATCTCCGAGAACCAAGGGGCTTTCGTCAAAGGTCGGCAGCTTATTGATTACGTGGCTGTAGCGCATGAGGTGATCTACTCCGCTCACCAAGATAGAGCTCTGACTGTTATTTGGAAGGTGGATATGGAGAAGGCTTATGACTGAGTAAGTTGGGCCTGTTTGGAGTGCATGCTTCGGAGGTTTGGGTTGGCGACAAGTGGAGGAAATGGATGCGCGCTTGTTACTCTACCGCTTGGTTCCCTGTTATAGTGAATGGGTCGCTGGCTAGCTACTTCAAAAAATCCCGAGGGCTCAGGTAGGAAGACCCTTTATCTCCTTTCTTATTTAATATGGTAGGAAAGGCTCTTGACAGTCTGTTACTTCGTTCTCGCTCTCTCAATCATATTTCGGGTATTGCAATAGGAAGCTCTAGGCGGAGAATCAGGCACCTGCAATACGCCGATGATACGATTATCTTCTGCAGAGCAGACTCAACGGAGATCAGGGCTTTGGCGGATGTGCTCTTAGTTTATGAGGTAGTCTCGGGTCAACGAGTCAACCTCCACTGTCACTGGCATCGGGGTGGATCTGGATCTTCAGCTCTTGTTCTCACTGGTCGAGGTGGATGGGGTTATTGAGCAGCTCCATATCGCTTACTTGGGGCTTCTTCTCGGTATTACCAAGCCGAGAATCAGAGCGTGGGTTCTGGTGATTGAGAGATTCGAAAGGAGGATGGCTTCTCGGAAGGGAAAATTGCAAGTGTTGGGGGCAGGCTGCTACTAGTGAAGACGGTGCTGGCGAGCCTGCCAATCTTCTTCATGTCCGTTTTCTTATGT